>OY743183.1:35093306-35727706 GCA_963555705.1 Ligustrum vulgare | reverse complement strand
ATCAAAGTTCCATAAAGCTCTTCCAAGGGATATGTGTTGACATCTTGTGTGTTTTCTATCAACATTCTCAATGAGCTCCAATCTTCCGAGAGAGATCTAAGCATTTTGCTAACAAGTTCACCATTAGAAAATTTTCGATCAAAGCCCTTAAGACCATTAACAATATCGGTAAATCTAGTAATCATGCTAGCAATGGGTTCATCTTGTTTCATGAAGAAGTTTTCAAAATTTTTATACAAAAGATTTATTTTTGTTTCTATAACCTTATTTGTGCCCATGTGTGTGACTTCTAAAGCATGCCAAATATCGTGTGCGGAATCACATGTGCTAATACGATTAAATTCATTAATATCCAAAGCACAATAAAGTATATTTTTGGCCTTAGCATTTAAAGTCAATTTTCTCCTATCATTTTCATCATATTCCTCTCTAGGTTTTAAAATAGTTTGATCCGGTTTTCCATCAACCTTAATGACCATAGTAAGCTCATGAGGACCGGATTCAATGACATCCCAAATATTATAATCAATGGATTGAATAAAAATCATCATTCTAGTTTTCCAATAATTATAATTTGTATCATCAAAGAAGGGAGGACGATTTGTAGAATGCCCCTCAAGATTATGGTTAGCCATTTACTCAAGATTGTAAAATCTTTTAAAAATGAGCACCTAAGCTCTGATACCAATTGTTGACCCAAGAGTAAACTAACCAAGAGGGGGGTGAATTGGTTTATAAAACTTTTTCGATAAATAATCTCAAACTTAAAACCAATGGGTACAACTATGAGCACTTAGTGTTACAAGTAACTAAACTATCAATGTAGTGTGCTATATATGTGTAAACTTAATTGATCAAGCAAGTATAGCACTTAGATATAGTGTTGCACAATATGAATTGATAGAATAGAGTAAGTGCGATGTAAGTAGGTAAAAGGGATGAGAGAGTGCAAACGCGATTTATGGAGGTTCAATCAACCTACGTGATCTACGTCCCCCGTTATCGAGCTCTCCGTCACGAGCAAGGCCAAATCCACTATTTTGGTAACTTACAACAAGGAGTACCAAATCCTTAGGCGACTTACAACAAGGAGCGCCTATCCTTTACAATCGAGTTTTCACACGGCTCTCGAAACCAACAACCGAGTTTTGACAGGGCTCTCGAAACCAACAACCGAGTTTTGACAAGGCTCTCGAAACCAACAACCGAGTTTTGACAAGGCTCTCGAAACCACAAGATATAATGAATTGAGTTTACAATTGAAATAACTCTCTTGACAAATGATATACTCAAATTAAGTACCGAGAGAGTTAGGCTAACACTTCAATAGATAGCAATGAATTAAGCTCGAGTGTTAGAGAAAAACTTTGATGCGAATGATAATGAAAAGTTCAATGCAATCAAACAAAGTTTTTCAAATAATCTCTTGTTAAAAATATTGAATCAAATTACGTACCAAGAGATGCCACACTTGAATAATTAACAATAAGTTAAGCTCATAGTGTTTAGGCAATGGAACTTTGATGAATCAAATGATAATGAAAAATGTAGTACAAATAATCAAAGTTCCTTAATTGGAATTTCTCTCTTTTAAAAGATTAAAACAAGTTTAGAACAAAGAGAGACTTACACTTCAATTCCAATATAGTGTGAAGATGTTGAAGAAATTCAAACAATGTAAAACCAAGAATCTTCACAAAACTTTCTTCCAAAAACTTTGATGAATTTGATAAAACAAAGTTTAGATCAATCAAAGTTTTATGAAAATAAAAGATGAATAAAAACTAAGTAAGAACAATGAATTTTCACAAGAAATTCTGTATAAAATCTTATCTCAGTTGTTGTTGATGAATGCAAGAGAGAAGGCTATTTATAGATCAAATTTCGCACATTCTGTCTCATGCGGTCGACCTCAGTATAGCCGTTGCAAGAAAATAGCCGTTGAGTTCAAAATCCTGCAGACCGGTCGACCGGTTCATCCATGCGGTCGACCGGTTCTTTATGCGGTCGACCGGTCAAAGATCAAAATTGATTTTTCAAGGTTTATGCAAGTGATGAATTTTCAAGTAAGTTTCTTGATGCATAAAAATCATTTTCGAGCTCGTTGAATTTCATCGCTAAAGATTGAGAGTGTTATACCTTTACATATGTTAAATCAACTCTAATCTTGTATGCTCGAATTCTTGATCTTCATGTCATGCTTTTCGACTTTGATCTTTGAATTTATTTTGCGTCTCATATGCTCGATCACATAATTTTGATTTATATCCTTGAGAGACGATTTGAACATAGAGTGCTTTGAATATTTATCATTACATGAAACACTTGAAGCACACATGTTAGCAACACAATAAATTCTTGTTTGTTATGATCAAAACAATAAGGTCAAATTGACCATAGGTCAACAATAATATAAATACTCAAGCCCAATTTCGTTTTTCTATGTTTTGATCATTATATTTGATAGAGATAGATTCACCAATATCTTTGTCCATTCCTTGATTATTCAAGGTCAATCACCACAACTTCTTGATTCTTAATTCAAGATTTTTGTTAAACATAAAATATCACCAAGATACTTTATCAACAAGCCTTTAGAATTTTGTAGTTTGGGAGAGGTCGCTGGATTTCAAGTTGAAGAAGAACGAAGTTCATTCTCAATGATCCACACTGAAGGAAAATAAAGTCCAGATGTCTAGAAAGTACTGAAGGCACAATTGAAGCATTTTTCGGCGATTTACAAGTCGTGGTGTTAGAGTCAACTAAGATTTAGTAGTGTCTGAACTAACTGTAAGTTGTTATTTCTAGTGGAGTTTATTGATACATTTGCCTGCCTGTGAAGAGTTCTTCAAGGGATTTTCCTTTATTACCAATTTTTGCTGTTATTTATTTTAAACTTTTAGTTATTGCTTTAGATTGATTGATATTTTATTTAATTGATTAATTATTCATCTAAATTTAATTTAGTTCATATTTCCGCATTAACACATATTCTCCCCTCTAGGTGTAGTTGGGTCAATAATAAGTTATTTCAAGTAGTATTAGAGCCTAAATTCTATTGTTGATCTCAAATTAGTCTAGTTAAGTCAGTCATCATTCGTTCTCATCTTTAGTATATATAAAAAGGAAAACAATGTGAATAAATGTGGAGGATTTTTTTAGAAGTTATATTGCTGGACATTCTATTTGTAATTAAGTACTAGTAAAATATATGAATAATGAATAAAATTCCCATTAACTTTGTTTAGAACTTGTTTGGATTACTTGGTATAGGTTATTTCATGTATCTCCTGTACTGTACACATTAAACTCTTGTGAGTCTCGACCGTGTGTGTGAGATTTGTGATGATAGTCATTGGTGTGATAAGTTGACTTTAAATATGGAATGACCTTTAAATTAGTTGACCTAAACTCTAGCATAGTTTCCTAAAAGAAAAAAATATTGTGCTTGGAAACAATTTATTTACTTGTTTAAAGAAAAAGTGAGATACAACTTATACTTCTCTTCGGTTCCTAGTTGACTCGAGTAATTAAGCATGTTAGGATCTTTAATATCTGATGCCCTAAGTTCAACTGACTTGGAGTCATCGGCTGAAAGCTGGTTACATGGGTCATTTATTTATCTTAATGGAGAAAATTGTAAATAAGATAGAAAAATTTATGTGCTGGCGTTAAGAGGGAGAAAAAAAATTATACAATAGAATTGTTTGAGCTTTTTAAGTAATAAGTCCTAGTAGCACTGGTTTGACTTCATAATTTGATGAAAATATTCATTTACTAGTGATTTCTTTGCATGTCCTTTCTATCTGATTTATGATTCAGTCTTATTTACATGAGATTATTGGCACTTTTTGATAGCGCAAGACTAACTAACCAAGAGGGGGTGAATTGGTTTTATAAATTTTTTTTCAATAGATGACCTTAAATTTAAAACCAATGAATTAATTATGAATACTCAATGTATTGCACAATATATAATGATGAAATAAAGTAAGTGCAATGTAAGTAAGTAAAAAGAATAAGATGATGCAAACAATATTTTAAAGAGGTTCAATCAACCAACGTGATCTAGGTCCTCTGTTACTGAGTTTTCATCATGAGCAAGGTCAAATCCACTATAATGGTAGCTTATAACAAGGAGTACCAAATCCTAAAGTAACTTACAACAAGTAACACTTATCCTTAGGTGACTTACAACAAGGAACATTTATCCTTAAGTAACTTACAACAAGGAGCACTTATCCTTAGGTGACTTACAACAAGGAACACCTATCATTGAAAATAATAGATTTTTCACAAGGCTCTCGAAACCACCAAAATAAAAATGATAATTTTACAATTGAATGAAATCTCTTAAAAAATGATATAATAAAGTCAAGTATTTAGAGAGTTAGGATAACATTTCAATAGATGACAAATATTTAAAGCTGAAGTGTTTGTAAAAACTCTGATGAATGATATGTGAAAGCTTAGCTTGTATCAAAGTTTTTCAACCAATAATCTCTCTTAACAAATGATACGAGTTAAGTATGAAGAGAGAGATATATACTTCAATATAAATGTTTGGTGATGAACAACTCAATCAATAATCAAGAATAGATAAGAATGGTAAGTTTTCTTCAAAGTAGAATCTTTGATAAAAATATATAAATAATTTAATCAATCAAATGATTCTTCATAATAAATGAAATAAAATTTAAAATTAAGTAAGCTCAATGATTTGTAAATGAATATACTCTCTTAATTTCTCTTGTAAGTTGTTGGAATTGAATACAAGAAAGATGACTATTTATAGATCAAGAGATTGGAAATTAGTAACTTTCGATTGACCATTTCGGAGTTTCGGTCAACCGAAGTATTAATATAGCCATCGGGAATATTTGAACTGTTAGACTTTCGACTGAGTAAAAACAATCATTTCGGTCGATCAGTTGATTTCGATCGACCGAAATATGTAAATTTTGGAAATTCATTTTTATATCAAAATATTTATTTTTTCA
Source organism: Ligustrum vulgare (assembly GCA_963555705.1). NCBI lineage: Eukaryota > Viridiplantae > Streptophyta > Magnoliopsida > Lamiales > Oleaceae > Ligustrum > Ligustrum vulgare. Next base: position 35,722,706 of record OY743183.1, on the reverse strand, counting down.
AAATCTATTTCATATTATGGATCAAAAACATTGTAATGTAAGTAATAAATTATGAGAATAATTTGAGCTTTATACACTTGCTAAAGATTGATGAGTTGACACATTTAAATATAAATTGAGTCTAATCTTCAGTGCTTTTGTTTTCTTCAACTCTCTTGTGACGACCCAAAACCCTCTATTTAAAAGAATACATTTAATCGAAAAATTTGGCAAAAATTTAAAAAATTTGGTGCGTAGAACCCCAGGTGTCGACACTGTTGTCAATACAAAAGAAACCGAGGTTGTACTGTTGAGTTGGTGTCGACACTAATACAAAGGGTGTCGACACCAACATTATTTTCGAGGTAAAATAGTTTAGTGTTGAGATCAAGAGTTTTGGTGTGGACACGTAATAATCAAAAACCAACATTTTACATTAAAATGGGTAATGTAAAACTACTGCATATATAGATTTAAAACATATTACAACCGAGTTTAAGGAAGATGTTACGATGACTCAAAACTTCTCCTTCCCTTTCTTAAACAAAACTAACGCAAAAACAGATTACATTACTTCATACCTCTTCATTAGAAAAGTCATCAAAGTATTCATACTCCATTGTAACACTATCATAGAAGTCCACATAAAAGTGTAAACGAAGAAAACGAGTCAACGTGGGAAAGTCACGGTACGCCTTCCACGTATGGATTTCACTACATACATATAATGTTGTTCATCAGCCGACAAAATCCACTCTGGATAGTAACCTTAAAGTGATCAAAGTGCAGCATCCACAATTTAGAAAACATGAATTGATAATTCAATGAGTAATTTGATACACATGCAAGTACTTTTCAAAGTATGATTTTAGGGCCTAATTATAGATTATCTCCTCTACCCTAAAGACCTTAACATTACCAAAATATAGATATCGATAAAATGTCCATAGTCATAAACATTTTACTCAGGATTTCATTATCCTCTAGGACTTTTACATCATGTTATCTTGTGACGACCCGAATTCTCGACCATTCGAGTGCCACTAAAAGTGACTCATATCATATTATCGAGACTTAAATAGAAATGTAAAATTATTCAAAAGAATAATTAGAATCCCATAATTTTATTTGTGAATAAAAATAGAACATAATTTTCTTACATAAAGTTCAACATAATTATCTCATCAATCTTAACCACTTTTGCCACTTCCATGTTGACCGCCTCGAACCTTCAATTATCTGAAAATGGTAAATATCGTGGAGTGAGATTTATAAAATCTCAGTAAGTATACCAAGCATAAATTTTCTTTTGAAAGCATATGGATCATTTTCATCATAACATAGGATAGGATCGAAATACTCATAAACATAGGGAGACACAAGAATTTTACCGAACTTAAATGGCAAGAATTCTTATGTGTAGCGCTACTAAACTCCGGTCCCCTTAGCATAATCATAAACATATCATATGGAACCCATAACAATCTTGTGAGATTGATTTCATAGCAATGATCCAAACATTTTCATAAAAACATAAGATATACTTACTTGTCATAAAAACATACTTATTTTTCATAAAAACATAAGGTGTATTTACCTTTCATAAAAACATACTTACTTTTCATAAAAACATAAGATATACTTACTTGTCATAAAAACATACTTACTTTTCATAAAAACATAAGGTGTATTTACCTTTCATAAAAACATACTTACTTTTCATAAAAACATAAGATATACTTACTTGTCATAAAAACATACTTACTTTTCATAAAAACATAAGGTGTATTTACCTTTCATAAAAACATACTTAATTTTCATAAAAACATAAGATATACTTACTTGTCATAAAAACATACTTACTTTTCATAAAAACATAAGGTGTATTTACCTTTCATAAAAACATACTTACTTTTCATAAAAACATAAGATATACTTACTTGTCATAAAAACATACTTACTTTTCATAAAAACATAAGGTGTATTTACCTTTCATAAAAACATACTTACTTTTCATAAAAACATAAGATATACTTACCTTTTAAAAGATTAAAATGAAGTGTAGTAGTAAATGGACCAAAACTTTCTTGACCACCTTGAATTTCTCTTACTTGTGGATTTTGTCAAGAGATTGGAAATAAGTGTATATGTGTAGAGTTGTGTGTAAAAGAGATGGGTTTAAATAGATGTATAAAGTTGGCATATTGTAAACATAATCATTCAATTCTATTAATTTTAACACATCCTTTTCTTAAAGTAAAGCACCATTCATATACTTTTCCATATTTATACAAATATTATGCTCTTCATAATTACATATAATGGAGTCTTATCAACCATTCATATACTTTTCCATATTTATACAAATATTATGCTCTTCATGATTACATATAATGGAGTCTTATCAACCATTCATATACTTTTCCATATTTATACAAATATTATGCTCTTCATGATTACATATAATGGAATCTTATCAACCATTCATATACTTTTCCATATTTATACAAATATTATGCTCTTCATGATTACATATAATGGAGTCTATAATTCATTCATATACTTTTCCATATTTATACAAATATTATGCTCTTCATGATTACATATAATGGAGTATATAATTCATTCATATACTTTTCCATATTTATACAAATATTATGCTCTTCATGATTACATATAATGGAGTATATAATTCATTCATATACTTTTCCATATTTATTAAATTAAGATTCTCATAATTATTATATATAATGGAACCTCTCATGCTTGCATATATTTTCTTAATTTCAATAATAAAAATAATTTTTGTATAAATAAATATTGGGATAACATTGAATTAAGTACTTGGACTTAATATACTTTAAATCAAGAGAATGGAGATATTTTTAGAAATTCGGAATTTAATTTAAAATCGAACGATCTCGATTATTTCTTGACTTGGCTATACGAATACGTCGTGGCGTTAACTTAATAAAAATGGGTGAAATAGTAGCGACACGATTTTCTATTAAAATAATTATTAATCGCGTAAAAATTCTTGGTCGCTACATATCTTTCCTCCTATTCGACTCCAATAGGGTTACTAGATCACCATGTCATTCGTCGGAGCTTTGGAGTCGCAAGGTCCTCACGACACACATCAATATCCCAACATCATATATTGATTACCGAGGGGGCTAGGGTTCAAATCCATAATCTTTACTTGAAAATGCTTCTTTTGAGAATCATATCACATCCAATATCATCATCAATATGCATCAAAAGCATTTCATCAAAAATCAACTTCGCACATAAAGCATCACGTAAAGGGTGTATCGAATACTCACAACTTTTGATGATTATACAATATCCATCAACCTGAAAATCATAGAATAACTTCATATCATGATCAGAACCAAAAATAAAGGAGGTATCTATATGGGTGTCGACACCAAATCTCCAAGTGTCAACACCAAGTGTATTTTCAAAGACCGGAACTCCATTTTTGTGTTCCTTTTGATCCCCAAACCTCATATTTTGATAAATAACTTTGAGAGAACAAGTCTGGTGATCAAAGGAACAATTTTTATGGATCAAAACATAATTTTGGCAAGAAATCACCAACTAGGGTTTTGGAGATTGGAAGATAATTCTTGCAGCGTTTTCAATCAGATTTTTAGTATAATTTCTATTTGAAACTCATCCCTATTTATAGAGGAAATAGGTTGCACGAATTAAAGGATTGGCTCTTATTGTAGGAGATCTTTCTTGGAGGCTAAGTTTCAAACTCAAGATTCATAGTAGGAGGTGGAAGGTCGCTCCCATGCAAGCTGGAGATGTCCAAAGGAGTTAGGAGACGACTCTTGCAGGCTAGGAACGTGAGGTGGAGTCTAAATACCAGCTCCTAGTTGCTTGCTTCAAAATTTCCAGTTTTTCCACAGCTTTAAGATGCCATGTTTGGTCAGATTTGAGGTATTAAACGAGTTCCAAATTGAGTGTTCTTGGTACCATTTCAAATTAATCATAGATTGTTTTCATATGGAATTTACCTCATAAGATTTGGTCAACCGAGGAGAAAGTTATGGCGTCCCAAAGTTGACCTTTTGAAACTGTCTTTTAAGGTCATACGGCTGAGGAGCCAACATTGAAAATTCCTCGAGATCTGTACATTAATCAAAATGACAAACGGATTCTTGATCCTCAAAGTTCACTCTGAGTACTTATCCATACATATACAATATACATTTTTCGAAGGTCGAAAGTGGTCAAACGGTTCTCTTAAAGAAAGACATTTAATCACAGGTTTCATAACTTTTCATTTTAAAAAAATAATTTCATTTTTCTTTTCTAAATTCCATTAATTAAAAAAATTCTAAAAATATATTTATTTAAGTAACCATAAGCAAATAAGGATGTTATATTTTTTTCGGGGCGTTACATCTCTTTTGATTGCTTTTTCTATGAAAAGCTCAAGAAACAAGACTTGTTAGAAGTAAGCATCTTGTTTGTTATAATCAAAATAAATGGAGCTATATTAAATCATAGGTCAACACTTTTCTTCCATATCTTATAGACTATGCCATAAATATGGTCAACATTGTCTATAAGATATGGAACATTTCTTCCAAGTTTGTGATGTGGTCTTCGATGTCCATTCTCTTGATGAGCATGTCATCAACGTATACCTCAATCAATTTTCCAATTTGTTCGATGAACATGCGATTAGTGATATATGGCCTCTGCATTCTTCAAGTTGAATGGTGTCATCTTGTAGCAGAATAATCATATTTTGTGATAAAGGAAGTATGCTCCTTATCGTGCTTGAATAAGGGAATTTGATTATATCTCGAGCATGCACCAATGAAGCTGAGATATTCGTGCCACACGGCAAAATCGACAAGTTGGTCTATGTAAGGTAGCGAAAAGCTGTCTTTTAAGCATGCCTGATTAAGTTTGAGAAGTCTATGCAAACCCACCATTTTCCATTAAGGGTAAACTAATTCCTTGATAAATTTGTTGGCGATTAGTTTATCCACCTCCTCCTTCAAGATTGTTTATTATTTTGAGTTCAAAGACCTTCGTTTCTAGATCTTATGGTAGAAATTAGGACCAACCTTCAGTGCATCGTTAATTTGAAAATCTATAAGAACTTCTGTAGTAGAAGCTTGGAAATATAAGTTGGTGATCCAAGGTCGATACTCTCATCGATGACCATCTGCTCACCATTATCATACCTCTAAGGCTTAGCCATTGGCATGTGCGACATCATCATCATTGATTTTCTTTCTCATTGCATATGATAGCTTTGTGAAGTGCACTGATGTAGCAAGCTCATGCTTTCCTCTAATTTTCTTGTAGTTTTGCTATCCCATTTGGAATTGAAAATTTTATGCAGGTGGTGGATCGAGGTTATTGATTGCAAATATTTTAGGGTTAGTCTCCCCAAAATGTCTGATATGTGCTTTATTAGCACTTATTTAGTTCACTTGTTATCCTATTTTTTATTGGTTTGATCCTATTTAAGTAGAGTTTAATGTATTTTCATGTTTTGTGTTGGGTAGGATCACAAAGAACAAAAAGAAAGGAAAAATGACCAAACTGATGAATCATGGCAAGCTCGACAGCAAGATCTACAAATCAAACCAAAAAAAACTTCAAGGACATGCTCAAAGGGTTCCAAATCAATAATGGTATGTGGGAAGAAGATTAGATGCAAAAAATTATGATCAAATAAGGTTTGGGGTGAAGTTGGAAATAAAAAACCGGCAAGGATTGTGATCCATAGTTTTAGTCTGAGATTGAAGCTCAAATTTTCTATAGAATAAGTTCGAATTTTGGAACAGCTATTTCATAAAGAACTATATATATCTTTGAGTCTTATTTCCAACACACTTTGAATCACCACAATCGGACATTGAGAGAGAAAGTTATGACAAAAACATTAAGCACATGCGCTGATCGGCAGATGTTCACTTACGGCCGTAAATGACAAAGTTAACGCCGTAACTTCCAAATTCTGAAAATTTCCAATAACCCATTTACGGCCATAAATGACAAAGTTCGATATAGAATATTTTCCTAATTGGAATCAAAGTCTATCTTTGGTATATCTTCTTGGCCACTCTAGGGCACGAATTTAGAGCTATAAAAAGAGGAAAATCACCACATAATAGAAAGAAGAAAATTGAGAGGGAAATTAGAGATTAAAAGAGAGAATTCTTGGGATTCGAACAAGAAGCATCAATGGAATTCTTGGAGCAAATTTAAGATTTCGCCACAAATATGATAGGCTAAGTTTCCTCGTCTTGTTCAAAGGGGAAGTTGTATCAATTTAATTATGTTATCTTCTTTTCCTACAAACAAGTAACGTTGTATCTATTCTTTTATTTCAATTGTTGGATTATTATGTTTTGAATGTTCATTGAGTTTATTTGATTAATAGTTTAATTTGGCCAATTGGATTATTGATCTTTGGACTCATGAATATGCTATGTTTAGATTCTTGATCCGTAATTTTCATTGAATCTTTACTTTAGTAGCAAATAAATCTAGTGCATGTTTAGTAATAATTCACTTGGATTGATGAATTCGAGCTTGTGAAATTAATGATCAAATTCAATCTATTCTTCTAAAATTTCATACTAGTCGTGCATTAAATCCTAAGAGCTTGTTTAGGATTGTCCGTGGCTAGAATTGGTTCGAAGAGTTTGTTTTGAATCAATACACACAAGGAGAAATTTAGATCATCAGAGCTTGTTGATTATTTATGATTGATAATTGAATTAGGGATAGAAACATGTTACAAGGAAATGTATAACATTAATTAAGGGCACAACCAAACCCGAGAACAAGATTTCTTCTTATATTAATTCTCTAGTCCTATTTAGTTATTTATTTTATGCATAGTTTTCATTCAAATAATTTACAAACAACAAAACCCCCCATTCTATTCTAATTGATCGAACAACTATCTCAGTTCACCGTTCCTTGTGGGATCGACCCTTACTGTCCCTAGTACATTATTAATTAATATTTGGATAATAAGGAATTATTTATTATTTTGGTGCATTGCGACATGCATCAAATTTTTGGCGCCGTTGTCGGGGAATGGTTAACCAATTTAGTGTTTAATCAATTAGAATTTTATTTTTTCTACATTTTATTTTATTTATTTTATTTTTCACTTTATTTCTATAAAAAAAAAAAAAAAAAAATTCTTGCTTGTCTACTTCTTTGCTTATATGCGTAGAACTCGATCAACTAATTTTGAATTTTTTGATTTTGACCCAGAAATCGAGAGAACTTTTCAACAGCAAAGAAGAGTAGCACAACAAATGGCAGCTAACAACATCAACAATCGAACTCTTAAACAATTGGCTACTTCGAATGTTGCTCAGCAGCCATTGTGTATTATTTTCCCAACAGTGGATGAAGAAAAAACTTTTGAGTTCAAATATGGGCTCATCCACTTGTTGCCGACTTTCCGAGGAAATTCCGGTGAGGACCCATATAGACACCTCAAGGAGTTCCATGCGGTTTGTGATAGCATGAGACCCACGGGTATTACTGAGGAACAAATTAAGATGAGGGCCTTTCCATTCTCGCTGAAGGATGCTGGTACTGACTGGTTATACTGTCTACCATCCGGACCAGTCACCATCTAGAACGACATGAAGAGGCTATTCTTAGAAAAGTACTTTCCTGCATCGAAAGCTGGGACGATCAGAAAGGAAATATGTGTGGTGCGCCAAAATAATGGTGAATCATTATATGAGTATTGGGAGCGCTTCAAGAAGCTCATCTCGAGCTGCCCCCATCATCAGATCAGTGAGCAACTCTTGGTGCAGTATTTTCATGAAGGTCTGGCACCGATGGATAGAAGCATGATGATGCCGCAAGCGGAGGTGCACTGATGGAAAAGACACCGGAACAAGCACAAGCTTTAATCTCCAATATGGCTGAGAACACTCAGCAGTTCAACTCCAACAGGGATATGGAAGTTCGGCGCGTAAATGAGGTGAGTAGTTCCAATATTGAAAGTAAACTTTCTGAACTAATAGATCTTGTAAAACAACTTGCTATAGGGAAGTTACAACAAGTCAAGACCTATGGGATATGCGCAAATCTGAGGCATCCAACGGACGTGTGTCTAGTGTTGCAAGAGGGAAATGGTGAACAAGCGAATGCAGTAGAGGGTTTTCCATTCCAAAGACAGCAGTACAGTTTGTACTCTAATACCTACAATCTAGGATGGAGGGATCACCCCAACCTAAGCTACGAAATTAACAAGCCCCCGGGTTTCATTTCCAATAAACCTCAAGGGCAATTTCAGCAACAAGGAACCTTCCAACAATAGGTGCAGTATCAAAAAAAACCTCAAGGCTCAAGTATGTCTCTTGAAGACATGGTAAAAATACTAGCAACTAACACGTTACAATTTCAACAGGATGCAAAGTCCAGTATTCAAAATCTGGAGAACTAGATGAGCCAAATGGCCACCGCCATCAACAGGTTGGAAGCACAATCCGGAGGTAAACTACCATCTCAGCTTGAGGTGAATCCTAAAAATATTAGTGTCATCACTCTCCGGAATGGAGAAGAGGTTGAGGGGCCACAAATGAAACCTGTTGCAGTTGAAGAGAAGGAAGTTGAAAAAGAAGGGGTCAGAAAGAAAAACAGCACTTCGCAAAACTCTCTGGTAAAAATTGATCCCAATTTAAATGTTAAACTAACTCCTCCACCTTTCCCTAGTAGGTTAGCAAAGGTAACCAAGGAGGGCAAAGAAAAAGAAATTTTGGAGATGTTTAGGAATGTGGAAGTCAACATTCCATTATTGGATTCCATCAAACAAGTTCCCCGATATGAAAAGTTCCTAAAGGACCCGTGTACTAACAAGAGGAAACTAATAGGGAATGAGAGGGTAAGAATGGAGGAATCCGTGTCTGCACTTTTTCAAAGAAAATTGCCTCCAAAGTGTAAGGATCCAGGTATGTTTACCATACCCTATCAAATAGGTAACACTAGGATAGATCGTGCATTGATTGACTTAGGAGCATCTATAAATGTAATGCTAGATCTACGTACACTGCATTAAAACTTTCCAAAATGACTGAAACTGGTGTTATCATTCAACCAGCCGATCATTCCAATGCATATCCGGATGGGGTAGTTGAAGATGTTTTAGTACAAGTAGGGGGTTTAGTGTTTCTAGCAGATTTTTATGTGTTAGACATGAACGATGATCACTCTCCAAACTCCACTCCTATTTTGTTAGGCAAACCATTCCTAAGAACAACTAAGACTAAGATAGATGTTAGTAGTGGCACACTCACTGTGGAATTTGATAATGAAACTGTTCAATTTAATATTCATGATTCCATGACAGACCTTGATGATGCTAACTCAATTAATTCTACTTTTGTGAGTGATTCTCCAGTGCAAGAAGCTGTTGTTATGTTTAATGATTATCCAAAGTTACCGCAATCAGGTAAAATCTCTCAGGCCGCATCACCAGTTTCTGATGAGAAGCTTTTCCCCCTATTTTGCAGGTCCTAATGAAGAGCATGAATAAGAAATTGAGCTTTGAGAGTCCAGTTGATCCCGAGTGAAGAAGGAAGCAACCCGTCGAGCCAACGACAATAAACAAAGATGCTGCTCGGGAAGCAACCCAAGAGGGGAGTCTCTTTACTCCACCATTTTTATTTTTTTATTATTAGTTCATTTTATTTATTTTCCAGTTTAAGTTTTAAAAAAAATGGACAGAAGTTAAGTTACGGCCGTAAACACTTATCTCACGGCCGTAACTAACTCAAGCATTTTTTTATCCAGCGAGACACTTACGACCGTAAGTGAATTCCTTCACGGCCGTAAGTTTCGTACACTTTTAAAATTCCATCTCTTCTTCTGATTCCATTCACATTCCCCTCTTTTGTTTTATATTGTCACGCTCCACATTGAGTACAATGTGGAATTCAAGTGTGGGGGGATGATTATCTATTATCTTTTGTTATCCCTGTTTTATTCATCTTCATTCAGTTTTTTGTTAGTTAGCTTTAATTGTGCTTAGACCCACATTTTGGTATAATAGGAAGCGGCCTCACTTATGATAATTTTTGGACTATCAATTTCCTAAATTGCATAATCAGACAAACAATGAGCACATAAAGATGAGTTTTCCAATAATTTATGAATTAGTTTGAAAATGGGGACAAATTGAATTTTTTTTTGCAACCTAATAAAGTCAAACCAAAATTGATATGATAAAATATCACCCCAAGTAACTCCATTCTATCCTTGTCCACTAGATTTTGAGTTCAGAACCAAGATTCAGCAATGACCTATACTCATAATTGGATGGGAGGAATACATATAAACCATAATTTGTGAGCTTTTGAGCATATGAGCTACTTTTACCCTTTATGTTAAGCTTTTATTTCTTTTATGTGTGTTCTGCATGGTTGGTTTGTTCTTGGATGTGCTTTTCTGTACATGCCGTTGTAGCTTCTTGGCTAAACCGCAAAATATAGTAGAGGCATTAGGTAAAACCAAATTTAACCTGCTAAAAGGGCCTACCATGATACATGTACCAATAGAAGTCCCTTTGAGCATTAGCCTTTCCTTGAAATTTTGATGCCATGTTATAAGCCACGAATACCCTTTCTTTCGCATTGTCTCTATTTTAAACCCATAGAGAAGGGATTCACAAGCTTTTGTTGATTGATGATTGTGCTGTGGTCTAAGTCTAAGAAGTACAATGGTAATCTTGTGTTGGGTGGCGATTGTGTGATGGACTGAATTCAAGGGAGTGAAATTCTATCTTGTGCCAATTGGTGACTGCGTAATGATTTGAACAAAAGAGAAAAATTAATGAAAATGAAGTTTAGTCAAGAAAATTAGTAGTTGAGGAAGTCAAACACTCAACTCGTGAAAAAAAAAAAAAGAAAAAAAAAATTCAAATGTTAACTAAGTTGGGTAGCAGGAAACAATGAAGTTCATATTGAGGGTGAAGGAAGTAATGTCATTTTGAATTGACTTACCTTGCGAAATTCTTTCTTGACTCAGCCTAACTATGTCCTTTTATCCTACCCAACCCGAAGCCCCGTTACAACCAAATAAAGACCTTTGCTTTGCACTTTTGTTATTGTTGGCTCCGGTCATGACATCTGAGCAGTCTGTGGTAATGAATTCTCCATGTAGTGAGTTGAGTGAAAACTCTCACCCTTATACACTTTGTGTGAAGAGAGAAATACCTAGTGAGGGTATTAACTCCCATTGCATATGCATATGAGTGGTTTGAATTGGTTGGTCTATATTCTGTGCTTTTGAGTTGGCCAAAACTAACACCCGTGTAGTAAATCGTTGATAGATGTTAAGAGAGAACTCACGAGAGGTGGGAGGATACAAGCCACGTTGGGAAATGAATTGGGCCGGGGGTATTGATTTTCAATTCTGTTTAGAAGATATTGGATGATGCATCTCTTACACACACTCCGGCTATGCAGTTTGGCTTTCATGCTAAAAAGAAGTGCGCCGTGACCTTGACCTTCCAAAGTATGGGTTTATTTGTTTGAGTCATGTCTTTGCAATTGTTCGAGGACGAACAATGGTTTAAGTGTAGGGGGATTTGATAAGTGTTTTATTAGTACTTATTTAGTTCACTTGTTATCCTATTTTTTATTGGTTTGATCCTACTTAAGTAGTGTTTAATGCATTTTCATGTTTTGTGTTGGGTAGGATCACAAAGAACAAGAAGAAAAGAAAAATGACCAAAATGATGAATCATGGCAAGCTCGACAGCAAGATCTACAAATCAAACCAAAAAAAAACTTCAAGGACATGTTCAAAGGGCTCCAAATCAATAATGGTATGTGGGAAGAAGATTAGATGCAAAAAATTATGGTCAAATAAGGTTTGGGGTGAAGTTGGAAATCAAAAACCGACAAGGATTGTGATCTATAATTTTAGTCTGAGATTGAAGCTCAATTTTTCCATATAATAATTTCCAATTTATGAACATCTATTTCATAAAGAACTATAGATCTTTGAGTCTTCTTTCCAACGCACTTTGAATCACTACAATCGGACATTGGGAGAGAAAGTTATGACAAAAAAATTAAGCATAGGCGCTGATCAGCAGAGGTTCATTTACGGCCGTAAATGACAAAGTTACAGCCGTAACTTCCAAATTTTGAAAATTTTCAGTAACCCATTTACGGTCATAAATGACAAAGTTACGGCTGTAACTTCGACGCGGAATATTTTCCTAATTGGAATCAAAGTCTATATTTGGTATATCTTCTTGGCCACTCTAGGGCATGAATCTAGATTTATAAAAAGAGGAAAATCACCACATAATAGAAAGAAGAAAATTGAAAGGAAAATTAGAGATTAAAAGAGAGAATTCTTGGGATTCAAGCAAGAAGCATCAATGAAATTCATGGAGCAAATTGAAGATTTTTCCACAATTATGATGGGCTAAGTTTCCTCGTCTTGTTCAAAGGGGAACATGTGTCAATTTAATTATGTTATCTTCTTTTCCTACAAATAAGTAACGTTGTATCTATTCCTTTATTTCAATTGTTGGAATATTATGTTTTGAATGTTCATTGAGTTTATTTGATTAATGCTTTAATTTGGCCAATTGGATTATTGATCTTTGAATTCATGAATATGCTATGTTTAGATTCTTGATTCGTAATTGTCATTGAATTTTTACTTTAGTAGCAAATAAATCTCGTGCAGGTTTAGTAATAATTCACTTGGATTGATTAATTCGAGCTTGTGAAATTAATGATCCAATTCAATCTATTCTTCTAAAATTTCATACTAGTCGTGCATTAAATCCTAAGAGCTAGTTTAGGATTGTCCGTGGCTAGAATTGGTTCGAAGAGCTTGTTTTGAATCAATACACATAAGGAACAATTTAGATAATCAGAGTTTGTTGATTATTTATGATTGATAATTACAAGGAAGTGTATAACATTAATTAAGGGTACAACCGAACCCAAGAACAAGATTTCTTCTCATATTAATTCTCTAGACCTATTAAATTATTTATATTATGTATAGTTTTCATTCAAATAATTTCCAAACAACAAAACCTCCCATTCTATTCTAATTGATCTAGCAACTATCTCAGTTCACCGTTCCTCGTGGGATTGACCATTACTCTCGCTACTACATTATTAATTAATACTTGGCGAGTAACGAATTATTTATTATTTTGGTGCATTGCGACACACATCAATGTTGTGATATGCTGACCTCGTATCTACCATTTAAAATTCAATGAACTTATTCATCACACATGGTTCTTCACCCCATTCTACTGCCAGTGTAATCCGACCTCTAATGGATTGGGCTATCGCCAATGAAATCATAGAGGGCATCTGGCAAGATGGTCATTTCACGATCGACCTCCATTTGGTTGAAGGCAATTTCAAATAGGATGTTCATAGTATTGCCATGTCTACCAACATCATGTTCAACCCATTTCGCGTAATGATGGCGTGAACCATAAGGACGTCACAATGAGGGTAATGAACCCCTTCTTCATCATCCTAGGTTAATGTGATGGGAAAAGACCTTGGCTTGTACCCATAAACTTACTAACTTTTCCGAACGTTCGAGCTTCACTCTTTTTGCATATGTCTTTTGGGAGTTCATTGTTTGACCCTAAATTTGCGGCTACTGATTGTACTTATTTCTTCGACCGGAGCATCTCGTTTATCTTGACAAGGGGGACCAATATTTTACATGTCATTCCTAACATCGTTGACGTGATCCTTGCAATGTAAGAAATGAGTTATACGTCTTCCCCTCAGTGTATTTTTCTTCGTAGGCATCATGTCGTTCCTTCAATTAATGAGGTCTCTGATTTCTGGGACAATCTTCAGTGTTGGGAACTCTAGTTGCATCCGAAAAAAATTTGGGGTCGACGCTCAAGATGGGAGAGGCACTAGTGAGGTTAACACTCCAATACTCAGGTAGGTCTTTATTTGATTAAACATCCTATGATTGTCATTGCGATGAGGTGGCCATAGTCCCATTCGTCAATAACGCTCTTCCTTTGTTCTCTTTGCTTTCTCTTAACTCCCAATCACTTTTTCTCGGTGGATTTCCATCTATATTAGGTCCACCAACTGAGAATTCCTTATCTTAAAATGTTTGTTAACTTTAACAAACAAGTTAAGAGCATCTCCAATGCACTCCATGGATTGGGGTTGACGTGACAATAAAATAGACGGACTTCTACATAGCGTGGATAAATAGGCGGAGAAATAAAAAATTTACTCTTCAATGATTCATTTTACATTTAAATAATATTGATTATTTGATATTTTTTATTTAAATTTAAAATTAATTAGTATGCATAAACTGAGCCTTATTTGCAGGATTTCTCACTGTATAAAGAGTTCAAATAGAAATAACTTGTATCATAAAATCTGATTGCCCAACATCCTTATTTATAATAATTAAATAATTAAAAAATAAAAGTTAATGCTGAGTTAGCATGTCTCACGGAGCGTCTAGATGTAGATGCTCCACCCCCACAATGTCTATTTTTTTTAACACCACATCAGCATAACATCCTAATTCAAGTTATGCATTGAAGGAATTTTTATCATATTTCGTCTATTTGCTGATGTGTCATATGTATTTCCTCAATACACAGAATGCATTGAAAATGCTCTAACAATATACCTAAAAAGATTTTCTTAAGAAACATACTAACACATTCAATATGAACATATAAAAGTGACTATTAGTTAACATATGATACTAACAAATATTTTAAAATATTAATTGTGAATGCTCTTATATTATATCAAAAATTCTACTTGAATAATTCATTTGATCAAATATTTGAACAACCCTCCACATGGGATGAGGGGTTGAGATGTTCAACTAACAAGGTTTATATTATATATATATCCACGCGTTTCGGAACATGATGATTCGATAACATCGAAGAATCGGTGTCCACTTTAGAGTTCCCGCGTAATACACCATAAATATATCCATCCATTCTATTCTATATCTATATCTATATCCATAAAAAGTCTCTCATTATTCATTTATCTCAAAATCACGAAAATGAATTTCGTCGACAGGAAGCACCGCCGGAGTCCTAGAGTCACCCCCTTCCTTCCTAAGGACCACGGCCGAGACTTCATCGGCGCCTCGTTTTCCGGCGCGGTTTTCAACCTATCCACCACTATTGTCGGCGCCGGGATCATGGCCCTTCCTGCCACCCTAAAGCAATTGGGCTCTATCCCGGGGCTGATCGTGATTGTGTTGGCTGGAATACTGACTGAAAAATCGTTAGCGATGATCCTCCGGTTCACTGCTGCCTCCAAGACCACCTCGTATGCCGGCCTCGCCGGGGACACCTTCTCCGGTGTTGGTCGGAATCTTCTGCAGCTCTGTATTGTCATCAACAATGTTGGCATGCTTGTTGTTTACACGATAATCATTGGTACGGTCCTAGTCAACCAAAAGTAATTTTTTTTGCTGAATTCTTAATTTCGACACATGATTGAATGTTCAATTGAATTTTCAGTAAATTTGAGTGTTCATAGATGCATCATCTTCCAATTGTTTGAATTCTTTGCTGAACTTTCGCTCATTTTTAGGGCTTTGATTTTTATCGGATGGGATAAAGATAAGATTTGTTTGTCTAATTAAGCTTTGTTTTTTTAAAGCATGAAAGTTCCATTACCTTGGTGCATTGGACTTGGGGTGAATGCAAAGTTAGGTCACGACACACATGGGACAGCTGAGCAGTAAATTTTTTTTGCATTTTAAATTTGGAACTAAAGTAAATAATTTATATTCGGCAATGTATTAATTTGTGGTCCATTATATGAATCGAAAGAGATGTAGCTAGTATTTAATATTATCTTAGAGTTGTTGTTTGTTAAGGTTAGGTGTTGTTGTCTTTGATTTGATTCCAGGTGATGTTCTATCAGAGACATGGTCGGACGGGGTGCACCATTTCGGTGTGATGGAAGAATGGTTTGGTGAACATTGGTGGACCACTCGTTTTTCCATACAACTCTTCATAACCCTCCTTGTTCTTACACCTCTGATTTCACTTAAGCATGTTGGTTAGCATCTTCCATCCCGTTCACAGTATTAATATTTCTTTATTTCTTTGACTTTTGTATTCGTGTTGTTATTTGTATTAATAATGTTCATAGTATATGCCATTTCCTATGCAATTGGATAGTCTCCTAGACCAATTCCTACATTTCTTAAAATTACTTTTCTAGAAAGTAAATCTTACTTTTGTTAGTAAAAAAGTAACTTCTACCACTTTTCAGCTTTGCCAAACTCGCAGTATTGGAACTGAACACATATTGTCTTTCTTTTTCCTAGAACAGTAACATACCTCTGGAGTGAAAGAGTTATACATACTTAGAGGCAAAGCTACTTGCATATTTGTAGAAAAATAAAGAAGATAATGAAGGTATCTAATCCAGTTTTCTATGGCCATAGAACAAGGGGACAACAAACCACTGGGAAATGATGTATCTTAAGATCTGATTCAGAAGCATTTTTTACCTACTCTATAAGATGTATTGCTACTCATTTTTGTACTAGGGTTTGTAACATTGGAGGGATTTGAATTCAATGGTTGCTTATCTTAGGGTGACTTTTTAATTCCATCAAACCTTGTATGGAAATTGTTGGAATATGGATCTGCATGTAAATGTACAGTGTACGCAATTTACTTTTCTGGAGCATGCAGAGGTTTATTCACTTTTTATTAGGATTTATCATGTGTTAGATTTCCCATATTTGAGCTGTATAATAACTATAGACTGCTGCAAGCCTTTTGTGCGGACAATTTCTTTGACAGCTGGTTTGTTATGATTGTAGCTCAGCTCGTTCATAACCAAACCACAAACAGATTTCAACGAAACCAGATTTAATAAGCTGAACAAAACTCTTTTTTTTTGAATGATTTTCTCATTAATCAGTAAGAGTATTACACAAGATAATAAAGGGCAGTAGTAGTGGTGAGGGGATTTAGCGGTGACCCTGAGAATAAACAACCCAATAAATCTGCTCTTCTCTCACTCCCATTCCCATGTGCCCGTTAAATACACAGTTATGCTAAAAACGTGAATTGGAGAAGGTAAAAACGTAAAAGAGAAATAACAATTTATTAAACCAAACGGTGTTGTTTTGCTTCCTATATCAATACTCCTTAGACGATGTCGTTTGTCACCAATGACAATTTTGATTTTCTGTTATGTTTACTGTTCCTCTTCTTCGTGTGCAACCAATGCAGCCTTCTCTAATTCCCGGTGACAATGATAGGCCTCTACTCAATATTCTTATCCTAGAAGAGCCCGAAGACCTGAGAATTATCCTACAACAGAATTCTATTAGGAAATCACTATTAAATCGGTTAGAAGGAAAGTGCATAGGCAGGCAAAAATTGGTAATATATTTGGGAGAGAATTGGACCTCTCGAATGTCCAAATATCTTTAGTTTTCATTCACTTTTGGTGCAGTACAATTACATAGTTCCTCAAACTCTGTTTCTGTCGAATTCTATATTTAAAGGAATATAAACTCATTTCTTCCTTGCGGTCGTCTTATTCTGAAAGGGTAAACAAGATCCTATCAATTGGTATCGGAGCACTTACCTAGGAAGAGATTAGCCACAAAAAATGGAGGACAACTTAGGATCAGTATTCGATCAATAAACAAGCAGTTGGATTGGATGATCCACGAGATGAAAGCAATAGTAAAATCTGAGAAGGAGAAGCAATCTGAGGATGAAATTGCACAGGGAAGTCTGCCAGTCTTTGAAGACAGCAAACTCGACGTATGGGCACTTCGTGCGGAGCAACATTTCATTGTAAATGACGTGTCGGAAGAAGAGAAGGTAGAAGGCATAGCCCACTACTGCGTTGGAGAAGCCTTAGTTTGGTTTCAACAATTAGATTGACACTGACACGTACGGACATGGGAAGAATTGAATAGTTTAATCTTGGATTGATTTGGTAGGTCACAAGAAGGTGCTTCCCATGAGAAAACTTTGGCCGGCAAGTAGAAAATCAAAGTACGAGACAATCACCTTTTAGTTTGAAGAAAGTGCAGCGCTAGGGAAAACGAAGCTGGGGAAAATCTGGAATGGAAACATTGCACTGTGCTGCAAGCCAAAGTTCACATGTTTAAACAAGTGGGCTTTTATGGAGATGTAGATACGACCTAAGAGAAAGGACCAATCAAAGCTAATTTGGAGTTAATTATACAAGTCCAAGAAAAACAAACCTCAACTTGTAACACGTCCAATGTCTAGTTATATCTTGGAGAAAGTGACCGAGCTAATTTCAACCACTAAATCGGATCCCAATTCTCGTCTGATTCTCAATTCACCACCCAGATTGAAAGATTCCTTCAATTGGTTTACTGGTGCATAGAAGGGTAAGCAATTGTATTTCATGTATGATGAAAGGTTTTCGATGGCCCATCACCTTATAAATCACGAACTATTGCAAATGGGTGATTCCACGGAAAATTTGGTTTCCAACCCATCTCTTTCTCAAAATCCACCCTCATTTTCAATCGCAAAATCAATTTACATCACTCCAAAATTCGCAAACCCGAAGCAATCACAATCAAAATCACACAATTGAATCATTGTTTTGGAGCTTCATAAGAGGATAAAAAATTGTTTATGCCTTCATTATGATGAGAATAATCCAGTAGGTCATAATTGCGAAAACAAAAATTTACAAGTGGTGATGGTCACTGATAATTTGGAGGAAGGAAGCATCATAGATTTGGAAAAAGGGGCTGCTGGAGCAGTTTTGAGAAGATAACGAAATTGAAGGCCGGAAGGGACCATCCAGAAATTGTGATGTTCAATGGTGCGGTTATCCTCAAGTTCATTCTGGCCAGCGAAGTTCAGCACATTGAAGTTGTGTGGGTGGGTCCGAAAATTTATAGAGTGTTCTCGGGAACTATACAACGAATAGTCAGTCAGTCGAACATGTCCCTTAGAATGAAATATACCTTCTCTGCTTCTGCCTTAGCAGAAGTTCTTGCTAAGTGGTTAAGCTATATGGTATTTCGAATTTCGTAGTTGAACCACACTTCCACCTTGAGGACGAGGTGGATTTCAAGGGGCAAGTAATGATTGGCCTCCACTCAATATTCGCATTCTAGAAGAGCTTGGAAGACCTGAGAATTTCCTGCAACAAAATTCTGATTGGAAATCGCTATAAAATCAGGTAGAAGGATAGTGTATAGGCAGACAGAAATTGGTAGTATCTTTGGTAGAATTGGACCTCTCGAATGTCCAAATATCTTTAGTTTTCATTCACTTTTCAATAGGGACAAATGAAAAATCGAATGCACCTTGGCAAGCTGATAGGCAACTGTAGCTTAAGAATTAAATACACCCAGTCGTTTACTTCAAAAGAGTTGTTCTTTTTTATCGACATATAATTTCATTTTTGTCCTTGGTTGAGATAAGTTCTCCCTGAGCTGCTAGTCAATGCAGTGCCTATCCTATATGAGTTCTCCAACTACAACTACATTAGTTTGTTGATAGGGCCCTAGAGCTAGTTGTGGGGGAGGAATTCCATAGAGAGCTTCAAAGGGAGTCATTTGAATTGATGAATTGCAGGGTATTATTATACCACCATTCCGCTAAACTCCGCCATTTAGCCCACTGTTTAGGGTTCCGGTGCATCATACATCTAAGGTACATTTCCAAGCTTTGGTTGAGTCTTTGTCTGCCTATCTATTTAGGGGTGGTACCATGTGATCATGTGGAGTTTAGTCCCCAAGAGTTGGAACAACTTATACCAAAATCTGTTTGTGAACACCTTATCTCTATCAGACACTATACTCTGAGGTAACCCATGCAATTTGTAGATTTGATCCAGAAAGACCTGAGCAATTTGTTTAGCTTTGAACGGGTGTCTCAAAGGAATGAAATGCCCATATTTAGTAAACCTATCCACCACTACAAGTTTTACTACCCTTTCGGATTTTGGTAACCCCTCAATAAAGTCCACGAAGATGTGAGTCCATGAATGTAAGGGCTCAAGAAGAGGTTGTAGTAATCCTAGGTAAGGAGTGTTTTCTCCTTTACATTTCTAGCATATTTCACAATGTAGTACTCTTTGCTTTATTTCTTGTGACATCCTTGACGAAGTAAAATATTGTTTGGCCCTACAAATGAAGGCTTGAACACCAGAATGACCACCTTTGGAGGCCATGATGTTCTCAGTAACCTTTTGCCTTGTGGCGTTACCACTGCCGATATACAACTTCTTGTATCTCAGTAAACCATTTATATATTGGTAATCAGGTTCTGAATTAAGTTCAATAGTCACAGCCTTAATCAGCTCTTGAGCTTCCTCATCAGCTTCATAACTGAGTGATGCGTGTCTTGATGCACCAAAATAATAAATAAATTCTTTGTTCACTATTACTAAGAATGTAGCAATGGAAGCAAGGGTCGATCCCACAAGGAACGGGAACTAACTTAGTGTCATGTCAATTAGAATCGTAAATGGGGGTTTTGTTTTGAGTTGTTTGTAAATGATTTAACTAATAAAATAAAATAATTAAAATGATTGGAATAAATATCAAATGTTGACGAGTCCTAGTTCTCAGTTGTATTCTATCACAATGTTATCACTTTCCAAGTAACGCGAGTTCAATTTCTTCTTTGATTTATCACCCGTAAATAGTTAATAAGCTCTAACTATTCCTATTCTCCCTTAGTTGCATTTAATTAGAATAAGCTATCTAATCAAACGTTAGCCATTGAATAACCTAAAACAAGCTCTTTAGATTTAAGACAACAAATTAGATTATCAATCACACAAGCTCGTGACAATTAACCTAAGTTGGAATTCTCTATGAAAATATTAAATTTCCACTTGCTACTATGATTTGAACAAAAAGACGATTACGGATCCAATCATTCAAAATAGCAAATCTCAATACAACAAATTAAATGATAATGCCTTAATCAAGTAAAGAATTGCATTGATTGAATTAAAAACGCATAAGAATCCAACAAATCAAAGTAAAGAATTTAGAACTACGTTACTAGTTTGGAAAAGCAATAAACAAATTGTTATGAAATACAACTTCCCCTTCGAACTAGGTATGGAAGCTTAGCCGCGCATAGTCATGGTGAAAAGCCCAGAATTTTGCATCTCATTCATCTTCTTATCCGGATTTATTTCTCTTCCACGCTCCAAGCAAGCCGCTCTTTCTTTAGCAATTTTTTTTTCCTTTTCTTGTCATGAAATTCCCTTTTTATAGCATCAAATTCGTGCCCTAACTTTGGGCTCAAGAAATCCCAAAATTATGGAAAGATTTAAAATATGGAAATTCTTGACTGGAAAGTTACGGCCGTGACTTTTCCTTTACGGTCGTAACACGGTTTCTGTTGGCCATTGAATAATTGTTGGCCATTAAATAAAAGTGGCATCAATTAGTCAAAAGTTGGTGGCCATTGAATAAAAGTGGCATCAATTAATCAAAAGTTTGGCAACAAAATGATGAAAGTTATTCTAGTGGAGCACTTGAATTTCCACCATACAAGTGGAAATCAAATTGATGGTTGTGATTCATTCTCTTGACCTATAAATAGGCATGCTTCATTTGTGTTTTAGAATATCAAGAAGAAGAGAACAATTCCTTTGTTTTCTCTTAGGAGAGTTTGTAGTACTTGAGTTTTGGAGAGGTGCTCAAGTGCATTTGTAAATTGTTCTTCTTTTATAGTTTGTAAGAAAGAGTGTTTTTGGTGAGGTCGAGTTATTTGTATTCCACATTTGTCATATTAGTGAAAATTTGGAATCTCCCTCCGTGGACGTAGGCAATTTGCCGAACCACGTAAATCTTGTGTTGTTCTCTTTCTCTTTCGAATTCGTTATTTTTATTTTTGCATTGGTCGAACCTTCGGTTAATTCGCTTCCGCACAACAATTGGTATCAGAGCCTTGACTCTCTTAAAATTCTAAGTATGCTCTGTGGTTGTAGCACAGACTGATCTTCCACATCAGAAAAGATTTTTTGAGAACAGGGATCTTGGTATATATTTTTTTAAGATTTTTTTTTTTTTTTTTGAAAAATGTCTAAAAATTCCTCGACTACACCGACGGAGACTGAGGACCCACCTCCAGCCATTTTAGATGGATCTTCAAGGCCCACTGTGTCTTCAACAAGAACAGTGGTAACTAATGCAAAAATAGACGTGGAAAAATTTGATGGCACAAATAACTTTACTATGTGGCAATGTGAAGTTATGGATGCGCTATTTCAACAAGAGCTAGACATTGCTCTTGAAGAAGATAAGCCAGCTGACATGGATGATCTAGAATGGACAAGAATCAATCGGAGTGCCTGTGTGATCATCCGTTCGTGTCTCACCAGAGAGCAAAAGTTCTCATATATGATGGAGAAATCGGCAAGCAAATTATGGAAGGAGTTGGAGAAGCAGTTTATATCAAAAATCTGCCAAAACAGACTCTATTTGAAGAAGAAGTTATTTCGCTTCCGATATCAACCTGGCACAACTATGTACAACCATATTACTGAGTTCAAGAAATTGGTAGCTGAGTTGATAAATCTTGAAGAATTTTTCAAGGATGAAGATAAGACCATGTTGCTCTTGACTTCTCTTCCCGATGAATATGAACACCTTGTCACTACGATACTTCATGGAAAGGATGAAATTACTTTTGATGAAGTATGTGCTGCTTTGTACAACAATGAGATCCGAAAGAAGGATCAAAAGGAACATGGAAGTTCAGCAGGAGAAGCCTATACTATAAGAGGTCGTGCTCAAAGTCGTAATCCCGGGAGAAAGGGCAGATCTCGTTCGAAGGGCAAGCCTGCTAAAGATGAATGCGCCTTCTGTCATGAAAAAGGTCATTGGAAGAAGGATTGTCCAAAGCTGAAGAACAAAGACAAGGTTAAAGGTATTGTTGGAGCTACTTCAGAAGCCAATATAGCCAAGTGTGAAGATGATGAGTCAGAATTTGTTCTAACTAGTACATCAAGTATATCTCACTCAGACGAATGGATTATGGATTCGGGTTGCACTTATCACATGTGTCCCAACAGGGAGTGGTTCTTCAAACTCGAAGAACTAAATGGTGGTGTTGTTTACCTCGGCAATGATGAGATCTTGCAAACAAAAGGGATAGGTTCAATCCGTTTGAGATGTCATGATGGATCAACTAGAATTCTGACAGACGTAAGGTATGTACCAGATTTGAGTAAGAATCTCATCTCCGTGGGAGCCTTAGAATCTAAAGGCGTGTTCGTGACTATACGAGATGGAGTTTTGAAAATTGCTAAAGGCGCACTCGTGGTAATGAAAGGCATAAGGAGAAATAATTTGTATTACTTCCAAGGTAATACAGTTATTGGATTGGCGGCTACAGCATCAGGAGAAGACGAAGATTCAGAAATCACAAAACTTTGGCACATGCGGTTGGGACATGCTGGTGAAAAAGCTATGCAAACTCTGGTGAAGCAAGGCCTATTGAAAGGAGCAAAAACATACAAGATGGATTTTTGCAAACATTGTATTTTGGGAAAACAGACAAAAGTAAAGTTTGGTACTGCAATCCATAATACAGAAGGTATTCTGGACTATGTTCACTCAGACGTGTGGGGACCTACAAGGACATCTTCCTTGGGAGGTATGCACTATTTTGTTACTTTTGTCGATGATTTTTCCAGAAGAGTTTGGGTGTATCTGATGAAGACAAAAGATGAAGTATTAGATCGTTTTCTTATATGGAAGAAGATGATGGAGATGCAGACGGGCAGAAAAATCAAACGACTCAGATCAGACAATGGTGGAGAAATAAAGAGTGATCCGTTTCTTAAAATCTGCCAAGATGAAGGTATTATGCGACACTTCACAGTCAGAAATACACCACAGCAGAATGGGGTGGCTGAACGCATGAATCGAACATTGCTGGAGAAGGTTCGATGTATGTTGTCTAATGCTGGATTGGACAAGAAATTTTGGGCTGAGGCAGTAATATATGCGAGTCATCTCATTAATCGTTTACCATCTGCTGTCATTGGAAATAAGACACCTATGGAGGTTTGGTATGGAAAACCTGCTACTGACTATGATTCTTTACATGTTTTTGGTTCCACTGCATTCTACCATGTAAAAGAATCTAAGTTGGATCCAAGAGCTAAGAAAGCACTGTTTATGGGGATCAGCTCTGGAGTAAAGGGATATCGCTTATGGTGTCCTGATATGAAGAAGATAATTCTTAGCAGGGATGTCACTTTTGATGAATCTGCTATGTTGAAAAAGGTGACCGAGGGTGCTCAGCAGCAGGTGGAGCAAGTTCCGCAACAGGTGGAGTTTGATGCAACTTTGATTGACCCAGCAGGTGAAACTCCAATAGCAGAGGAGTATGTTGAAGAACAACAAGAAGAGGAGGTTTCAACCCAAGAACCTCCATCGCAACCGAGATCAATTGCAGTTGATAGGCCACGAAGAGAAATTCGAAAACCTGCTCGATTTGTTGATATGGTGGCCTATGCACTTCCAATTGTAGATGATGATGTTCCTTCTACTTACAAAGAAGCTGTCAGAAGTTCTGAAAATGATCAGTGGAAGGAAGCTATGACAGATGAAATGCAGTCCCTTCAGAAGAACAAAACGTGGGAGCTAGCTCAACTTCCGAAGGATAAGAAGGCAATTGGGTATTTACAAAGAAAGAAGGAGTTCCTGACAAGAACGAGGTTCGCTTCAAGGCACGGTTGGTGGCTAAAGGCTACGCTCAGAAGGAAGGAATTGATTATAATGAAGTATTTTCTCCAGTTGTGAAACATTCTTCCATTCGTATTTTATTGGCCTTGGTAGTGCAGTTTGACTTGGAACTAGTTCAACTTGATGTGAAGACCGCCTTTCTGCACGGTGATTTGGAAGAGGAAATCTATATGACTCAGCCAGAAGGATTCAGGGTTGCTGGAAAAGAAAATTGGGTTTGTAAATTGAGCAAATCGCTATATGGACTTAAGCAGTCACCGAGGCAGTGGTATAAACGATTTGACAAGTTTATGTTGGAGCAAAAGTACACACGAAGCAAGTTTGACCATTGTGTTTATTTTCACAAGCTAAAAGATGGATCTTTCATATATCTACTCTTGTATGTTGATGATATGCTGATTGCATCAAGGAACCATGAAGAAATTGACAGATTGAAGGCTCAGCTAAACCAAGAGTTCGAGATGAAAGATCTCGGTGAGGCAAAGAAGATTCTTGGCATGGAGATAAGCAGAGAAAGAAACAGAGGTAAGCTTTGTCTGACTCAAAAGCAGTATTTGAAGAAAGTATTACAACGTTTTGGTCTAGACAATCAGTCAAAACCTGTAAGTACTCCACTTGCCCCTCATTTCAAGCTTAGCTCTACGATGTCTTCCAACACCGACGCGGAACGAGAATACATGTCAAAAGCTCCTTATGCAAATACAGTTGGAAGTTTGATGTATGCAATGGTGTGTACAAAACCTGACATTTCACATGCAGTTGGAGTGGTGAGTAGGTATATGCATAGTCCTGGTAAAGGACATTGACAAGCTGTGAAATGGATTTTAAGGTATATTTTGAAAACCATTAATATTGGTTTAGTGTTTGAGCGGGTTGATTCACTTGGTCATTGCGTAGTTGGATATGTTGATTCTGACTATGCTGGTGATTTGGATAAACGTCGATCAACGACTGGATATGTGTTGACTCTTGCAAAAGCTCCAGTCAGT
Organism: Ligustrum vulgare; assembly: GCA_963555705.1. Lineage (NCBI taxonomy): Eukaryota > Viridiplantae > Streptophyta > Magnoliopsida > Lamiales > Oleaceae > Ligustrum > Ligustrum vulgare. The sequence goes on along the minus strand of OY743183.1, from coordinate 35,696,964 downwards.
TGGAAGTCCACTTTACAGTCTACAGTCGCTTTGTCTACGACAGAAGCAGAATATATGGCAGTTACAGAGGCTGTTAAAGAGACAATTTGGCTGCAGGGGTTACTTGGTGAATTGGGAGTCGTTCAGAAACACATCACTGTGTATTGTGATAGCCAGAGTGCTATTCATTTGGCAAAGAACCAAGTCTACCATGCACGGACGAAGCACATCGATGTTAGATATCATTTTGTGCGGGAAATTGTTGAAGAAGGGGAGATCCTACTTCAAAAGATTCTAACAGCTGAAAATCCTGCAGATATGTTGACCAAAGTGGTAACAGCGATCAAGTTCAATCATTGTTTGGACTTGATTAACATCCTGCGAATTTAAACACCTACGAGGTGTGTGGTGTCAACAGGCACAATTGGAGACACTCTTTCTCATTTTGTTTGGAAGCAGTTCATTTGAATCGAGATTGAAACCAAGGTGGAGATTGTTGGCCATTAAATAAAAGTGGCATCAATTAGTCAAAAGTTGGTGGCCATTGAATAAAAGTGGCATCAATTAATCAAAAGTTTGGCAACAAAATGATGAAACTTATTCTAGTGGAGCACTTGAATTTCCACCATACAAGTGGAAATTAAATTGATGGTTGTGATTCATTCTCTTGGCCTATAAATAGGCATGCTTCATTTGTGTTTTAGAACATCAAGAAGAAGAGAACAATTCCTTTGTTTTCTCTTAGGAGAGTTTGTAGTACTTGAGTTTTGGAGAGGTGCTCAAGTGCATTTGTAAATTGTTCTTCTTTTATAGTTTGTAAGAAAGAGTGTTTTTGGTGAGGTCGAGTTATTTGTATTCCACATTTGTCATATTAGTGGAAATTTGGAATCTCCCTCCGTGGACGTAGGCAATTTGCCGAACCACGTAAATCTTGTGTTGTTCTCTTTCTCTTTCTCTTTCGTTATTTTTATTTTTGCATTGGTCGAACCGTCGGTTAATTCGCTTCCGCACAACAGTTTCTGCATATTTTTTATAATTGAAGGTTACGGTCGTGAATCTTACTTTACGGCCGTGAATGTGTTTCTGCAGAATTTTCACCCTTTGAAGGTTACGGCCGTGAATTTTCATTTACGGCCGTAACTCACATTCTGTTGATTTCTCTTAATGCGTTTAACACTCTTATGGCCGTGACTGCATTACCTTACGGCCGTAACTAAATTTGCACCTAAGGTCCCCAATCTTCAGTTTTGAGTGCATTTTGGTCCTTTTTTTCCTTCTTTCCTCTTCCTTTATGATCCTATACCACATAAAATATAAGATGCATTAATAATACTTAGATAAAATCACATTATTGCTAATTCAAGGATATAAGTGCATAAAATAAATGTTAATATAACACTTATCACTGAGCATCACTGATCCAGACTGTGTATTAGTTGAAATAAAATTGCATTCCTCCCTTCTAGACAGTGCATCAGTTACTACATTTTCCAAACCGTTCCTGTATTGTATTTCGTAATCCAGCCCTAAGTGAGTTAGCCCTTGTTTGGCGCCCTATAAAAATTTAATACATTTTCATCTCTTCTTTTCAACCACACATTTATGAATGAAATAATATTATACATAAACCCAAAAAAGAGTTTCTACTTTTTAACCACACATTCTCATAAAAATTACTATTTATTTCAAATAAACTCTTTTTAAAGAATATCAAATAGGTGCTTAGTTAGCCATTTTTGCTGTAGAGGGATGGTGATCCTTTGCTCCAACAAAAATTTAAAAGACTAATGATCGGTCTTAATTACGAAATGGCGTCCCTCTGGATAATGTCTCCATTTGGTATCTGCAGTAACTAAAGCCAAAAGTTCTTTCTCATAAATAGACATCCCAATATTCCTAGGACCCAATGCTTTGCTCAAATAGGCTATTGGGTTTTTATCTTGCATTAGCACTACACTTATTCCACCATAACTAGCATCAGTCTCAATGATAAAAGACTGAGTAAAATCAGGTAAGTGTGGTGCTCATAGCCAGTTTGAGATGTTGAAAAGCTGCCTCAGCTGGTTCATCCCAATGGAAATTATCCTTCTTCTAAAGTTCAGTCAAGGACTTGGCTATCGAACCATAACCTTTTACAATTCTCCTGTAGTACCCAGTTAGCCATAAGAATCCCCTGAGTTGTTTAAGGTTGTGAGGAGACTGCCAGGTTTGCATTGCTTCAACCCTTCTTTGATCAGCTGCTACTCCTTCTAGGCTGATAATATGGCCTAAGTATTCAACAGTTGTCTATCCAGACGAATATTTACTCATCTTGGCATACAACTTATGCTCCCTCAAGATTCTGAGTACTTCCTTCAAATGTTCACAGTGCTCTTCCATAGCAGTGCTATAAACCAAAATGTCATTGAAAAAGACTAACACTTACTTCTTGAGTTGCTCCCGGAAGACCTCATTCATTAAACTTTGAAAGGTATCAGGTGCATTGGTCAAACCAAATGGCATAACCTTAAATTAATAGAGTCATTGATGTGTTCTAAAAGCTATTTTATAGACATCTTTTCCCTTAACTCTGATCTCATGATAACTTACCCTCAAATCCATCTTGGAAAAGTATTTTGCTCCATGTAATTCATCTAAAAGCTCATCAATCAAGAGCATAGGGAACTTATCCTTGACTGTGAGCTGATTCAATTGTCTATAGATCACACAAAATAGCCAAGTTCCATCTTTCTTCTTAACCAATAGGACTGGTGATGCGAAGGAACTGTTATTGCGTCTAATAATTACTGATTCTACCATCTCTTTTACCATCTTGTCAACCTTCGACTTCTGTATAAAAGGGCACCTATATGGCCTGAGTTTGAATAGTTGACCCCTTCTTTGAGCACTATTTGATGGTCACGAGATCAAATAAGGGGTAGCCCTTTGGGTTCTTTAAAAGCATCAGCAAATTCACGTAATATGAGTCCCAACTCTTTAGGTATTGTCTCATCTTCTTGCCCTTCTACTGAGGAAAGATATGTCCAACAAGGCCATAGTTGTGTTCACCAAGTAGCTTCTCCATTTGTATTTGGCTTAACATCTTAATCTGATCCATCCCTTTCTCATTCCTTAACTTGATAGTTTCCCCATTGACACAGAAGGGTATACACCCCTGAATGAAATCAAAAGTGGTAGGGCTAAATTGGTTAAGCCAGTCCACCCCCCAATACTATGTCACTACCCCATAATCGTAAGGATTTAAGTTTGAATTCGAATTTCAATCCTTGAATTTGCCACACTAGTGGTTGGCTCAATGGTTTGCTGTCGAGCTTTTGTCCATTGACAACTGTTACATTCAATTCTTTATGTTGATCAGTAGCAATATTAAACGCCTTCACCAATTTTTCATCTAGTAGACTGTGAGTACTACCACTGTCTATCAAAATTGACACCTTCTTTCCTTTCAATTTACCACGTATCTTGATGGTTATGTGCGTTGCTGAACGAAGGAGAGCATTATTGGATATCTTTATCATCTCTTCTACTTCTCCGTCTTATTCACTCCCTCCTATTTCACCCTCCACCTGTTCATCATCTTCATCCAGAATAAAGTTGAGCATTCTGTTATTACAAACATGCCTTTGGGTGTACTTCTCATCACACCTAAGCACAACCCCAAACTCTGCTTGGTTTGAATGTCAATGGGTGTAATGGTTTTGAATTTGGAAAGATGATTTGTATAGCTATTGTTTGGACTTTTTGTGGGTTGTATGGGAGGGTCATTTGTCTTGGTGTTGGTGGGTAAGGTCCTTTGGTTATTGAAGTTTTGAAAGGTTTGTTAGGTTTATTTAAAGTAGAGATCGTGGTCTTTTGTAATAATGCTATTTCAAATGCCAGGAATAGAGTTGTTGGTTTGATGATCTTCACCATGGCCTTGATCTCATTCTTCAAGCCACTGGCGAAGATGGCTATGCAGTATGACTCGGGAAGGTTTGGTAGGGATCGTATTTCTTGGATTTTGAGATCTTCAAAATTCTCCAAGTATTTAGCCATAATTCCGTACAGCCTAATATTGTTGAACACCTCAATAATTTCTTCTCCGGTTGTTTCAAGTTTCAACAAACCTTTTGCACACTTCAGTGGTGAACACCCCTAGTCTGCTAACGGTGTGGTATCCATAGAACCACACATCGGCTCTTCCCTTCAGGTACAACTTTGCTACTCCAATTCTCAATTCATCAGGGATTTATTGGATTTGGAAGTACTTTTTAGCCTTCCTAATCCATTCTCTGGGATTTTCTCCCCTAAACACAACAAAACCCATTTTGGGTAATTCAGTATAGGATCTCCCATCACCACTTCCTCTTGAATTTGCATTATATCGGGATCCCACATCCCGCCTACCTGTTCTGGACGTGCTATAGTTCCCTTCTATCTGTTTGTTCTTAGCTTCACTTTGAGCCACACTGCTTCTAGCCATCATCGCCACTAGAGATTCATATTTGGAATGCATATCATGTATCAATTCTTCTAACTTGCCCTGCTTTCCACACATTGCTTTTAGTACCTTATCAGAGGAGTCATCTTACCAGAAAGTGTAGAATAAGCAAGCCCAAAATCGACCATATCTTCATCTATCTTCTTCAGGTATTCATCAGTAGCCTTCTGGCGAGTCTCCATCTTTCTGACCCAAAATCTTTAGCGCTTTGATACCAAATTATTGTGATCGTAGCTCAGCTCGTTCATAATCAAACCACAAACAGATTCCAACAAAACCAGATTTAATAAGCTGAACAAAACTCCTTTTTTTGGAACGATTTTCTCCTTAATTAGTAAGAGTTTTACACAAGATAATGGTGGAAAAATGAAAAAATAGAAGAAAGGGGTAAAAGGCAGAAGTAATAGTGAGTGGATTCAGCGGCGACACTGAGAATTAACAACCTAACAAATCTGCTCTTCTCTCACTCCCATGTGCCCGTTAAATACATAGTTATGCTAAAAATATGAATTGGAGAAGGTAAAAACGTAAAAGGAAAATCACAATTTATTAAATCGAACGGTTTTGTTTCTCTTCCTATATCAGTACTCCTTAGACAATGTCGTCTGTCACCAGCGGCAATTTTGATTTTATGTTATGTTTACTGTTCCTCTTCTTCCTGTGCAACAAATGCAGAGCATCCTTCTCTAATTCCTAGTGTTTAATTCATTGCATGGAACCTTTGTATTTCTGATAAGGAGATTGGGATGGACTTTCCAATAACTCGACTACTTTGTTTTTCTTTTCTGATCCATGTATTTTTTTTATTTCTGGAATCAAATTGAAAATCTGTTAGTTGATGTTTAGATCTGTTTGATCTGCCTATTCGTAATAATACAGTAATAAAGTTTCTCTGATTGGCGATACCCCAGAAATTGCTTTTGAAAGGATAGAAATGTCAGCAATTCATTTTGATGTTTCGATTTGGTGTCAGATTCATTGAGATACACTTCAGCGTTGTCGGTGGCTTTGGCTGTTGTGTTTGTCGTTATCACAGCAGGAATAGCCATCACCAAACTAATAAATGGAAGCATTGGAATGCCTCGTTTGCTGCCGGACCTTGCTGATCAGGCATCTTTCTGGAAGCTTTTTACAACTGTCCCCATACTTGTCACTGCCTATATTTGTCACCATAATAGTAAGTGCTTCTTTTTAATCTCCCATATGTATCATATTGGTTAACTGTGGTAACTAGTTGAAATTATATGTATGACCCAATACTATGATTGGGTGAAAGCAGCATACTACTGTCAGCTCATCCTTTGGAGCCATTCCCACTATTTAGTTCTACAATACAACCCAACCACCTAATTCACCTTTCTTTTAATCATAAGTTGATGTCATAACCACTTGTTTACTATATTCATATTTCTTATTCTATCAGTTTTTGGGTCACACGACTTAACATCCTTGTTTATGATCTGTTTATATTATGCACCCTTGGTCCTTTAATTGTTGATCAACACCCAATACCACAAGACACAGTCTGCTAATAGTACTTTAGAACTCATTTTTCTACTTGGTAGTACATGTTATCTATGAACCTGTTGCACTTCTCCATCATGTCCAACTTGCTGTAATCGTGTGCTTTACATCCTTTCCAAGTCCTTATTAATAACTGAATCTAAATACCTAAAACAATCACTCTGTGGGACAACATGATCTTCTAATATATCTTAAGATAACACCTTTATCTTATTATGCCTAAAAGGACATCCTATATATTCTTGTTCTACTTGTACAATACCTTTAGGCTCTATTTGATACAAGTTATTTTCCATGGAAAATGGAAAATCTTGGCAAGTTTTCCACCTTTTTAGTGTTTGATTGCATTTCTTTTCTAGGGAAATCATTTTCCAACTTTTCTTGATTTTTGAACTTTTCCTTGTTTTTGTTGAATTCATTTTCTTGGCATTTTTGGTGAGAATTGATTTTTCACTTTAGGTGAAAAATCATATTCGCCTCGTTTGGCCCTTTTTGTTGTTAATTAACTCATTTTTTTCTAGAAATTAACATAATTATTATCAAGCATAAACGTGCGGAATTTTTTTTAAAAAAAATAATAATTTTGATTAAAATATCAAAATTATGCTTTATAGTGTGTTCTTAAGAAATGGTTTATAAACCATTTTTTAAACTAATCAATTTTTCAAACCACTTTTTAACCATACACCATACACATTCTCTCTCCAATTTTCAATCACATTTTACCTAAAAAACACCAAGAAAAAAAAAAGGATTCTTGGCTGCTGAACAGTGTTATTTTTCATGAAAAAAAATGTCAATAAAATAACAAAACTTGAAAAATTCTCCACTTTTTTCACCTAGAAAATTAAATCAAACACATTAAACTTCAAATTTCCAGGAATTCAAGTCTCTGTAATTCGTTTTCTTTCCACCCTCACAATCAAGCGGACCCTTAGATTCTAATGTGCGCTTTCAAACTTTTTGAACTTGTATTTTCTCTCCTCCTAGTTGTATAATTAAACTATGTACCAAAAGAAAAATCGAAGAACATTTAATTATAATCGACAATGTAATTGACAAAAATTATTTTGTTGAAATTTTTTTTCAACAACCTGAAAGCGTTTACTTGCATTTTTAATGTCTTACTTTTAAAAAAAATCGTGCCCACTGTAATTAATTTTTCAATATATATTTACATTATATTAAGGGAATTTTCATTTTGTTGATTTCATTTATAAATTTCAAGAGTAAAAGATAGAGGCAAGTCAACTCTTAGTGAAAATTCAATGTAGTCATCAAACATATTGTTTCGGTTATGGGGTTTCATTTTGTAACAAATTCGCTCATGTGACCATATTTATTCTAGCTGGATAAATATATTATCAAGACAAGATTTCACCATGAGCAAACTTTTTTTTTATGTCAATATATAGCTAGTCAAATAATACTAAGTAAACAAACTCAACAATAAGTAAATGAACCGGACAAACTGATAATACTTCAGATGTAGTTAAGCATGTGAAGTCGCTAGAGAGAAACATAATAGGCAATGAAGGGAAGAGCAAAACATAGTAGCTATGAAATGATTTAGAACCAACGGACACATTTCAGATGATAATGCATGTAAGTTCAAACAAAATAAAAATGAGATACGATGATGATTTGTGTAAATTGTATGCTTTCATGTTGGCAGTTTAGAATTGAAATACAAGATGATAAAAATTGTATTCAGTTATGAGATTTTTTGAACGGAGTACTAAATTTTCATGCACAGAAAAATGTGTTTGTATTTGTACTCTTTTGACATGTTCAGACATGTGGAATTAGATCCTCTCATCATATGAAAGTCTCGACTCCAATAGGCAATACATTCAAGAAAAATTTGGAGACTTTCAGAGGGCATCAAGATGGTTTTAAAAGTAAGAACTACTTGCATTAAATTCTATGATTGTATCCCAGGGATTGCCTAAATCAACTCATCCATAACTTCTTGAAATCGCTTCTCTGTTGCCTTATATAAGCCTATTTGTGAAGCATGTACTAATAACACTAAATGACTGTTCTCTGAAAAGAAGTTCAACTATCCCCTGCCCATTGAACTTCCATATATCATCTTTTAAACCCAGTTCAACAGTTATTTTACCCCATGTCTAACTTTCTCTTACTTCTAGTTATAGTCCAAGGTTTATATTTCATGTTCCCAAATAATTTTTGTCTTGATCCTTAATTTTTCTCCACTTCTACACATTTAACCAGTTGTGTGCAGGCCATGCTGATTTTCCTCGGGTTCATCACATCTACTAATACTAAGTATTTTAGTGTATTTCCAACACCTCTGGGCACCAAAATATTATGTCAATTAAGAGGTACACCCTAGCTAACCCAGTCCACTTTGCACTACATCTAGGAACTGATGCAGCACATTACTCGTTAGTACGTACTCCAACCAAATGTGTATAAGGAAATAAATATATAAAAAAAAAATACTGCTACAGCATGAATTCTAAATTACTTAAAGATATTGTATCTTCAATCTTGATTAATTGTCCTTTTGACCAAATTAGCTTACTAATTTATACTGTCTGACTTATCAAAGTCTTGGTTCTCTTGTGACTTGTTCTCTTTTTGTTGTTTAACATACACAGTTCATCCAATTGAGAATGAGCTTAAAGATGCCTTGCAGATGAAGTCAATAATCCGTACATCAATCACATTATGTACTTTTGTATATGTGGCAACCAGCTTCTTTGGATTTCTCCTCTTTGGTAAACAAACAATGGATGATGTACTTGCCAATTTTGACGGTGATCTTGGGATCCCATTTGGTTCATTACTTAATGACATTGTGAGAATAAGCTATGCCATCCACTTGATGCTCGTATTTCCCATTGTCTTCTTCTCCCTTCGCCTCAATGTTGATGGCATTTTGTTCCCATATGCCGTTCCTATTGCGCTTGATAATAGGAGATTCTTTTCAGTAACAGTAGCTCTTATGGGTTTCATCTTTTTGGGAGCAAATTGTGTGCCTAGCATATGGGATGCTTTCCAGTTTACTGGTGCTACAGCTACTGTCGCCGTTGGCTATATTTTTCCCGCTGCCATTGCCCTCAGGTAAGTGAAGCTTTCTCAAACATTTATTTAAATTTAAAAAGAATGGATAGTTGCTGCTCTTGTGATCCAAATAATGCTTATAAATCTTAACGAAAGCTGTTGTAGTTAAAGTAACCACGATTTGGTTCAGCCCATGGTTTCTCATATATATGAAACCGGTCTCTACATGTATTTGTATGCAACATCAGGCTATATTGGACATTACAATGGACAAGATTTTAAAATTCTTTTTCTTTCTAATAACATTGTCTAGTACTATCTATCTAAACCAATTTTCCAAACATCATGTAAGAGATTAAAAGAGTAATGTTACCATTGTATTTACATATTTTGGAAGTTCTACCCATATTTGTCCAAAAGATTGTCTTGCGTGAAATGAATTTGAAAGCTAAGCAGGATATTTGTCAACTTTAATCATTTGTAGTTCACAAACCAACTTAACAAATGAATGAGCATAGAGGTAGATATGAAATCCAGGCTCGTGACATTGACATATAGATCTCATTGCGTTAATATTTTCCTCGTTAAATCAATGTCCTCATTGTTTATGTATTGCAGGGACACGCATGGAATTGCAACCAAGAATGACAGAGTAATATCATGGATCATGATACTCTTGGCAGTGTCTTCGAGTACAGTGGCCATCTGCAGTGACATTTACAGCATCTTTAATGGCAGCGAAGGAGCTGAAACATAGTTCAGATTTACACGTTCTTCTTTTTCAGACTGACATAGAAATACTGATCAATCAAAACAATTCTCCACGTTCCTGGCCAAAGTTGATGGATTTGGTTTCTGGATCATTACTAGTATTTATCTTGAATCCAAGAATATGAGATGTTGGGATTTAAAGGAATGAGCCAGACTCAGGTTGCTTTTGAATTGAATTAGCTATACTTGAAATTTCACTTAAATTCTTTTTGCATCTCCTCAAAAGAAGGGGGAAAATAATTTGTTTGGATAAAATTCCAAAGTGAGTGTAAGTAACGATTTTGTAGATTGTAAAAGAAACTGTTATGAAATTTTTGTGTCTCATTACTTGATAAAATAATCAGAATGTGCAAGTGTTGAAATGGGATGAATTGCAGTGCATTATATAGAAAGGTTGTGGATCCACAAATGCTGGCAGCGCGGAGATTGTGAGTTCGAATCCTTACATATTCGAATGTGCTAGATTTGTCAGTTAGTGGGTGATATTCAGACTTTGACCAGCTTGAAACATAATCTGCGATTTATATTCTTCACCAATTCTTAGGATGGGCGATGAGGGTGTTTAAGATTGACATTCAACCTTTTCTTTTTTTTTTTTGCCCCCCTTAATGAATGAGTTCTTACTTTAATGACATGTCTGGTAAGTTATTTTGTGTACTTTACGAACCTGTAGCATCGTGAACTATGCACATTGAGCAATAATTTTTAGTTTCGAACTTAACGCCTTTTTTTTTTCTTTTCTTTTGTCTTTTTCTCTGTAAAGTTGAAATCTGCAATCATAAACTCCATCAATATTTTCCAATATATTTCATTAACGAGCACAAAAAAATTCATTGACTTCCACCTGGGCTGGCTGGGTTGCTGTTCAAATCCTATATTATTTCTCTTATTTGGTTGTTAAGTTTTAATAAGAAAAGAAAATAAAAAAAAATACATATAAACTTGTTTTGCATAACTTTTCTTTCTATGAGAAACTTTTCAAAATTTTGAAAATTATTTGAATGTCATTTTCTTTAATGTGTATATATACGTTTAACTCATTTATGTAAATAAAGTTTTCGTTAATATCTTTCAATGAAATTCAAAATCCAAGAAAGAACTGTTGGATCGATTTGAATAATAGAAAAAAAATATTCAAAATGTAAATGTAAGAACACCAAGATTTTTCGGTCTGAAGACCTCGGAGGTTCGATAATTCAAGAATTATTTACATCCCCCGTTGAACAATCCATTAAATTTGAATTTACGCTCAAATTTCACTAGGCATCAAGAAGTTCATCGCATTACAAGATTGATTTCAAGAATACCTAAAAATATTCTTAAAAGCATATCCTACACCCTACCAAACTATCAATTGAATTTCACCAAGAATAAATTTCATTTTCTATGTTTTATACCTATTGTAAAACCACTCTAATCACCAATAAAAGAAATACTCTAATTACCAAGAAAAGAGATAACAAAGGAAGAACTACAATTAGACCTCACAAATAAGTCTTGTTCAACCATTAACCTAAAATTGCCCAACAAAATGAGAGCAAAGAAGATGAGAATCCGTTTCTATTGTGTTGGAGAGAAAATGAGATACCTCCTTCACATTTTCTTGTATCCCATCAATTCTATCTTCATCCCACGAATACCAAATGTAAGGAGTGTATATATAGAGAAATGACCAAATTAAGTGAGTAGCATATTTTCAACATTCTCCACCTTGCTACGAACTTGAGTGCACCAATAGTGAATTTGAACAAAAAACTTAATATCATCTTGCTCTCACACACCTGAAAAACAAGTTATGACTTTGTACCATATATGAGGAAGTGATTGATAAAAACATTATTTAGGATTTATTCAATATATGACATATATAAAATAAAACGAGTATTTATTCAAAATTTCCTTCACGTGTGACACCTAGAGGTGGGCATTAACCGACCGAACCTGTCAAAACTGTCCAAACCGACCCGACCCGATCGGTTTGAGTCGATTTTCATGAAAACGGGTTGGTTTCAGGTTTTTTTAAAAAAAATTAGTCGGGTTACGGGTTGGATGAAAAACCCGACCCGACCCAACCTAATTTAACCCAACCCGAATAAAAAATCATTTTTCTTTAAAACTTAACTTATTTAAATATTGATTAAACATATTTTAATTTTATTATCAAGTATTCAATTTATTGTATTTGGTGTTATTGTATTGTACATAATTGATTTGAGTTAATGATTGATTCATGGACTTTTTTTTTCTTTTTCAAGATTTTTTACCAATTGGGCCAAAGCTCTAACTGTCCAACCCGACCCGACCGAAACTTGATTGTGTTGGGTTGGGTTAGGTTGCTTTTTTATTAACCTGACCATAGTGGGTTATGTTCGGGTTGGGCAAAAAATCGACTCAACCCACGTCCACCTCTAGTGACACCTTAAACAAAATGTATCAAATTTTCTCTATGTCTATTGCAACTGTGAATAACTGAATTTTTCATAAAATGTATAATATGCTAACAGTCAAAGTATATATCATATCACCAACCAAACCTCAGTGTTTATTTAGAAAACATTAACTATCAAAGATCATTTAATGACTCATACGTTGCCAATATACTCAAACTCGATCTTGGATAAGAGAACTATGTGCAAAAAATCTGTAATTTGCAATTCACATAACTATCACACAATGTGAAAACACACAGGAGGAAAACAATATCAAATTACCAATATCTCCTTATAACATACATATATAAATCCTCACAATATCACATTATGTATAGTACTTAAACATAAGACTATATCACAGTATTCCCTCAGATTCAGTGTACATATTTCAAAACTTCTCATTTTAAGTATGAACAATGAACCAATCAAAAAGCAATATCATCAATATACACCAACAAGAACACGAAGTTACTTTTTTTCTTTCTTTCTTTTTTTTTTTTTTTAAAAACATGATGATATACAAGAAATGATCAAACTTATTGCATCAAAATCCAATAATAATAACAAGCGAATCAAATCATTTATACCACAACCAAGAAAAATTTCAAGTCATATAAGAACAATTTTAGATAAAAGACACACATGCGCATAGTTTCTATTTATCTCCAAAAAATCAAGACGTTGAAATATAAAAACTTTTATAAAAATGTAATTTCACATCAGGTTGTTCAAGTTATCATGACTAACTAAACAACCAACAAAAGTTTTCATATAACCAACACCTCCTTCTATGTGTGTACCTATGTATCTAATAATCTAAAAAGTTCATTCCTAGTGGTTTCCTCTTTTGATTCATAACAAGACAACCATGTCTCCTATCATTGCGTATCCACTCTATTAATTGTTCATCCACACAGTTTCCTCACTCCTACCACACTAGTCAAATACTAGTCAACTAAAAAATATGATATAATGGGTGTATTCCTACCACTTTCTCACCACTATCTTTAACTTCAGGACGTTGAATATGGAGTCTTCACCTCACTCGAGGTATCTTAGGCTTGGGTATAATACTCTAACTATATATAACTCCACCTAAAACTGATAACTATCACTACCTTGTTGTTTTTCTCTTAATCGTACCAAAAATCATGTCCTAAACATAACATATCACCCCATTAACCGTACTCACACTACTACATGATCTAATCACCCTTAACACATTAATCATGCAATTTATTTGAGTAGTATCACAAATACCTGAAATAAAAGAAATACATCGTTGATTACAAAGCATATGACGATCACATAAACCACATTAGATATATAGTCTTTTCCAAGCATGCTTTCTATGAAACTTACAAAACATACAATGATCACATAAATGCATAAAAGACACACATTCTAAATATAATTCGCATTTATCACAAAAAGGTACATTCCACACATAGTCTTCAATTTCAAGATTCCGGCGAGACTCTTGCTTCGTTGATCAATCAAAAATCACTAGTTGAGGTCCCGTGGCGGTGCTAGGCAGCGGTGGAAAGGGCAGTGCACTGTTGGATCGATTTGAATAATAGAACAAAAATATTCAAAATGTAAATGTAAGAACACCAAGATTTTTCGGTCCGTAGACCCCGGAGGTTCGATAATTTAAGAATCATCTACAACCCCTGTTGAGCAATTCATTAAATTTGGATTTACACTCAAATTTCACTAAGCAATTCAAGAAATTCATCGCATTACAAGATTGATATCAAAAACACCTAAAAATATTCCTAAAAGCGAATTCTTCACCTTACCAAACAATCAATCGGATTTCACCAAGAATAAATTCCATCTTCTATAATTTACACCTATTGTAAAACCACTTTAATCACCAATAAAAGAGATAACAAAGGGAAAACTACAATTATACCTCATCAAGAAGTCTTGTTCAAACCCTTAACCTAGAATTGCCCCACCAAAATGAGAGCAAAGAAGAGGAGAGTCCGATTCTATTGTGTTGGAGGGAAAATGGGATGCCTCATTCACATTTTTTTGTATCCCATCAATTCTATTATCATCCCACGAATACCAAATGCAAAGAGTGTATATATAGAGAAATGACCAAGTTATGTGAGTCAAATACCATTTCTAAAAACGTATTTTGACCATTGAAAATGAGTTGCACATTTTCAACACACATTTTTTTATTTTATTTAATCATATTCAATCTTTCTTTCCAAAATAAATAGTATTTTTGTGTAAACTTAAATATCGGATCTCACGTCCAATAAAATGAAATGAAATAAAACTGCACACATCAACACACGTTTGGAATGCATTTTAAGTCCCATTTTTAAAACTCCTTTTTTTTCTTGAATTTGATTTCTTGAGGAAAAAAAAAAAAAAAGAAAAGAAAAAAAAGAAAAGGGAATACTAATCTACTTCATATTTGTTGATGGGTTTCATATCTTTTGTTTCTTTTCACCTAACGTCGAGTACATTGTATACAACCAAACACAGCTTGAGAAGTGTGGGGAAGTTGTGCTTTCTTTTTCACAGCTGTATATCATGATGATTCAAGATGGCACAAAAAAAAAAACACTTAAATTTTTCCTTTTTCGTGTGATAATAAAATATGAGTGTCGTAGTCAAAGGTCCACAACTTCCCCATTTTTTCATCAAATGGCCACACTAAAGACTAAAGTGTTGAGGTAAAAGTTGTTGGTATAAATGAAATTTCAGTAAAATCGACAAAATGGAGTGTCCTAAAACTGTCGGCTACTCAAGGAAAAGAAGAATCGACGGCTTAAAAGTTAAAATATCAAATATTAAAATTTTCAGTACATTTTGCAAGGATTGTGACTCTTCATTAATTCTAAACAAGTTTAATTCCGTTAAATATGTTGTCGGAGGCGGAACCAGTTCGCTCAAGCCCACCGAAGAATTTTAATTTAAAATATTTGAAGTTAAATTTGGACACCCATTTCAATTGATCAATTCTCCAAACAAAGCTCACTACAATCTTAGCTCTACTCCAATTTCAAGCCCAATCAACCGTCCACAGACCACAAGCCATTTCATGTAATCCAAAATTCAAAACACAGAAGTCAGTAGGTAGTAGCGCACCTGAAGGCTGAAAGCCTAAAACATGACGTAGTCACGCATCAGAATCAGATCCGCAGCTCTTTCGAGTTCCGACCGTGAAGCCTTCTGATTGACTGGTTCCGCCACTCTTCTTGTTCATTGTTTCCACCGACGTCGCCCGCCTGTGTGTTTACGATTTCTCCTGCTGCCATTGAGCCGTAACTTCCTAATTGTAATGTCTGGTGTTGACGTGTCCCGTAAGAACTTCAGAGATAGGACATCGTTAACTATGAGACTTTTGAAATTCTTAAGTTTCATAGATTTAAAATTTGAAATCCATCAGGAACACGTTCACCTCGAGTGGAACAATCCAAACTACGCGATGGATAATTCGTGTATTCATGTCCCGTAAGCACCCTAGAGGCAGGGCGTGGAACAAATTCACACTACGTAGTGGATAATTCGTGTGTTGACGTTCTGTAAGTACTCCAGAGGTAGGGCACCATAAACACCTGGTAATTGGTAATCCGTAATTGTTAATATGTTGCTTTTTTTATTTCTTAATTTTTAGATTTATTTTTGTTTATTAATTGTTTTGATAGTTGAATACGTTAATTAATTTATTTAAGTTATTTCAGGTTTATTTAGAATTAGTAATTTTTGTGGTAATTAATTTATTTGTCATAAAAGGATTTATCTAGATTTTTGTGGTAGATTTTTTAATATTAAAGGGCTTGCTTAGTTTTTTTGTGATAGTTAATTTTTTGATTTATTTTAACACTTGATTTTTGTAATGAGAATTTGTTGATTGAATTTTAAACAATACATATTCTCATAATAAAATGGAGAATGAATTTCTATTGAACTCCTTGATCATCTATATTGAGAGGGTACACGGAATATGACAGAGGGCCTTATAGTGAGGGGAAATTCACCTGTACAAAGGGAAGAGAATTACTCATATTGAGAAGGAAATTGCTATTGCAATTGACACTGATGTCATCGTTAATAAGTTTTATTGTGTGGAGAGTAGGAGGATGCGTCATAAGTAACACATCAAGATATTTTGTATTGCACATTTGTTTTGCCTTTTTTAGCTTTTAGATATTGATATTTAAGTAAAATTATTTTGTTATATTTACGAATTTGAAGTCCGAATTATTCTTATTTTTAACTTAGTACATTTATATATCCTGGTTCCATTGTATTTTACTATGTTTGTACGTAAGTTTAGACGTGGAGTTTTTTATTTTTCTTTTCCTGTGTAAATTGACATATGCAATCAAATCTCGATCACCACTTTCATCCGTGGGCACAAATGTTCTCATTGACTTCAACTAGGGAAAAATACATTGACATAAAAGTAATGAGACAAAATGAAAAAATAAATCAATCAATTAACATGCCAATAATATGGTTACAAATTTCCTTTTCATTTAAAGTTCTTTAACATATAATATAACCATCCAATAAATCGAAAAAGTAAGTAAAATTGCACATGTCATGAAACGTTACATTTCATGTTTTCTATGCATTGATTAAATAATTAAAAGTGGTATACTCACCGACAACTTTATAAATATTTGAAAAATGACATGAAATTTATTTGGTGACTAGTCTCAATCTTGCCCCCATCGAGCTTCATTTTAAATCAATTTTAATATCATGGATATTAACATTATAGAATATTTAAATAACATATAGTATAGTGAATGGTCGATCATTCTGAAATACGTTAGAGTCAATTATTTACGATTTGAAGTACTTTTTTAATGGTAGTTCAATCATTAAAAGTGGCTTGTATCATGTAAAACTTGACTTAATTGCTGAAACATAATGCGTAATGAAATTCTTTTGAGTTTACTGTAAGGATTTTAATCGATCACGTGGACTTATATGTAAATTATGGGAAAAGTACATAATTATATAACTAAAACTTTCACTTTTCAAACATAACAAACTTAGGATTTTTATTTTTTTTAAAAATCAGGTGTTAACCAATTAATTAATTAATATAATATTATAATAATTATCATTTCTATATAAAATTAAAACTTATATAATATTAAATAATAAAATCAAAACAATACATAATCCACAACCAACCACTCCACCCCAATCCAACCCAACCCTGCACTCACCCCACTCACCACCGAAACCCACCCACCCCTCCCGCAACCACCCCACCCCACCCTGACCCCAACCCATCCCAACCAAAAAATGACTTTTTTCCTTCAACTTTTCCACTCACCCCGACCCCCGACATCACCTTACCCACCTCAACCCCACCCCACTCCTCCCCAACCACACCCAACAACCCACCCACCTCACCCACCCCACCACAAGAATGATTTTACTTCTATTTTTTTCTCATCTCACCCACCTACCCGCACCACCCCAACCACCCTCACCCCTACCCTATCCTACCCAACCCCACCTCACTCCAAAAATAAGTTTTTTTGAGATGTTTTCTCACCGTTCCCCATCCCACCCCACCCAAAAAGATTTTTTTCTACTACTTTTCTACAACTCACCCAGACCCTATCCTACCCTGCCACCCACCCCAACCCCATCCAAAATTAATTTTTTTCTTTTCTAATTTTCCACTCCCCCACCAACCTCGGCCCAGACCCTACCCCACCCCATCCAAAATGAATTTTTTCTACTACTTATTCACAATTCGTCCAGACCCTACCCCGCCACCCATCCCCACCCCGACCCCACCCAAAATTAAATTTTTTCTTCTAATTTTTCACACACACACACCCACCTCGCCCCACCCTGACCCTACCTCGCCATCCACCCCCCGCCCCCACCCCACCCAAATATGATTTTTCTTCTATATTTTCACACCTTACCCACCCCATCCACCCACCCCACCCTACCCATCCAAAAATGATTTTTCTTTTATTTTTTACCCCCACCCCACCAAAAAATGATTTTTCTTCTATTTTTTCAAACTTCCCCCCAATTGCCACACTCCATCCCACCGCACCCCGTCACCCACCATACCACATCCAAAAATGATTTTTCTTCTATTTTTTCACAATTCACCCCAACCACCCCATCTCAACCCCACCCTACCCTAACCTACCCCACCCACCCCACCTACACACCCCACCCACCAAAAAAAATTCTTCTACTTTTTCAAGCCCCCAACCAGAACTCGACCCCACCCTACCCACCCACCCCACTCCAAAAAATGATTTTTTTCTCTACTTTTTCATCCCCGGCCCCACCCACCCACCCACCCACCCACCCATACCCAACTCATCACAAAAAATGATTTTTTCTACTTTTTCTAGCCCCACCCGACCTCTACCCCACCCTAAAAATGTTTTTTTTTTCTCTATGTTTTCCCACTCCCACATCAGATCAGCCAACCCGCAAAGTTACAATTGATCGCACAAAGTTATATTTCAGTCACAAATCACAATTGCAAATTTCACGGCAACCCTACCCCATCCAACTCTACCTCACATGCAAAGTTACATTTGGTCACACAAAGTCACAATTGGTCACAATTCGGTAAAATTTACAAATTTAGTTGCAAAACCCCACCTACCCACCCCAACCCCAAAGTCACGGTCACACAAAGTCACAGTTGGTCATACAAGGTCAATATTCGTTCACACAAAGTCGCAGTTAGGTCAAACGAGGTCACAGTCAAGTCACACTTGATCACACAAAGTCACAATTTGGTTACAACTACAAATTTAGTTGCAAAATTCACCCTACTCCACCTCACCTCACCCCACATGCAAAGTCACATCTGATCACATAAAATCATAGTTGGTCACACAATATCATAATTTAGTCACAATTACAAATTTAGTTGCAAAGCTCCACCACCCACCTCCAAAGCCACAGTTGATCACACAAAGTCACAATTAGATCAAATGAGGTCACAGTTAGGTCACACAAGACCATAGTTAGGTCACAATTGGTCATATAAAGTCACAATTCGGTCACAATTAAAAATTTAGTTGCAAAATTCAGCCCATCCCACCCCACCACACCCCACATGCAAATTCACAACTGGTCACACAAAAGTCACAGTTGGTCACACTAAGTAACAATCCGGTCACAATTACAAATGAAGTTGCAAAATTCACTCCACCCACCAACCCTCAAAGTCACAGTCGGCCAAACAAGGTCACAGTTATGTCAAACGAGCTCACATTTCGGTCACACGAGGTCACAGTTCGATTACATAAAGTCACAATATGGTCACAGTTCGTTCTCACAAAGTCACAACTTGGTCACACAGTCATATTTGGCACAATTGTAGGTCACATCGTGTCCTCGTCCAATGGTCACACAAAGTCACAGTTGGTCACAATTTCTTATATAGTTGGTCACAATCATCCATAATTGATTACATATTATTTATTTATTAGTCACAACTTACCCGTTTCTTGATCACAGTTAATTGACATTTTGTTTACGTATCATACTTATCACAAGTCGCACAAAGTCACATTTAATCGACATTTTGGTCACAATTACCTATAATTGGTTACAATCTTGTCAGAATTATCTAGTGATTGCTCACAATCATCAATAATTGGTTACATATTATTTATTTATTGATCACAACTTACTCATTTTCTTATCACATCCTACACTTATTACAAATCGCACAAAGTCATAATTAGTCAATATTTTAGTCACATTTACCTAATAAATGATCGCATTCTATACTTATCACAAGTCCCGCAAAGTCCCAATTAATCAATATTGTGGTCACAATTACAAATTTAGTTCCATAACTGAATAATTTATAACTTTAGAGGGTTTAATTATAAGTTTCATAATATTTAGGGATTGAAATCAATTTTAATAAGATTTGAGAGACCTGAGATGTAAATAATTCCAAATAAACCAAAATTGCACCTCAAGTCCCGTCTTCAACTAAAATTACAGGTAGGGTTTGAAAACCCAACCGTCGCCACCCACGAGATCTGTAGGGGCAATGTTGAAACCGAATTTCGTAGTGTCGGATGGCGTTGCAAACCGCAGTCGTCCTGCTTGTTCTAGCACACCAATAGAATACCTTATATTTATGTCAATCGACGTCCTCTCTAAAGGAACCAACGAAAATTTTCAAGGCTTGTCCAATAAGTCAGCCACACTTCAGCCCTATACCAACGACCGACACCATCATCGCCATCCACACTTCAATCCCATACCAACGACATAGCAACCTAGATTGAAGTAGATCGTCGTTGCTACGACGAAAGTACCGGAGCATCTGCTACGAGATTGGGGTGGTGGGGACTGATGGAGGTTGTCAACAGGGAGAGAGGGCGCCGATTCGTCGATCGCCTTGAGAGAATATGGTAGAGAGAGAAAACTTATGGTGAGAGAGAGAGGCGTCAGAATTGATGAATTGATTTGGTTTCTAAGAATGAAATATTTACTAATAAATATTAATTGGCATTTAGTACCTGATTTTTACAAATATAAAACTCACGGCTTTATTATTAAAAAGTGATATTTAAAACTAGGGTTTCATGTAATTTTCCCGTGAATTATTGTGTATTGAATAAAAGGCTATTAAATTTTGGTTAAGCCCATTTAAAGTGATCTAATAAGGATTTGGTATATTGGGCTTTAATGCATCTAATTAATATATTGACTTTTATGTGTAGATATCAGGCCATTACCTAATTTCATGATGGGCCGAATTAGGTTAACAGGAAATTCAGTATATAAAGCCGTTATGGTCCCTTAATCATACGTATTGTTCATTCTGTCTGACATTCCATCATCAGAGAGAAAATAAGGACTACATATTGATTTGGAAGATCCAACCGTCGAATCGTTCATCGTGAACCATATCTGATTAAGGTACGCTTCCGCTTCACTTATTTAATTCTTGATAATTCAGCATGATGATTTTAGATCATAGATAAATAATTGTCTGTGATAAATTTTCTAACAAGTGGTATCAGAGCCAATCATCACGTTGGATTGTCGATCTATTTTTAATCGTATGGTTTAGATTAAAAATTCAAGTTTTAATCAATTCTGGAAAATTATATCATGCGTGTATATGAATCTGATTCCTAGAATTGATTGAAATTTACCTTTGGATTTAACGAAAATTTTGAGTATGAAATTTGAATCAGCCGAATTGAAATCGGATTAAGTGTACAACATGTATGTATATGTGAAATCAGGTTTCAAAATTGAACATATAGAATCTGTATGTATATGCATTTCGAAATCAGGTTTGGATTTCTATTTTTGATTGACTGAAAATTGGGTTTTGAATCTGGTTTTCACTTGTGTATGTATATATTTTTCGAGATTAAGGTATGGATTTCTATTAAATTGAACTGGGCTTTAGAATCTGTTGTTCGAGTGTGGTCGATTTTGGATGATGGATGGTTTTGGGTTGGATTCCGTTGAGTTAGGGTGGTCGGACGTGGCTCTGCGACTGCTAGTACGTGCAGGGGCCGGAAATGGATGCGTGCGGCGTTACAGGAGAGTAGCGCCGCGCAGGCGCTGCTTCACAATGTACGCGCAGCGTCGGGAGTGGCACTGCGCGCGATGCTGCAAGTGAGCAGCGTTGGGAGTCGCCGGGGGTGCGCCGTGTTCTCCCGATTGACAGGCGGCGGCGGAAGCTAGGGTTTGCAATCCCTAGCAGTTGCAATTCAGATTTTGGGACAGGGGCTTTGTTTGGAAATTTGAAGTCTTCAAGGGCTCTTTGCAATTTTGGATAATTATACTTATTTGCACCTGCAATACTCCCTGTTTATTTTGAATTAAAGCTTAAGCCCTATAGTTTTGGATTTTATAAACTCCAGCCCCTAAAGTTACAAAACCATTTAAGTTGAGCCTTTTAAAGTTCCTGATTTTACAATCCAGTCCCTACAGTTTGAAAATTTTCTAAATTGATTCCTAAAGTTTGAAAATTTTCATTTTCAGTCCCTAAAGTTTGGGAATTTTCTAAATTGACCCTAAAGTTTGAAAATTTTCAAAATCAGCATCTAAAGCTTGAAAATTCTCTAATTTGGCCCCTAATGTTTGAAAATTTTCATATTTAGTCGCTAAAGTTTGAAAATTTTCTATTTGGACCCTCTAAAGTTTGATTTTCTTTCAAATTGAGACCTAAAGTTCAGAATTTCTCTAAATTGGCCAATAAGCTTTTGGAGAAATTGTAATTTAAGTCCTTTAAGCTTAAGTTTTTTCATAATTGGCCACCTAAGGTTTAAGAATATTGCAATTTGATCATCCTAACTTAAGGATTGCATTATTCTAAAGTTTTGAATTCGATAATTCAAATCCTAAAGTCAAATACATATACAAATCAGTGATTTTTGGTTTCAAATCTTGGTACATCGGACTATTTTGAGAGATATAATATTTCAAAGTGAATTAGTTTAAGCAACATGTTGCCAAAGCAACCTCTCTTGTGGATATTAATCAACTTAGAATATTAGAAGGTATTTGGGTGTGTATTATTCATTGCGGATGTTGATCGGCTCAAAGGAAAGTCAATATTTGGCTCGAATTTCACATGCACATGTAGTGATAAACGCTTGGTAATTATTTAGTTTAACGTGTAATCAATAAATCGGTCCAAAGAAAGGTTTATTGGTTAACATGTCTTATTTCCAGTGTTTGATCACTACACTAAGGGAAAATTATGTGTTTGTGTGTTATTTCATGCAGATATTGATCGGCCCAAATGATGGTCAATATTTGGCTCGAATTTCACATGAACTTGTGGTGATAAATACGTGACGGTTATTTTGTTTTACGTGTGATCAATAAATCGGTCCAAAGAAAGATTTGTTGGTTGACATGTCTTACTGTCAGTGTTTGATTACTACACCAAGAGTACCACTTACAAGTCAATATTTCTGTCCAAAGACTAAATATTGATGTTGTGCTAGGTATATTGTGATGGGCCCTACCATTATTTGAAAGTATGATTTGTATAATAAGGTACTTATGTGAGCTGTTTTGTTTAAGTGTTCTCTATTCGGTTTCAAATTCTGCTAGTAGTATATCTACAAGCTCAAATTTAATCCCTGTGTTATGGAACAACTTCACGGATCGGACAAAGAACATTAATTTTCCCTTGACTGCATGGATCTAGACCGTGCACTAATGATTGATCAACTTGCTCCTCTGACGGATGAAAGTTCATTTAATCAAAGGAAGAACTTTGAGAAGTAAGATTACTCAAGTCGCATGAGTCTAATAATCATTAAGCGCGGCATTTCGAAAGCCTTTAGTGGCACAGTATCTGAGGAGGTAAATGATGCGAATGGGTTCCTTGCCGAAATTAAGAAACGTTTTTGTGAAAAACGATAAGGCTGAAACAAGAACGCTTATACAAAGCTTGATTTCAATAAAGTATAAAGGCAATGTGAATATAAGGGAGTACATCATGTAGATGTCTCACACTTATAACTACTTCAAAACTTAAGGGACTAAAACTCGACTTGTCTAATGACTTGCTCGTACATTTGGTATTGATATTGCTTCCTGCACAATTCAGTCAATTTAAGGTTAGTTATACCTGTCAAAAGGAGAAATTGACTCTCAATGAGCTCATTTCATAGTTTGCAAGCTTCTTGCACAATTCAATCAATTTAGTGTCAGTTATAACTTTTAAAGGGAGAAATGAGCTCATTCTATTTTTGTGTGCAAGAGGAAGAAAAGTTGAAGTAGAAAAGAATTGAAAGTGTTCACTTGACAAACACCTCTAAAGATAAGGGCAATAAAAGAAATAAAGAACATAAAGTTGTTAAGGGTCCAAAACAAAAGAAACCACATAAAGACATTGAGAATTGTTTCTTTTGCCAAAAATCTGGACATTTAAAGAAAGATCGTACATAGTACCAACTAAAGCTGTTGCTAAAACACCTTAAGAGCTTTTGACAGGCAGAAAACCTAGTATAAAGTATTTTCACATTTGGGGATGTTCGCTAAGGCTAGGATTTATAGGCCACATAAAGAAATTGGACTCCAAAACAGTCGGCAGCTACTTTATTAGTTGTTCTGAGCGACCTAGGGGCTATAAATTTTATGATCCCACACTTAAGTCAATTTTTGAAACGGGAACTGCAACATTTTTTAGGATGTTGAGTTTGGGGAGAGAAATAAGGTTATGATATTTTCTTTAAGGAAGATGAGGAAGGGTCGGTTTCGATTCCTACTATTGCTTTTGACAATGTGCAAGTTTCTATGCATGTCATTGATCAAGAAGCATATCCGGAACCTCAACTGGACAATATTGAAGAACTTCCCATCCAAAATAAGATAAATTTCAGAAGTACAAACTCAACAACCTCAATAATTAAAGCCATTAAGGAGATCCACGAGAGAAAGGGAAAAATGCTATTCCGGATAATTAAATAGTATTTTTCCAAGAACATAAGGAAAATAATGGAATGGTGGAAGATGGTTCAATCAATTTCCATCAGGCCATGTAGGGTTCTAACTCTCAAAAGTGGATTGATGACATAAATAAGGAGTATAAGCATATGCAAGACAATAAAATTTAGGATCTTGCCCCATTGCCAGAAGGTGCGAAGCCCATTAATCTTAAATGGATTTTTAAATCAAGGGGATTCGAAAGGTAATGTGGAAAGATATAAGGTTTTTCTTGTATCTAAGGGCTTTACACAGAAAGAAGGCATCGAATATAAAGAAACTTTCTCTTCGATTTCAATTAAAGACTCCTTCAGGAAAGTTGGGTTGTTGCAGATTTTGATCTCGAGTTACATCAAATGGATGCTAAAGCGGCGTTTCTCAATGGCGACATTGATGGGACGATCTATATGGTGCAATCAGAAAACTTTATGTCAGTAGACCCAAAGAATATGACTTGCAAATTAAAGAAATCCATTTATGTGCTCAAGCCAGCTTCCCGTTAAGGTAATACAAATTTCATCAAGTAATTATCTCATTTGGTCTTGAGATTAATGTTGTTAATGATTGTGTGTATTACAAGTTCAGTGGGAGTAAGTATATTTTCCCGATTTTGTATGTTGACAACATATTGCTTGCCACCAATGATATATGCATGTCACATAAAATTATGAGATTTTTGTCAAAGAATTTTGAGATTAAAAATCTTGGTGACGTCTCTTTTGTATTAGGAATTCAGATACACCGGGATTGCTCTAGGGGTATTCTTGGATTGTCACAAAAGGGCTATATCGATAAAGTACTTAAGAGGTTTAGCATGCAAGACAGTAAATCAGGGAACACCCCTATCGTTAAGGGAGACAATTTAGTCTCAACTAATGCTCGAAAAGTGATCTTGAAGTTAAGGAAATGCAGAAGATTTCATATAGTTTAGCTATAGGAAATCTGATGTATACTCAAGTTGTACTCGTCCGAATATTGCGTACATGGTTGGGATGCTAAGGAGATATTTAAGTAACCCTGGGATGGATCATTTGGAAAGCAGTCAAACATGAGTTATAAGGTATTTAAAGAGAACAAATGATTACATGCTCACATACAGAAAATCGGATAAGTTGGAGATCATATGGTATTATGATTCCGATTTTTGCTAGATGCCAAAACAGTAGAAGATCCACATCATGTTACATCTATCTGCTAGTTGGAGGAGCTATTTCCAGAATGAGTGCTTAACAGACACTTTAGCTTCTTTCACCTGGCAGCAGAGTTTGTAGCATTTTTTTGGGCATCTAATTATGGAATATAGCTGCGAAATTTTGTCACTGGACTGCGTATTTTGTACGGTATAGAAAGACCACTAAAGTTATATTGTAATAATAACTCAGCAGTTTTATATTCCAGTAACAACAGGAGCTCAACAAAGTCAAAATACATTGACATAAGTTCCTGGTTGTGAAGGATACAGTTCAGAGTGGACACGTGTCAATAAGAGCACATTAGGATAAACTCCATAATTTCGGATCCGCTTACTAAGGTATTACCACCCAATGTCTTTCATGAGCACATTGCTCATATGGGTGTTGTATTTTTTAAGGATATTTGATTTCAGTGGGAGTTTGTATTTTGGGTGCTTTAGACACATTTATTGTCCTTTTGGATACAGTTTAAAGTTAAAGTTATTTACAACTGTAAGGTTTCAGGTTTATTGTCTCTGAACTCGTTTGTGGATGATCTCACTAAAGTTGGACCATTTGGAAATAGGCATGTTAAAAATCACATTACATGTAATTTCCATGCTACACATCCATACTTGATCCATGTCATTCAGTTATGTCGATATACGTGACCATTGATGAGTTTAGTTACTATAAATGTAGCGAAAGCCGCTTTGATCCTATGTTGATATAATTGAGGGACCGGATTGGTTGGGGATGCATTCAGTAATGATAGCAAAATTCTGAGTACTCATAAGGTTTGATTGATATACAATTGTAAGGTTACACATATAGCCCAAGTGAGAGATTGTAAGGATTTTAATCGATCATGTGGGCTTATATGTGAATTATTGTGTATTAAATAAAAGACTATTAAATTTTGGTTATGCCCATTTAAAGTGATCTAATAAGAATTTGGTATATTGGGCTTTAATACATCTAATTAATATATGGACTTTTGTGTGTAGATACCAGGCCATTACTTAATTTCATGATGGACCGAATTAGGTTAACAGGCAATTCTGTATATAAAGTCGGTTATGGTCCCTGAATCATACATATTGTTCATTCTGTCTGGCATTCCATCATCAGAGAGAAAATAAGGACTACGTATTGATTTGGAAGATCCAACCGTCGAATCGTTCATCATAAACCATATCTGATTAAGGTACGCTTCCACTTTAGTTATTTGAATCTTGATAATTTCAGCATGATGATTTTTTTGGATCATAGATAAATAATTATCCGTGATAAATTTTCTAACATTTACATCATTCACACCTGGGGAGAAATCCAACTACTAACGAGGGCGTTCGGCCGCTCGTGATGGATCCGTCAAATTTTTTTCATTTTATCTTATAATTTTGGTATCAATTTTTTTTTTCCCTTACCTTGTAGTATCTGCTCGTGCTGGATCAATTTCTTGGATTCGCTCATGATTCACACCATAAGTTAAGTTTTCTACTTTTCAATTGTGATAAGAATATGATATTTATAAAATTTTCATATATAATGAAATGATAATTGCTCAAACTTTCATATTTAATAATAATTATGAAATGTATGATAATTGTATCTATTAGAATTTTTAGAGTCAATTGTCTGTAAGATGGGCATTGGTGACTCAACCAGATGGCTAATAAGTAGAAATCAAAAAACATATTTTATATCGTGAATCAATCAATCAATTGGTCCATTGAGTTAGTTTAAAATTGAGATCCAACCCTCCATTTGTAAGTTATAATCTAGCTTTTTTGAGTATGTAGTAATGGATTAAGACAGCATCTTCACATCAAACCTAACGCATTGTGATTAATCTAAATCCCTTTGGGACCTACAAACTCTTGCCTTTTCTTTTTAATATTTGAAGTTGTAGTAGCTTAATGGATGATAAGAATTCAACGTTTTTTTAGACGAATCAAAATCTAACCATAATGACTTATTTGATCCAATTCTAGTGATGTGCTGTTTGGTAAGGAAAATTATAAGATATTTAACTGTTTATTTATTTATTTTTGAAAATAAAACGCAAACTATCGTTAATTTAGATCAACTCAGATCAAGTCCAAGATAAAACGAGGAATACAATCGACCCAAATAAAATCCACACCTCTAACAGCCCCAAACACAGCAAGTGAATGAGGAACTTTATTATTATCCTGAGGGACATGGTAACATTTCCCATTAATGGACCGCAAAACCAAAAAAATTTCTTGCAAAATGTGTGCATTTGGAGCACAAGAAAAATCAGAAGCAAGTCCTTGTTTCACGGATCGTAGGTATAGCTCCCGATGTTTCTTTCCCCTAGGTAGCTTACCTCTCATTCATTGGCCGGTAAGGCAGAACAACTGACACAATCGCACGCTGATGGGTAGGATATAAGAGAAACACCTGCAATATGATCATATCATTACAGCACTTTATGGTAAAATAGGTCAACCGCCTAACTGTTGTTGACTTACCGAACTGAATGAGGGGAAATAAGCATTTTCACTGCGTGACATTCTCCCCCATTCGAATCCACTTACGTCCTCGTAGCGGGAAGTGAGCTTCGCATCAACACGCACTCCTCAATTGCAGAATCAAACAACACCATCCCCTCATGGACGAGCATTCACATAGTGGTATTCTCACACTTGCTCATTGTAACACGTACATATCACCTCCGACACCAACCTTCACCATCTTCCCCCATAAGCAGTAGTTCTTAGGTGGATGACCTCCAGTCGGAACATGTCGAAGCACATACCCAATACATTCTCGCGGGCCCTGCAAAATGCGCTCCTCTAAACTCCTTGAAAGGCAATCCCGCAACACTGCCCAGCATACCCATCTTCCCCATAGCTTCCTTTTTCGTGTTCCTCATGCTTGCAGACACGATCCGTGGCCCAAAATCTTTTCTCCGCAAGAGTTCATGTTATTGATCTCCACAAGACCAACAACGCATTCAAATGGTCTCGCTCTGATACCAACTTTCAAGGATCGCAGGTATAGCTCTCGAGGTTTTTCGCCTCTAGGTAGCTTATCTCTCATTCATTGGCCGGCAAGGCAGAACAACTGACACACACGCACGCTGATGGGTAGGATGTAAGGGAAATGACTGCAATATGATCATATCATTAGAGCACTTCATGGTAAAATAAGTCAACCGCCTAGTTGTTGCCTACTTACTGAACCAAATGGGGAGATAAGCATTTTCACTATGTGACACCTTGGACCACCTGCAAGTAATCTATTTACACAATGTTGGGCGAGAATCCACAAGGTTGTGCAAATCGAATACCTTCTAACACTACCATGGCCTCTGCATCTACCATAGTCAGCACTCCCTCAAAACATCTTGATTCCCCCCCAAAACAACCCCTTTGTCATCCAGAATCACTACTCCCACCGAATAAAGGCCTTCCTCTGCATGGATTGGAGCGTCAGTATTAATCTTGAGTCTCCCATATGGTGGCAGCAACCAGCCCAACTGACCCTCCCTACCGCCCAACACCATCCCTACAGGAGGGCATGCATCACCATCACTTAGATTTCCACTTCCACAATCCATTTGCCACTTCCACGTCCATCGAAGAAGACCGCCTAGAAGCTCCATGATGTGCTCTGTTCCTTTCCCCCCAAATGACCCACATCATTCCTCCTAACCAACCAAAATTAGACCTGTCATTACTACATAATTCATGGAGGATATCCTTTACATCAAAAGGTCCCAACAATCGCTTAATAACCTGCCACCATACCGCTTCTTTCCACACCCCTTTTTCCCATTCACATGAAAATATAGCATGCATATTTTTTTCTCGTTCCCCTCAATAGCCACACCGCACATGCCTATCATTGATGATTCGACTTTTGACCTATGGTTAACTTAACCTTTTTGTTTTGATCATAACAAACGAGAATATATTGTGTTATTAACAAGTGTGTTTCAAGTGTTTCATGTAATGATAAATATTCAAAGCACTCTATGTTCAAATCGTCTCTCAAAGATATAAATCAAAACTATGTGATCAAGCACATGAGACGCAAAGAAGATCATGAAAGAATTGAAGATATTCGAAGATCAAAATTGAAGTTGAAAAGCATGACATGAAGATCAAGAATTCAAGCATACAAGATTAGAGTTGATTTAACCTATGTAAAGGTATAACACTGAGATCTTTAGCGATGAAATTCAACGAGCTCGAAAATGATTTTTATGCATCAAGAAACTTACTTGAAAATTCATCACTTGCATAAAATATTTTTATCTAAGTCAAGATTGTCTTTCAAAGGTTATTTGATCTTAAATCATGATTATACTATGTTAAACCACTTTGAAAAATAAGTTAGAAACCTAAAAATCGAAAATTTTCATATTTTTCAAAAGTCAACCGAAAGTCAACGGTCAACCGAACTTTCGGTGTCAACCGAAAGTTCAACGGTTGAATGTGTAACGGCTATATTAATGATTCGGTCGACCGAAACTCCAGAATTGGTCAACCAAAAGTTGCTGAATTTGAATATTTTGATCTATAAATAGCCATCTCATTTACATTCAATTTGAACAACATAGAAAAGATTTTATACAAACTTTCTTGTGAAAATTCATTGTTCTTACTTGGTTTATATTCATCTATTATTTTTATAAAACTTTGATTGATCTAAACTTTGTTTTATCGAATTCATCAAAGTTTTTGGAAGAAAGTTTTGTGAAGATTCTTGGTTTTATATTGTTTAAACTTCTTCAACATCTTCACACTATATTGGAATTGAAGTGTAAGTCTCTCTTTATTCTAAATTTGTTTTAATCTTTTAAAAGAGAGAAATTCCAATTAAGGAACTTTGATTATTTGTGCTACATTTTTCATTATTATTTGATTCATCAAAGTTCCATTGCCTAAACACTTTGAGCTTAACTTATTGTTAATTATTCAAGTGTGGCATCTCTTGGTACTTAATTTGATTCAATATTTTAACAAGAGATCATTTGAAAAACTTTGTTTGATTGCATTGAACTTTTCATTATCATTTGCATCAAAGTTTTTCTCTAACACTCGAGCTTAATTCATTGCTATCTATTGAAGTGTTAGCCTAACTCTCTCGGTACTTAATTTGAGTATATCATTTGTCAAGAGAGTTATTTCAATTGTAAATTCAATTCATTATATCTTGTGGTTTCGAGAGCCTTGTGAAAACTCGATTGTAAAGGATAGACGCTCCTTGTTGTAAGTCGCCTAAGGATTTGGTACTCCTTGTTGTAAGTTACCAATATAGTGGATTTGGCCTTGCTCGTGACGGAGAGCTCGGTAACCGGGGACGTAGATCACGTTGGTTGATTGAACCTCCATAAATCGCGTTTGCACTCTCTTATCCCTTTTACTTACTTACTTACTTACATTGCACTTACTCTATTCTATCAATTTATATTGTGCAACACTATATCTAAGTGCTATACTTGCCTTATCAATTAAGTTTACACATATATAGCACACTACATTTATAGTTTAGTTACTTGTAACACTAAGTGCTCATACTTGTACCCATTGGTTTTTAAGTTTGAGATTATTTATCGAAGAAATTTTATAAACCAATTCACCCCCCTCTTGGTTAGTTTACTCTTGGGCTAACATCGACGACGTAACAGATTGGATCCAGTTGGTAAAATATCATGATAAAATCACCACAAGAAAACTTTTACCTTAGGAGGAGTATTGATTTTCCACATGCTAGCCCATCAAGTATCTCGTCCTGACTGACTACTACTGGAGTACTACCCAGTTGAAGCAACATGTACCCACTGCGAACCGAATATTGTCCATTTACTTCATAGTGCCATATAGGTTTGTCATCATGCCCACCATGTCCCAACGGGATGTATAGAATTTACTCACAATCAATTGACCAAAAAAATAATTTGGATCATATCAACATTCCATGCACCGGAAACAGTTAAAAGATTATCAACGGTGTGAATACCTGTTGTGGTTGGAGAAAGAGGCAAGAATGCGGGTGGCCGAGGCAACCAAGGATCTTGAAAGATACGGACAGACCTCCTACTCCCCATCCGCCAACGAATACTAGAGCCAATAAGTTACCGTCCCCATAAGATACTACGCCATATAGTAGAGCATCCACTAGATGGTTGAGTCTCCAAAAAATTTACATGACGATAATATCTGCTCTATAATAGCTGGACCACAAACGAGTTTGATGACTGAAGAATCCTCCAAGCTTGTTTGGCCACAAGTGCTTGGTTAAACGCTTTAAAATCTCGAAATCCAAGTGCTTGGTTAGACATTTTAAAATCTCGAAAGCTAGAAGATCTCTACCATGATCTAACAGTATTTATTTATTAAAGAAAGAAAGTATAAAATCTTTTTATTTTATCTATATTTTATATTGGAGAAGGTTTGATAATTCTCTATATTTGAAATCTATCATCCATGAGATGAGATATGAGCCCTTTAAAATTTTACTAGCAGTAAGCACATCGTTTTTTATGTTTTATGTATATGATGAACAATACGCGAAATATTTTTGAAGTATTAACATTGATTCACCAAATTTCTCAAAATATATATTAGACAATTGTTTAAAATACAAGTTTAATAAATAATATATAAAGAATTAAGACCATCTCCAAGGGTGTCCCAAATTTGAGATTTTTATCCCAAAGTTGGTCTTTTTTCCTCTCCAACATTCATTATCCCAAATTCGGCATAAATATTTTATTATCAAATGTCATTTATTTATTTACGAAAATGCCATTTTTATTTTTTTTGAAAATCTAATTTCATTTATTTAATTAACCTATTATTATTATTGTTATTGTTGTTGTTGTTATTATTTTTTTGTGTTCGCGTATGATAGTGTTACAATTAATACTAGTAACAATAACATTAGTTCGAATTGTAATTGGAAGAACTCAAATTTAATTTCCGAACAACCATACAAAAATAATAATAAAATTAAACCAACTAAATAGATAATTAATATATAAGTAATTTGTAGAATTAGAAATAATAAAAATAAAAAAAAAATAAAGACAGTTGATCCCAAATTTGGGATAAGCTGTTGGAGAAGAAAAAGGGTTCAGACCAAATTTGGAACAAAGTTCGGACCAAATTTGGTCCGAACTCTTGGAGATGTTCTAAATATACATCATAAAATATTAGCCAAATCAAAATTTGAGTTGCAAAATATTTATAATAAGTAGCAGAATAATTATGAAAAAGTTGTGCATTAGACAAATTGAATTAATTTAGGAGCGCAGTTTTATAATATAATAATAATAAAAAAAAGTTTAACATTATGTAAATTTATACGAATTTTTTTTTTTTTTTTGATTGTATTTCAAAAAGAGTTTTGAAATTATTTATTTTACTAAATTAGATTATAATTAAAAAATTATCTTCCTTTTTATATAAATTAATTAATTATTTTAATAATAATTTAAGGGTGTTATTGGCAAAAGAGAAAAATATTCAAATATATTGTAGATTAATATATTAATATAATAATTGTATTTAATAAAAATACAATTAAATGGTAAGATAATATTGATCGAAAACATAAAAATATAAGAGTAAGATGGAAAAAAGTAGAAATTTCTCATTTATCCCCACTTTTGGCCTCCATTATAAACTGTTGTAAATATTATATTGTATTGGTGAATGATAATTATACCCCTTGAAACCCTAGACATTTTACCTTATGTATCTCTGTTCACCCCTATATATGGGGTTTTGCTTCATAATAACATATAAGTTTATTGACATCTCTGTTCCTCTATCTTTTTTCTCTTTGTTATGACATAAATAGATTTATAAAAATAGTCATATTATTATACTCTCTCCATTCTACCACACTGGGTCACACCCCTCACATGGGGGGGGGGTGAGACCGCTCATTATGAGAGGGGCACTCGGTGTGGTAAAATGAAGTGGGTAAAGTAGCATAATTCTTATAAAAACACAAATTTTCAAATCATATTACAACCACACAGTGGCAGACGCAGACTTTTTTTAGTATTGAGGCACACAGATGGACCTGCGTTTTTTGCGACGACCTTTACGGGGTTCGTCCTTGAAATTTTTTTTCTAAGAAAAATTCGAAAAATGAAAAAGTACTTGAAATTTTATTACAATTGTTCTCTAACGCGTTTTCATACTTTGATAACGTTCCAAACTCCAAACACCAAAAGCACATAAAATAGTTATTTACCTCTGAAAATTCACCTAAATCTCAATCTCAATTCCTCATAGAACATGGGCAGAAGCAACAAACAGGAAAGAGGCAAAGAGCATATAAATTAAGAATATTCCATTAATCCAATTCTAATTAATTAATAGCAGAGCTGAATGTCACGACCCGCAAGTTCACTACATAACTTTGGGTATATGTTCGATGGAGACACAAGTCCATAACTTACCAAACATGACGCGATCCCGATGAAGGACGCTTACGGAATAATTGAATGAACACCGGGAAAGTTCCGAATTCAGGTTGTGATGGACGATGACATGGAGACCCGAGCCTCACAACTCAACAACCCAAGGTATATTAAACCTTGGACCCATTAAGATGCGGAGACAAGAACCCACATGGGTTGAACGCCACAAAGGTTGTCCATACCTTTGATAAGTTCGAGTTTTGTGAATGCCACAAAGATTCGATAATCTTTGATAAGTTCGGTAATGTTTAACAAGAACAATATTAGAGCGAAAACACTCAATAAAATTTGTATTAATCAAAGTCTAACTATTACATTGAATGAAAAGGAATATATATATATATATATATATATATAAAGCAAAATGGAATTATATAAGCCTTAATCACTATAGAGGCCCAAAATAAACCTTAAAACAAGTAAAAGGGAAATTTAACCTAAAAACTCTCGAAACCCTACAAAATTGTACTGTACGATCGCACAGGCATAATGGTAGCGATCACTAGAATGGCCGAAAACTTCAGGTCTTTTTTTCCAGGCGTGGCGTGATCGTGCCTCGTTTTATACCACGTGGTCGCGTTGTTCAAATTCTCCAACTTCTTGATTTTGAACTCGATTCTCGGCCTTCATCACTTATACCATCTTTGACGTTCCTTCAACCACTCCATATTTGATTTTTGAAGCTCTTCGAACATACTTGTAGTTTTAGTTTGGCCTGGATTGTTGATCTTTCTATCAAGTATGCCATGATTCGTATCAAAACATGGTCCTTTCAAAGAGTATTCAAGATAATGGTAGGGTATAGTTATTCTAGAGAATCCTAGAATATTATCAAAGATATTTGTATATATTTTATGTTAGACTAATGTAAAGAATTCTAGATGAGGATTGTAGACCGTATGATCGAATTAATCCTAGCCATCCATTGTACTTGCCAACCACTACAAATAGATGGTGGCCTCATTTGTAAATGTATCAAGCATCAAAACTTTAAAGTATAATATAATAGCATTCTTCCAAAGCTCTCTTGTCCCCTTTCATTTTCCTTGCTTTGTTCATTTCTCTGTTGTGCCATGCCTTAGTCCGTTGCATTGGAAGAAAGGCTTACTCAGCGTAATCGCAAGGAGGGGCGAGAATATGGGAAGCATTAAGGCCGCACGGTACTTGAGGTTTGTAAGTCCGTGACACGTAGTATCAGAACCTAGTTTTGATGCTTGGTTAGTGTTGGCATAATGGCTACTTATGGAGATGGTTCCAGCACTACTAGGGATGGCAAAAAAATCTGACGAACCCGATCCCATTAGGGGCGATCAATCCCAAGTTTTCGGGTTAGGGGTGGCTTCTCCGCCCCGAACCCGCCCCACAACCCGAAATTTTTTTCTTTTTAAATTTTTT
This sequence comes from Ligustrum vulgare, assembly GCA_963555705.1. Classification (NCBI taxonomy): domain Eukaryota; kingdom Viridiplantae; phylum Streptophyta; class Magnoliopsida; order Lamiales; family Oleaceae; genus Ligustrum; species Ligustrum vulgare. Next base: position 35,661,234 of record OY743183.1, on the reverse strand, counting down.
TCCTATTTTTGACTTTTATAAAATTAAAAAATATAAATGGAGCAATAAATAGGTGAGAATGGTTGCCCCGACCCTCCTCGCGACCCTTCCCAACCTAGGGGGACTCGCGAGTACGAGGCGGGCACCCCCACCCCGAACCCAACCCATTTCCATCCCTAGGAACTACGGAACCACATGGGCATGATGTGGCTCTAGTGATAGAGAGAAGAAGTAAACACGAAAAAAGTAAGACACAAGACGCGGCACCTAAGAACATTGAAGAAGTATTTGCTAACATGGGAGAACACGTTGAGGCATTGGAAGAATCGTTGTTAACCTTGGAGTCTCACACGTTGTGGCAAATCGATGACGTGAAGGAAGAACAAAACACTCTAAGGGGTGACCTTACCATGTTGGAGGCAAAGGTCATGGATTCTATCACGTCAATCCAAAACCAAGTAAACAAGCTCTGCAAGGAGGTACACAGGGATGTTGCCACATGTAAAAGGGCAACGGCTAGTGCGGTTAATAGCACGATGGTGGTATCTCCAAAGATTGATTATCCTAAACTTGAAGAGTTCGACGGCAAGCGGGATGCCAAAGAGTTGAAGGAATTCTTATGGCGAATATAATTATATTTCGAGGGCATAAACATCGTGGACGAAGAAACCAACGTACATACTTCGACCATGTATCTTACCAATACTACAACTCTATGGTGGGGTCGTAGGCACGCCGATGTAGAAAGGGGAATTTGTAACATAGATATTTGGGATGATTTTAAAAATGAGTTATAACGTCAATTCTATCACGAGAATGTAGTGTATGAGGCACTTAAAAATCTTAGGGAATTGAAGTATAAGGGAACTATTCGAGAGTACGTCAAAGAATTTACAACAATTATGCTGCAAATCCCAAGTAAGTCGGATGCGGATCTATTTTTTCACTTCACCGACGGTCTTCAAAATTGGGCAAAGCAAGAATTGCAACATCTTGGAGTGAAAACTGTAGATGAAGCCATTGTGGTGACGGAATCTTTGACTGAGTTCCAGAGGAGTACAGATGTTTCTAGAACTAATAAAGTTCATAAAGGAAACTCGGCCAAAGGTGGAGGAGAAAGAAAAGAAGCAAAGCCGTCATATTTTAAGAATAGTGGCAACTACGAACCTTCATCCTCACGAAAGGAGTATGAAGAAAAGAAGAAGATGAAATTTGTGCCTCGACTAGGTTGCTTCAAGTGCAAAGGGCCACATGCTATGCATGACTGCCCTAAGCTTGGATCCCTGGAGGCAACGGCAGAGGAACGATTTTCATCCTCCGGTCAAAATCAAGAAGCTGATCACTTTGGTTCGCTGCAGCTACTAAATGCTCTCAATGCTAAGTCTATCCCGCCTACTAATGAGGAAAAAGGGCTAATGTACGTGGAGGCCCATGTTAATGGTCGATCAATGCAAACATTGATCGATACCGGAGCTACTCACAACTTTATAACAAAGGATGAGGCTAAGTGGTTAGGCCTTATTGTCGTAAGAGGCGGTGGTTTCTTAAAGACGGTGAATACCATTGCTAGACCCCTTAATGGTGTTGTTCGTGGGGTAGAACTTCGCCTAGGCACTTGGCGTGTCCAAGTTGATCTCTTAGTGGCATCGATGGATGATTTTCGATTGGTTCTAGGCATGGATTTCTTAAGAAAAGAAAACGTCATTCCCATGCCTTCCTTTAGTTCAGTTTGCATATTGTAGAAGGGCTCCTCATGCATGGGTCCTACAGTTTCAAGGAGGGGAGAAACCAAGTAGCTTTCAGCCATGCAAATTGTGAAAGGACTAAAGAGAGGTGACCCAACATGTTTGGCAGCATTAAAGGATGTCGACCAAGTAGAGGGAGCTATAGTGGAGCAACAAGATGATGAATTGCCTAAAGTCATCAAAGATGTCCTTAAAGAAAGGATGTTATGCCACCGGAGCTACCTAGAAAGTTATCATCGAGGAGGGAGGTGGATCATAAAATTGAACTAGAGCCGGGTGCTAAGCCGCCACCATGGCACCGCCCGAACTAGAGGAACTACGACAGAAACTAACAGAGCTTCTCGACACAGGAGGAATTAGGCCTTTAAAAGCACCTTATGGCGCACCAATCCTATTTCAAAAGAAGCACAATGGATCCTTGAGCATGTGTGTGGACTATCAGGCGCTCAACAAGGTAACTATTAAGAACAAGTATCCTATCCCTTTGATTGCAGATCTATTTGATAGACTTGGTAGTGCTAAGTATTACATGAAGGTTGATTTAAAAAAATGCTACTATCAAGTTTGAATTGCTGAAGGAGATGAGCCTAAGAAAACTTGCATTACTCGTTACAGCTCACATGGATGGATGGTTGTCTTTCGGTTTAACCAATGCTTCGACCACATTTATACGCTCATGAACAAGATTTTCCAACCATAATTAGACAAGTTCATGGTATTATATCTTGATGACATAGTCATCTAAAGTAATGACTTGGAGGAACATGCAGACCACTTGCGGATGGTGTTCAAAGTATTTGCGGGAAAATGAGCTTTATATCAAGAAGGAGAAATATTTGTTTTCTAAGGAAGAGGTAAATTTCCTTAGACATCTCATCGGACATCACTGGATACAAATGGATGAAGGAAAAGTGAAAGCAATCAAAGAATGGGATCCTCCGACTAAGGTAACAGAACTTCGATCTTTTCTTACTTTAGTTAATTATTATGGGAGGTTCATTCAAGGGTACTCGAAAAGGCAGCACCTTTAACGGACCTACTAAAGAAGAATAAGACGTGGGAGTGGTCCGAAAAATGTCAGAGAGCACTTGAAGATTTAAAGGCTGCTGTAAGCAAAGAACCTGTCATGGTCTTACCGGATTTCACCAAGATGTTTGAAGTACAAACGAATGCCTCAGATCTCGTAATTGGTGGAGTACTCATGCAAGATGGGCATCCAATTGCCTATGAAAGTCGCAAGCAAAATGACACGGAGAGACGATAAACTGTGCAAAAAAAGAGATGACGGCCATCATCCATTGTCTATGACTATGGCAACATTACTTGTTGGGCTTCAAATTCTTCATAAAGACAGATAATGCTGCAACATGCTACTTCCAATCACAAAAGAAGTTAACTCCCAAGCAAGCTCAGTGGCAAGACTTCTTGGCGGAGTTCAACTATGTGTTGGAATACAAGCCCGGAAAAGCAAACGTGGTGGCAGATGTTGTACGTCAAAAAGCAAAGCTTGCAATTATAAGCCAAGCTAAGGGGACATTATTTGATCTTATCAAGGTAAGTATAAATCATTATCCCTTGGCTAGAGAATTAAAGAAGATCGCCCGAGAAGGGAAGACACGAAGATTTTTGGTGGAGTATTACTTGCTCTGCACAATGGGGCGACAAATCTATGTTCCTAAATGGAACAACTTGCGGCAAGATATTATCAAGGAATTCCATGACACTAAGTGGTTTGGACATCCCAGGCAAAGACACACCATGGCATTGTTGGAGAGAGCATACTTTTGGCCGCAAATGAAGGATCGGGTGGAGCTTTATGTGAAGACTTATCTTGTGTGTCAACAAGACAAAGTGGAGACAAGATCACCAACAGGGTTACTAGAGCCTCTACATGTTCCTAAGCGTCCTTGGGACTCAGTCACCATGAACTTTATCAGTGCCTTGCTCAAGTCTAAAGGGTTCAGATCTATTCTTGTTGTGGTTGATAGATTTTCCAAATACGGGGCTTTCATACCAGTTTCAAGGGATTGCACAGCAGAAGAGGTGGCAAAGCTATTCTTTAAGAATGTAGTGAAGTATTTGGGACTACCGCGGAGCATCATTAGTGATCGTGATCCCCACTTTACTGGAAAGCTATGGACGAAGTTATTTAAATTCCTAAGCTCAGATTTACACCTTTCCACAAGCTTTCATCCACAAATAGATGGGAAAATAGAAAGGGTGAATACCTTGTTTGAAGGATATTTGAGGCACTTCATAAGTGCAAATCAACGAGATTGGGCCAAACTCTTAGATATAGCTCAATTTTCATACAACTTGCAGCCGAGTGAGGCCATATGATGAAGCTCGTTCAAGTTAGCGACGGGGCAGCAACCGCTTACACCCTACACTTAATCCACTTCATTCAATGAAGGAAAGAGTCTCGGTGCATTTAAAATGGCAATGTCGTGGGAAGAGAAGGCCGACTTGGCGAGCTCATGTTTGGAGAAGACACGTAGGTACATGAAGAAGTGGGCGGACGAGAAGGGACGGCCTATGGATTTCAAAGTTGGAGACCAAGTCTTTATCAAGGTGGTACCACAACAATTTAAGGCCTACCGTAATGTACACAAGTGCTTGGTATGCACGTACGAGGGGCCATTCCCAATTGTGGCTAAGGTATGTAAGGCTTCCTATCACCGGGGCCTTCCTAGCACATTAAAAATTCATCATGCCTTCCATGTAATCATGTTGAAACCTTATCATCAAGACATGGAAGACCCAAGTCGAGTTGCGTCACAACGGGTACCCCCGATTGTAACAAAGTCTTTTGATAAAGAAGTATATGAAGTTTTGGCAGATAGGGTCGTTTGAAAAAGAGGAGTATCGCCAAGCATTCAATACTTAATCAAGTGGAAAGGATTGCCTGAGTCAGATGCAACTTGGGAAACACAATAAGACTTGTGGCAATTTGAAGATAAATTTAAGTACTACAAGGCGACGAGGGCATCGTCTATTTAGGCGTGGGAGGATGTCATGACCCGCAAGTTTGCCATCACCACACAACTTTGGGTACATGTTCGATGGAGACGCGAGTCCATAACTTACCAAACATGACCCTTTCAAAGAGTATTCTAGATAATGGTAGGGTATAGTTTTTCTAGAGAATCCTAGAATATTATCAAAGATATTTGTATAGATTTTATGGTAGAATAATGTAGAGAATTCTAGATGAGGATTGTAGACCATCGAATTAATCCTAATCATCCATTGTACTTGCCAACCACTATAAATAGATGGTGGCCTCATTTGTACATGTATCAAGCATCAAAACTTTAAAGTGGAATATAATAGCATTCTTCTAAAGCTCTCATGTTCCATTTCATTTTCCTTGCCTTGTTCATTTCTCTATTGTGCCATACCTTAGTCCGTTGCGCTGGAAGAAAGGCTTACTTAACATAATCACAAAGAGGGCTGAGAATTTGGGAAGCGCTAAGGCCGCACGGTACTTGAGGTTTGTAAGTCCGTGACATGAAGCCTGAAATTATTGAAAACTAAGCCAATCCCCACCACCAAATAATCATTGTAAAAGCATAACTAAATGGATGATAGGGCAATTGATAACTAGCTAACCATAATGTGGCTTGAGAATGTTATGTGGTTTGACATTATAGTGGATATATAAAAATGCTATTGATTGGGCACCCAAAAGCCTGTTTGACTAAAATTACTGGACTAAATATCATTATCCATGCTTTATCGATGTTAAAAAATATGTCAAAGAAAAAGAAGGAACCATAAACCTGAAGCCTGAAGATCAACTTCGGTCCAAATCTCTCTTTATCCTTCCTCTACTAACTTAAATCCAAGTTCAATTATCTAATAATTCCAATCAAGACTCAGTCTAGATATAAAAGAAGAGAATGGGGCATAACAATAAAAGAAAGAGATAATGAGGTGTAAGCTACATACCTTGAAATTAGGTGAGGTGCGGCGCTGGCTATAGGCTTCTGGTCCGACGACTCTAGCCGGAGGTATGACGCTAATCGGTGAGGTCGAAGGTGCTAGGTTTCTTTGAGCGGTAATGTATCTGAGAGACTTGTATTGTGTGAGATGCCAAACCCGATTTTATGGGGGATGTCAAATTTTACTGGAGCACGTGCCTTAGCAGGCCCCAGTGTGAGCCCGCCCCTGCAATCACATAATTACCTCAAAACATCATATTCTTTGTCAATAAACAATTTTTTATTACCAAACATAGGCTTAATATATTATAGATGTAGTTGTAGATTTAAGGCCTTCCTACCTAATGATGTTTATTCTGCGTACAATTCCTTTGGACATTTTTTATTATATTAGTAAATAAATTAGAATAAATAAATTGATGGACTTTGTTTATTTCTTAATATTCTATTACAATTTTCTTATAATTAGGTTTTCCCTTATATATTTAATCTAACTTGCTTACATTTTCTTTCTTATTTTTCAATAATTTGCTTTTGGTCAAATTAATTAATTAATCTTTTTGTTGACGTGTTTCTCTCTAGGGTGGCTTGGAATTAGGGATGTCAACGAGTCGAGCCGATCCGACTCGCGAGCCAAATATTAAGGCTCAAGCTTTTAGGGGTCGAGCTTTTTTTTACTCGAGCCAAGTAGAGCCAAAGCTTGTCTTAAAAAATAACGCTCGACTCGAGCTTTAAGCTCTAACTTTTCCGAGCCGACCCAAGTCTTGAGCTTTCAAATTTTATTTTGTTTTGATAATTACATCTATAAAAAATTTATTTAAAATGTATATATACAACGAGTTAAGCCGAGCTTGTGATTGAATTTCAATTATCGAACTTTTTGAGCGGACTTTTTTTTGGCTCGAGTCGAGCCGAGCTGAAGCTCGTCCCTGAAAAAAAAAAAAAAGCTCGGCTCGAGGCTTCAACCCCAAGTCGAGCTAAGCCCGAGCTTTTTCCGAGCGGGTCGAGCTTACGAGCCATTTTGTCATCCCTACTTGGAATTAGGGTTGGGCGTGAGTTGGGGTGGGTCAATTTGGACCCGAACCCAAATCGATGACATCGGTTTGAACAAAATGCAAACCAACCAACCCGATTAAAGGGTAATAACCCAAACCGACCCAAACCAACATTGATCGATTTGGGTCGGTTTGGGTTGCGGTCTGGACCTCCATTTCGGGTCTTATATTGAAATAATGATTTTTTGTTAATTTTTCGGCCCAATTGTATTATTTGTTGTCATATTTAATTTTTTACCCAATTTTTTGGTCCTATTGTATTAGAATCCACGAATTCCATAAACTAAAACTCTGGATTCACAAAATTACAAATAAAACACACAATTCATTCAATGCAAAACTAAAATTTGGAGGCCGCCGTTCATTGTAAAATAATAACATAAGTAATTCACTGTAACATAAGTCATTCCTGTAACATCATCTACTTAGTTTTGGGTTTTTGTTTTTTAACTTTATCGTTTTTTTCTATTTTAAATTTTTAAATATTAACGGGTCGGTTTGGGTCGGTTTCATTCGGTTTTTTTACTTGAACCCGAACCCAAACCAAACCGAGCTAAAATTATATTTCTCAATCCGCAGACCAACCCAATTACCTAAAAACCCGACCCAAACCGGTCGGTTTGGGTTGGGTTAGTCGGGTTCATCGATTTGGTTCGATTTTTGTCCAGCCCTACTTGAAATGTGAAAATAGAGTGAATATCTAAACAATTAAGACTGTACTTTATTTTTATGAAAAATGAGTTTTGCAATAATAATTATTTGAAAAAAAACTTGTGATTGAAAGGTAAGAAAAAAAATTTAATTTACCTACGAAATTATTTTATTAGTGTTTTTTTTTTTTTTTTTTTCCTTTTCTTTTTGTGGTTGAGAAGATATTGCAAAAAAATGGAGACCGATGAAGACGTCAAGTAAAGTCTAAAGATGATTTTTTAATTTAAAATAAATGCAAAAAGATAGAGGTTAGAGATTGGAGTTTCATTTGTGATTTAGCTTTGTTGCTTGTAAGTGACATGTAATTGGTCTTTATCTCTTCTTAATATAAGCAATCTATCAAGCTACATCACAAGACTGAATAATTGGTAAATTAATAAATTGAATGGACATTGTCATTTTACCAAACTAAACTAAACTAAACAATAACTGTAATAAGTGTTAGATAAAGCAAAATGTTTTTTGGGTTATTGTTAATTAAGAGTCCGTTTGATCTCGAGTGTTTTTTTCAAATTTTCTTCATATTCATTTTTAACTACATATTTCTTTGAGACTCACCATTTTTCATATTTTTCAATCACTTTTCAAACACACATTCTATTCAAAACCTAAAATTTGAAAAAAATTGAAATATATATATATATATACATTGGACAAAACGGGCTCTAATATTTTCTCACGTCAAATTAATATGTAAGAGATATTGATAAACTAATTTTTGAAACTTGGCCAAACATATGATTAATACATAAAAATAAAATAAAAAAATGATTGAAGTTTTTAGGAATAATTTTTATAAATTTCTAAATTGAAAATAGAGTAACGTTAATTGTAAAAATGATTATCCATCAACATTTTCATGTAATTGTGGGTTATTATCATAGTATCCTATAAATTCGAAATGTAATTTATTTTTTCGGATATTATGACAATGGATTCACGATACAAGAACGATTGATGATTAAACACGACTTACGAATAATATTATCCTTACAAAACACACCTAGGATTATAAAAAAACAACATATTTTTATAATTTACATTTTCCATACTATTTCGAGGAGGTGTTTCGCTCGTGCTAATAATTAAAATGGATCAGACAAAAGTGTAAAGGACAAACCTTTTGAGATAAAGTCTAAAAAATGGGTGTTTTGCACTAGGAAATCTTAATTTACAAAATGTTTCCAAGGGATACAAATGCACAAATTAAATTAGGATAATTCTAATAAAATCTAAAATAAGAAAATTACATCTCTGTATAAGAGTTTTAATTTGTTGATCTTTCTAAATGTCTAAATTTCTACATCTTATTACTGCATTGAGTCTTAAAAACTGCTTCATTTGATTCGTAAATGACTTGAGATGTGAGACTTGTAACTACTTCCCACTTCTTTGCTGTAAATAACTTCTTATGATGATCAAACTTGAGTCGCACATGTTCTCACCAACTTCAAGTATTGTACTAACCACCCATCATGACCAGCTGTTCACGTTATGATAACTGCTCACAATGGCTCCCACGAATTGTCTTAGGTCTTGAGTAGAGTTGTGGAAACTACCTCTTTTCTATTGCTCAACGTTTGATCGTACAAACCATATTTCACTCGCCCAATTGTCAATCGCCTAAATTCTTTTACATCACCCTAATTCTTGACCCTCTGAATTGGGATTTTATGTTGGACCTTTAAATTTAGTATTTTTTATGTGTTAACACATAGAAAATTATTTTTAATAAATGATGTTTTTTATTTCTACAGCTATCTATGATGGCATATGTGCAAATCTTTCTATTTTTCAGCAAATAATTTCTTTTCATTTCTTTTTGATATATTTGATAAAATGTGGTTCGTAAAAGTTTAAACCGCGGTTTGATGGTCATTAATATAAATAGAAATTGGGGGAAATGGTTTGTTGTATAGTGATTTTTTTAAAAAAAAAAAATAGTTGGTAGATAAAAGTGAATATATTTTTAAGTAAAATATTTTATTGTGTGAATGTGTGTTTGAAAATGAATATATATATATACACACACTTTTTTTTTAAAAGACTCAAACTGGGAAATATAATTGCAATATATCATCTATGTATTTTTTATGTGATCCGGTATAGGAGTTCAAAGGAGAGATCAAGACACGGGCAATGCAACAACATTCTACATAGAAAAATGAGCAAGTTTCATGTTGGAATCGAGCCAAGAAGACGAACGGATCTAGCCGAGTCAAATGATCGAAGTTCTAGAACCAATGACAAATTCATGGCTGTAAACCCATATGTCACGGCCTTAACCTTCTCTCGGGTCAAGGCGAAGAATTTCAAGATTTTGATTCTTACGTCCGTAAGTCGAAGTTTCACGACCATAACACTTAAGCAGAATTACATTTACCGTCGTAAGTGTCATTATTACGGCTGTTGTCAAAACTGATTACAAGCCCAATGCAAATTCCACAAAGCCCAAGTAAGCTGCCCAAGTCCGTCTCACCTGAAGCTGTCCAGCAATGTGTTTCTTTAGCTGTTGAAATCTGTTATTCTGTTTTCTGTATGTGTAATTGGTATGACCTTATTCTCGAATGTTCCTTGTAGTTGTATAAATGTTGGCACTGCTGCTCATTCCCATTATTGAGCTGAGAAAATAAACTCAAAGTCAATTTTTATTCTTCATTTCTTTCTTGGTATCAGAGCGAACGCAAGGTTTACACGTTCTTCACCATGACTTCGACAGCTACAGATGGAAGCTCCTCTGCCCCTTCTATTTCCAGCTTGCCTTTTGGTAAATCGTTGAGTCAATCTGTGGGTATCAAACTTGATAATGATAACTACACTCTCTGGAAGGCAATGATCACACCATTAATCAAAGGAAACAAGCTCACTGGATTCATAAATGGATCAACGCCGTGTCCTCCCGAATCTGTGATTGATGCATCTGCAACTCCAGCTGACTCGACTGGAAGCAATGCTACTACCAAGGAAAATCCTGAATATGAGAAGTGGTAGACAATCGATCAACTCTTTCTTGGTTGGTTATATGGATCTATGAAATCTGATATAGCAGTAAAAGTGATGCAGTGCAATACATCGTATGAACTTTGGAATGCCTTAGAATGGTTTTTTGGAGTACAGTCTCGTATAAGACTTCAGGAAATTCGTACTGCAATTTCAACTACACGAAAAGGAGGTAAATCTATGGATGAATATCTCTCTCTCTTCAAAAAATTGTTTGATTCTCTTGCTGTAGCTGGAAAACCATTTCCAGAAGCAGATCTAATTGGCTATGTTCTTGCTGGTTTGGACTCTTAATATATACCCATTGTAGTCCAACTTAATTCACAGCCCGATCTGAAGTGAGAAACCGTTCAAGAGATTTTACTGAGCTATGAAAGGAGAGTTATACAACTAAATTCTCTCACAGCTCCAAGTGCACTTCTGAATCAATCCAGCAATAATGGATTTAAGGAAAATCAATATCATAATGCCAACTTTGCCTCTGGTAGACGAGCTAATAATCAGAGATTCATTCGAAACTACTCTGGTGGAAACTATAACACTACTGGAGGAATACTCGGTGGTCGCAATCAGAGGGGAAGCTTCGGTTTAAGAGGAGGTCGAAACAATATGAATAAAAGAGAAGTATGTCAAATTTGTGGCCTGCACAATCATCTTGCAAACGTTTTCTGGCATCGAAGTGATGAAACTTTTACTGGTCCTCCTAGACAGTAGCATCATCAACTGCAAATGCATGGAAACAACACTGGCCCTTCATCCAACAGTGTTTACTATGCAACTCATGCTGTCATTGATGATCCCTCGTGGTATGTTGATAGTGGGGCAAGTAATCACGTTACCTCTGATGCTAGTAGCCTCTCAAACTTATCCGAATACACAGGTTATCGTACACTCACAGTTGGAAATGGTAAACAGCTTGTTATTACTCATATTGGTTCACTTATTTTAACCACTGGTTCTGGTTTCCAAATTCTTTTGAAGAATATATTAGTTGTTCCTGAAATTACAAAGAATTTATTGAGTGTCTCCAAACTAGTGAAAGACAATAACCTTTGCCTTGAATTTCACTCTTGTTTTTGCATTGTGAAGGATTGAGCAACAAGGAAGGAGGTACTGCTAGGGAAACTTAATGAAGGCCTATACCAGATTAATCTCAACTCATCAAGTCTTTTACCTCATCAAAGTCCAGTCAATAATCAAAGTGCTGTTGATAAATTGTCAAAATCATTTAAGTCAGACTCTATTTCTTTTGCTTTTAGTCCAATTTGTCTTTCTGGATTTGTAGTATCCGAGTCAAAGATTAGGCCACCCTTCTGAAAAGATCTTGAATCATATCTTGAGTATTTGTAATGAGAAATCCTTGATCAATAAAAATCTTTCATTTTGTGAAGCATGTCAATATGGTAAATCTCATACTCTTCCTTTTAATTCCTCAAACATCCGTGCTTCCTCAGTCCTTGAACTTGTACATTCCGACGTTTGGGGACCATCTCCTGTTGTTTCTATAGATGGATATCGCTTTTACATTACCTTCTTAGATGACTTTAGTCGATATACATGGATTTTTCAATTGAAAACCAAATCAGAAGCAGTCATAGTCTTCAAACAATTTAAGACTCTTGTTGAAAATCGGTTTGATAGAAAAATGAAATGTTTACAAACCGATTGGGTGGGGGGGGGAGAGAGAGATTATAGAACCTTTACCCAAATTCTCAAAGAAAGTGGAGTTAAATTTCGTCATCCTTGTCCCTTAACATCAGAACAAAATGGTCGTATTGAGCGTAAACATAGACATATCGTTGAGTCGGGTCTAACATTGCTTGCACAGTCACATGTGCCACTCAAATATTGGTGGGAGGCCTTTCAGACTTCAGTCTATTTAATTAACATTTTGCCAACACTAGTCCTTGATGGTGTTTCCCCATGGTTTACTCTTTTTAAGAAACAACCTGACTACAAAAATCTAAAGCCTTTTGGATGTACTTGCTACCCATGTCTTCGCAAATACCAGCAACATAAGTTTGATTTTCACACTATAAAATGTGTGTTTCTTGAATATAGTCATCAACACAAAGGTTTCAAATGTCTAAGTAATAATGGAAGAATGTACATTTCTCGTCATGTCAAATTTAATGAAACAGATTTTCCCTTCCTATCAAGTTTTATGTTACCAGATTCTAGTAGTAATTCTTTCGAACCTGTGTCTTCTTGGTACTCACTCAATTTTCCTATGTCATTATCTTTAGCTCCAATCGCTCATGAAATTAATTCTTGTATATCTATTCTTTCTGGTTCCCCAGCAGCATCTTCTTCCATTATTCCCCGAAATAATACAGATACATTAAGTGGTACTCAAGGTGATGATTGTTAAGTGCATTTTTATACACTTTTTATACCTTTAAATTAGCATATTTTGGAACATCTTGAGCAAATATCTACTAATTTATGCATATTTTGTATCTAAATAGGTTAATATCCAAGTTTGAGGCCAAAAACCACAAAAGAAGTGCAAATTACGCTGAAATTGGAAGTATGAGGACCATTTTTTCAACTCCGGGAAGTTTTGGACAAGCCACACAATTAACCAAGGGACCAAATTGAAATATTTCAAAAGTTGAAGGGCCAAAAGTGCAATTTTAGAAGGACATATTTGAAAGAAATCTGAAAATTTGGGGACTAAATTGCTCGAGATTAAAAGATGGAGGACTTGATGGCAATTACGGAATGGACTTAGCTGCAAAACCATCATTTAGCTGAGCCACGCGATCGCGTGGCTCGAACCAAGTCGCGAACGCGACTTGGACCTCAAAACAGACCCGAGACCAAAATTGGCCTGGAATTTTAACTGCGCGATCGCGCGCGGTTATGAAAGTAAAAAAAAATAATAATTTATTTTCGGGCCGGACCGGGTCAACCCGGCCGACCCGGTTCAGCCTAGAAGCTGAATTTCGCGGATCTTTGCCTTTTTTTTTAGGGTTTTGATGATTTTGGGGTATTATAAATAGGAAAAATCAGATTTTTAGAGAGACCTATGTAAGTCTTGCCTCTTTCTTTTTTTTTCTCTTGTATTTTCCCTAACATTTACATCTTTAATGCAATTTTTCAAGTAATGTTTTTATGATTTAGTAATGTTTTCTTATGTTTAAGTATTTTGTTGTTGTTTAAACTTTTGGGTATTGTTATTTTCTCACATTTTCATCAAGAATGTCATTTATTTCTTGTGCATTTAATATTTTGTGCTTGAGTTGTTGAAGATATTAATAGTTGATGGAAGAACTTGTGTTGAAGTGAAGAAATCTTGAATTTTCACTTCAAGAACTTTACAAAAAGTGGAAGTTTCATTTATTCTCTTGTTTTTAATCTTTATTTTTAGTATTATTCATATGTTTATGTTGTTGTTAGTTTATTATGGGTTAATGTTATTGTGTTGAGATTTTTGACTAGTTTAATTTTAATTAAGTATTTTAGGTTGTTTATGGATGTTGGGCATTTATGTTTATGATTTTATAATTAGGAATGTTGTTTTATGTTTATGCAATCTTAAAATGTTGTCAATTATTTTGTATTGTATTTGCTAGTTAGTATGCATGTTAGGTTTAATTTAAAATTTTCCATGTAATTTGGTTGATTAATTAACTACCACTAATTCATTTTTGAAAAGAAGAAATTAGTATAGTTATGAAAACTAAATTCACTTTGTTTTATGTTATGTAACTTATTTTAATTATCAAGTTTATATTGTCATCAAAGTATTTAGATTAATTAGTTTTATTCTAAGTTTCATGTTGTTATCTATTTACTTTAGTTAACTAGTTTACATATTGTCATGTTTCTTATTTGTGTCACTTAGTTAGTAATTCACCACCAAACCATAATTTTTATGTTACTTGACTTTTCTTTTAAAATGAAATCAATAAATTTAGTTACAAAACACTCAATCCTCGTGGGTACAATAACCCGGACTTTTCTAGTCCACTTTACTACTTGAACGCGAACCGTGCACTTGCGGTATACGATTCTAGCGAACAATGATCATAGTTGTTCACCTCTGGACTCACACCAACTATCTGGTGAAAATCAGTCAGCAAATCAGCAAACATCTTCCTCAGAAGCACCACCTGCTCATCCTATGATTACAAGGGGACGGTCAGGTATCAGTAAGCCCAATCCACACTTAAATGATTATGTTTGTACTGCTTCAAGTTCATTGTCAGAACCCACTTCGGTAACAGAAGCTCTTAAGTCTACTGAATGGAATGCTACTATGCTGGAAGAATATCAGGCACTAATGAAAAATCACACTTGGAATCTTGTTCCACCCTCTGATTCATACAATGTAGTAGGAAACCGTTGGGTTTATCGTCTGAAATACAATACTAATGGATCCATAAAATGCTACAAAGCGAGCTTGGTTACGAAGGGCTTTCATCAAACACCGAGGATAGGTTTCACTGTGACTTTCAGTCCTTTTGTTAAGTGATGCGAACCATTTCGGTATATTGATTGAAAATTCCCACAACAATTTAATACAAAATCCAAGAAAGCTAAAGTGGTAAAATAAAGGATAAACACCTCAACCCAAGTTTAAATCTAACCCAAAATTCAAGGATTAACTAACCCTAACCCAATGGGTATCAATCAAACAAATCCCAAGTGTGCGGAAAATAAACAACAACACAAGAATAATAATTCTCAAGTAGAGTTGATTAACTTCCAAGAAAAATACAAGAACAAAGGAGGTTTAACCTTACCTCAAATGGAGTCTCTCTAGACTAAGCTCTCAAGAGCATGACAATGAACAACCAAGTTATGTTACAAATGAAAAAGAATGTGTATATAATGTACAAAATGGGCAAAAGGTGCAAATTCGGAATTTGCAAGAAAAAACCCCGTTTTTGTGAAACGGAGTGTTTCGGTCGACCGAAAAGGTCGATCGAACCATTTTTGATCGATCACATGGTCGATCGAAATGGGACTTTCGGTCAACCAACCCTTAGCCGAACGCGACTGAGGCAGCCTTCAAAAATCCTCTGCAGAGTTTCGGTCGACCGGAATGACTTTCGGTCGACCGAAATTGGCTCAGTCCAATTTCTTCTATTTTTTGGCTCCAACTTGATTCTTGGCTAGCTTTTCTTGACTTTAATTACTTGTTTAGCCTCGAATCTTGATTGAGTGCACTGTCGTGAGACTCCTTGAACCTTGCACCATTGTGGATCACAGGTTCATGCGATGAAGTTGGACCTTCGCGATTTTCATCATCTCCTCCATCTCGAAAGAGATTCGACCAAGAATCGACACCTACAATAAAAAAAAATAGAAAATTCAGACACAATAATTGTAACTGAAATTTCATACTCACCGTGCAAAATAATTTGTAGGCATTTCCAAGAGCTTGAGATGTGCCAACACCGTAGGGTAGCATTTTGGATTTTATTCAATTGGGAACTCGTTCTCCCCTTGAAAAGAACCATATCCAACCACCCGAATCAAATATGAATCGCCTCCTACCATGGTTGGCATGGGAAGTACATTGTATGCCAATCCCCTCAGATGGAGGTGCGAGCCTCCTGCGAAGGGGCTTAACTAGATTTGCTTTGTTATGCCCCCCTATACTAACATTTCCATCAATAAATAAGTACATCAAGCTCAAAAGAGTTAGTAGGCTAGGGCCATAAGAAACATCAAGTGGAGAAAATTTGCTAATAGGATGAATACTTCCATTGCAAGCAAATGTAACAACAACAAATTGAGCATCATTTTTATGCAAATGCACCACTCCCCCAAAGAAAAGATTCATCATGTTAATAGCAATGCTGGTTTCATGACATGTAGTAAAATGTGAAAGTTTAATACCCCTACCAACATCCACAAAATTAGCATCATTTCTTTTCTTTAGTCTAAGTAAACCCAACACAAACTCCATAGAATGATTAATCCAAGGTTTACTGGGAACGTGCAAATGTGTGTATAAAACTTGAGGCAAAAACTTAAATTTAGCCATTTTGAACGTTCGGCATTTACCACAAGTGCAAACATGTTTATCACCAATTTTCCAATGAGGCCAATAAAAGTGATCACAAAATATTTCCACGGCCCCCTTGGTTTCAAAGTGCCCAATCAAACAACCAACATGTGCCTCACTCATTAGAAATTCGCGCATGACACATTTAGAAACAAACAATCCAACTTTCCAAAAAAAATAGTTATCATGCCCATAAAATCCATCGAGATATCGCACACAACATGATTCATAAATGTTTAACAAATTTGGATTATTAACATGCATGCCCTTAACATGTTCAAAACAAAATGAAGGGGCATCAAGAAATGTTAGAAGTGAAGTCCTTTTATCATCAAGACATCTCAATAAATTTCTCCCATGGACTCTCTTAACTAGCAATTTCTTTAGAGAGCAAATATGCACGTCAAGCATATTTTCACAAAGTAAGAATTCAACATGCCCATGAAATGTACTATATGCAACATTTTCACAAAAGGATTTGGTATTTATGCAATTGGGCATATGCAAAAAGTTGCATTTACAGATTAAGCACTAATCATGACAATGATCCTTACCACATGGTACATTTTCACAAGTCCACAACACACTTGTCAATCTACATCAAGATCATACAACCCTCTAATGTATTCAAAACACAATAACATTGCATTCAAAGAAATGTTAGGAGCATACCTCCTCGATGTTGCATTGGTTATCCCATTTTCTTTACCTCGGTTGTACTCGTTGTTGTAGGAAAATGTTTCCATGAATTTATTCCATAAGGCATGCTTTTGGAGTTCTTTGTCGCCTTGATAAGTGGCATCAAAATTTCCTACAACAAAGAAATAACAAAACTAGGGAGGGAGTTGTTAGAGTATTCAAGCACAAAGAACATTTTGGAGGGATCTCTTCTCTCAATTTCTTTGGTGACACTCATCACTTCCTCACCTTTTTTTGAGATAGAATCCTCAACCCTCGGTTCCTCTCTCACCTCTCCTTTTTCTGGAGTCGTGGCTCCAACCCTCATTACCTTTCCTTTTTCTAGGGACGCGACCCCAACTCTCATTGCCTCTCCTTGTTCTAGGGACGTGGCCCCAACTCTCATGATCTCATTTTGCCTCTCTTTTGTTTCTTCCTCAATTGGCTCAATCAAATTTTCCTTTTCTTTCTTCGTTTCTTTTTATTTTTATTTTTCCTTCTCATTTTCTTCTTCAAACTCTTTCTTGAGCTTCATTTGGTCTTTGCATACTTCGTCCGGGCTCAAAGATAAGATCACAACCTTTTTTCCATCCATTTGGAAGCTACACCGGTTCCTCCTCCTATCATGATTCACATTTCGTTCACATCGCCAAGATCTTCCCAAAATTATGTGAGTAGTGTGTAAGGGAACCACATCACATAATATTTGGTCACTATAAGTACCAATGTGAAAAGTAAGAAGAACTTGTTCACTTACCCTCACCTCCCCATAGTCATTCAACATTTGCAATATATAAGGACTATAATGCTTCATTACCGGTAACCCCAATTTCTCAACTCTACTAGCACTCACCAAATCAGTGCCAATCTCCCCATCTATCATGAGACTACATGGTTTATCACTCACTAGGCACCTAATGTAGAAATTATCCTCCCCATGTTCCTCCATATCATTAGCATGGGCCAAAGATTGTGGTGGCCTAACATTCATCTCCTTCACTACTTCTCTACTTCCACTACCGTCCCTCCTATGGAATGATGAAGTCTTCATTTGCTCAATATTAACCTTCTCATCCATCCCATCTCCACTCCTATCTACCCATTCTCTTCTTCTTCTACCCATTCTCCAACCTCCTTCAACTTCCCCTTCATTATCATCCCTCCTATGAAATGATGGACTCTTTATTTTTGTTCTATCAATATTATCATCAATTACATCTCCACTCCTATCTACCCATTCTCCTTTTTTCCTATGCACGCTCTCATTTTGTTTACTATCCCTTTCAGCATCCCAAACATCCATTCTAACTTTCCTATTCAAACTCTCATTTTGTTTTCTAACTCCATCCCTATACAGAATGTCTCCAAAATTATCCCTCACCCTTCTATTACACATCCTTTCTTCACATCTCCTATTTGATGTACTATCCCCTCTTGTTCCTAAATTTTCCAACTCACCCCCAATCTCCTCAATTTTTCTAACCATGGTGGTTGAAAGATTTTGTAACAAGTACTTCAAGTCTTGAGTTTGAGTATTGGAATTTGACATGGTGTGCAAGTGTGAAAGTATTCTCACAAGAATATTTTTCACTCGTGTTTCACTCAATTTAGGCTTTTACCCTCTAATGAGCTCACCACTCTTGCCTTTTTCCACTCAAAATCTCCTTTCTCAAGTTCTTCAAGGAAGGTAATCAACTAAACCACAAAGTATAATTCTTGTAAAGTTAAGGATCACAAACAAGGAAGAAGGAATTTATAACAAGTAGATACAATAGCAAGTAGAATTTATGTGCTTGTTATACTCAAAAGGAACAATATTTATGTGAGATAAGACGCTAGGATCACAATTTCAACAATGTGATTGAATAACCACAAGTATTAGATAAGGTATAGATGTAGAGCAATAAGTACAAGAGTGTAAATTTTCAATGAGGCAATTTATCAAACACTTTGTACTCAATCTTTGAATGGTCTTGAATGTGTATAATGTGGATATATGAATACCCCCCAACAACTCAAATGTGGCAAGGAATGAATGATCAACAATTACCCAATGTATGGAGCAAGTGATATATGAGATACAATGTTGATAACACAATCTCAATGATGGGAATTGGATAGCCCCAAGTAATTAGCAATATATGGGTATTGAACAATAAAGCAATAATGGAGTATTTTTCTTTGGGACAATTAATCAAACATTTTGAGTACACAATTGGAAAGTGTAGGTTTTGTACTGAATGAATAATGAAATTTCCCCATCAAACTCACAATCAATATACCCAATACATGGAATCAACAATACACATGGGCATATAAATTTTCCCCAGTTTTTCTCAATTTTCGGATTTTTTTTAAACAACAATAAGGTAAAGATAGGTTTACAAAATTAGAGTCAAGCTCTGATACCAAATGATGCGAACCCCTTTGGTATATTGACCGAAAATTCCCACAACAATTTAATACAAAACCCAAGAAAGCTAAATTAGTAAAATAAAGGATAAATACCTTAACTCAAATTTAAATCTAACCCAAAATTCAAGGATTAACTAACACTAGCCCAATGGGTATCAATCAAACAAATTCCAAGGTAGCGGAAAATAAATAACAACACAAGAATAATAATACTCAAGTAGAGTTGATTAACTTCCAAGAAAAATACAAGAACAAAGGAGGTTTAACCTTACCTCAAAAGGAGTCTCTTTAGATTAAGCTCTCAAGAGCATGACAATGAACAACCAAGTTATGTTACAAATGAAAAAGAATGTGTATATAATGTACAATATGGGCAAAATGTGCAAATTCGGAATTTGCAAGAAAAACCCCGTTTTTGTAAAACGGGGTGTTTCAGTCGACCGAACCATTTTCTGTCGATCACATGGTCGACCGAAATGGGACTTTCGGTCGACCAACCCTCAGCTGAACGCGACTGAGGCAGCCTTCAAAAATCCTATGCAGCGTTTCGGTCGACCGAAATGACTTTCGGTCGACCGAAATTGGCTCAGTCCAATTTTTTTTACTTTTTGGCTCCAACTTCATTCTTGGCTAGCTTTTCTTGACTTTAATTACTTTTTTAGCCTCGAATCTTGAACCTCCTTGTCATCAGATCTCGTCATGGGTCCCATAGGTTTGCGCATCAAGGTTTGACTTTCTCGGTTCTCATCATCATGGTTAGGAAGTTGCCTAACTCCATCCCAAAAGCGCGCCTAAGAGAGGAGGTTTGCCCCAACCCTTATAAACCATCCAGCAACGCCCCCAAGTTCCGATGTGGGATTGAACCTCCTTGGCTGGATCACATCATTCTCCCCCTCTTAAGACCATTCGTCTCGAATGGGATCCATGGTGAGGGCTCGAATTGAGAGGTGTCGTAGCTTGTCCAAGAGAGGACCCCCGCCACACCGACCCAAGAGGGTTGACTCTGATACCAATGGTTAGGAAGTTGCCTAACTCCATCCCAAAAGCGTGCCTATGAGAGGAGGTTTGCCCCAACCCTTTTAAACCAACCAGCAACGCCCCCAAGTTCCGATGTGGGATTGAACCTCCTTGGCTGGATCACATCATTAAGGCTTTTACAATCAGAATTATTTTGACAATTGCTGTGGCTCAAAATTGGAAAATAAGGCAGTTAGACATAAACAACGCTTTCCTAAATGGTCATTTGAAGGAACCTGTTTATATGGTTCAACCGGAGGGATTCATTGATAATGATAAGCCTGATCACGTTTGCAGACTTTCCCGTGCACTATACGGATTGAAACAAGCACCGCGTGCATGGTTTGATGAGCTCCGTCACACATTGATAAGCTGGGGATTTATTAATGCTGTCAGTGATATCTCTCTTTTCTTTTTCAAGACCAAAACTACAGCATTGTTTGTTCTTATCTACGTTGACGACATAATAATCACAGGCAATGACTCTAGTCAGCTGCAATCCTTTGTTACACGACTGAATCGTTCCTTTACCTTTAAAGATTTAGGTCCTCTACATCATTTTCTGGGAATGGAAGTTTATCGTGACTCGACCGACTTATACTTGACACAAACCAGATACATTCGTGATCTTCTTGAGAAATTTAATTTGACTGCTGCCAATACATGTATCACTCCAGCCGTTACAGGTCAGTCTCTCCGAATTGATGATGGAGAAACTCTGAACAATTCCACACTTTATCGAAGTCTGGTTGGAGCTCTCCAATATCTAACTCACACCCGTCCTGATATCTCTTTTATTGTGAATAAATTGAGTCAATTTATTCAGGCTCCCACTTCAACTCATTGGCAAGCTTCCAAACGTGTTATACGATACTTAAAGGGCACTGCCTCTTTCGATCTCCATATTCCCTGCTCTGTAAAATTGGATCTTGTTGCCTTCTCAGATGCTGACTGGGCTTGCTCCCTAGATGATAGAAAATCTATCGGTGGTTATTGTGTTTACTTGGGCGAAGCTTTGGTTTCATGGTCCTCTAAGAAGCAAACAGTCGTTGCTCGCTCCAGCACAGAATCTGAGTACTGTGCCCTTGCTCAAGTCACTGCTGAAATCTCCTGGATTCAATCTCTTATTTCTGAGTTTCACTTTTGTCTTCCTTCCACTCCAATTATCTGGTGTGACAATATGGGAGCAGCTGCCTTGGCTTCTAATCCCGTTTATCATGCATGAACCAAACACATCGAAATCGATGTGCATTTCATTCGAAACAAAATTTCCAGTGGTGCTCTTGAGATTCGCTATGTCCCCACATCTGATTAGATTGCTGACTTTATGACAAAACCATTGTCTCATTCACATTTTCAGATTTTCAGAAACAAGCTTCGTGTGCTGCTTGCACCCTCTCGCTTGAAGGGGGATGTCAAAACTGATTACAAGCCCAATGCAAATTCCACAAAGCCCAAGTTAGCAACCCAAGTCCTTCTCACCTGAAGCTGTCCAGCAACATGTTTCTTTAGCTGTTGAAATATGTTATTCTGTTTTCTGTATGTGTAATTGGTATGACATTATTCTCGAATTTTCCTTGTAGTTGTATAAATGTTGGCACTGCTGCTTATTCCCATTATTGAGCTGAGAAAATAAACTCAAAGTCAATTTTTATTCTTCATTTCTTTCTCTGTAACATAGTTCCTGGTCGTGCGCCGCTTTTCTAATGTGGGGTTTCGTATTTTTTTAGGTTATTTTTCCGTTTTGAATTGTTAGTTAGGGTTTTGTGCCCATTAGTGGTTAGGGTTGGTTGTTAGGTTATTTTTCATTATTTATATGTTATTTCATTCATTATAGCAATTAAACTTTGATTTTAATAAAAACAGATTAATTGTTTTTCAATTGGTAAATGTGTGGATTTACATTACAAATACGAAATTATCAAAGATTGATAATCTTTGTGGCGTTTCAAAAGTCTTGTTACTTTCTTCAGCATCGTTGATTCCTCATCGTGAAGTTTGGGTCAAGATTCTTCCGTCCGCAAATAAACATGGGTTTCGAACTTTCCGACGTTAATTTCGCGCTTCCTTCCTCGTCAATTTTGTTACTTGTCGTTTTTAAAAATTATGATGAAGTGGAAAACGCCACTTACTGTCTTTTTTGTGTAGATAGATTTTAAGAAATTTGAATTTTCTAAAAAATGTTTGGTTGAAAAGTACGAAAATGTATGGTTAAAAAAAAATTTAAAAAAAAATGGAAAAAATAAAAATATAATTTGAGCATACAAATGCTTCGCAAAATAGCCTAGGAGAACGACACGGTCCCGCCGTTTTGTCGGCGGTGGTTGACAGGCTGTTTGTGGTGTTTTTTAACTACCTCCACCAGACACGTGTTATTCTGTCCGTTAATTGAGCAATATTTTTGCCTCACCCACCATTTTTTTTTTTTATATCTTTCGGATATTATATTTATCTCTTTTAATTATTCTATTATATTTTATATTCAGAATTGACGATCCAACTTGCCACCTGCGAGCCTACTATAGAATTTCCATTTCGTCCTCATATCTCACGAAATTTATATGCCAATTTATAACCACATCATCTTCCGTGCTTGGCAGCTTGCGTGTAGTTTAGGATGGCCATGGGAACAGGCAGGACACGGCTCGGGTTACGGTTGGGACGACTCTTCACTTTTCTTATCCAAATATCCTGCTAGAAAATTTTGCAAGTCAAAATAGGAATTAGATTATTTAAATTAATTAATAATAATAATACAGTCAAAAGATATAGACTATGTTTTCTGTTTCTGCTCGAATTCCTAAGCACGCGAGGCAAAGAGAGGACTTTTCTATGGATGAAATTGAGCATATATTTGACAACTCGGTCCGTTTGGCGACTGAAATAAATAAATTTTGATTTAAAATATTTTCTAGACAAGATGAATGATTAAAATTTAGAAAAAGAAAATATGTGTGAAAAAATAATATAGGATATTGTGCCCATTATAAGTTGGATTTTAATACCCAGTCCAACATTGCATCATTTTATAAATTATAATTTTTTTTAAGGTATTATAAATTATAAATTATTGTTTAGATATGGTAATATTTCGTTGGTCTAATTATTTTAAAAGTAAACATGATGGGAGACAATCTTTCATCTATTTAAAATTGATAACTTTTCAAAAATGAAATACTAATGAAATGTTGTCAAATAATCGTTTATAAACAAGATTTATAAATAAAATATTGTGCTTAATTTTTAGCACTTTCAAAATTTGAAATAAAATAGAATTTTCGTACTTATTGGAATCTCCTTTTGATAACACTGTTTGATTTATAAATTAATTTGTTTATGATTTTAAGGTAAAAAGTAGTGTTTAAAAATTGGAGAGAGAAAATATGTATGGTTAAAAAGTGGCAAACAAAATTGTGTGGTTTATAAACATATTTATACAAAACTTGAACTAGTTCTATTTGTTAAAATTTTTTGTATTTAAAAATATATTTTTAAAATTTTTTGCAGTAAAATATGTAATTAAAATGTAGATAATAAAAATATAATTAAAAAAGTAATTTGATGAAATATGTTTTTAAACAGTTAGACGAACATGCGCTAACTTCCCGAACATACTGTATTTATCAGACAACAGTTGAAAAATTGACTTAGACTTGATTCTTGAGCAACGGATGGCATTGACCGAGTCTTCAATCAAAGTTTTTCTAATTCTAATACTAAAGACAATAATAATTGACTTGGCAATTTTCCCTCTGAAACCCGATTTTCTCAAGGATTCGTCCCGAATGGAACGGGGATGGTAATGATTTTCTCCCCGTTATGGGGATGGAGACGGGGATGGGATTGATGTCCCCGACTCACCCCTGTCCCGTTTTTAATTTAAAAAATTAAAAATTAGTAAAAATTTAAAAATTCAATATATTTTGAAAAATTATATATTCTTTTAAATCAAATTGAATGATTTCAACCTAGATTACTAACTTAAAAGTATGAGATAATAACTTTTAGCTTTTTTTTTAAAAAAAAAGGTTGATCTAACAAAAAAAAAACGGGATTTAAACGGGAAGTTTTTAATCCTCGTCCCCACCAGCCCCAACCCCGTCCCGCCCCGCCCCGCATGTAACGGGGGGATGGGAATGAGGTCCCCAACCCATAATCGTACCATTGTCATCACTATACAACACTTCGATTCCCGATTTGACAATTTCTTCCCTTGCTTTGAGTTTTTAACTTATTCTTTAACGCAATTATTATAATTTATAAATCAATTTATAAACCATACAATTTATCAAACTACTTTTTACCACACACTTTACTCTCTCCAATTTTCAACCACTACTTTTTACCTCAAAATCATAAATAAATCAGTTTATAAATCAAACAGTGTTACCAAACGGAGGAACGTATCTGCTCGTTTGGGCAATGATTATTCATTTTAAATCTAACCTTTTGATAATACTGTTTGGTTTATAAACTTGTTTATTTATGATTTTGAAGTAAAAAGTAATGATTGGAAATTGGAGAGAGAAAAAATGTGTAGTTAAAAAGTTGTTTGGGAAATTGTGTTGTTTATAACACATGTTAATAAACAAAAATTTTCCCCTGACCCAAACACATGCTAAGTTTAAATTACATAATTCCTCAAATTACTCTTTAAACGCACATTTCTTTATCCAATGTTTAACTATGCATTTTACTTAAAAAATACAAATAAAACACATTATAATTGGCCAAAAGCCGCCGAACACTATAAATAATACAATTTTTAAAATCACTTTTTAATCACACGTGTTTTCTGTTTCCTCTTTTTAAAAACACATTTTATCTCAAAAATATAAATATACCAATTTAGAATTGCTACACTATTATCGAATAGAGGTGTGTGTTAGGTAACTCTTTTTTCAAATCTATTTTTACCAGAAATATTTTTACAATCAATTTTTAACCACATATTTTACCTCAAAAACATCAATTTTTTTGTTTATATAGAAAATTATTTTACCGAAAAGAGACTTTAAAGGATTGGTTTGATTGTAAGCATGAAAATTGGATGAAAGAAAAATAAATTTAGGAAATTGAATTATCATGAAACTTATTTTTCATAAAAAATAAATTCAAAAAATTTGGTTGTATTTGATTGAAGTGGAATTGATATGAGAGCGTGGAAAATAAATTCTCAACTGCATAGAAAAATATTTTCCTTGTTTTAAAGGAAAATCATGAAAACTAAAAAAAGATGGATAAAAAAAAATTTACTGAACAAAAACCTCCATCAAATGAATCACTTATGAATTTCCCAGCACGTAGAATGAACTCCTGATATGTTTAAGGTCCTTCTTCGTGGATCGATCACCAGAATCGAGTTTGTGAAATTAATCTAGATAAGACCACCATTGGTAAGGCGTCATTTGATATTTGCTCCATATCCACAATCTATCGATTGAACCTGCTCAAATAACTAATTAAATATTTGGTATTTACATATCTGATGGTTACCAAGCGTTTTTAAGTGTGGCGGGAATTTTAGAACCCATGAATTATTTCAAAAACTTCGAACTCAATTGTATGCAACTTGATATTAAGTGTTGTATAAGATTTCAAAACCATATTTGCGCATGATCTTCCAAATTTAGTTGAAAGCTTTACATATAAATGCATTACTTGCACTTTGTAATTTCATCCTAGAAATGTATTGATCAAGATGGGACACGGGGACGGGGTGTGTTTTTCCTTAGTCACCAGTCAGATAGGGCATCTTCATTTTCCCTGGTGGTGGTTGGGTTAAGACCACTTGATTGAACGGAACTTTAGATCCGGCTCCTTCATGTCTAGCTTCCAGCTTGGATAAAGTTTATTTAACTGCTCCACTTCACGCATATTCGGCTTAGGAAATGTGAGAACTGGAGTTTGATTTAATGGCATGGCAGAATTTATCATCAGAATTTATATAGTTATCACACCTCGTCCTTGATGATATTTTTATCAAAATATTTTGTCTGCGTGCTTTGGAATGAGAAAAATAAATACTTTCTTACTATTTGTTGATTTTAAATATGAATATTGCAAAAATAAGTAATTTTATGCCCTTCAAATGACTTTTTGAATGGACATCACTATTAAAAATGAGATGATTAAGGGTAAAACGAGACGAAAAAATTAGGGCCGTAAATACTACAATGAACAAAGATTAATTTCACTATAACTTATAAAAATTTCGTGTGAATATGATAAGATGACAAAAATTCTCCGCCTCACACCATTTCCTGAATTACCGAAATCACTCCTTGAGTCTTTTTTTTTTTTTTTTGTCATGTAAATTCTTTTTGGGGCGTTTGCAAAAATATCCAACTTTTGGTATCATAATTGAAACTTACTTCATTTTCAAGAATCAATGAAAAATACTTCAAAAAATTTTTTTTATTGAAAAATACTTTTTTTATATGATATTATTAAAGTATCACAACATGATACTTGTGTTACTTTTAAATATTTGACATTATAATATGAAACTTTATCAAAATTTTATGATACTTAGGGTGAAGTTTTAGTATCACATTATGATACTTTACAAAAGATTTATCTTTATCTTTATCTTTATATATATATATATATATATATATAAAAGTAGAAGTGAGGAGAAATAATCATTTTGGAGGGAAAATTGCATTTAATGACTCTTTCTTCTCATTTTTACTTTTATGTATAAAAAAATAAATAAAGAAAAAATTAATATTTTTTTAGGAAAAAATATTATTTATTACATATTTAGTAAGATTTGTAATAAATATACTATGTATAAATGTATTACATTGAAAATGAAAAAATTAGATTAATATATTTGAACATAAATAATGTGATATATCTATGTAAATGTGTTATATATGAAATGAAAAAATTGGATTAATATATTTGAACATAAATAAATGTGATATCTATGTAAATGTGTTATGTATGAAATGAAAAAATTGGATTAATATATTTGAACATAAATAAATGTGATATCTATGTAAATGTGTTATGTATGAAATGAAAAAAATTGTATTACTATATTTGAACATAAATAAATGACATATCTATGTAAATGTGTTAAAATAAAAATGAAAATTTTGAATTAATATATTTGAAAATAAAAAATCCATGCTATATAAATTTGTTAAGTTAGAAATGAAGATTTTGAATCAATATATTTTGAAAATAAATAAATAAAGTCATTGAAGATTTACTTCCTAATATTTTAATAAATGAATAAGTTCTTCAATAAGCATATTACAAAAATAATTAATTATTTGTTATCAACTTTTTACCACCAATGATAAATTAGTAGAAATAATCATTTCATCATTTTGACAAAAATTAGTATATTTAAAAAACGAGGAAAAATAAAGTATATTAATTAATATATTGAATTTCTAATAAAATATATGTAAGCAACATATTAAAAAATAAAGTTAATTAAAAATTATAACATATTAAAAGGAAAATATGTGATAAAGTAGGCAAATTTTTAGAGAAAAATGTAGATAAAAGTCAAAAGAAATTTATATATAAAATTTAATTAATTGTGTGTTTGATTTTCTAACGTTTTGGGGAAAAAAAGTTTTGGAAAATCATGTGGTTTGAAAAGTAAGAAATTGTGGGCTTGATTTTTTTGAATGGTTGAGATTGATTATTGTATAAAAAAGTAGTAAATTTTTTTAAATTGTTAGAAAATCAAACAAGGGCTAAGTGTCAAACTTTGAGTGACGCGGTACACTAAGTGTACATTCAGAATTTTTTATTTTGATTAGTTTTTTTTTTTTTTTAAGTTTCAAATTCAATAACATATGTTATGTAGGAAATGAAAAAATTGGATTAATATATTTAAACATAAATAAATGTCATATCATATCTACGTAAATGTGTTACATTAAAAATACAAAATTTGGTTTAATATATTTTACAAAAATACGCATGTTACAAAAATAATAAATTATTTTCTATCAACTTTTTAACTACACATATTTTCTATCTCCAATTTTCAGTCACAACTTTTTACCTCAAAATCATAAATAAACAAGTTTATAAACTAAACATTATTACCAAACTGAGGCCTAATCATTTTATCATTTTGACAAAAATTGACATGTTTAAAAAATAAAGAAAAATAAAATATATTAATTCATATATTGGATTTCAAATAAAATATATGTAAGCAATACATTAAAAATTATAGTTAATAAAAAATTATAAAATATTTAAAGGGAAATAGGTAATTAAAAAGGGGTTTGAAAAGTAAGAAATTGTGGGCTTGACTTTTTTGAATGATTGAGATTGATTATTGTAGAAAAAAGTAATAAATTTTTTTAGATTGTTAGAAAATCAAACAAGGGCTAAGTGTCAAACTTTGAGTGACGTGGTACACTAAGCCCTTGTTTGAGCCCCATTATTTCTCATTTTTTTTACAAATTTTTTTTACAGTGATCAAACTCAACCATCCAAAAAAGTCAAGCCCACAATTTTTTATTTTTCAAACCACTTTTAACCATTAGATTTTCAAAACCCAAATTTTAAATTGAATTAATGGGGCTCAAACAAGGGCTAAGTGTACATTCAGAATTTTTTTTTTTTTTTTGATTAGTTTTTTTTTTTAAAAAAAGTTTCAAATTCAATAACATATGTTATGTGGGAAATGAAAAAACTGGATTAATATATTTGAACATAAATAAATGTCATATCATATCTACGTAAATGTGTTACATTAAAAATACAAAATTTGGTTTAATATATTTTACAAAAATACGCATGTTACAAAAATAATAAATTATTTTCTATCAACTTTTTAACTACACATATTTTCTATCTCCAATTTTCAGTCACAACTTTTTACCTCAAAATCATAAATAAACAAGTTTATAAACTAAACATTATTACCAAACGGAGGCTCATTTTATCATTTTGACAAAAATTGGCATGTTTAAAAAATAAAGAAAAATAAAATATATTAATTAATATATTGGATTTCAAATAAAATATATGTAAGCAATACATTAAAAATTATAGTTAATAAAAAATTATAAAATATTTAAAGGGAAATAGGTGATAAGGTGGACAAATTTTCAGAGAAAAACGTAAATAAAAGTCAAAAAAAAATTATATAAAAAATTTAAATGAGTTGCAAATTTTGAGTGACGCAGTATACTTAGTGTACACGTAACATTTTTTTATTTTGAATAATTTTATCTTTTTTAAAATTTCAAATTCAATAACATTTTGTATTGAAATTTTATTTAAATTATATATTTTATTTGATATGATTGAATCTAAATATTTTTAAAATTATGATTTAAAAATTATATATTCATAGTATCGCACGGATACACAACTAATTTTGTGCATAAAATCAAATACTTTTCCTTTGTCCAAAACTCACGAGCCCCTTTCCTGGAATTGAATTTTTGTCACTTTATGGCTACAATCTATTGCCCTTTACTAATGAATCCTATGTAGACTTTACCGAATCCACCATTCCCAACAACGAGTGCATCATTGAAGTTCTCAGTGGGTGATGAAAGTAGAGTTAGCATGGATGGCTAAAATCACCATGAGCAACCATGAAAGACGGAGACGCAGAAATGCTGGCCAGAGATGTCTATTTTCCATGGCGAAAATTGCAACTATTGGGTTTTTCGAGCTAAGAGGTACTTCGACATTAAACTAGTGTCAGAGGAGAAGAGGTTGGAGCGTGTGGAACAAATCTCTGTTAATGGGTTGAATTTAGCGGAGAGGAACAAAGAAAAATCTGAACGAAAATCGTTAAATCACTCACGATACAGAACTATTATCAACATGGGATGACCATCGCAGTTCGGTGGTGGTGATTCGGTGGTGATTGATGCCGATGGTGGCTTGATGGTTGTGCCAGTGGCGGATCCAACCTCGAAGTCCAATTAGAGCGTTGACCGGTTGACCGTTGATCGACGAACGTCAACGATCGCAGTAGCGAGATTGTGAATATTATTTAATTAAATAAAATTTAAAATAAATAAATAAATAGGTATAGAAATAAAACAAAACCCATGTTAATGAAATATATGAACATATAATCTAATGTTAGGGTCATATGACTCGATTGGGGGCCGTTTCCCTGGATTCGACAAAAGTTCATCCATATTGAATTCAGTGCAAAATTTCTTTGTGTTATCAAAGTCTACTAACTCATTTGGTCTACTAAAAGCAGTTGCAGGACTATTAGAACTAGAATCACTAGGTTGAGATTTTAGTTTAGGTTGGAAAAAAATGTTCCATCATCTGTAAATCAATGATTACAAATCCAATCAAATATTCACCAAATCTCAATTCACAACCTATAAATCAATAATCACAATTCACAAATCAAATCATATTTTCATCCCAATAATCACAATTCACAAATCTAACCACATTGCAAAAACTTAAATGTAACATTTATGCATAATTCTCAAATCAATTATAACGAATTAAAATTTAGCCTCATTACCTGATAATTGAAATGAGAAATTACGAATGGATCAAAACTTGGGGAATGACAATGGAGGACAAAGCCGAGTAAACGTAATCGAACAAAAAAATTGAGAAATCAAACATCAATATTAATGATTAAAATGTTTAAAACTAACATTAACATTATTGAGAAATCATACATCAATATTAATGATTAAAATGTTTTAAATTAAACTTACATTAACATTACAAAATCTGAATATTACAAAACCAAAAAACTAAAAATAATAACAAAAAAATAAAAAATAAATAGACTGCAAAGTGCAGACAGAGAAGGCGACAGCGTGAGCGAGCACAAGCACTGAAGCAAGCACAGTTACCTTTCGAGTTTGGACTATCAGCTGGAAGCAAAAACGGAGGCGGCGGCGACACTGTTGCTTGCTAGTGGCGAACTCTAAGCCAAGTGACCAGTGACCAGTCCAGAGACAATGAAAATCGGGAGGAAGAGAGGAAAGGTTAGGGATTTCAATTTTGAGATTTGGCTTGGGTCGACCAAATGGATCCCGCCTTCCCTGAAATCGTTCTCTATCTCTGGTTTGGTGTTTTGGACTTGCCCTTGGTTACTAATTTTGGCAAAAAAATAAAAATCAAAAAAATCAAACCTTTGCCTGCACACAGCTCAACGCCACCACCGACGGCGGCCATGCTACCTCGCATAGAGGTAGATCCACCCCTAGGTTGTGCGGTGGTGGCTTGGTGGGCAATCGGGCTGGAAGGATGAGTAGTTCAGTGAGGTGATAGTCGTAGGCAGTCGGGAAGACGAGTATATGAAGTATTTTTCAGTATTTTTCTTAAGTCCGCAATTTGTGTAATTAACCCAAAAAATGTAGTATAGAGTGCAATTATCCCTTTTTGGAACTTCTCTCGACTTCCCAAAATACCTCGATAGACGGATGGTAATGGTCGCCCAGCCGTTTGCCATCCCTGAAATATAATTATTTTTTGAGAAATTGATTAAAAAAAAAACTCCCTATTAGCATATGGTTCCCCTTTTTAATATTAAAAAATAAAAGATCACATTTGTTCTATTATTTATCCTTTTCACAAATCATTAAATTCAATTTTGTCAAAAATTGTCCTCCTAATTTTGTCTTAAAAATGAACTAGTTTCACACCCTTGCGATGCACGGACAAATTACCGTTGACAATAATTAATGTATTGAAACATAAAAATTCAGGAAAAAACTAACAAAAATTAGTGTCAATCTAAACAATAATAATCATTTAAAATGGAATATAGGTTTCTCTCTCGGTTTCGCAAACATACAAAGCTTTAAGTGAGTGAGTGAGTGAATTTGAAGAGATTGAGTAACCTTTGAGGTTTTACTGAATATAACCTTTTTTTTTTTACCTCTTTTAATGTTGATGCAAACCACGTAGCAATTGTAGCTACGCAACCCACAAAATATTGAATCGACCCAAGAACGCCAAGAAACCACGATTTATGGATCCAATCAAAATTAATTGAACCAAGCAACCAATATAATTACAGGGATATATTGACCTCCTGATCACAAGCAATATTAATTCTCACCGAGATTTGAACAAACAAAAATAACTAGCAAGTTCGGATTGTATTCAATGAAGAATAGAAGTTTGAAAGCAATTTGCCTCACAATAATATCAATAATGGTCTAACTAATAATGAAAAATACATCCCTATAAATAGGGTCAAAATCTGGCTTAAGAGTTCTAATTTAATTAGGAAAGAAATTGCTCAAATATGGAAATAAATAAAAATAACAGAAAATAAGGATTTTACGCATTTTGACGTTTACGGCCGTAACTACTTCCTTTACGGCAGTAACTTGGTTACTGATTCACACTTACGGCCGTGACACCATGACTTACGGCCGTAAGTCCAAAATTTCCAAAACTCAATTTTTGAGCAGTGACTTCATTACGACCGTGACCCTCAGCAATTACGACCGTAATCTCTTATTTCTCGCAATATCAATTTCAGCAGTGAACTCGTTACGGCCGTAACTTGGAAACTTCCAAATTTCCTTCGACGACTTGAATGAGGTTGATCCACTCGTCGTCTTAGATAGGTCCCAACATGGAACTTGCTTCTTTTGATGACACGAACATTGTTTTGGCCATTGTTTCCTGTACTAGTTTGTCCATTGCTTCGTTGGCCCTCTTCGTTTGCAATCGAGTCATCGGTCCTCCTTTGATCATCAACGGATCTTTGTGCGGGCTTGTATTCTTGGTCTGGATCACATCATCCCCTCCCTCTTCGAAAGGATTCGACCTCGAATCTGTACCTGTATCAAACTGAGATAGATCAGAAACATTAAACATAGCCGAAACATTATACTCACCAGGAAGATCTAGTTTATAGGCATTGTTGTTGATCTTTTCAATCACTTGGAATGGACCATCTCCTCGCGGTTGTAACTTTGATTTGCTTTGTTCTGGAAATCGCTCCTTCCTCAAGTGTACCCAAACCCAATCACCAGGTTCAAATATGAAGCATTTTCTTCCTTTGTTAGCTTGCGATGCATAATGTTCATTTTTCTTTTCAATCGCCAACCTCACCTTGTCGTGGAGTGATTTAATCATCTCAGCCTTTTTCTTTCCATCTAAACTACTACGTTCATTCACAGGTAAAAGAATTAAATTCATTGGTGTTAGCGGATTAAAACCATAAACAATTTCAAATGGTGAACAAGAAGTAGTAGAATGTATAGCCCTATTATATGCAAATTCAATAAATGGTAAACACTCTTCCCGATTTTTCAGATTTTTATTGATTATGGCGCGCAACAATTGAATCATGGTCCTATTTACTACCTCGGTTGGTCCATCGGTCTGTGGGTGACAAGTTGTAGAGAAAAGTAGTTTCGTTCCCAGTTTGTTCCACAAGACTCTCCAAAAATGACTGAGGAACTTAACATCCATATCCGAGACGATACTTTTAGGAACCCCATGTAAGCACACGACTTCCCTAAAGAAAATATCAGCTATGTTGGTAGCGTCATCAGTTTTGTGGCATGGTATGAAATGTGCCATTTTACTAAAACGATCTACTACCACAAAATTCGAATCTCTTCCCTTCTTAGTCTTAGGTAATCCCAAAACAAAATCCATGGAGATATCGACCCAAGGTTCACTAGGGACGGGTAAAGGCATATATAATCCATGAGGTTTAATCCTATATTTTTCCTTCTTGCAAGTAATGCATTGATGATAAGTGTGATATTTAAGTTTATTTTATACACTTATATCTTTGAATATGCCATAATGTGATTCTATCTAAGTATTATTAATGCATTTTATGTTTCATGTTGTATAGGATCCTAAAATAGGAGAAAAGAAGAAAAAAGGACCAAATTGCACTAAAAACTGAAGTTTGGGGACTTAGGTGCAAATAAGGTTACGGCCGTAAGGAAATAAAGTCACGGCCATAAAAGTATGATGAATCAAGAAGAAAATAAGCAGAAACACGTTTACGGCCGTAAAGGAGGATTTACAGCCGTAACCCTCAAAAGATAAAAATACGCAGAAACATAATTACGGCCGTAAATGGACATGTCACGGCCGTAACTTCAAATTAAGGAAAATATGCAGAAACCGTGTTACGGCCGTAAAAGGAAATTCACGGCCGTAACTATTCAAGTCAAAAATTTCCTTATTTCAATTATTTCCATAATTTGGGATTTCTTGGTCCCAAAGTTAGGGCACGAAATTGAGGCTATAAAAAGGGAACTTCATGACAAGAAAATGAGACTTTTATTATTTTTGAAAGAGGCTACACATTGAGGAAAATTGAGAGAAAAATATAGAGCATTCTTTGGAGACTTTCAAGCGCAAGAATATCAACAACAATGGAATTCATGAAGCAACTTGAAGAATCTACCACAACAATGCTATGCTAAATTTCATATCTTGTTCAAAGGGGAAGTTGTGTCAATTTAATTATGTTATTTTCTTTTCCTACAAATTAGTAGCGTGAATTTATTCCTTTATTTCAATTGTTGGATTATTATGTTTTGAATGTTCAATTGAGTTTATTTGATTAATAGTTTAATTTGGCCAATTGGATTATTGATCTTTGGATTCATGAATATGCTATGTTTAGATTCTTGATCCGTAATTGTCATTGAATCTTTACTTTAGTAGCAAATAAATCTCGTGCAGGTTTAGTAATAATTCAACTTTGATTGTTTAATTCGAGCTTGTGTAATTAACGATCCAATTCAATATATTCTTCTAAATTTTCATACTAGTCGTACATTAAATCCTAAGAGCTTGTTTAGGATTGTCCATGGCTAGAATTGGTTCAAAGAGCTTATTTTGAATCAATACACATAAGGAAGAATTTAGATAATCAGAGCTTGTTGATTATTTATGATTGATAATTGAATTAGGGATAGAAACACGTTACAAGGAAAGATATAACATTAATTGAGGGCACAACCGAACCCGAGAACAAGATTTTCTCTCATATTATTTCTCTAGTCATATTTAATTGTTTGTTTTTATGCATAGTTTTCATTCAAGTAATTCAAATAACAAAACCCCCAATTCCATTCTAATTGATCGAACAACTAAAATTAGTTTCCGTTCCTTGTGGGATCGACCCTTACTCTCACTACTACATTATTAATTGATATTTAGCGAGTAAGGAATTATTTATTATTTGGTGTATTGCGACACGCATCAAATTTTTACTACAAACCCGAACCACATCAATCTTCATCTTAGGCCAATAGAAATGTTCTTCATCTTAAGTAATCATCATGTTTAAAGAATCTATCCACAGCCCCCTTACCACATGAATCATAAATACTAGAAAAGTCCGGATCATTAGCATACATGTCCTTAATGTATTCAAATCCAAGCAATTTAGCACTCAAAGAAGTTAAAAGGACATACCTTCGAGACAATACATCTGTAATACCACTTTTCGTTTTACGTGCTTTCTTGAATATCACCCAATTTCTATGATGGTACTATGAAGAATTATTTATTTGACAATCATTATTGATATTAAGTTGAATTATTTTGCAGTGGAAGGACTTGGGCGCCGTCTCGATCAATGTGCCAATTAAAAAGTTTATAAATTAGTGATTTTAATTATTTTACGTGCAATTCTATGTCTAATTGTTTATTTTAATTGTTGCTTGCCAATTCTATTGTAATTGAGCAGTAAGTTGCCTAAATTGCATTAAATTGAAGTTAGGAAAAGTTTGGTGACACTTTGAAATTTTATTTGAAAGTTATGAACCTAAATTACCAAATTATGAGAGTTGAGGGACTAAATTGCGATTTTACCAAAAGTTATACCTAAACCTACCCCTAAATTTAACCTCACTCGGTCTCTCTCTCTCCATTCCGTCTCATCTCTCTCTCACTCACGACATCTCCCTCTCTGTCTCGATCGCTCACCCTCTCGCTCGCCTCCGTCTCCCTCTCGGCTTCTCCCTTGGTCGCCAGCCACCAACCACCACCACACCGCCTTAGCCACTACCACGGTAAGACTACCCTCTGCACCCCCTTACACCGCGCACCCACACAAACACGGACACACACTCGCACACATTCACGGGTCCAGATTTCTGGAGGGGTCTCTAATTTCAGATTCCTTTTACACCTCGATTGTTGAATTCAGTTTACGGATAATGTGCATATATATGTGTGTGTGATTGTGCATATAGTATTATGTATGTGTATATATACATACATATAAATATATGTAAATTTCAGATTTTGTGTGTGTATTTACATTGTGTGTATGTATATTTTCATGATCCTATAAGCCAATTTTAGATTTAAGTTTAGTAAGATTTCAAATTATACTGTTAAATTGGAGACTTGGGTAATGTAAATATATATGTATAATTTTAGGATTGGGGAAAATATGTAAATGTACATATTAATTTTAAGAACTGCGAATATAAGAATCTATGTTACTTTTTGGTTCTATTTCGAATTTTAAATTTGTTAAACTTCAGTTTTTGGGTAATGTGTGTACATGTGTATATGTATGTGTACATTTAAGACTAGTCAATGTATGTGAAATTTCAAATTTTGATAAAATATGAATTTAAGCTTGTTAGTTTACTGTTTATGTTTAACTATGAGTGAAAATTTGTGATGTTATACTTTGGGGAAAAATCCATGAATGGTTAGAGTTGCTAATAAGAATTTTGTTAAGTTTGGTTTAAGTTGATATATTTATTTGAGTTTGAATTTAAAAGATCATAAAACTTTCTATAGTATATATAGTTAATCCCCTATTTCGAATGTGATAATGTATGTGTTGTTCATAGTTGAAGGGCATACTTAGGTCAAATTGAGGTTTGATCTCGATTGAAAGTTATGTTAATATTAGAAGAATGAGATTTGTGATTTTTAAACTAAAAGTATATTTTATTTAATGAATGAATATAATTAGGACTGTTGGTACATTGACGTCACGGGCAGCCGATGTCCCTCCACTTGCAAATCCAGATAACGGTAAATGCTAAGGACGCCAGGTAAGTAAACTTCCCCCTACTTTCATCAAAGTTGAATGTTAATGTGGAATTAATGTGCTTAATTGACATTCGTGTTAATTACGGAATTTTAATGCTTTTGGTCTACCATATGCAATTATGTGTAGTCAAGGAAATGTTCAAGCATGCACGTTACATGTCATTGCATTATCAAGCATGCATTGGCATCGAAATGGGAAAGTCAAATGTTTTAATGAAAGGAATGTGTCAAAGTGCAATTTTTGTCAAAAATTATGTATCCCAAGTTTTTGAAAGAATGGGTGTACTTCTATGTTATGAAAGGTCCGAGTGGGAAATGGGGCGCGGGGGACCGGCGTACCCGAATGTAATGAGCCGCTTTGCGGTGGAATGAATGTAATGAGCCGCTTTGCGGTGGAATGAATGAATGAACCGCTTTGCGGTGGGAAAGTGAATGTTAAACCGCTTTGCGGTGGAAATGCGCATGTTAATCTGGTTCCAAATAAGAATGGCCCACTGTTATCTGATTGACTAGAAGTTACACCAAGTGAGCTCACGATGGAATGAAGTGAAAGTTTTGAAATGTCAAGTGAAAGCTTGAAAAGTTTGAAAGTTTTGAAAGGTTAAAGTGAATGGGGATACATATTTCAAAGTTTAAAGCATTTCATGTCATAAGCATGCATTCATGCATAAAGTTTACTTACTGAGCTTTAGCTCACCCCAATCCCTCCCCAACATTTCAGGTGATGAAAGTTAGGTGATCCGAGGAGAGCACTTGGTGACAGACTCAGGCTACACCGCTTCAAGTTTTTAAAGAAAATAAAGTTAAATTTTGAAGTTAATTAAGTTTATAATTAATTATTTCTTAATTCATTCATTTTATGTTGATAATTGTTTGGTTGAGATTAGTTTTAAATTAGTTATGAAATTTCTAATATTGGTTATATTATCACTTATTGCATTTAATTGAAGCTTATTGATACAAAATGTTGTGTTGAGGAGTTTTGGGATTGAGTTTGAAATAATGTGGTGATGTTGGAGTTTGAAGTAGAATTGGGGTTGTATGTTGAATATTGGATTTCTATTTGAGTTGAGTTTATGTTGTAAAATGGTTTTGATGTCCCTCTACAGGTTGGTTAAGTCCAATTTATAGAGGAGACTCTGTCGAAATTTCTATAAGATTTTAAAATAGAAAATGAAAATGTTGAAGTTTTTAAATGATTTGTTTTCCGCATTTTAATGTTTAAACGTTTTAAATTCCGCATTTAATGTGAATGGAAGTTAACACGCCTAGGTTTAAGGTTTTGAAACTTGGGGTGTTACAACATCCATAACCACATTTTCCTTACCTTATTTGTACCGGATGACATAGGAAAATGTTTCGATGAACTCTACCCACCTTGCATGTCTCTTACTCAGCTTAGCTCCTCAAATGCTTCAAGGATTCATGATCAGTATGTATCACGAACTCCCGTGGCCACAAGTAATATTGACATGTCTCCAAAACAAGCACAAGTGAGTATAACTCCTTATCATATGTGGGGTAATTAAGAGCAGCCCCTTTTAGCTTTTCACTAAAATAAGCTACTGGCCTTCGATCCTGCATTAAAACAGCTCCAATGCCTAGCCTTGAGGCATCACATTCAATCTCAAAAGCCTTGTCAAAGTTAGGAAGTGATAAAACCAGTGCTTTACACAACATATTTTTTATAGTCTCAAATGCATGCTCCTGTTCTACACCTCATTTAAACCCTACACATTTTTTGACAATTTCTGTGAGTGGTGCGGCAATTGTGTTAAAATCTTTAACAAAGCGCCTATAAAAACTAGCCAAGCCATGAAAACTTCTAACCTCAGTTATGCTTTTAGGTTTTGGTCATTCTTTAATAGCTTTGACTTTCTCTTCATCTACTTCTATCCCCTTAGCACTAACCACATAGCCAAGAAATACAACTTTTTCTATGCAAAAACTACACTTTTTAAAATTAGTAAAAAGTTGCTCTTGCCTCAAAACCACAAGCACACACCTCACATGCTCCACATGCTCATTCAAAGTTTTACTATATATCAAGATATCATCGAAGTAAACTACAACGAATTTACCTATAAATGCGCATAAAACATGATTCATTAAATCCATAAATGTGCTAGGTGCATTAGTAAGTCCAAACGACATAACTAACCATTCATACAAGCCATATTTAGTTTTAAAAACAGTTTTCCACTCATCTCCTTCCTTCATTCGAATTTGATGATAACCACTCTTAAGATCAATTTTACTAAAT
Organism: Ligustrum vulgare; assembly: GCA_963555705.1. NCBI lineage: Eukaryota > Viridiplantae > Streptophyta > Magnoliopsida > Lamiales > Oleaceae > Ligustrum > Ligustrum vulgare. Next base: position 35,621,404 of record OY743183.1, on the reverse strand, counting down.
ATGCTAGAGCCATGCAATTCATCCAACATATCTTCTAACCTAGGAATAGGATGACGATACTTTACCGTTATGTTGTTGATGGTCCTACAATCAACACACATTCTCCACGTCCCGTCCTTCTTTGGTACAAGTAACACGGGTACGGCTCATAGACTCATACTCTCCCTTATGTACCCCTTGCTCATCAATTCCTCCACTTGCCTTTGAAGTTCCTTCGTCTCCTCGGGATTACTCCTATAAGCGGGACGGTTTGGAATGACTGCTCCAGGTACAAAATCAATCTGATGCTCAATACCTCGAATGGGTGGCAACCCACTAGGTATATCCTCAAGAAATACATCGTCAAATTCCTGCAAGAGAGAAATAGTCAAACTAGGGAGGGGTTTGTTAGTTTCCTCAAGGGCAAGGAATGATTCCTTGTACAATAAGAGGACCATTGGTCGATTTTCCACGAAAGCCTTCTTGATTTCATTACTTTTGGCATAGAAACTCACTCTTGGTTTTTCTTTTCTGGCACTCTTCGCTCTCTCTCCTTTTTCTGAGATATGTACCCCAACACTCTTTTTTTCTCCCGCCTCTCATTTTTCTGGAGTCGTGGCTCCAACCCTCTTTTCCTCTCCTTTTTCTGAGGTCGTGACCTCAACTCTCCTTTTCTCAAGATTCCTCATCTTTTGTTCTTCATCACTTTTCAATTTAACTTGATCTGCATAAACTTGTGATGGTGTCAATGGTATAAGTGTAATATTTCTCCCATCCTTGGTAAAACTATATCTATTTTTATACCCGTCATGTGTCACCTTCCTATCATATTGCCAAGGCCTACCTAACAAAATGTGCCCGGCTTGCATAGGAACCACATCACACATCACTTCATCCATATAGCTACCAATCGAAAAATTCACTAACACCCTCCTATTCACCTTAATTTCACCAATATCATTTAACCACTGAAGTCTATAAGGTGATGGATGCTTCAACAATGGTAATCCTAACTTCTCAATTAGTGTGGTGCTAGCAACATTCGTACAACTACCACCATCAATAATCATACTACATAACTTGTCTTGGATGCTACACCGTATATGAAATATGTTCGCCCTCTGCTGCTTCACGTCATCCACGATGACTTGAGCACTAAGGGCTCGCCTCGCTACTAATAACGGCATATGCTCCCCGGATAACAATTCCTCATTATCACTAGCTTCCTCCAAATCGGGCATGTCGCTATAGTCCTCTTCATTCCTGCCACTTTCCCAAGGCCCTTCTGCTCGCATGGTAATAACACGCCTATTAGGGCATTGAGAAGCCACATGTCCTCTACCCAAGCATTTGAAACATTGGATATCTCTACTCCTAGATGGTTGAGACTCCCCTTTGGGTGGAAATTTGTTAACGGACTCCTCCTTTCCTTTGGGTACCTAAATCTTCCCCTTCGAAAGAGCCCCAACTCCTTTATTTTCCCTCCTCGGCTTCCAAGACGGATTAGAACCTGAAGAACCCGACTGATACTTAGCTATCCCTTTTCTCTTCAATTGCTTCTCCACTTTCATGGCCATATGTAGCATATCTTCTAACTCCACATAGTGTTGCAATTCGACCACATTTGCTATTTCTTTATTCATCCCATTCAAGAAACGAGCCATAGTGGCCTCCTCATCCTCCTCCACATTGGCTCTAAGCATTAACATTTCCATATCCTTATAATAATCCTCGACACTCTTAGCACCTTGGTAAAGACTTTGTAATTTTTGATGAAGTTCCCTATGGTAATGACTAGGGATAAATCTCTTCCTCATGACCGCCTTTAATTCACCCCATGTACTAATAGGTCTCTCACGATTTCGCCTCCTAGAAGTTGCTAATTGATCCCATCAAGTAAGTGCATAATCAGTGATTTCAAGAACCGCAACCTTAACCTTTTTCTCCTCCGTATAGCTGTAGCAATCGAATATTAACTTAATCCTTTTCTCCCACTCTAAATATTGTTCTGGATCACTCCGACCCTTAAAGGAAGGAATTGTTGTTTTGATATTACTCATGCCACGATCCGGTCGATCCCCAACAACCTCTCTACCTCGTCGTTCATGCCTAACCTCTCTATCCATAAGTGCCCCATCATCATACCCATCAAATTCATCTTCTTCCTCCGTCTCTATCCTATGACCACGCCCCACTTGTCTCCGCACATTGGGCGCTTCCCTAGGCCACTCTAGCCTTTCAATCATGCCCGACATATCCCCAAGCATTTTCTCAAAGCGTTGTGCCAACTCTTCCACCATGTTGACTTGATTGCCGTTCTTTGCTGTAGTAGGATTTTTCGACATCCTAAAACTAAGTAATATATGTCTCACGTGTATTTCGCTCGTGTATCACTCAATTTTTGGATTTTACCCTCTATTGATCTCACCTCTCTGCCTTTTTCCACTCAATGACTTTCACCCCAATTGCTTCAAAGAACGAATCCGAACTCAAACAAGTTTAAGCCCGAATGATTCAAATCGAGTATGAGTGAGAATTTATGAGCTTGTTGGAAAACTCGAGGAAGACCTTGAGAGAATGGAATCTGACTCTATAAAGGATTTGACACTTTTATGGTAACTAAGATTGATTCAAGAAGGTAATTCTCGAAATCAAATAACAATTTTCTTCTTTGCTGTTGAAATTTTCGTTTTTTTTTTATCTTCTCGAAAATTCAACTACGAGAATAAGGAAACAAACGAAATTTTATTTGAATACCAAACGAAAGAAATAACGACTTTTTAAATTATTTTTTTTGTGACACTTTTTGGATTAAAGGTTCAAGAACTTGAAGAATATGAAGAACTAAAATCAAGAAAACTCAAGAAACAAAATAAAGATAAAACCTTGATTTTGGAGCCTAAGCTCTGATACCAAATGATGCTAACCACGTAGCAATTGTAGTTAGCAACCCATAAAATATTGAATCGACCCAAGAACTCAAGAAACCACGATTTATGGATCCAATTAAAATTAATTGAACCAAGCAACCAATACAATCACAGAGATATATTGACCTCTTGATCACAAGCAATATTAATTCTCATCGAGATTTGAACAAATAAGAATAACTCGCAAGTTCGGATTGTATTCAATGAAGAATAGAAATTTGAAAGCAATTTGCCTCACAATAATATCAATAATGGTCTAACTAATAATGAAAATTACATCCCTATAAATATGGTCAAAATCTGACTTAAGAGTTCTAATTTAACTAGGAAAGAAATTGCTCAAATATGGAAAGATATAAAAATAACAGAAAATAAGGATTTTACGCGTTTTGACGTTTACGGCCGTAACTACTTCCTTTACGGCCGTAACTTGGTTACTGATTCACACTTACGGCCGTGACACCATGACTTACGGTCGTAAGTTCAAAATTTCCAAAACTCAGTTTTTGAGCAGTGACTTCATTACGGCCGTGACCCTCAGCAATTACGGTCGTAATCCCTTATTTCTCGCAATATCAATTTCAGCAGTGAACTCATTACGGCCGTAAGAAATATATGTTACGGCCGTAACTTGGAAACTTCCAAATTTCCTTCGACGGCTTGAATGAGGTTGATCCACTCGTCATCTTGGCTAGGTCCCAACATGGAACTTGCTTCTTTTGATGACACGAACATTGTTTCAGCCATTGTTTCTTGTACTAGCTTGTACATTGCTTCGTTGGCCCTCTTCGTTTGCAATCGAGTCATCGGTCCTCCTTTGATCATCAACGGATCTTTGTGCGGGCTTATATTCATGGTCTGGATCACATCAAATGTCTAATGAGAGCACCAACGACATAGAATATCAATTTTTTGGTTGATAAATTTATGCGTACATTCTCCACATTTGAATTGAACTTATTATTTTACGACGAATTGATTTGTCATGTTATTGATTTAGTATAGTATCATGTATGGATGCTTATTATTATTACAAGGGGAAGGAGGGGAGGGGTATATGGGGATTTGAATCGTGGTCTAAGCCAGGGAAGGGGAGCAAATTAGAGTATCTAAACCATTACGGCGTCCCCAAATCCCCAAAAATACGAACAAGTTTATAAAGTTTACTAAAATTAAATAAGTTAAGCACGGAAAGAAATTATAATCTTCTATATATAAGAAATTGTGTATTTATGTATTGAAGATCCGGTTTTCATCAAAGTAAAGAAAATAGAAGAAAAAAAATTGAAATTGAAAAACTCGCCCAAAACATAAGAAAAAATTCAAGAAAAATACACCCCCCCCCCCCCCCCCCACAAAAAAAAAAAAAAAAAAAAAAAAAAGGGCAATGAAACCTCAACCCTAATATTTAGCTTTGTCTTGCAAGTTGCATTGTTTCCACTCCTCATTTCACTCTAATGTCTACTATTCACTTCCTCTTCCACATAGAGCCAAGTAAGAAACACAGCCATTACCTTCCCCGTTAAGTACTAGCTCATCGTTAGACGTCCATTACAGGCCATACAGTAGAATTCTATGAAAGAGTAATATATTGATCGAATGAATACATTTACAAAACTGAGCTTCTGTTAAATAGAGCTCAAAGGAATATCACCTAACAACTATAATACAATTGTTACAAAGAGAAATTGACACGTGTACAAAGGTATAACAATCCTAAAAACTAGGGAACTCGTAAGAATACATCACAGCTCATTCACTGATGATTGGCAATGATAATCTGATAATGGTCACATCTTTTCTTCACGTGTTCCTTCATCTGCCATTGGATATTCATGACGAATATTATCATTCTTAACACCCTCCCTCAAAATGAAGGGTACCAAAGTAACTCCAAGTTTGTCCTTTAAGTAGTTGAATTTGGAATTTGATAAGGGCTTGATAAGTAGGTCTGCCGTCTGATCTGCAATTGGGATATACCACATTTCTAGTTGCTTATTGTTGGATATTGGTTAATGTTGGGTATTTGACCCAAAATTCAACAAATGCATGATTATAACAACTACTTTTGTTTTTCTCTTTCGGTAGTACAGAGGAGTAATCAGAATTTGTCTCTTGGTGAAAGGAAAGAGACATGTCACTTTCATGATTAAAGGTAAAAGAAAATGAGCTACTTTTGACTAATTATGAGAGTTGATATGATTGCCCTATTCATGAATAGTTGAAACCACGTGGTTGAAGCATTATAAAAGGGAGTGCATATTGCTTTGTTGAATGTACTGCAAGAGAGGCAGTGCCGTGTGCCCAAAGAGAAAAATTCTTGATGACCATACTGTGATCAAAGAGAGAAAATTGTGAGTCTAGCATATTGTGAAGTTTCTTGTAACTCTTTGTAGTGTAAATCAAAGGGTAGAAATTATATGTGGTAAAAATCGTTTGTTGTATTTTCTCTGTGGTCTGTGGGATTGGGTTGGTGATTGAAAGTCTATATATTTGTAAAAATTTAATATATAGTGAAAAGCTTTGTCGATGGTCCGTGGATGTAGGCAAGTTTCCGAAACACGTAAATTTCTGTGTTCGTATTTATTTTCTTGTTTGCTTATTTTACTTTGAACATCAAAAGATCCTATGGGAATCGACATGTTAAAATTCCCAACAAGTGGTATCAGAGCTACAGGTGGTTCAAATAATTTGAAGCAAAAGAAAAATATGTCAAGTACGATGTGGAGAAATTTGACGGGTGAATCAATTTTGGCTTGTGGCAAGTACAAGTCAAGGATGTCTTGATTCAGACGGGTCTGCAAAAAGTTTTGAAGGAAATTTCCAGCCTTGGAATCCGGTCAAGGGAAAAAGAAGAAATTGTCCAAAATGTGGAGCAGAGTCGGCTAACTGCTCGGAGGTGGACAATGCGACTGTGGTGATCTACTTTAGTAAGATAAGACTTCCTTATGGCATGAAACCAGTTGCTATGATAGAGGATGTGTTCTTACTGGTAGGTACATGTGTTTGCACACGGGCATTGGTTTGGCGTTAATGCAAGGTGTGTGATGAATTGATGTCGATGGCTGATGAGCTCCCAAGGAAAGCCAAACATGGGAGTTGCACCATAATTTTTAAGCAAGGTTTGTTTCGACATGTGCCGATGAAATTCTCGGAGTTCGTTGATAATTCTGAGTGGTTATACTCATATGGTGGAGTATGGGATTGTCAAAGTGGAAAAATGCTTTCCTGTTACCCCTTTTTTTAGCTTGGAGGAATTTTGTGTCAAGGTGGAGATTGTTGGCTATTTGACCCAAAATTCAACAAATGCATGATTATGGCAACTACTTTTGTTTTGCTCTTTCGGTGGTACAGAGGAGTAATCAGACTTTGTCTCTTGGTGAAAGGAAAGAAACATGTCACTTTCATGATTAAAGGTAAAAGAAAATGGGCAACTTTTGACTAATTATGAAAGTTGATACGATTGCCCTATTCATGAATAGTTGAAACCACGTGGTTGAAGTATTATAAAAGGGAGTGCATATTGCTTTGTTGAATGTACTGCAAGAGAGGCAGTGCCGTGTGCCCAAAGAGAAAAATTCTTGATCGCCATACTCTGATCAAAGAGAGAAAATTGTGAGCCTAGCGTATTGTGAAATTTCTTGTAACTCTTTGTAGTGTAAATCAAAGGGTAGAAATTATATGTGGTAAAAATCGTTTGTTGTATTTTCTCTGTGGTCTGTGGGATTGGGTTGGTGAGTGAAATTCTATATATTTGTAACAATTTAATATATAGTGAAAAGCTTTGTCGAGGGTCCGTGGATGTAGGCAAGTTTCCGAACCACGTAAATTTCTTTGTTCGTATTTATTTTCTTGTTTGCTTATTTTACTTTGAACATCAAAAGATCCTGTGGGAAAAATAAAGTGGGAATCGACGTGTTAAAATTCCCAACAAATAGTATCAGAGCTACAGGTGGTTCAAATAATTTGAAACAAAAGAAAAATATGTCAAGTACGACGTGGAGAAATTTGACGGGTGAATCAGTTTTGGCTTGTGGCAAGTACAAGCACAAGTTAAGGATGTCTTGATTCAGGCGGGTCTGCACAAAGCTTTGAAGGAAATTTCCAGCCCTGGAATCCGGTCAAGGGAAAAAGAAGAAATTGTCCAAAAGGTGGAGCAGAGTCGGCTAACTGCTCGGAGGTGGACAATGCGACTCTCCTGGTGGAGGGTGGTGGTGATGTACTTTAGTAAGATGAGACTTCCTTATGGCATGAAACCAGTTGTCATGATAGAGGATGTGTTCTTACTGGTAGGTACATGTGTTTGCACACGGGCATTGGTTTGGCGTTAATGCAAGGTGTGTGATGAATTGATGTCGATGGTTGATGCGCTCCCAAGGAAAGCCAAACATGGGAGTTGCACCATAATTTTTCAGCAAGGTTTGTTTCGACATGTGCCGATGAAATTCTCGGAGTTCGTTGATAATTCTGAGTGGTTATACTCATATGGTGGAGTATGGGATAGTCAAAGTGGAAAAATGCTTGCCTGTTACCCCTTTTTTTTTTTTTTTTGGCTTGGAGGAATTTTGTGTCAAGGTGGAGATTGTTGGGTATTTGACCTAAAATTTAACAAATGCATGATTATGGCAACTACTTTTGTTTTGCTCTTTCGGTGGTATAGAGGAGTAATCAGAATTTGTCTCTTGGTGAAAGGAAATAGACATGTCACTTTCATGATTAAAGGTAAAAGAAAATGGGCTACTTTTGACTAATTATGAAAGTTGATATGATTGCCCTATTCATAAATAGTTGAAACCACGTGGTTGAAGTATTATAAAAGGGAGTGCATATTGCTTTGTTGAATGTACTGCAAGAGAGGCAGTGTAACACCCCAAGTTTGAAATCTTCAACTTAGGCATGTTAACTTCTTTTCACTTTAAATGCGAAAATAAAACATTTAAAACCTCAGCATTTTTTTTTCTATTATAAAATTCTACAAAAATTTTGGCAGAGTCTCCTCTGTAAATTGGACTTAACCAACCTGTAAAGGGACTTCAAAACCATTTTAAAGCATGCATCTCAACTCATTCAATCCCATACATCATCAAAACCATTCAATAAGTCCCAAACTCCTCAACGATATATTTCCAAGTAAATAAACTTTAGCAATTGAAATAAGAGGTCATCTAACCTCTAATACTACACCAATACTTATTCCAAAGCTAATTGCAATAAAAAACCATTAACAATAATAATTGAAGGAATAATTAATGAGACACTTAAATGAATTCTAATTTAACTTTATTTTCAAAAAATGAAGGTAGGTATAGCCTGAGTCTGTCGCCAAGTGCTCTCCTCGTCTCATCTAGCTTTCATCACCTAAAATATTGGGGAGGGATTGGGGTGAGCTAAAGCCCAGTAAGTAAACCTTATGCACGTGATGCATGCTCATGACATGAAATTCATTAGACCATTCAAAGTAATTACCCCCATTCACTTTACTTTTCAAGACATTCATACTTTCCAACTTTCACTTAAACATTTCCAAAACTTTAACTTCATTCATATCGTGAACTCACTGAGTGTATCTTCTAGCCAATCACAACGCAGTGGGCAATTTTCCTTGTTTAGAACCAAGTTATCACTTTTCCACCGCATAGCGGTTTAAAATTTTCCACCGCCAAGCGGTTTAGCAATCGTCACCGCAAAGCGGTTTAATATTTGCCACCGTCAAGCGGTTTTGCAATCGTCACCACAAAGCGGTTTAATATTTGCCACCGTCAAGCGGTTTTGCAATCGTCACCGCAAAGCGGTTTAATATTTGTCACCGCCAAGCGGTTTTGCAATCGTCACCGCAAAGCGGTTTAATATTTGCCACCGCCAAGCGGTTTTGCAATCGTCACCGCAAAGCGGTTTAATATTTGCCACCGCCAAGCGGTTTTGAAATCGTCACCGCAAAGCGGTTTAATATTTGCAACCGCCAAGCGGTTTGGCAATCGTCACCGCAAAGCGGTTTAATATTTTCCACCGCCAAGCGGTTTGGCAATCGTCACCGCAAAGCGGTTTAATATTCACCAATTCTTTCTTAAAAAGTCTTGGGATACATAGCTTTTGAACAAACTTGCACATTGACACATTTCTTTCATTTAAAAACATTTGACTTCCCAAATTTCGATGCAATGCATGCTTGATGATGCAATGACATGATAACGTGCGTACTCGAACATTCTTCTTAATAACATATACTTCCATCAAGTAACCAAATTCATCAAAGCAAGTTGCAAGACAATCATTTACACATTTCACATTTGCATTTAACTTTGATAAAAATAGGGGGAAGTTTACTTACATGACGTCCATAGTATTTACCGCTATCTGGATTTGCAAGTGGAAAAGTCTTGGTTGCCCCATGACGTCAATGTACCAAAAGTCCTATTTTATTCTCATTCATTAACAAAATATAACTTTTAGTTGACAATTAAATTCGTTATTCATTTTAATACTCAATCAAACATTAACTGGAATTAAAACTTCAATTTAACTCACATGTGATCTTACATCGAGACTAAAGCACATAAAACAAAGATTTCCTTTCATACTTTCGAATTCCCAAAACATTACATTCTAAATCCCTAAATTGCATAAAACTGTGAAATTATAATTAAGGTTTCAATTTAAACTAAATTCAATCAAAACAACCTATTTTAATAGTTTCCACAAATCTGAAATTCCAACTTAAAGTTTCAAACACATTTTTAAATGTGAAATTTACAAAATTTTAATCCAAGTAACTTAAACTCTTAAAAATCTTACTTATGAAAATTGACCATTATAATCCAATTTAAATCTTAAATATTAATCAATCAAACTAGTACCAAATTTCTGAGACTTTGAAAATTACGTGTATACCCACATATAAAATCAATTCATTTACCCATTTTTATCAACTATTCACGTCATTTATCAATCTTATCCAAACTGAAAGTAAAAACTCGTTTATATTACTTTCCCCAAAATTTGATATTTGCAGAAGTACTCGAAGATTAACCAAAATTTCAATTAGCCTAATTATGAATTTCATGATTCTTTAAACACACAAAAGTCAATATATACACACATTACCCATTGAAATTAGCATAAAAAAAATCTGAGAAATAACTCCCAAAAATCTGAATTTATATATATATGTCCACATAAAATCTGAAATTTACATATTTACATATACCTATACATACATAATGATATATATCTATACCTAAGGATCTTACCCATCAGTTTTAACAACAAAAATCTGAAATTAACCTTTAAGAATTTGAATTTACCATTAAACTCCCTTATGAACTAAAACCAACCAAAACAAAATTCCTATTATTTCTAAATTCTAGGAATGTATATACAATTAGCATGATTTTTATGTATTCACATATACCCTTTCCACATAAGAAATCTATATATATATAACTCAACAGTAACCGAATTTCAATAAATTTGAAATCTGAAAATGCACATTATACCCTCAAACTTTGTCCAAACATTTAACTAAGCCACTAGTAAATTAAGTGACAAAATATCTGAAATTAGTTTTCATAGTTTGGAAATCTAAAACATATCACACATATACTTACATATACCTATCACCCAATGTAAAAATCACATATATGTATAATATATAGACACACACACATCATTATATACATGATGATGTGATCCGTTATGGGGATCACCAAGAACACGCGGAATTAAACGCCGGAAAGCTCTAAAATCCAAGATAGTAGACGGTAACAATGCAACCCCGACCTCACGACGCAAGAACTATGGGTATATTAAACCCAAAACTCGTTACGATGCGGAGATAAGAACCACAAAGGGGGAACGCCACAAAGGTTGTCAAATCCTTTGATAAGTTTAATTTGTTCGACGAGAACACGAAGAAAATATAAGGGAATATCTCACCTTCAATATCATTAATCTCAAGAATAAAGTTGTGTTTTACAATGCTGAATAAAGCCATATATATAGGCAAAGAAAATAAAGCAACTAAAAATAAACTAGAATTCAACCTAAACTAAAAAGCTAAAAACGCCTAATATTAACTTAAAATTCGGAACCTAATTTACGGCCGTGAAAACAACCTTTACGGCCGTAATCACGCTACGGATTAAAAATTGACAACATATGTTACGGCCGTGAAAATGACCTTTATGGCCGTAATCAACATTCTGAACTAAAAGATACCAAACTCTTTACGGCCGTAAAGATGTGGGTTACGGCCGTAAGTCCTCTTCTGCATAATTTCGCCATTGTCGTGTTACGGCCGTAATTTTGGCTTTACGGCCGTGAATCCGTTACGGCCGTGATTTCAGTCTTTACGGCCATGACTCAGCTGCTGCCCAATTTCTTGTTCTTCCTTGATCCAAATGCATTGCAATAACTTTGGCTCCTCTTCCACATTCTTATGCAACGTAAATGAAGTCTTTGCACTAGAGCACTCGTCCATCCACGCTTGCATGAATCCTTGCATTGCCTGCTTGATTCTTTTGGCTCTTTGTCTCGTTATTGGTCCTACGGGCACGTGCAACGGGTCAACGTTCTTCGAGCCACTCCGGAACTCATCATCCCCTCCTCGTTGAAAAGGATTCGTCCTCGAATCATCACCTGCATCAAACAGAGAAAGATCAGCAACATTAAATGACGCAGACACATTATACTCACCTGGAAGATCGAGCTTATATGCATTCTCATTTATCTTTTCAAGGATCTGAAAAGGTCCATCGCCTCTTGGCTGCAACTTAGACTTTCTTAGGGTTGGGAATCGCTCCTTTCGCAAGTGCACCCAAACCCAATCACCTGGCTCGAACGTCACTTGCCTCCTACCTTTGTTGGCATGAGTCGCATAACGCTCATTTTTCTTTTCAGTTTGTCCTTTCACCTTCTCATGAAGTTCTTTCACAAACTTAGCCTTTTTCGCCCCGTCCAAACTGCTCCGTTCATCTGCAGGTAAAGGAATTAAATCAAGAGGAGTTAGCGGGTTGAAACCATAAACAACTTCGAAAGGTGAACATGAAGTAGTAGAATGCACAGATCGATTATAAGCAAATTCCACAAATGGCAAACATTCCTCCCAACTTTTTAGATTCTTATTTATTATAGTGCACAAAAGTTGGATTAATGTCCTATTAACTACCTCAGTTTGCGGGTGACATGTAGTAGAAAATAACAATTTAGTACCCATTTTCCCCCACAAGACTTTCCAAAAGTAGCTTAGGAACTTAACATCCCTATCAGACACAATACTCCTAGGTACCCCATGGAGTCTTACAACTTCCCTAAAGAATAGGTCCGCTATGTTAGTTGCGTCATCAGTTTTATTACAAGGAATAAAATGCGCCATTTTGCTAAACCTGTCTACCACCACAAATATTGAGTCTTTACCTTTTTTTGTCCTAGGCAGACCTAACACAAAATCCATAGATATATCTACCCAAGGTTCATTAGGTACGGGCAAAGGTGTATACAAACCTTGTGGTAAGACTCTAGACTTAGATTGTTTACAAGTTATGCATCTTCCACAAACATGGTGAACATCCCTTTTCATTTTAGGCCAATAAAAATGTTCTTGTAAAGTTTCTAATGTCTTAAAAACACCAAAGTGCCCCCATTAACCCCCCACCATGAGCCTCACGCACAAGCAATTCACGCATAGAACAATTAGGCACACAAAGTTTACTTTCCCTAAACAAATAGCCATCATGCCTATAAAATTTATCAATTGCACCTTTTTCACATGAAGCATAAATGGTAGAAAAATTAGGGTCATTAGCATACATACCTTTAATATATTCGAACCCAAGCAACTTCGAATTTAAAGAAGTTAAGAGAACATACCTGCGAGAAAGGGCATCTGCTACCACATTCTCCTTACCTTGCTTATAGCGAATGACATATGGAAAGGTCTCAATGAATTCCATCCAACGGGCGTGTCTTTTGTTTAGCTTACCTTGTCCCTTGAGGTGTTTCAGTGACTCGTGGTCAGTGTGTATAACGAATTCCTTTGGCCATAGATAGTGCTGCCATGTTTCCAAGGCACGAACAAGAGCATAAAGCTCCTTGTCGTAGGTAGGATAATTCAAGACTGCCCCACTCAGCTTTTCACTGAAAAATGCAATCGGTCTTTTTTCCTGCATAAGAACAGCTCCAATACCTATTCCTGATGCATCACATTCAATCTCAAAGGTTTGGTTAAAGTTAGGTAAAGCTAAAACCGGTGCAGAACATAACCTATCCTTAAGCATTTTAAAAGCATTTTCTTGTGCTTCCCCCCAATGGAATCCTACACTTTTCTTGACTATTTCTGTTAGTGGTGCTGCAAGTGTGCTAAAATCTTTAACAAACCTCCTATAAAACCCAGCCAACCCGTGGAAGCTCCTAACCTCCGTAATACTTTTGGGAGTTGGCCATTCTTTAATAGCACGAATTTTCTCCTCATCTACCTCAACACCATTAGAACTAACGACAAAGCCAAGAAAAATTACTTTTTCCATGCAAAAAGTACACTTTTTAAAATTAGCATATAGTTTTTCAGTTTTTAAAACTTCCAAAACAGATCTTAAATGTTCAATGTGATTACCTAAGTTCTTACTATATACTAAAATGTCATCAAAGTATACCACGACAAATTTACCAATGTAAGCACGCAAGACATGATTCATTAATCTCATAAAAGTGCTAGGTGCATTTGAGAGGCCGAACGGCATAACCATCCATTCATATAAACCATATTTGGTTTTGAAGGCGGTTTTCCATTCATCACCTTCCTTCATACGAATTTGGTGATAACCACTCTTAAGGTCTATTTTACTAAAAATACTAGCACCATAAAGTTCATCAAGCATGTCATCAAGTCTAGGTATGGGATGGCGATACTTTACCGTAATATTGTTGACTGCCCTACAATCCACGCACATCCTCCAAGCCCCATCCTTTTTGGGTACCAACAGAACTGGTACTGCACATGGGCTCATGCTTTCCCGAACATAGCCCTTTTTCAGCAGCTCTTCAACCTGCTTTTGTAGCTCCTTGGTCTCTTCTGGATTGCTCCTATAAGCTGGCCTGTTTGGAATGACCGCTCCTGGCACGAAGTCAATCTGGTGTTCAATCCCTCGAATTGGCGGTAGCCCACTAGGAATATCCTCGGGAAATAAATCTGCAAATTCCTGCAAAAGAGACATAGCTAAACTGGGGAGGGAGTGGTTAGCTTCATCAAGCACAAGGAGAGATTTCTTGTACATTAGTAAAATCACAGGTTTATTTGTAGAAATAGCTTTGGTGATATCACTCTGTTTTGCGTAGAAGCTTACCTTTGTTTTCTCTCTTTTACTGGCACTCTTCACACCCTCTCCTTTTTCTGGGATCATGGTCCCAACTCTCGGTTTTTCACACAACTCTCTTTTTTCCGGGATCGTGGTCCCGACTCTCTTCTGTTCACTCAACTCTCCTTTTTCCGGGATCGTGGTCCCGACCCTCTTTCTTTCTTCCTCACTTTTTAATTTCAATTGGTCTTCATAGACCTCTCGAGGTAACAATGGCATTAGTTTGACATTTTTCCCATCCTTAGTGAAGGTATACCTATTTTTGAAGCCATCATGAATAACCTTCCTATCGAATTGCCATGGCCTGCCCAATAAGATGTGCCCCGCATGCATGGGTACCACATCACAAACCACGCTATCTTCATACTTCCCAATCGCCAAATCAACTACCACTTGTTTATTTACCTTAATCTCACCCGATTCATTTAACCACTGTAGCTTATATGGCCTAGGGTGTTTTAGCATAGGTAGGCACAATTTCTCTACCAAAGTAGTGCTAGCAACGTTCGCACAACTACCCCTATCTATTATCAAACTACACACTTTGTTATTCACAAAACACCTAGTATGAAATATATTTTCTCGCTGCTCACCCGACTCTTCCACCTTAACTTGAGTACTAAGGGCTCTCCTAGTGACAAGTGATTTAGCTACTGCATAGTCCGCATCATCATTTTCACTAACATCCTCTAGAGCTGGCATATCCTTATACTCATCCTCCACTTCTCCCCCTTTCTCATCCTCCGAACTTAATACCCCATCATGCATAACCAATATTCGTTTATTTGGACATTGTGAAGAAATATGTCCTAAACCGGAACATTTAAAGCAACGGATATCTCTAGTCCTAGAAGGTTGAGAGTCAGAAGTAATTTTACCTTTGTTGGGTGGCTCTACCTTTCCCTTCGATGCCTCAAATTTATTTTTCTGCACAACCCCTTCATTTTTGGAAATCCCACTCCACGTAGACTTACCAAAAGAATTGGAACTTGTAGAGAATTTGGAAGTTCCCTTCCTTTTTAACTGTCGCTCCACTTTCATGGACATGTGAAGCATTTCCTCCAAATCGATATAATGCTGCAATTCAATAACATTAGCAATATCTCGATTTAAACCATTTAAAAACCTAGCCATGGTTGCCTCCGGGTCTTCCTCTATATTAGCCCGAATAATGGCAACCTCCATCTCCCTATGGTAATCCTCTACACTCTTACTACCTTGGGAAAGGGTTTGTAATTTTTGGTAAAGATCCCTATAGTAATGTCCAGGCACAAATCGTTTTCTCATAAGGGCCTTCAACTCATCCCAAGTTTCAATAGGCCTCTCCCCATTTCTCCTTTTACTAGTTACCAATTGATCCCACCATACTATAGCATAATCAGTAAATTCTACGACTGCCAATTTAACCTTCTTAGCTTCAGAATAATTATGACAATCGAAAATTAATTCTACCCTCTTTTCCCATTCAAAATAAACGTCCGGATTACTCTTACCCTGAAACGAGGGAATGGACATTTTAATGTTACCAACATGTCCATCTACATCATCCCTACGATCACGCCTATATCCCCTATCACGTCTTTCTCTCCGATCTCGTCTCCTACCAACACTAGTAATAGACAATTCACCACTATCCTCATCACTATCAACAACCTCAACATGTTCATTCCTAGCTCTAAATTGTGGGTTGAAGTCATACCTTAGTGGTCTCCGTAAATTAGGGAAATTGCGCGGTTGTTCCTGACGTGGTTGAACATTTCCCGCACCTCGTGTCTCCCCCGGATTATTATCCCTTTCCACATTCACGCCGGATTGTGGACCAAATTTTGCTTCCAACTTGGCATCCAACCTCGCTTCCCATTTTGCCAAACGTTCCTCCACCATTGCAAGCATTTTAAAATCTTGAAGATCCTTTTCCGTTGACGAAACTTCCTTCTGTGACATGGTTAGTAATAAAGAAAAGAGAAAAAAATATTAAATAAAGATCCTCACGTGTTTTATCGCTCGTGTATCACTCAATTTGGCTTTTTCCCTCTATTATTCTCACCACTCTGCCTTTTTCCTCTCGATTCCCTTTTTCCCACGTTCTCAAAGAACCCACCAAACTAGTCACGGATTTGGTCCTTGTGGAATAAACCCCAAAGTGCAAATAAGGAAAGTTGATGGAAAATATTGGAATTAGGAAATTTGAGAAAGAAATTATGGAAATAAGAATTCTATTGCAAGAAGAAGTTTTATGGAAACAAGAATAAAGAATTTTATGGAAACAAGGATTTGTTGGAAAGATTTGTCAAATATTATTTTCTTGATTTCTTGTCCAAATCAATAACTATCTTTTCTTCTTCTTTTTTTTTTTTTTTTTAATAATATCTTATTCAACAAGAATAATCAAGAACAAGAAAAAAACAGAAATTGGCAAATCTTGAATTTTCTGGAGAAATTTCAAGAAACACGAATTGGAATGGAAATTTTTTTTTTTTTTTTTTGAATGATTAATAACTGGAAATAAAAGAAAAATAACTGGAATACTAAATAATTGGATTTAGAGACAGGCTCTGATACCAGATGATGTGATCCGTTATGGGGATCACCAAGAACACGCGGAATTAAACGCCGGAAAGCTCTAAAATCCAAGATAGTAGACGGTAACAATGCAACCCCGACCTCACGACGCAAGAACTATGGGTATATTAAACCCAAAACCCGTTACGATGCGGAGATAAGAACCACAAAGGGGGAACGCCACAAAGGTTGTCAAATCATTTGATAAGTTTAATTTGTTCGACGAGAACACGAAGAAAATATAAGGGAATATCTCACCTTCAATATCATTAATCTCAAGAATAAAGTTGTGTTTTACAATGCTGAATAAAGCCATATATATAGGCAAAGAAAATAAAGCAACTAAAAATAAACTAGAATTCAACCTAAACTAAAAAGCTAAAAACGCCTAATATTAACTTAAAATTCGGAACCTAATTTACGGCCGTGAAAATAACCTTTACGGCCGTAATCACGCTACGGATTAAAAATTGACAACATATGTTACGGCCGTGAAAATGACCTTTACGGCCGTAATCAACATTCTGAACTAAAAGATACCAAACTCTTTACGGCCGTGAAGATGTGGGTTACGGCCGTAAGTCCTCTTCTGCATAATTTCGCCATTGTCGTGTTACGGCCGTAATTTTGGCTTTACGGCCGTGATTTCAGTCTTTACGGCCGTGACTCAGCTGCTGCCCAATTTCTTGTTCTTCCTTGATCCAAATGCATTGCAATAACTATGGCTCCTCTTCCACATTCTTATGCAACGTAAATGAAGTCTTTGCACTAGAGCACTCGTCCATCCACGCTTGCATGAATCCTTGCATTGCCTGCTTGATTCTTTTGGCTCTTTGTCTCGTTATTGGTCCTACGGGCACGTGCAACGGGTCAACGTTCTTCGAGCCACTCCGGAACTCATCACATGTTTTCGAGAGTGTGTGTGTGTGTGTGTGTGCGTGTGTGCGCGTGCGTGTGGGTGTGTGTGTGTGTTGTGTGCAGTCCGCGGGTGTGAGGAGGGCGGAAAAAGGTGCTACCCTGGGTGACGGTGGCGGCCGGTGGTGCGCCTGCGATCTGGCCGGTGGTGTGCCGGCGAGAAACTGAGGGAGAGGGCGAAGTCGAGCGAGAGACAGAGGCGAGCGGGAGGGACCAAGGCAAAACGCGAGAGTGCGGGCGTGAGATAGAGAGAGAGAGAGATGATTGTTTGAGAAATTAGGTTAGGTTTAAATGTTTAAAATTTGGAAATTTGCAATTTAGTCCCTCAACTCTCATAAATTGGTAATTTAAGTCCACGACCCTCAAATAAAATTTCAAAGTGTCACCAAACTTTTTCCACCTTCAATTTATAAAATCTAAGTCGCTCACCACTTAATACCAGTAGAAATCAACAAGTTTAACAAATAAAACAAACAATTAGACATAGAATTGTACATAAACAATTTATCAACATTTTAATTGGCACATTGATCGTGACGGCGTCCAAGTCCTTCCACTGCAAATATTCAAATAAAACCATAATAATCATAATATCAGTTAAATCATTTATAATGATATTAATATAAACTTTACGTGAAAATCAAGAAAGCATGTAAATCGAAATGCGGTATTACAGGCAGTGTCGTGTGCCCAAAGAGAAAAATTCTTGATGGCCATACTGTGATCAAAGAGAGAAAATTGTGAGCCTAGCATATTGTGAAGTTTCTTGTAACTCTTTGTAGTGTAAATCAAAGGGTAGAAATTATATTTGGTAAAAATCGTTTGTTGTATTTTCTTTGTGGTATGTGGGATTGGGTTGGTGAGTGAAAGTCTATATATTTGTAATAATTTAATATATAGTGAAAAGCGTTGTCGAGGGTCCGTGGACGTAGGTAAGTTGCCGAACCACGTAAATTTCTGTGTTCGTATTTATTTTCTTGTCTGCTTATTTTACTTTGAACATCAAAAGATCCTGTGGGAAAAATAAAGTGGGAATCGACGTGTTAACATTCCCTACAGTTAATAAATCGAGAATTGAAAATCGATTAAAGTGACTTCGTGTCGAATTCGGACAAATACTCAAACCCGACCCAATCTGTTTAGGAAAATTTAATTTGCTGCTTCGCCGCTTCGTCTACACCCTTTCTTGCTCTATAAATAGAACCATTTGAGTGTCATATTCCTCACAATTTGATATGCAAAACATATAGCATCCTCTCTTCTCTCCAAAATCAAAATTATTGCATTTGTTTTGATTTTCTTTCATTTTCATCTTTGGAGTACATATACCAAATTTTGGTTCGTTGTACTTGTGTTTTGATGTACTACAAATACAAGTGAAACCGTTGTATCTTTGGAGTCGATTGCCGGAATCCGTGAGCACTGTTGCGGGGCAAATTTGATTTAAGGACAAAGAGTCTAACTCTTGCCTCGGTTTTGTTCCTATTTTTTCTTCTCTTTCTTGTTTGTATTTTCTTGGCCGTTTTCTGTCCAATTTCCGACACGGATTTACAAACCATTATTCTTCTTATTTTGGTGTCACTATTCACAAATCTCCCAACACTTATCTAATACTCTGTCCCTGATAAAATGTATGTCTAGTTCGATATGTTTTGTTCTAGCACGGTATACCGGATTCGGTGCCATTACACTTGCTCCAAAGTTGTCGCACCAAAGCACTGGTGTAAGTGTTTGTTTGATTTTTAGTTCCTCAATTAGTGACTGCAACCATACTATTTCAACTGTTGCCTGCGCAAGTGCCCTATACTCTGATTCAGTGCTAGATCGAGCAACTACATGTTGCTTCTTTGATGACCAAGACACCAAATTTTCTCCCAAATGGAGAGGGAAAAAGAAGAAGAAACCATAACGCAAATTTGAAAATATACCAACGTAAAATGCGTGTGGAAAAAGCTCTCATATATATATATATATGAAGATGACGGTTGGCCTTTCATTTCCAAAAAACTCTAGATATTCTCGCCTTTTCAAACTTCAAATGATTTCTAGCGAATTGAAGTGACGCGTCGTCACAGTGACAAGCTTGATGCATGGGGACTAGGGCTCAATAATCTGGTGACACGTATATTCATATTAAATAATGAAAATCATTTCTCAAGAAGTCTTGATCGATCGTATATACAATATCATCAAACAATCACGATTCATTCATATTAAAAATCCCGATCGTCTGAGGGGACTATTGATATGTATGGAAATAAGCACATGTCGTACCACCTTCGAGTACTTGATTTGATCACTCTGTTTGTGATCTAATTATATAATCACCGACTACGATCGATACAGTAATTCAATTATATATGAGCAACACCTTCACTCCCCAAGCGGTCTAGGTATGTTAATATAAAAAATATTGGTTGGATATTCCCATACATTTTTCTTATCTTTTCACTGATTATCTGGCTAGAGTTAAAACGATGGTAAATCCCTGCACTTTTCAGGGTATAGGCCTTTGAAGAGGGATTGTTGTTGGTGAATTTCAGTATTGGTGGAAATCACTTAAAACTTATTCCGCATCAATTTCTAAATTTTAATTTGTAAACAGAGACTTAGACTATTCCCTTGATGGACCTAACTTTGTATTTTGAACTTGGCGACAAGTAATGTGTAATGAATTGAAGTAAGCTGGTAGTTGATATTTAGAGCACGCATGCGTGTGTAGTTGGTACTCAATTTGTGACACACTTGGTACGATCCAAATGGACCTCCACGCTTTACTTCCACCGACAGTTTCCTGTCCAAATTGAGCTAAACTTGCGTAGTCCAAATTAGTAAATTCATTAGCTGGAAGCACATCATTATAATTAATATTCATTTTAATAATTATACACTAACGCAACAATAAATCACTCTTATTTACCAAATGTTAAAATGATGATTTTGAAATATTCAAATATACAACAATTCAAAAACAAAGTTTACAAAACACTAAACTGATTATTTCTTCAACACCATAAAATTTGATTATATTTTAATAAGGATTAATTGCACTAAATACTTACTTTTCTTATCAAAATGAATTTTACTGCATAATCAAAATAATAAAAAATATGTTAAAAGTATCATTAAAAAACTGATAATTAAGTATCATAAAAATACACGAAAAGTATCACAAATATCATAAAGAAAATACAAAAATCACCACAAAAATTTGAGAAATATCAAATTGTGATACCTTTAAATGTCGTCAATTTTAGTAAATAAAAAAAATAGAAAAATATAACATTGTGACACTTTTAAGTAAAGTAAATTTCAGTTTTTAATTTAGCTTTGATATCAAAAGTTATGTATTTTTGTAAATGCCCTTTTTAATAACACAACATCAAACCAAGCCTTTAAAATGTTAATTTTTTTTTTTTTCCCATGTTGGTGTATCTTATCTTGGACTCTAGCCTCTCTTTGGTAAACTTGATTAAATATATGTTTTTTTATAACACAGTTTCTCAAACCACTTTTTAACCACACACATTTTTCTTCTCTACTTTTCAATTATATATTTTACCTTAAAAACATAAAAAAATACGCTTTTAAACACAATTTTTAACTGACGGAGCTTATATAATATATAAACTCATAATGTGAAAAACGACTTCCGATACTAATGACTTTAAAAGCACTTAACAATGGGTTAGTTGGAAACATTATTTCTGAGTGTTGGGATAACTTTGGAATATGCCATCTGCTTAGCTGCCACTAATAGACACAAGGTGAAGTGCGTGGTCTACATAGAGATGACTTTTTATATAAAGATTTTCCCATTGTAAAACTACTAAAATCATAACAAGAAATAGATTGAGAGATGGAGAGAATGAGAGAGAACTTCTCATTATGTGTGATTATAATGAAATGAAATGACTCCTATTTATAGGAGTGAACAATAGCACAATCGTAATATGTAAAGTTTACAGAGGTATAATAGTAATTGATCATTTACATATTTTATATTATTTATAAAATTCCCCCTTGAATGACCTATTCCGCAATTGCCTGTCCGTTAAAACCTTATTAAGAAAACTCAGTGGGATAAAACTTGGGCGAAGGAAAAAGAGTATAGAAGCTCCCCTGATGTTGGCAATTGTGAATCATTGAGTCTAATGTTCGAGCAGAACAAATCATGTAATGAATCTTGAAAATCTGAAGTGCTGCCTCGTTAAAACATTGTCAGTAAAACTCAATGAGATAAAATCTGAAGGAAAAAGAGTACAGTCGCTGCCTCGTTAAAACCTTGTCAGGAAAACCTAGTAGGACAAAACTTGGACGAAGGAAAAAAAAGTACAGGATGATTCTCCCCCTGAAGTGTGCAATCGAGGATTCATGAACTTCTCGAACCTTGATATCATCTTTCGTCTGGAATATATATATATATCTCCTTGTATAGCTGATATCATAACATTCTTCAAAAAATGTCTATGATTTTCCTTATTTGTTGATATCATTCCAGTATAAAAATGTGTTGCTGAACTATAGCTCGTTGATAGCTATGATAATGCCTCAAAAACCTTGCTAAGAAAACCCTGTGGGACAAAACGTTAGCGAAGGGAAAAAGAGTACATTATTCTCATTAATACGCCTCAACTGATGCCTCATTAAAACCTTGCTAGGAAAACCCTGTAGGACAAAACCTCAGATAAGGGAAAAAGAGTGCAACACATTTTTATTCCTTTCATGGAATATCATAAGTATATTGATGCAATGATGCGAACCCCTTCGGTGTGTTGACAGAAAATTCCCACAACAATTTAATACAAAACCCAAGAAAGCTAAAGTGGTAAAATAACGGGATAAACACCTTAACCCAAGTTTAAATCTAACCCAAAATTCAAGGATTAAACTAACCCTAGCCCAATGGAAAGAAATAAACAAATTTCAAGGTGGTGGAAATAAACAACAACACAAGAATAATAATACTCAAGATAAAGTTGATTAATTTCCTAAGAGATACAAGATCAAGAACATAGGGTTTACCTCACCCATGGGGGACTCTCTCTAGAGCTTCATCATGAACATCAAAGTTATGTTACAAATGACAAGAAATGTGTATAAATGTACAAAAATGGGTAAAATGTGTAATTTCGGAAATTGCAAGAAAAACCCCGTTTTTGTAAAACGGAGTGTTTCGGTCGACCGAATTGGTCGACCGAACTTATTTCGGTCGATCACGGGGTCGACCGAACTTATTTCGGTCGATCACTGGGTCGACCGAAAAGGGACTTTCGGTCGACTGCCACTCAGCCGAAAGTGACTGAGGCTGGCATCCAAAAACCTGTGCAGACTTTCGGTCGACCGGATAAGTTTCGATCGACCGAAATTGGCTGACTCCAATTTCTTCCCCTTTTTGGCCCCAACTTGATTCTCGACTTCTTTTCTTGATTTATTCACGTTGTTTAGCCTCGAATCTTGAACCTCTTTAACTTCGGATCTCATCATGGGTCCCACGGACACGTGCATCGAGGTTTGACTTTCCCGATTCTCATCATCCCCTCCCTCTTGAAAAGGATTCGACCTTGAATCTTGCTTGAATGCACTGTCGTGAAACTCCTTGAACTTTGATCTTGCGACATTGTGGATCACAGGTTCGTGCAATGAAGTTGGACCCTCGTGATTCTCATCATGCAATCTCGAATCTTTTCATCAAACATATCATTTATGATGAGCTCTATATAAATCGTTCATAACTCATTTATGATGTCATAACATGGTATATTAAGCAATGTTGTACTTATTTATCGATTGCATCTTTCACTTCTGGTGAATAATCATATCCAGAATTCACTTATGGTGAATAATCAAATTTAGAATTCACTTCGGGTGAATAATCAAATCTAGAATTTAAATCTGGTGAATAATTAAATATATTCATTTTCATATTCACTTCTGGTGAATAATAAAATATTCATTTTCGAATTCACTTCTAGTGAATAATTAATTTCCCAGATGTCATAAATAGTACACTCTAATTTCAATTTCAACATATTATATCATGGAGTCATTTGTATCATTTTATAGTGATACTAATCTGGGTATATGGAATCTTTCAGTGATTATACATGTATGTTCCTACATCTCATAAATCACATTTTCTAATTTGTATAAGTATAATCAATCATTGAAATATATATATATCAATTTTGACATATAATCTACAATCATTTTACTTGAAATTCCAACGTACCGCGATCAACTGGTACATCAAAGAATACTCTCAAAGTACCAAGATGAGAATCATACATTTTGATCTCACTCATTGGTATATCAAAGAGCTCAAGCTAGTGATTTAAACTATAATCTATCCACCATATGTCATGTCAGTTCTATGAAAAATTTCGCGCGCAACGATTCGTACTTTACGACTGTGTAATATTTTTCATTTGTACAAATAATTACTGGCTTTATACATTTAAGCATTTGGACTTTAGGTCCTTGAACAATAATCCCTACATTGGGGTTTTATATTTGACCAAAGTATTATAATTTCACCAACCTCATTTTCACAAGAGAGTTGCGTATGTATTCGATTTATTTATCGATTCCATTTCATCTCAATATGACATATAGAGATTTTTTCAATCATCAAGTACATAAATCTCTTATCATTTAACTATGTCTCTTTTACTCACCATGAATATTTAGCCTCAAAGGGATCATTTCAATTATTCAAGAGATATTTATTTTTGAAATCGATTGTCATTATACTTCAGACATAATTACGCTTCAGACGTGTTTTCCCCATAGTATTCACAAATCTTATATTAAATCAATCGGCTAAAATGCCGCAACACGTGTCATCCTTTTAGGGATATAATCTCAATCGTATATCTAAGTGCGCTTTGGTGGATTGTATACATATCGCACTTTTACAAATCATAAAACTTCTTGAGCTAATTCCTGTTTGACATAGAATATTATTGTATGATAAACAATTTCTAAATAAGTTATTCTCATAGCAAATAATTTGAAACTTTTGATAATCTAACCGTTTATTATAGAACTTCTGGTTCATTACAGTCTTATTTCATTTCTATGTATGAATATTTGGTTCGATAAAATATTGATGAACTTCTGGTTCAATATAATGTATATTTTACTTATGAACTTCTGGTTCATACTATATACATATTTCACTTGTACTTATGAACTTCTGGTTCAGTACAATATTTACTTGTTTGAATATATAAATCAGTATACCTTGATTTAGTATATCCAAAAAGGTGATTAGAATGACATCACAAGAAAATGATCCTTGTCCCCACCTTTTGATTACAAATCTTTTCTCTTTTCTTGGTGGAATCACTGACACGCGGAGCCACCGCTCTTTTACTCGTTAAATAATTCATTTAAATAGATCACTTTGGGAGAAGATCAGATCCATCAAAAATGGATGTTATATTATCAAATATTCGCAAATACTATTCAAATCTTTCGATAAATGTTTTGAAAAAGATTTACCGAGTTCGACTCGAAAGATTGAGGCTGCTGATGGATCAAGGTATCCCAGAAGATGTTCGTTGGTTGATCGAAGCAAAAGTTCGATTAGTTGGTGAATTATCATATTCATTTTCTAAGCACATGCCTGGCTTAGGTAAGAGTACTTTTGTAAAGAAGCGAAGAGCAAAAAGATTAAATAGTTGCTACAAATGTGCTCAATGGACATGTGATATCCGTTGTAAATCAATAGGGTATTCATCCAGAAATCAAAATGATAAAATAGATTTCATTAAGGGTGGACTGAGTAAGGAGTCATTGAATGATATCCGATTGAATCTTGAAACGCACTCTTGTGGGTATGTGCAGCGTGAGAAACTATCTTTATGGGCTAAATTCATCAGCGATAAAGACCGTTATAGTCTCAGAAATATAATAGCAAAAGATCCTGTTTTCC
Source organism: Ligustrum vulgare (assembly GCA_963555705.1). NCBI lineage: Eukaryota > Viridiplantae > Streptophyta > Magnoliopsida > Lamiales > Oleaceae > Ligustrum > Ligustrum vulgare. Next base: position 35,595,731 of record OY743183.1, on the reverse strand, counting down.
AGGCTGTTATAAACAATGATGTTTTGGGTATTCAACATTGATACAAGGTAAATCAGTATAGTGTATATATTTTAACAAAGTATTTTGTATTTTCATTTTTCCTGTATTAACAGATGTTATCTGAGAGATCACCGAAAGATTATCTATTATGGAGCAAAATATATGCTGTCAGATATTTTATCAAAAGTAGTGCCATTTAGTCAAAAGTAAATAGTAACTTTTTCAAAAGAAGAGCAGTAAATAGTGAATATTTTCAAGTTTAAAACGTCAGATAATTTCGCAGTTTAAAGCATCCCAAAATAACAATTTCTTGTAAGTTTTCCTTCCTTATACACTTAAAAGATGGAATGATCAAAATTTCGACAGATCAAAACTATCTGTATATTTTGTGGCTTAAAAATCGGGAGAGGCTTTGAATATCTAGAAGCATAAGTGCTTCTAGGGAAGAAATTGGGAGAGAGAGGTATCAATCTAGTATATGGAGGGGGCAACAGTGGATTGATGGGTTGTGTTTCACAATCCGCTCAAGCATAAAAAGCAAGAGTGATAGGTGTTATACCCGTTCCTTTAGCTGATATCTCAGGCAAAACACGAGGGCATGAAGTAGAGACGTTATCTATCCATGAATGCATAACTTGCATGTTATATGGTTCTGATGCCTTTATTTCCGTGCCTGGAGATTTTGGTACTTTAGAGGGAATCTTTAATATTACATCATGGGCTCAGCTGGGTCTTCATACTAAGCCTATTGGACTTTTAAATGTTAACAACTTCTTCGATGGTTTACTAACTTTTCTTGATTATGTTGTAGAATAGGGATTCATCTCTCCATTTTCTAGGAGGATCCTTATTTCTGCTCCCACTATCGATGAACTGTTGGAAAAGTTACAATCATATGTTCCAGTACAAGATCCAGCAGGAGTTAAAATAGATTGGTCGCAAGGACGGGGTGCCAAGCAAAAATGGAGTCCGGTTAATGTAAATTTATCCTTGTGAATCTCAAAATATTGTGGGTGGTAGAGTATGGAGTATTCTTACTCTTGAGACACACATCTAATGTTGATGAGTATTTGAACTTAATCTTGTGAACCTCAAAAGGATTAGGTGTGGTGGAGTACGGATTATTCTTACTCTTGAGACAAAAAAAAAAAAAAAAATTAGGGGTGATAGAGTACGGAGTGTTATTACTCTTGATACGCACCTCTACTTTTGAGGACTATAAATGTTTCTCCCTTTTGTGTTTTACATGTATGACTTGTTTATACTTCTTCAGGAGCAATAATAATATCATTTCAGTATGTTTAGATGATAAATCTTACTTTTTCTGGAATAAATATGTACTTCTTTTGGAGCACATAAGTGCTTGTGCAAGAACTTTGATCAAATCTTTTTATCTCAATCATATAATATTTATCTCATGATACTGATGAGATTATTTTCAAATTAGTCATATCCGTGCTATCATGTGATATTATCTTATCAATATTTTTCTTGTTGAATAGTTTATTTTCATCTGTCCTTTCAATACAGATATTGATAACTTCTGGTATCATTTATTGAAATATTAAATAACAACAATATATCAAATTTATAAGAGTAGAAATATTTAAAGTCAGTAGAACCAACCATATAGGTGGTAATGTGATATGCTTGAAACTTGTAAAACCAACCATATAGATGATAACGTAATATGCTTGAAACTTGTAGAACCAACCATATAGGTGGTAATGTGATATGTATATTTAAAGCTGATAAAACCAACCATATATGTGGTAACAACATAATGAACTAATTACATTTCATAAATGAGCAAGTCATATCTCTAAATTCAATCAATGTATTCATAATAGTTCAGTCCGTTACGATAATGAGTTATACTCAATACATCACGACATGACAACTTTTATATTACTTATACCTTGTTTTAAATCTTTTAATTTATCATATTGATCACATAGTAGTGTTAAATGATTGAGAATATATATTCTATTAGTATTTATCATCAGATCAGTAATCATGATTAATCAAATTCGTTAAATCACGATTAATATACTTTAACGTATCATCAAGGGCAAAATCATCCATATTTTGATATATTGATCATATGAGTAAATCGAAACTGTCAATAGGTTTGAAATTTAATTTAGAACAAACTTACTTTTGGTCCAAAGTTCAAAATATCGCCATAATTGCTTCAAAAATAGTTTTTACGAAGCTGCCGCGTTCGACCACCGGAAAATGTCCAAACCTGCACCAAACAGAAAAGTAAGACCATAGAAAAATTAAAAACGCCAATATGAACAAACTGCCTTTTGACATCTTCGCCGAAATATTTTCCACACGCCCTCACGTGCTGCCACCGTCAACACGCGTCGGTGCCGGAGATTCGTCTCGCCCCCGTCGTTTCAGATCTGGTCTCTGATCGTCGATTGGATGTATAGTTTTTCGTAGATCGGCTTTGGAAGTTTCAGATTATACACTTTTCCACTTTTCTTTTTGCACAACACCACTACCATGTTTCTTTCCTTATATGGAACTTTTTGAATCATACAAAGATGTAAAGTTCCATCTTTCTTGAAGTTTTCAAATCTACAATATATGGGTTGTTTTCTAAAGCCAAAAGTGTTTGGTTTGAGAAAGGAAAACATTGATTAGTAATAATCAGGTTTCTGATACAGAGGTTCATCATTTAAATACAACTGTAGAGCATACTCCCGTTGTATTACTCAATTAGTTAGAGACTCGTGCTGATAACGTGTTGTAAAACTACTAAAATCATAACAAGAAATAGATAGAGAGATGGAGAGAATAAGAGAGAAATTCTCATTAGGTGTGATTATAATGAAATGAAATGAATCCTATTTATATGAGTGAATAATGACACAATCGTAATATGTAAAGTTTACAAGGGTATAATGGTAATTGGTCATTTACATATTTTATATTATTTATAACATTACCCTCTATACGGAGGTACCCAAATAATTATAATCAGTTTATTGCGCGCATCTCGACGTGAGTTTAGAGTTAAAAATTGGAAAAAAAATGTGTGGTTAAAAAGTTATATTGAAAATTGAAGCGATTATAAATGAGTTTATAACCCATTTACCGAACAGAGGGTGAAGAGCTACATCTATTACATCTCTTTCTTCTCTGTTTGTTTGTTTTTTTTTTAAATTTAATAATAAGTAATTATCTGAAAGCTTACAATTTAAGTTATTAGAGGATCTCTAATGCATTCTATAGATTGAGGCTTATGTGACAATGAAATATACGGACTTACAGTTAAAATAATTAAAAAATTAAAAAACAATCTCCGAATTTTGAACTCTAAAATTTAACGTCTTTTATTATAGTTAAAACTTAAAATAATTATTAAATAAAATAAAATGCTGAGTCATCAAGTTCCACAAAGCGTCTACATTTAGGAGTATCCCATATTGTCTATTTTTTTTAAGTCACACCAGCTTAACATCGTAATCTATAGAATGCATTGAAGAAATATTTTTAATCAATTTCGTCTATTTGTTGACGTGTTATGTCTTTTCTTCCAATCCTTAAAATGCACTGAAGATGCTCTTAAACGAGGATCGTGGACATACATGTAAACCCAACCCAAAAAATGCCAAGACTTGTTCAATAATTTAGAGACTTCGTTTCGTTAATCAATCTATGCAGTTTTATGCCTTTATTATATATAACGACTAAAGAGCTACATCTATTATCTTAGAGATGAGTTGAGGTAAGTGGAGTTTTGACTTTTCTCATTACATTTTGTAAAAATCACTCACTATGAGTTCAAATTACTAATTTCTGTTGAGAAATATGATGGAGAATTGAAATCTAAAATGTGATCCACTTTCAAATAATTCTTGGTTCTTATCTAAGAGGGATCGTGAATTTCCTCATTCGTACACTGGACACTTGAACAATATGTATACCAAGTGTCAAATACTATCAAACTAATTTGAAAAGCTGAAAATAAATAATATTGGAAAAAAAAATTTTGAAGTTGGTTCATTGCTGACAATCTCAAATTGATTTAGCTCCCGTTTGGGCTCTTTTAAAATGAGATTTCGTGAGGAAATATGTCTTGAAATAGTGATTTTTTGAAAAATGTGATAGAAAATAAAGAAAAATTTTGAGTTTACGTGAAATATTATTTTATGAAAAAATGTGATTGAAAGTGAATTTTAAAAAAATGGAGTCCAAACATGGCTTATAGGAAACCAAATTTTAAAACAACCTAATCTCCATTAAATTAGGGTAGATTTTATAAACCACCCATGATATTTATGATAATCTCAAAGAAATATTTGTTTTGGAAATTTCAAAAACCTCCCCTAAAGTTTTTTTTAAAATGGTTTCCCCCTTATTAGCCAAAACTATTTTCTTATTTTTCCACTTTACCCTTCCATATTTATAAATTAGTTTGAAGCTAGTATGGGATAATACTTAATTGTCCTCATTCTTTTTCTTTTTCCTTTTTTTTTGGGGGAATGAATTTAAAGTGCGCTAATTAGAAAGTGACTCTCTTGACTTGACTTTCCCTCGTTTCCTAAAAGTTATATTTAATTGCTTCTATTATTGTAGCTAAATAAATATTATTAAATTTATATAATAATATTTGAATGGAAATCATTTCCCCCCTTCATTATTTTCTTCTGTCTTTTCTCTATTTTGTCAATCTTAACCCTGCTCAACTGGCTCCCAATTCATGGGGAATACTCGTTTATTTCCTCTTGATCTGTTTGAAAAAAAAATATCGTTTCGTCTTTAAATGTTTTATGGTCAGTGGTTGAACTGAAACTGCATTGAGATTACAATAGTCTGCTCATTTTTAACACTAAAAATGGCTTCAGAATTCCTTCCTGCCTATCCTTTCAGCTTGGTTGGAAAACTTGATTTTTCTTTGTTAAATGAAACAGCGGACTTTTCTCATTTCCAACCTCCTAGGAAATCATCCAAACTTTGATTTCTTTAAGGGAAAAATACATAAATAAGGTGATTATAAATGCAAATCTCAAAATTGAGATAAAACTTGAATAATTTCAAAAAATTGGTTGTAATTAAGATTAAATAATTATAAATATTTTATTAAAATATTAAGGTCGCAACATTGTAAATTCTTAGATCACAAAATACAAATTGTTTAAGTCACAATCATTATTTTAAGGTCACAACTATCATTTTTTAGTTTACTTATTATTTAAGGGTCACAGACGATAAAAATATTAGGTCACAAATCGAATTTATTTTTAGGTCACATTAACAATTTTTTAGGTCAAGACTAATTTCAAAGTTACATCTTATCAAATCAGTATGTCACAAAATGTTAATTTAATCGAATTCAACTTGTTTTGTTGTAGAATTACAATTGATAACTGCAACTCGGAATGAAGTGTGAATTTCTTTACCAAATAAAAAAAATGTCTACTACACTAGTTATGATTTCAGGCCATTTCTTACCCACTCAAGAACCTGATTCATGCTTGGTCTCCTTGAAGGAGTTTCACAAATACATATCAAAGTTAACCCAACTTCATACTTCAATCAATTCATATTCTGCAAATCCAACTCAACGAGAATCACCCTGGAACTATAACATTACATTTATCAATTTGTCTTGAACTTTGAACAAAGCTAAAGGTATCTCCCCATTATACCATTTCTTGATAAGTCGAGAAACCTTATATTTGGAAAATCCCCAAGAAAATCTAGAAAACACCACTGCATTAAAGCAACACCACCACTAGATTGAAGTGAAGTGGCGCCACGATTACCTTGAAATGTCGCTTACAGCGGGTGGTTTTGCAGATGACGTTTGAGGTGGTGGGTGCGTGGTCGTGCGTATGAAGGGCGGAGGTGATGGTCTGTCTAGTTAAGGGAGAAGAGAACGAATGAAATAGAGATTGAGAGAAAATAATTAGGGTTTGAAGAGTCATAGTGTGGTGTGAGATTGGGATATGGTTGGATATTTAATTTTAGATTATTTTAATTTATTAATTAATTACAATCTGAAATATGAAGTTATATAGGTTTGATCTTATATTTGAACTTGGTTCTTATAAAATAGGTGTGGGTGTAATTTCCACTTTCTTTAATGGTTCGATTACACTCTCTAAGGTCGAAGAGGAGACCTTTATAATCATTCAAGGATGTGACCTCTTGGTGCTCGGATGAAGGAGGTTCTTACAGAGATGTTCTGATCGAACATCGTATAAACTTTCTAGAGGGTAATTTTTTTTTTTTTTTTTGATCTATATCTTATATAAACTCATTTTTTTCCCTTTTTTTTGAAATATTTAACAAATCTTGTTTTCGACATGTTCAGACGAGATGAGCTTCAATTCTAACAAGGTTGAAACATTACTGAGGGTGAATGTTGCTAAGGGAAAAGGCACAAAGAGGAAAGCAAATGCTAGGGATCTTTTGATTCCCATGTTGACCACCCAACTTATCGTTCCACATGACCTTCTTCTTCAGGTCGTCTTCAAACTCCAACTTGTTCCTTAGCCAGTCCTCGTGTTGGTGGACAAGAATCTTTTGCACGATCTGCCTCTCATGTAAATGAAGATGTACAATGGTGCTTTTTCAGTTGAGATTAGAAGGGTTAGTTACATAAACATTTTTGGCTTTTTTAATTGATATCGGCATATTAATATATAACATTATTTCAGGTGTTGGCCATGGAGCGAGCTCTCCTTGAATCATTGAAAACGACTTCAAAGAATTATTCTGAGGTCGCGAATATGAACTCTTAGCTGGAGAGGGAGTGGGTCGAGCTGAGGAAGCTTTTGGCAGAAAAAGACAAGTCTTTGGCGAAGAAGGATTCTTCGATCTCCTTACTACAACAAGAGTATGAACGATGTCTTGAGGTTCATGGTCGTGAAGTTGTCGAGACTTACAAAATCTCTGTGGAATTCAATGAAGTGGCTGGAATGTTTGGAGTAAAATCCATGATCCACGCCTATGAAAAAGTAAAGGATTGGATCACCCAAGAAATCGACCGCGGTGAGTTTGAAGGTTTTTGCTAATGCTAAAGCCTTAGAGAAAGAAGATGATCACGATGGTAATGCCTCGAATCAATCCCCTCCTCATAATGAAGATCACTAGCTGAATCCATTTTAAACTTTTTGCAGTAGTATGATGGGAGGTCTTTTTTGCTGTTCTTTTATAAATGTACCTCCTGAATCTTTAGAATGAAATATCATTTCTTCTCTTGATTTTGATACATTGTAGATGATATTAATATATAATCCTCAACAATCTATGTTTTTCCAATGTTAAGTCATGTTCAATGGTTGTTGAATTTGTCCTTCAGTTTGAAATTTGTTCATATTTTCAATCTTTGATTGTTTGCTGACGATCTAATGCTTTGTTAGTGAAGAGTTTTTTTGATGATAGTTTATTTGCCACCTTATACTTCGCTCTTGACGAAGTCTTTTGTGATCGTTTTATTAGTGATTTGATGTTTCACTCATGACAAAGCCTTTTTGCTAATCATTTATTAGCGATCCGACGCTTCACTCACGACAAAGTCTTTTTATTCATTGTTTATTAGCGATCTGATGCTTTGCTCATGATGAATTCTTTTTATTGATCGTTTATTAGCGATCTGATGCTTCTCTCGTGACGAAGTCTTTTATTGATCTTTTATTAGCGATTTGATGCTTCGCTCGCCATGAAGTCTTTTTGTTGATCGTTATTAGCGATTTGATTCTTCACTCGTGACGAAGTCTTTTTGTTGATCCAACCTTCAAAATTCAACTATTTCATTAAAATTTGTAGAAAAGAGGATTACATTCAAGAGAAGATAATATCTTCTATTCCAATATTGCTTCATGTATCTATTGATAAAATCTCTTCAAGTGGTCAACATTCCAAGGTTGTGACAACTTGGTACCATCCATAGTTCTTAATGCGTATGCCCCATTGCCCAATACTTCATCTATTTGAAAGGGTCATTCCCATTTAGCTCCCAACTTTGTAGGGTGATATCCGACTGCGCTAGCTGATCACAATACAAGGCATCTTTGTCAAAATTTCAAGGATTCACTTTTTTTTCATGAGCATACTGTGATCTTCTTTTTAGTTGAAGCATTTTCTTTTTGGCTTCGTCTCTCTCCTCGTCGATCATGTCCAGCTGAAGTTTGTGATATCCAAAATAAATTGAATCGACAACAATTCTTGATGAAGGAACCACGATCTATTGTGGCACTATAACCTCTAATCCAAAGCACATTTTGAATGGGGTCCTTAGTGTGGATTCCCTTGGTGTTGTATTATACCCCCTATAAGATATTGGGTAATTCTTCGGTCTGTTTGTTACCTCTTTAATCAAATCTTGTTTTTAGGTCCCATAGTATGCTTCTATTAGTGACCTCTGAATGTCCATTGGTTTGAGGATGTAATACTGAAGAGAGTCGTAGTTCGATGTTGTAGCTTGCACAAAAGCTTTTAAACTCTTTGCTATAGAACTATTTTCCATCGTCTGAAATGATCAGTTGGGAGAACTCCAAATCAACAGATGATTTTCTTCCATACAAAGGCTTGAGCTTTCTGTGAAGATATAATAGCAAGAGCTTCTGCTTCGACATACTTAGTGAAAATAATCAACTGCCACAAGTAAGAACTTATTTTGCTCTTTTGAAATTGAGAGGGGGCCAACGATGTCGAGTCCCCGTTGGTAAAATGGTCATACTCCGAAGTCTGCATGTTGCATTTCGGTAGGAAACATGGATCAAATTTCCATGTTTCTAATAGACTCACATTGTTTCACCAACTCTCGTGCATCTTTTTTTAGAGTAGGCCAAAAGTAACATTTTCTTAATGTTTTAAAGCCCAGCATGTTTACTCCCAAATAATTTCCACATGCCCCAAAGTGAATATCCTCCAATATCTATTGACCTTCCTCCTCCGTAATACATTTCAAATAAGGTATTAAAATTCATTTCTTGTGTAACTTTCCTTCGATTAAATAAAAATTTGCTACTTGTAATCGTGATTTTCTTGCTTCCGTACGATCTTCCGGTGTCCATCTATAGAGCAAGCTTTCCTTAATCGGGCCCATCCACGTTTCAACTTGCATGCCCATTACCTCAATTAGGGATATGCTTGGTTTTGATTTCGCTCGTACATTTACACTCATAGGCAGCGATTCCCAATTCGAAAATTTTGACATTTGATCTGCGTGCATGTTTGATTCCCTCGAAATCTTCTCAATTTGACATTGTTCGAATTTTCTTTACAAATCTCTAAATTTCATCCCATATTCAAAGATTTGAGCATTCTTGACTTTGAAGTCTCCTGAGACTTGTTCCACGATTAGTTGAGAATCGCTGTGTACGATTACCGAGGATGCACCCATACGACTGGCCATCTCTAAGCCCAAAATCAATGCTTCATATTCTGCCTCATTGTTTGTGGATGTGAATAACAAGTATATTGCGTATTTGAACTGTGTCCTATATAGAGATGTTAGTAGTATTCCGGCACCTTCTCCCTTCTGACTAGATGAACCATCAACATATACCTTCCAGTATTGCACTGCATTTTTTTCCATCCCTTTAGGTGCTAATTCTACTATGAATTATGTTAAAACTTGAGAGCTTTTATTGTTGACCGAGGTTTGTATTCGAGGTCATGATCTCCCAATTCCACTGCCCATTTTACCAATCGACTAGAGGTTTCTGGGCGATGTAAGATTTGCTTCAATGGTTGATTTGTCATTATCGTAATCAGATGTGATAGGAAATATGGTCGTAACTTAAGTGATGCAATCACCAAATTCAAAGCCAATTGTTTAGGAAAGGAGTATCGATGTTCAATTGATTTGTCATTGATGTAGGGTTTGTTGTGGAATTAATGTCAATGACTGGTGAGCTCCTAAGGAAAGCCAAACGTGGGGTTGCACCATAATTTTCAGCAAGTTCATTTTGACTTGAGCTGATGAAATTCTTAAAATTTTTGATTAATTCTAAGTATTTATAGTCATATGATAGAGTATTTTAATTATCTGGTTTGAGAATCGGGACCGTCAAAGTGTGTCGAAGGCTTACCTATTTTTTTTTTTTGAGTATTTTAAAAAAATAGATGATAGAAGTTTTGACTTGTTTTCGAAAATGCGAAGATTGTTTGGATAATCGCCTCAAACAAATTCTAATTCTAATTGAATGCTTATTCCATGTGTTTGAAAAGTAATTCAATTATGATATTTTTGAAGTTTGGAGGATATCTATTACAAAAATGAAGTAAAATAAAAATTGAGTTATTTTGGGAATAAATCTTATGATTTCCTATTAGCCATTACAAAATAGTGTCTTTTATATTGGCTGAATTGAAATCTGACTCTTCTATGTAGTAGTTTCTCCTATAATTAGATAATGTTATTCATTATTTTAGAGCACAGTTATATAAGGAAAATTTGTACTTTAACATCTTGATTTTTCTTGTTTTCATTGTTTGTTGTATAAAGAAGTAGAAATTGATAATTGATAAATGTGATAAAATTTGGATATTTTTCTTACAATACTTATGGGGTTTAGTGATAAAACTCTATATGATTCTAACAATTTTTAATATAATAGAAAACTTTGCTGGTCCGTAAATTTTGCATCATATATTTATATACTTCTTTGCTGTTTTTTTCTTTTTTTTGAACAACAAGAAGGCCCCAAGAGTAAGTTAAAAGATAATTACATTCTGTTTCCAACAAGTAGTATCAGAGTTAACACCAAATTTAACCATGTGGACGTACGAGAAAGATCCAAGTTGTAGTCGAATGAACGTGGTGGACCCTAATTTAGACCGCGGTGATAAAAAATATCTATGGTTGAGCCTTGATAGAACATGTATTTTTTCATGATTTGAGAAAGAGAGATGAATTATGGTGCGCACTGGGTAAACTCTCGAACTGTCTACCATGTAAATTAAACTAGGCAAGCTCGGTGCGACATGCTCGATCGAGAAAGTGTTGTTAGAGAGAATAGAACTCGTGACCAAATACCTCTTCGCTAACATACTCTATCAACTCGACTATCCCATGAGGGGTACTCAACCTAATATGTTAACCTCATATGTAGGAATCTCAATTCTCTACATCAATAAAATAATTCAAGAGTATCTATTGATTTTTTGTAGCTTGACTAGAATGATTTCATGCCATTTAATTTTTTGGTCGATGAGTTAATGACCCTATTAAATAAATAAATATGTTTCTCGCTCCCGACATTATTATTTTATTAAATTTTCATTGTAATACGAGATCATAAAAACATTTACTATTATCCTCTATGCTTTTATTCGAACATTCATTTCTTCATCATACAATAAATATTATCTCCGTGATTTTTTTTTTTTTTTGATCAAATTATGGTTATTTTTCCCCAAGAAAATGGAAAAAAAAAAGGAAAAAAATGTAAAGAAGGTTTTACCAAAAAAAAAAGCTTGTTTTTGGCCAGTGTGGTAGGTGGCGTTCTGTTTGTATTTTATTTTGTATTTTCATTTTTGAAAATGTTTTCTATTTCCTGTTTTGTATTTTTGTTTTCAAATTTGTTGAAACCGCATTTGGTCTGTCATTTCTGAAAACAATTTTTGAAAATGAAAACCTGGAAAACACGTTCTGTTTGAGATTTTGCAGAATACTACTTAAACTATTTTTAATTAATTTTCTTGTAAAATACTACCACCAGAGTCCATTTATTAAGGCATTTTTTGAAATATAAAAAGAATTTTCACTTAATTTTTTTGTAATGTTGATATTGAATTCAATAAAACTTTGTTTAAGCTTAATTTCAAATTAAGATAATTCTAAAAAAAAATAATATTTATTTAGATTTAGTTCCAAGTTAGGATAATTCTATTAAAAAAAATTTATATTAAGCTTAGTTCCAAGTTAGGATGATTCTTATATATAAAAAAAAAAAAATTCCAAAACGCGTTTTCCGCGTTTTGAACATTTTTTGTTGAAATACACAGAAAATGTCCAAAACGAGGTTATGAGCGTTTTGTGTACAATTTTTTGTTTTGTTTTTCAAAATACATTTTCGAAAATGGTAAAGAGAACGCGTTTTTAGTGTTTTCGAAAAATAAAAATAGAAAACAACCTAAAAATAGTAAAAAGAAAATGACCTTAGTTTGTGCACTTGTATTTGGCTTGGCCAGCGCGAACTAGTCAAAGTACACAAAAAACAAGCTGGGCTTAATGAAATTCTTCGTACTTAACGGCTTAGTAGGGGGACTAGGTCATCGTAGGTTTTCATTTTTCATAAGAAATTGAAATTCAAATATAAACAAATAAATAAACATTAATCTATTTTTTTGTTTTTGTTTTTGTTTTTGTTTTTTTTTTCTTTTGTTTTGGGCTCAATTTTCTGGCCCGAGTCACATTCTTCTCCTTTGAAAAAGAGGCAAAGGTTTGTTTGAATCGTGTCTCTGATTATGAGAAATACCACAGGCGGAACAATTCCGGAGGAGTTTAGGTTGAAATTTCCATTTATTATTGTTTTTTATCAGTCAATTTTGTGCATTTGGGATCTCAAAAATTAGGGTTAGCATTCGGCAAAATTTTGTATTCAATTAGAAAAACAGAGCGGTAATTGGTAGATAGAAAAGGAAAATACAAAAATACTTTTCCCAATTGCCCATTATTCATTGTCGTTTTTTTTTTAATGATCTCATTTTTTTGTTTTTATTTCCCATCATCCCTTTTGTGATTCCCAACCCCATTAATTGGGACTCCATTCTTTGTTTCTTTTCGAAATAAAAATATTCATCATTTGCAATTCTTCAGTTTTGTTGAATTATTACTGTCAAATTTCGAAAATTTTGGTGATATTCAGTTTTTAAATTTTTTACAGAGAATGCGCTCTATATCTTTGTGCGTGTGAATTGATTTTCAATTCTCTTTAGAAAAGTAAAAAACGTGTTGAGCTGTTACCAATCTCTCTCTCTCTCTCTCTCTCTCTCTCTCTCTGTCTTTTTCAATACAATATTGATTCTTTCTTTCCTCTATTTGCAAGCTGTATTGTACTATCTTGTTGACAGTCATAAGTCATAACCTAGAGACTCCCCCATCCCATTTCTGGTTTTCTTTTTTATTTATTTTATTTAATTTTTTTTACTTCAGAATTTTTCAATAATGATAATAATTAATAATAATGATAATAGCAGCAAGCAACTTGATGGAGTTTTTTGAATATATATAATTTTCTAATTTTTTTTTTGGAAAAAATAATTGAAAAAATCGTTTTTGTATAAAATTATCTGAATTAAAAATGAGTTCGAAGAAATAATGAACTTTAAAGAATTTATCATATGAATTTCTACCCCCTTATAATTATAATAATCTCAAATAAGCTTCTTCTTCCCCTCCCACGCGTCCTCAGTCTCTTCGTCTTACTGATAAAATGAAGATTTTGTAGCATTCACTCTTCCACCGTTTCCTGGATTTCTCTCACATTCAGTTTTATCAGTTCAAGCTAAAAAAACCCACAAAAAAAAGCCTATTCTGAGTACTTTCCCTTCTGGGTTTTACACTAAAAAGCCTCTTAAATCTTTGATCTTTTGGCCTATGTTAGCAGGGTTTTCACATTTCATTTATAACATTCGATCTTCGGATCTTTCTTGACAAAATTCGCATTTGAAGCTTCATCTGGGTCTTGTGTAAAATGGCACCATCTTTGTACTGGTGGGCGAAGGAAACTCACAGGGGGACCCCTGTGGTTGTGAAAATGGAGAACCCAAACAACTGGTCCATGGTGGAGCTTGAATCTCCTTCGGAGGAAGACTTCATGTACACTAACGACGGCGTTCCCAAAGGAGGCCGGAACAAGAACGCCAAACAGCTAACATGGGTTCTCCTCTTGAAAGCCCACAAGGCTGCCGGCTGCCTCACTTCTATTGCATCCACATTCTTCTCCCTTACCTCCGTCATACGCCGCCGCGTCGCCTCCGGCCGCACCGACTCCACCGACACCACTGAGACCGAAAACCCGGCGGTCAAGTCCCGGTTTTACTCCTGCATTAAAGTCTTCCTCTGGCTATCTTTACTCCTGCTCGGTTTTGAAATGGCCGCATATTTTAAAGGGTGGCACTTTGGTGCACCAGATCTTCAGTTACAGTACCTCTACACTTTGACAAGTCCTTTGGCTATGAAGAGTGTGTTTGATTCCCTCTATTCTAACTGGGTTTTAATCAGGATGGAATATCTTGCTCCACCTCTCCAGGTCTTAGCTAATGTCTGTATAGTTCTCTTCCTTATCCAGAGCTTGGATAGGTTAATTCTTTGTTTGGGTTGCTTCTGGATCAAGTTCAAGAAAATCAAACCAGTTTGCAACCAAGAACTTGTAGATCTAGAGTCTGGAGATGGTGATGGCTATTTCCCTCTGGTTTTAGTTCAGATCCCCATGTGCAATGAAAAAGAGGTAACTTTATATTTCCTTTTAGATTTCTATTTTATCTTGATATCCCAATTTAGAGCATATTTGTAAATTATTTCCAATTTTAATTATAAATAACATTATGCTCTTAATGTTTTAGTTTTTGTTCTCTTGGTTTTGTTACTTGAACTGTTCTCTTGTTGATTGTCAACTGTGGTAGGTTTATCAACAATCAATTGCGGCAGTGTGTAACTTGGACTGGCCTAAAGGGAATTTGTTGATTCAAATTTTGGACGATTCAGATGACACGACTACGCAGTCGTTAATCAATGAGGAGGTGAAGAAATGGCAGCAGGAAGGTGCCAACATTGTGTACCGACACAGAGTGATTAGGGAGGGGTATAAAGCTGGAAATCTTAAGTCTGCAATGAACTGCAGCTACGTTAAGGATTATGAATTTGTTGCCATATTTGATGCCGATTTTCAGCCCACTCCGGATTTTCTAAAAAGGACTGTTCCTCACTTTAAGGTAATTTCTTTTTTTTTTTCCTCCCATAGAAGTTAGGTTTGGTGTTGGAATTATAATTATGCATTTTCCTTTAATTTCAATTTCTAACATTCATTCACATAGAGAAAGTTATGTACTTCATGGATTTCCTGTTTACTTTTTAACGTGGAACTTCATTGTCATTAAGTTTTTATTGGCACTGTATTTATTGCATAGTAGCCAGCCTTATCCATGCTTTTTCCTGCTATAATGGTATGTTTGGTACACAACACAGGATGCATTGGATGGGACAATGTTAATTCTTTTCTTTTATATTTACTGTCCAATCATGTCCAATCTATCATACCAAACATATCAAAACTTTGCGAGGATGGTTCAGAAAATAAATGTTTCCAATCCTGTTACAAGAACCGAATATTTGACATAAAATTTGACACCCATACACGTCAATATTTTTTTTTTTACCCATCACATCATCATCGAAATCATCAGCTTACAACAATTCGGTCATCCAAGGTGGCACCATTGGGTGGCAAAATAGCATTTTCCTAAATGTTTCTCCTCATGTTGAATTGTAGGATAATGAGGAACTAGGATTGGTTCAAGCAAGGTGGTCATTTGTGAACAAGGATGAGAACTTACTAACGAGGTTGCAGCTCATTAATTTAGCTTTTCACTTTGAGGTGGAGCAACAGGTGAATGGAATTTTTCTTAATTTCTTCGGGTTTAACGGGACTGCCGGAGTATGGAGGATAAAAGCATTAGAGGATTCCGGTGGATGGTTGGAGCGGACCACGGTGGAGGACATGGACATTGCTGTTCGTGCTCATCTTAGAGGTTGGAAGTTCATCTTCCTCAATGATGTGGAGGTATTTTTATCGCAACAATCTGATTCATGGCGGGGCATTATATTTTGATTTTGGGAACCAAACTAATTGGTTTTATTAATTTTCAGTGTCAATGTGAATTGCCGGAATCTTATGAAGCTTACAGGAAGCAGCAACACAGATGGCATTCAGGCCCTATGCAGTTGTTCCGTCTCTGTATGCCTGACATCATTCGTTCAAAGGTATGTGGAGACATGTTTGATGGGATGATTGTATAGTACTCGACAGTATAAAAGAAGTTCAAATCTTGTTCAAGTCATGTCTAGTATTGCGTATCAAACATGCACAAAGTGCATTATGTTTTGTGTGTGGTTGAACTGAAGTGGACTTCATCTGTTTAATGCTTATTTGGTTGCTAAATTTGTTGACGCAGATCAGTATTTGGAAGAAAGGCAACATGATTTTTCTCTTCTTCCTTTTAAGGAAACTGATACTTCCGTTTTATTCGTTCACTCTATTCTGCATCATTCTTCCTATGACTATGTTCATTCCCGAGGCCACTCTCCCGACATGGGTTGTCAGTTACGTGCCCGCAACAATGTCATTTCTGAATATACTTCCTGCACCAAAGTCGTTCCCCTTCATCGTGCCTTACCTTCTTTTTGAGAATACCATGTCGGTGACAAAGTTCAATGCTATGATCTCTGGCCTTTTTCAACTTGGAAGTGCGTATGAGTGGGTTGTCACTAAAAAGTCCGGTCGGTCCTCAGAGGGCGATCTTAGTTCCTTGGTCGAGAAGCAACCCAAGCACCAAAGAGGTAGCTCAGAGCCTAATTTAGTGGAAATGCGAGAGGAAATCAAACAGCAGGAGCAGAGGGCTTCTCGGAAGAAGAAGCACAACCGAATATATACCAAGGAGTTGACACTAGCTTTCCTTCTTTTGACAGCTTCTGCTCGAAGTCTACTGTCTGCACAAGGGATCCATTTTTACTTCTTGCTCTTTCAGGGAATATCTTTCCTGCTCGTGGGGCTCGACTTAATTGGCGAGCAGGTCGAGTAACTCAATGCAGGTAGGCTTAATACTAAATATGTAAATCCGTAGTCAGCCATTTCCAGGATGGATGCTGGATACCAAAAGTTAATAATACTTGATGGAATGGGAAATCTGGAAATTCTATAGGAGCTGTGTGGAAATTCTGGTTTGTGCTGATGAAAGTGTCTTGTCCTTGCTTTCCTACTATACCTGGACTGTACCCGCTTCATAGGAGACATGGCATCAAAATTACAGCTCTTGCTTATGACAAGCAGAAGAAATCAGCACGAAATGGTGATATTCATTATAATATCAGGTTTTCATTTTTAGTTTTGTAATTTCTCTCTAGATTCTTTTGTTTTCTTGGTATATTCTTTTGTAAGAAGAATTCGTCGTTCAAAAATTAAATACGAAAATTTAGTGACAGCTAAAAAATATTTGGAGCAGGGGTACTTTGCATCTTCTGCGTGGATAATAATGTTCTATTTATTTCTGTTCTCTCTTGTATTGCTGCTATCTTTCATCGATATTTGAGTAGAAATAGCAATGAACCGAATGAGATGATGGACTATTCCTTTTAGTCATTTATGTATTGTGTTCTAAAAGCGTGAAGTGTGACGAATCACGAATCGACGAGGTCGAGCTTCAAATTTAAGCCTATTTTGATTCAAAAAAGCCCAACAATGCTTGAGCAAAGTGTGAAGCTTGAAGGTTTAGCTTTGAGCGTAAGCACGTTTAAGCATAAGCGAGCTTTTTAGAATAGAGGCATTACACAATTATATGTAGCACTCGTTTTAGTCGTTTGGCATATGGCTTTTGCTTTTGCCTCTGATGGAAGTGCTTCATCAATTTTAATTTTTATTTGAAAATTAATTTTTAAATGAGCTTTACTCTAGAATTATTTTTGAAAGAAGTTATGTTACAAAGAAGTTACGTTACACCGTCTTTCCTTAAAACCCTTTCTTAACTAGAAGTAGTACTTTGATAAAATTAGCCAAAAGGGTTCAAAAGAAGATTCTTTTGACTTTTCAAAAGTCACGTCGATCCGCTTGTAATTTCTTAAAGTTTAAGCCTTTAAAAAAAAACTCTCAATTAATGAATTAAGGCCCTCTTATGATTTGTTAGCTGATTTGTTAGCTGAAAACTTGAATGTAACATTGATTGGGATAGTCCTATTTGTAGGTGATTATTATTATATATGGGCTATGGTCCATCAACCAAATTGTTAATAAATCAGCCGGCTTAGCTGATTTCATAAATGAATCCCATGTGAAATATCAAATTTTAGTAGAAATGGCTGGTCAAGAACATGTCACCCGTAATTGACAGCCTAACATAATGGGTCCAGATTTTGTCCAGTACTAAATGAAAAAAAATTGTTATTCAAATAAAAGTTAAACATGTCGAATTTGATGTACTAAAAAACAATCATCCCTACAAGAGTTAAATTTTGTTGCATATAGTTTTTGCATTAACTCTTAACATTCTTTACTTATCTCTTTTTGGCAACACAATTTTGTTTATAACAAAAAATGTATTGCTTTTGAGGTAAAATGCGTGGTTACAAGGTGGTTTTAAAAAATGTGCGATATTAAACAATGGTTTGAGGAAATGAGTTATTTATAAACTTAACACTTGCTTAAACTATCTTTAAATTGTTGTTGTTTGTAAGAGGAAATTATATGGTACACCCAATTTATTAAAAGTATCTCATTTTTGTTGTAAAACTATCAAAATAAAAGAACAAGATAATAGAGATGTAGAGAGAGTAGAGAGAAATCATTCTCATTAGGTGTATGAAATGAGTTAATATAGGCCCCTATTTATAGGGGTAGATAATGACACAATCGTAATAATGTAAAGTTTACAGGGATATATTGGTAATGTCACACACACACACACACACACACACACACACACATACATATATATATTATTTATAACACTCCTCTTAAATGACATATTACGCAATTGCCTGCCTCGTTAAAATCATGTTAAGAAAACCTAGTTGGATAAAACTTGAGCGAAAGAAAAAGAGTACAACAGCTCCCCGTGATGTTGGTCATTGTGAATCATTGAGTCTAATGTTCGAAATGACATCCAATGATAAGCAGAACAAATCATGTACTGAAGCTTGAAGTTCTGAAGTGCTGTCTCGTTAAAACATTGTCAGTAAAACCCAGTGGGATAAAATCTGAACCAAGGAAAAAGAGTACAGCCGCTACCTCGTTAAAACCTTGTCAAGAAAATCTAGTAGGACAAAACCTGGACGAAGGAAAAAGAGTACAGCATGATTCTCCCCCTGAAGTGTGCAATCGAGGATTCATGAACTTCTCGAACATTGATATTATTTTTCGTCTGGAATATGTATATATAAAAATCTCTTTGTGTAGTCGATATCTTAACATTCTTCATAAGATATCTATAATTTTCTTCATTTGTTGATATCATTCCAGTATAATAATGTGTTGCTGAATTATAGCTCGTACTATCTACGATAATGCTTCAAAAACCTTACTAGAAAAATCATGTGGGACAAAACCTTAGTTAAGGGAAAAAGAGTACATTATTCTCATTAATTTTCATTAATACGCTTCAACTGCTGCCTCATTAAAAACCTTACTAGGAAAACCCTGTGGGACAAAACCTCAGTTAAGGGAAAAAGATTGCAACGAGTATTTATTTCTTTCATGGAATATCACAAGTATATTGATGCAATCACGAATCATTTCATCAAACATATCATTTATGATGAGCTTTATATAAATCGTTCATAGCTCATTTATGACGTCATAACATCCTATATTAAGCAATGTTTTACTAATTTACCGATTGCATCTTTCACTTCTGGTGAATAATCAAATATAGAATTCACTTCGGATGAATAATCAAATCTAGAATTCACTTTGGGTGAATAATCAAATCTAGAATTCACTTCTGGTGAATAATTAAACACATTCATTTCCATATTCACTTCTGGTGAATAATAAAATATTCATTTTCAAATTTACTTCCAGTGAATAATCAATTTCCCAGATGTCATAAATAGTACACTCCAATTTTAATTTCAACATATAATATCATGGAGTCATTTGTATAATTCTATAGTGATACTAATCTGGGTATATTGAATCTTTTAGTGATTATACATATATGTTCTTGCATCTCATAAACCACAATTTCTGATTTGTATAAGTATAATCAATCATTGAAATATATATCAATTTCAACATATAATCTATAATCATTTTACTTGAAATCTCAACGTACCACGATCAACTGGTACATCAAAAAATACTCCCAAAGTACCGAGATGAGAATCATAAATTTTGATCTCACTCATTGGTATATCAAAGAGCTCAAGCTAGTAATTTAGATAATAATCTATCCATTATATGTCATGTCAGTTCTATGAAAAGTTTCACGTGCAACGAGTCTTCTTTTACGACTGTGTAATATTTTTCATTTCTACAAATAATTGCTGGTTTTACTCATTTAACTGTTTGGACTTCAAGTCCTTGAACAATAATCCCTACATTGAGATTTTATATTTGGCCAAAGTATTATAATTTCATCAACCTCATTTTCACAAGAGAGTTGTGTATGTATTCGATTTATTTATCGATTCCATTTCATCTCTTATCATTTAACTATGTCCCTTTTACTCACCATGAGTATTTAGCCTCAAAGAGATCATCTCAATTACTCGAGAGATATTTGTTTTTGGAATCGATTGTCATTATGCTTCAAGCATAATTACTCTTCAGACGTGTTTTCCTTATAATGCTCAAAAATCTTATATTATATCAATCGGCTAAAAATGCCTCAACATATGTCATTCATTTTAGGGATATAATCTCAATCATTTATCTAAGTGTGTTTTGGTGGAGTGTATACATATCGCACCTTCAACAAATCATAAAGCTTCTTGAGCTAATCCCTGTTTGACATAGAATATCGTTGTATGATAAACAATTTCTAAACAAGTTATTCTCATAGCAATTATCTAACCATTCATTATAGAATTTCTGATTCAATACGGTTTTATTTCACTCATATGTATGAATATTTGATTCAATACAATATCGAAGAACTTCTGGTTCAATACAATGTATATTTCACTTATGAACTTCTGGTTCGATACAATATACATATTTCATTTGTACGTGTGAACTTCTGGTTCAATACAATATTTACTTGTTTGAATTTATAAATCAGTACAACTTGATTATTATATCTAAAAGGATGATTAGGTCGAAATCTCAAGAAAATGAATTGTCCCCATCTTTTGATTACAAACCTTTTCCCTTCTCTTGGTGGAATCAATGACACGTGGAACCACCGTTCTTTTATGCGTTAAATAATGCATTTAAGTAGATCATTTGGGAATAAGATCAGATCCATCAAAATAGATGTTATACTATCAAATATTCGTAAATACTACTCAAATCTTTCATAACTGTTTTGAAAAAGATTTACCGAGTTCGACTCGAAAGATTGAGGCTGCTGATGGATCAAGGTATCCCAGAAGATGTTCGTTGGTTGATCGAAGCAAAAGTTCGATTAGCTAGTGAATTATCATATTCATTTTCTAAGCACATGCTTGGCTTAGGTAAGAGTACTTTTGCAAAGAAGCGAAGAGCAAAATGATTAAATGGTTGCTACAAATGTGCTCGATGGACATGTGATACCCATTGTAAATCAATAGGATATTCATCCAGAAATCGAGATGATAAAATAGATTTCATTAAGGGTGGACTGAGTAAGGAATCTTTGGATGATATCCGATTGACTCTTGAGACGCACCCTTGTGGGTATGTGCAGCGTGATTTACTATTTTTATAGACTCAATTCAACAACGATAAAGACCGTTATAGTTTCAAAAATATAATAGCAAAATATCTTGTTTGCCAGGCTGTTATAAACAATGATGTTTTGGATACTCAACATTGATACAATGTAAATCAGTATAGTGTATATATATATATATTAACAAAGTATTTTGTATTTTGTATTTTTCTCTTTTTTTTCCGCATATTAGCAGATCATCTCCGAGGGATCACCGAAAGATTTTTCATTATGGGACATTAAATATGCTGTCAAAGATATGATCAAAAGTGGTGTCATTTAGTCAAAATTAAATAGTAACTTCTTCAAAAGACGAGCAGTAAATAGTGAATATTTTTTAGTTTAAAAAGTCAGATAATATCGCAGCTTAATGCATCCCAAAATAACAATTTCTTGTAAGTTTTCCTTCCTTATTCTCTTAAAAGATGGAAGGATCAAAACTTCGACAGATCAAAACTATCTGTGAATTTTGTGGATCAAATCAGGGAAAAACTTTGAATATCTAGAAGTATCAGTGCTTCTAGGGAAGAAGTTGGGAGAGAGAGAGGTATCAATCTAGTATATGGAGGGGGCAGCAATGGATTGATTGGTTGTATTTCACAATCCGCTCAAACAGAGAAAACAAGAGTGATAGGTGTTATACATGTTCCTTTAGCTGATATCGCAGTCAAAACACGAGGGCATAAAGTATCGACGCTATATATTCATGAACGCATAACTTGCATGTTATATGTGTCTGATGCCTTCATTGCCATGCCTGGAGGTTTTGGTACTTTAGAGGAAATATTTAATTTTATCTCATGGGCTCAACTGGGTCTCCATACTAAGCATATTGGGCTTTTAAATGTTAACAATTTCTTTGATGGTTTACTAACATTTCTTGATTATGTTGTGGAACAGGGATTCATCTCTCCATTTTTTGGGAGGATCCTTATTTCAGCTCCCACTATCGATGAACTGCTGGAAAAGTTATAATCACATGTTCCAATACAAGATCCAACAAGAGTTAAGATAGATTGGTCGCAAGGAAGGGGTATCAAGCGAAAATGGAGTCCGGTTAATGTAAATTTATCCTTGCGAATCTCCAAAATATTGTGGGTGGTAGAGTACGGAGTATTCTTACTCTTGAGACACACCTCTAATATTGATGAGTATTTGAACTTAATCTTGTGAACCTCAAAAGGATTAGGAGTGATAGAGTACGAAGTATTCTTACTCTTGAGAC
Source organism: Ligustrum vulgare (assembly GCA_963555705.1). Lineage (NCBI taxonomy): Eukaryota > Viridiplantae > Streptophyta > Magnoliopsida > Lamiales > Oleaceae > Ligustrum > Ligustrum vulgare. Next base: position 35,572,909 of record OY743183.1, on the reverse strand, counting down.
ACACAAAAAGATTAGGGGTGGTAGAGTACGGAGTATTATTACTCTTGATACATACCTCTACATTTGAGGATCATAAATGTTTCCACCTTTCATGTTTTGCATGTATCTATTTTCAGTATGACTCTTTTATGCTTATTCAAGAGCAATAATAATAATATCATTTCAGTATGTTTAGATGATAATTTTTATTTCTTCTAGAGTAAATATGTATTTCTTCTGAAGTACATAAGTGCTTGTACAAGAACTTTGATCAAAACTGTTTATCTCAATCATATAATATTTATCTTATAATACTTATGAGATTATTTTCACATTGGCCATGCCCGTGCTATCATGTGATATTATCTTATCATACATTAATATTTTCTTGTTGAATGATTTATTTTTATCTATCCTTTCAATACAGATATTGGTAACTTCTGGTACCATTTGATAAAATATTTTCATTAAAATCCAACAATCTTTTGGTAATGGTATCTTCTGGTACCATTTGTTGAAATATCAAATAACAACAATATATCAAATTTATATGAGTAGAAATATTTAAAACCAGTAGAACCAACCATATAGGTGGTAACATAATATACTTGAAACTTGTAGAACCAACCATATAGTTGGTAACGTAATATACTTGAAACTTATAAAACCAACCATATAGGTGGTAACGTAATATGTATATTTAAAACTGATAAAACCAACCATATAAGTGGTAACAACATAATGTAATAATTACTTTTCATAAATGAACAAGTCATATCTTTAAATCAATTCAAGGTATTCATAATAGTTCAATCAGTTACGATAATGAGTCGTACTCAATACATCACGACATGGTAACTATTATATTACTTGTACCTTGTTTTAAATCTTTTAATTTATCTTCACATTGTAGTGTTAAATGATTGATATATATATATATATAACGTATCATCAAGGGCAAAATCGTCCATATTTTAATATATTGATCATATGAGTAAATCGAGACCGTCAATAGGTTTGAAATTTGATTTAGAACAAACTTACTTTTGATCCAAAGTTCAAAATCTCGTCGGAATTGCTTCAAAAATAGTTTTACGAAACCGATACGTTTGACCACCGGAAAATGTCCAAAACTGCACCAAACAGAAAAGACCATAGAAAAATAAAAAACGTCAATATGAACAAACTGCCTTTTGACACGGTCGCCGAAAAACCACGCACGTGCCCCCACGCACTGGTTTGACGTCTGCGCGTGGACGTCACATGCCTCACGCACCGCCGTTGACACGCACCGGTGCCAGAGAATTGTCCCGTCACTGTGGTTATGGATCTGGTCTCAGATCGTCGATTGGATATACGGTTTTGCGTAGATTGGCTTTGAAAGTTTCGAATTTTTCCAATTTTCCTTTTTGTACAACATCGAGACCACGTTTCTTTCCTCGTATGAAACTTTTTGAATCATACAAAGTTGTAAAGTTTCCATCTTTCTTGAATTTTTCAGATCTACAATATATGAGTTATTTTCTAAAGACAAAAAAAGTAGAAAAAAAATCATATTTTTGGATGGGATGGGTCGGGTCAGGGTGGGTGGTTTGGGTGGTGGTGGGGTGGGGTGGGGTGGGGTGGGCATTGGTGCGTAGGTAGGGTTGGGTTTGGAGCTGTGAAGGACGGACTCGTGTTGTTTTGTCGATTTTTTATTTATTTAAATGTTATATTAGTTTTAATTTAATATATAATTGTTAATTATGTTATATTAAACAATTTTATATTTATTAATTAGCACTTGATTTTAAAAAAAAAATCCTAAATTTGTTAGTTTTAAAAAGTGATAGTTTTAGGTTTGTAATTATATACTTTTCCCTATAAAGATTTTTTACTTCTTAAAAATTTTAAAATGTAGTTTTGTAAATTGTCCAAAAATCCACTAAAGCCCATGAATGAGGCATGTCCTACTCTTCAAAATCCATAAATATTTTAATTATTTATAAGGGGAAAAAATCACATATGCATGAGATAAAAATAATAATACTAATTATACTACATCTCTAATTATTTACCTTAAATACTATATAAAAGATGTAATAATATCATATATACTACATCCCCTAATTACTTCTCCAGCATTTGTAACGGAAGTTAGAAAATGAAAGCATAAATTTCAGTATATTAATTACACCCCATGGAATTAGCATATTCTAAATTGAAAATAGGGAAAGAAGACCAACACCTTGGAAAGTTAACCGCAGCTGCACTGGACGTGCTACTGCTGAGTCGAGGTTCTTAAGAATGATGACATTGACAAAAATGGTGAACATTGAGACAATAGTTCTCTGAAGACCCAACCATTTATTCAGAAGAATGCATTAACCCAGTAGAGTAATTCCACAATCTATATAGGTATCAAAGAGATGGTGGTTATTCCAGGTCGGGAAAAATGTATGCATATTGAGGCTATAAACATATACAGTTTGGATTTTTATTCTATTGATCGTATGCCTAGATTAATTAGAATCTAATTAGAGGCAATTTTTTATTTTTATTTTTTTTTATCTTTGAATAACTGCATTCCAAGATGATATAGATGGCACTAAAACCAGTTACCATGAGGATTATCATCCTTATTCCTTATGATAACAAAATTTCTCCGTTTGATCACATATTTGCCACCGATTGCACATTGCTTAGTACCTTGATAAAGAAGATTTTGATTTTTTGAGTTTGTATATTACTGGCAAAACTATATTATCACGTAGTCGTCCCGATTGTTGTTCATGATAAAGACGTCAACTGAACTACATGCAAAGCCCAATATTGGCTTCAAGTTATTTCATGTACCACAAAATTACATCGTACAATTTTTAACTTCTAAAACATGTCGAAATCAATATACATGATCACTATACCCGTAATATCACATAAAATATTTACATTGGAAGGATGATCATAAGTTTTAGGAATAATGCACAATAATCTCAGCCTAGGAGGATTTCCTGGCACATTTCTTCTATCTATATTTTCTAGTTCCAGCCAAGAGTATCAAAATTGCAAGAAACATGGACACAGAACAAATCCCATAACCTAAACTTTGGCTCAATTCATCTTGAATGTAAACAAGAATTGCAAATGTTCCCAGTCTAAAAAAGAGATCCACTTCTGCCTTTTTCTTTTCATCGTTTTCGTCAAATTGATATGTTCCAAAAGCTGATACGCTTGATTTTAGACCACCGTTTCCCACTACTATGAGAAATGGAGATACATATAGAATTGACACTTGATTCTGCATCGCAAACCTGTGGAAGCTTTGTTGATATAGCTAACATGCCTGTACCCTAATTCAGAAGTACAAAAGTTTTGCTTCTGACTTCTTTCATATAATAACAATTAGAAAACGCTTACAAGGGTCTGGACAAATGTAAAAATTGCAATTGTTCTGTATCTGCCAAGAAAAGAGTCTACAAGAAATACTCCAAGCAAACAAAGAAGAAAAGATGGCAATCTTTAGGATTTATTTGTGGAGTAACTATTTTTATAGGAGAGAGACTTGTTAATTGATTTAATTTAGGAGGAGTATGTTGACTATTCATTTATCAAATTTACTTTTAAAATGCAGTACTATTGGAAATAAAAAAAGGCTGATGTAATATTAAAATTATTTCTGTAAATGGGTTATATATGTGGTGTAATTTCCTCTTTATGTAATTGGATGGTTACAAATTTTCTCTATAAATAAGATCATTTGTTCATGGGAAAAAGGGAGAAGAAAAGAAGAAGAACAAATTGTAGGGAAAGAATACAAGAATTCTCTCAAGCCTCAAACTAAATTCAAGAAGATCAAAAGTCTTCAACCCTACAATGTCTAAATCAAGTGGAAGAAGATCAAAGTCTTCAAACAATGCAAGTCTAAATCAAGTGAAAGAAAATAAAAGCCTTCTTCAAATAAAAACAAATCAAGTTCAAATTCGAAGTTTGTTCGCTGAAATTGTGTACCACAAGCGCATGAGTCGCGTTCAAGTAATAAAGTGAATTTGAAGAGTTCGGGTTGTCGATCCCACGAGAAGTGATTTATTTTTGATTGATTTATCCACTCTAGTATCGATTAAATTGTTAAGAAAACGTGATAGGATTTTGTTTTAACTAATTATCTACTCCTAAAACTGACTAAAGTAAACAAAATAAATAAATATAAAATGGAAAGAACTTGAATGATAAAAAGTTGAAATTCATGACTTCACTCAACTATCATCAAATTAATCTTGTAACTTGCATTGAAACTAATCACTCATTTCTAGTTGTGTGTTCAATTTCCAAACATAGCTAACCTATTCTCTTGAATGTCAATTATCCCTAATCAATTAATTAACCAATAATTGCAAGATTTATCTCTCCAAACACAAATTAATCTCTTCTCTAGAATGTTAATTAGTCTAAACTAATTAAGTGTACACCAATTGCTTCTTTCGAATGTCAACTAGCCCCAATTAATTGATTAGCCGCTAATCTCTTCTCTCGAATGTCATTGAGCCCAAATTAATCTATATGAAGAATAACACAATTGAACCACCTAGGAATAGGGATATCTCTATCACCTAAATTATTTAACCTAACTTACTTGTAACATTAGACTAAAATGCATAATATTTCTCGATTAATACAAAATCACAATCGAACCATTTGGTAACTAAGCAAATGAAAGTCATTAGGCACTATTACAAACACATATGAAATGAATAACATGAAATCAATAAACAAACATAAGAATTAATTTAATTAGGTTAAGCTACATCAATCATCCCAACAAAATTAAAAACTACCTAATTGTATAAATATTGCACAAAAGATATGATTAGGAAAATACATCACAAAGTATAGATATTAAAGATTAAAATACAAGATAAAGAAATAAATTTTTCCCTTGAGTTTTTACTCCAAAAATCCTTGAACTTTACTTTGTATTTTCACCTCACTTCTTCTTTTCTTGCTTCAAAAGATGCTAGATGCTTGAAATCAAAAAGTAAACTAAAAACTAAAAGAGAAACAAGGAAAGAAAAACAAAGAAGAAGAAGAAGAAAAGAAAGAATAAAAAGAGAGAAAGAGGTTAGGGTTTGATGAGGAATATTTTTTGGCGAAGTGAGGAAGTAGGAGTTTATATACTTCCCAAAATCTGACCTAAAAAATCCCAAAAATGCATTCAAAATCGAGCTAAACACGTCCTGAGGTGAAAATAACAAAATCAAATTTTGAAATCCCTGGGCAAAAAAGGCCCTCCAACTTTTGATCTTCTTTAATTTAGTCCTCGAATTTTGACTTTTATTACAAAAATACCCCTGAAATATTTGCACTTCAAGTCCTTCATCTTCTTTGGGCATTACAACAGACTCCCCAAACTTTAGACTTCTTTCAATTAGGTCATTGGACATCAAATTGCTATTCTTATACCTCAATTTCACTTCAATCTTGTCCATTTTCTTTTCCAATTGAGGTTGTATCTAAATGTACAAGATAAACACAATTTATGATTAGAAATCCGCTCAATTTGTCAATTAAAATGTCAATTTGTACAAAATAAATGTGTAAAACACACTTATCTAAGTTCATATCCAAGTTTCGGAGAACAAGCCAACTCTTAAAAAATCAAGCCTCCAACTAATTTTAAAATTCAAGAATCTAGCCACATGGCCCCTCATCTTAAAAAATATAGATCGTTAATCGGTGGATTTTGTAATTTTGCATTCACAAGAGAATTGTCCACTTTTATTTCTCAAATTACAATTTGTAACAATTTAAATATTTTTATAGTACGCATAGTAAAATATATACAAGTGAGGATCGATATAATTACATCAAATCTCGCCTATCTTGTCTAAGGTAATTATTACAATACAAGGGAATAATAAAAAGAAGAAAATATAGAAAAAAAATCACATAATTCCCATATTTAATTCCAACTAATCACTTGGTATAAATCCATGTGACTGCTTGGTTATATATAAAGTAATTCTACTAATTATATGAATACCAAGTGATTGCCTAGGCTTTACCCCAAATGATCGCTTAGGGTAGATCTATTTTGCTTCCTGAATTCGTTCCTCTTTATTTCCACCCCTTAAGTTGGTGCATGGATGCCACACATGTCTAACTTGTCTAAGACATCATCAAATGCTCTGCTCACCATGGCTTTAGTGAGTACATCAACTAATTGATCTTCAAATTTCACAAAGGGAAGCACTATGATACCTATTCCTTAATAAAATGCCTATCAACTTCTACATGCTTCGTTTGATTATGTCGAACTGGATAGTGGAAAATCTCAATGGCCGAAGGTTATCACAATTTAGTTTCATTGTATCTTGAGAATCAACTCCCAAACCCACTAACAATTTCTTTAACCATAGTAACTCACATACCCCAAGACCCATAACCTTATACTCCGCTTCTGCACTAGATCTTGCCACTACTGGTTGCTTTTCACTTCTACAATTCACAAGATTTCCCCTAAAAAAGTGAAGTAACCCGATGTAGATCATCTGTCATTGGTTGAACCTGTCCAATCTGCATCAGTATAGCTTTCTACCTTTTGGTGATTATTTCTTGTAAACAACAATCCTTTCCCTGAGACAGATTTCAAATACCACAATATTCTCTCAACAACATCCACATGGGGCTTACAAGGGTCATTCATAAATTGATTTACCACATTTACTGCATATGTAATATCTGGCGTAGTATGTGATAATAATTAATTTTTCCACAAGTCTCTAGTAACTTCCTTTATCAGTAGGAGTTGCAGTCAAGTATATGAACAACTTATGATTTTGTCCTATATAGGTATTAGCAGGCTTACATCCAACCACGTCTGTCTCAGTTAACAAATCAAGAATGTATTTTTTTCGAGATAAGAAAATACCATTCATTGATTGGGCCACCTTAATTCCCAAGAAGTATTTCAAATCACCATGCTGCTTCATCTCAAGTTCTAATGCCAAGTATTGTTGTAAGCTATCAATCTCACCTTGATCTTCACCTATCACCACCATATCATCAACATATATAAATAATACAGTAACCTTACTCTATTTGTACTTCAAGAACAAGTCGTGATCGAAGTTACTTTTCTTATAGCCAAAGCTTTTCATAGACTTGGTAAATCTATCAAACCAAGCCCTTGAAGATTGTCTCAACCCATACAAAGCCCTCCCGAGGTTGCACACCTTTGTAGTGTCTGAGTACTTCTCTATACCTGGATAATGATCTATATATACTTTTTCTCCATGCAAGAATGCATTCTTTACATGAAATTGAAGAAGTGGCCAACCCTTATTAGCTTCCAAGTATAAGAATGCCCTTACCGTATTGAGTTTGACAACTGGTGCAAAGTGGCTTGATAATCGATCCCATTAGACCATGTATACCCTTTTCCAACTAACCGAGCTTTATACCTCTCAATGGTTCCATCATCCTTATGTTTCACAGTAAACACCCATCTATATCCCATAGTCTTCTTTCCCTCAGTAGAGGAAACCTTTCCTAATTATCATATTTGTCAAGCGCAACTTCTCTACCATAGCTCCATCTAGCATCTACTAAAGTTTCCTACATTTTACTATGAGTAGAAATAGATGATAACTATAGAACATAAGATGCATATGACTTGACAGTCTATGTGAGGTCATATAATTGCTAATGAGATATCTAGTTTTGCAACAGGCATATATCTAGTAGGTGGTATACCACAATTAGATCATGGTTAGAGATGATAAGAAGAGTGTTCAGTGTTATCACAGGAAAAACATTTTTAACTTTTTTAGGCAAAAAAAGATGTTTAGTGTTATCAGTATCAATATCAATAATAAAAGGTTCAGTACTATCAAAATCTATATGTTTAGGATTAGAAGGTAGCACATGAGAAGATTGGCCGGATAAAGGAGACATTGTAATATTATATGAGACTTCACAAATACTAACAGGAAAGAAAGTCTGCAGCTCTTCATGATTAATCATTTCTCCTTGTTCCCCCTTGAAGTGATAAATTAATAGGCAATAATTTGTAGGAGAGCCTTTTTTCATCAAAGCTAACATCCATGGAGACATGAAACATTTTAGAGATAGGATCATAAAAACTTGTTCCCCTTTTGATTAACTCTATATCCCATAAAGACGCATTTTAGGGCACACGTTCAAATGTACTACGTTGATAGGAATGCAAGTGAACAAAGGCTACATACAAAAAAAATCCTAGGGGCCAAAAGAGCCATCGATGGTAGTATTGACAATGGGGTGGACCGGGCCCCACCCTAATTCGCCATGCCCTGAAGTTTTTTTAGGTGATCCAGATCAACCTCATGATCTACCAATTTTTGGGGCGTATCGTGTTCGGGTTGAGGCGGATTCGCGGACCGATTCATCGACGATTGTTTTTTTTTATTTTCTAAGTATAATTTAAATTAAATCTTAAAAAATAAATTTTTTTTTTTTAATTTTTCATTTTTTTAGTGAAACGGAGTGGATCATAGCCGATCCTTAACATTTTTTGCCATCTCTAATCGATGGAAGGGTGCAATGGTCAGATATGACAACTAATGGTCTCCTAAAATTAAGGACACAAGATGGTGTAAGATTTATTTAGTAGACACTGAATTCAAAGCCTCGCCTCATAGATACCAAGGCACATGCCCCCCAAACAAGGGAGATCTAGTAACCTCCAATAAGTGTGTAATTTCCTCTTAGACACCCCCATTTTGTTGGGGGGAGAATATGAACATGAAGTCATAAGAACTATATCAATTCATGTTTAAAGTAACCCTACAATATTAGAGCAAATAACTTTTATTGGAACAGGAGAATGGGAAGTTACCATTCGATGAAAGAGTAAAAAAGGGGTACTTGTATCACTTTTGTGTTACAAATGGTAAATAAAAGTCATTCTAGTACAATTATCCAAAAATGTTATGAACCACTTCATCCCAATAAAGTAAGAATTGGTGCTGATCCCCAAACATTCGAATGAACTATTGAAGAATAATTTTAGGGTATTGATTCATTGTAAGTATACATACATATATACAAGAGAGGATCAACATAATCACCTTAAACCTTGCCTATATCTCATAAGGTAAACATTACAGTACAAATCAAAATAGAAAAAAAAATCCTAGAATTCCCATATTTAATTCTAAGTGATCGCTTGGTATAAATCCGGGCGATCTCTTGGTTATATATTAAAGAATTTTGCTAACCATACTAGCACACATACGATCACCTGTGTTTTACCCAAAGTGATCGCTTGGGGTAGATCGGGGTAGCTTCTTGAATTCATTCCCCTTTATTTCCACACTTAGCACTCTCATCTGACCAACTTGCTCTTCATGTGTGGGTTACGATTCTAAAACAATGATTGCAACAACTTTCCAAACCATGCAAATGCATCAAACATCCAAAGTCCCAAACCATACATAAACACTACATCATCCATCATAAAACATTGTGATAAACTATAAATGATAAACTCTAGTTCTAGTTAAAAAGTTAGATTCTGATAGAAGAGGAAGAGTGCTGACAAGAAACAGGGGAGCAAAAAAGACTAGAGATGGTGGAAAGTCAAAAGGCAAGTGTTTCAACTATGTTCATAAAGAACATTGGAAGAAAGACTCATTACACGGTAGCTAAAGAACATGGTGATGGTGCTAAAGGAGAGATAAAACTCAGTGAGAGTCAGTTTAATGTAACTGTTAGCATAAGAATATTAGTTTTCAAAAGAGCGCTCCTATTTATCTAGGACATTCAATGAATGCTCTTTAAATTTTAGTTAATAATATTTGATCAAACTACCATCACTTTAATGGACCTCCCGTCAGTTCTATCAGTTAACAGACGGGATTTGGGTGAACGCAGAGGTGATTGAAGACCCCGTAAGTAAAACATATATCATAAGCTTGTCCTTTTTTTTCTAGTACTTATTATATTTCATTAAGAAATATTTCCCTATTCATAGAGCAACTTAGGAATGTGAGTTAGACTTAACAAAGAGTGTCATAGACACCTTGTGGAGTAATATGGATCCTGAAAGGTTCTGGAAAATCCTTTTGCATCCAAAACTCAAGAATCTTTTGATGCAAAACGATCTTCGATGGGCATTATGTCGAGTCGAGATGTAAATAACGCACAGGGATTTTATGCGGTGTAAGGTTTCAGGTCATACATGCACGGAGAAAATTAAAAGACTCGAAACCAAAGCCCAGATTAACCTTATACTTAGATAGAATTTGTAATTAGAATAGTACCTTTGATGATATTTGTGGATTTGAAATCTGGTGCAAGAAGTAGAAATCTTGTGACCACAAACTGTCCAATTGTCCAGCCTCTAACACAAATTTATACATTCTAGAACTCCATCAATCCCTAACAGATGGAACGGATTTGAGAGAATATTAGTTTTTCTCTTTGTGCTAGCAAGAGAAAAATGTTGCGCTAGAATTCTACTAAATGCCTTTTGTCTGTAACCCATTAGGTTCCATTCACGATGCCAAATGTCATGTTATTATTATTCCAATTGAATTAGAATAAGATGAATTGAAATCTCTATTTCTAATTCATCATTGACTTACCAAGATCGATAAATTCAAGTCGCCTTCCAGAATGACATCTAGCAATGTGTTAAGGCAATCGATGTGAAATGAAAAGTTATGTGGTATGACCAGACCTGTTTATGTGTGATTACCGTGGAAATAAATCCTTTCATCAATATAACACAATTGGTTAAGAGATATGGATTGCGTCAATCTCATTTCAACCAATTATGTTATTCACCTTTTCTCTTAATTGATCTTGTTAAGAGTGAAAACACCTTTTCAACTCAGAACTTCACCCTGGTCGAGGACTTTACATCAACTTAAGTATTTGAAATATGTGTTATAATCTCCTACTATCCAGGAGTGAAGAATCCTCATGTTGGACACACTCAACCTTCATATGAATATCATTATACCCATACGATATCATCCTGATGACTTTCGCACAAGAGCCAACATCAATGCTTGCCAAAGCATAGTAATCGTCATATAAAATTCTATGAAGTCCTCAAGTCAAATGACCAAATCCACAACTACGCATTAGAGATTCACCATTGACTATTTGATAGTTATCCATGTGGAATCTTTAGGCGGGTCATCCAATGTTTTGTTCATCTAACAATGCATCCATGTGTTCATTCAAATGTCCCCCTACATTCTAACTTGTGAGATAAGCTACTTTCTTCAAAAGAAAGAAATGCAACACATGCTAGTCTAACTGCAACAACAATATCTGTATCTTGTTGTTACTTCGACTAAGGACAATTTTAGAATAAGTCATTAATGACTTGTATCTCACAGTCACAACACCTTGTGACTTACAAGTTACTTAAACTTACTCTATGGACTCTATTATTTAAGTGATGAGTTAAATTCAATGAAATAATAGATCTTCCTTTATATAGGCAATGATAAAATGTGTTATGCTATCTTAACGATTGGATTTAGAGTATAACATTTACATACTCTTACTAGATCCAATAATTCGTATATCCAATACATAATGAGTCTATATGATTCTCATATTCCTGTTTGGATAGTTGTTTTACATGTGAATTTTCGATATGTGACGCTTCACATATTCAACATTCTCAAGGTTAGTGGGCATGAATCCTATTTTTCTACAATCTATAAATGAGATAGTATCCCTCTCAATACATACTTAGATAATTGATGAGACCCATCTCCCTTGCTTGTGCGATGGATCCATTGTCGTCATAGTACTCATTACAAGAGATACAATATAAGGAACAATCATAGTTAGCTAATGAACTAAACAATCGAGATTGCTTCCCAAGCATCTATGTATTTTGTCTTAGTTGTAGAGTTAACGGTTTTCCTTGTTCAACCATTTCAAACTGACCATACTACTACTATGAGTGAATTCACAATCAGATTGAATATTCCCTTCATCTTTCCTCGAACTGAAGGGTGGTATCTCTATACCCAAAGACTATAAGTCTACATTTCTCCTCTTGGCTATTGTATTCTTAGTACTTCTCAAGTACTCAATAATACAAAAAGTGTCGTACATAGTATTGCGTTTAAGAAGATCTTATTGTCAAACAATCAAGTATCTTCTCCATATCATTCTATCTCAATATGTGTTCTAAACACCATTTTGAGAAGATTAACCCCAAAACATTTGGGATCGAATCCTACATTGGATTCATTTATGTCAACCATGTTGGAAAATCAATATAGCCTTCCATATCCGTCTCTATAGATTCTAGTTACCAAAGTGAAGGTCTTACTTTTCAAATCCATCATAGAGAAATTTTAAATAATTGTACTTTCACTTTCAAGGTTAGAGATTCAACTTCTGATCAATAATATGTCATCTACATATAGTATCAGAAATATTGGACACTACCACTAGCCTTTATATATAGACACATGATTCATCTTTAATTTTGATATAATCAAACATTTTGATTATCTTATCAAAATTAAGATTCTACCTCCGTGAGGCTTGCATTAATCCATAACTAGATGCTTCTAGCTCTCAATTAGGCAGCATTTGACTTAACTTTTGTGTAAATATAGGCTCATCATCTTTGATGACTAATATTATATTAGCAATCAATGATTTGTAACTCAATGAAGTTCAAATGATCTTAACTACTTTCATGGAGCTGGTGCATTCTCAGTCGTCACCACGTCCTAAGTTGCAATCACGTCCCAAATGTCGATATGTACCTCATCCAATGTAGTCGTATATTTTGGCTTATTTAATCGGTTAAATATATGTGTAGTCGTGAACTCTTTCATATTCTACTTTTACTCCCACTGTCTTCTCTTAGATGAACTGTTTCTCCAAAATATTGATAGAATTCGAGAGACTTTTTTTCTCAATAGAAATATAGGAATAATATCCAAACATCTTTTGGAAATCCAAAAATGACTAAAGCTCTATCTTATCCAAATTTAGTAGACTTCTGATAAGTATCAATGTCTTAAATCTTAACATGAGGAAGACTTGACCTTTGAAATCCATATCTTATATGGACCTCAATTAACCAATTCTTATGGAATATGACCAAGTGTTTAAACATAAAGCATTTAGTACAAAACTCCAAAAATAATTTTGGAGATTTTGCATGGCTTCAATAATGATTGCATTGATTGCAATCTTTCTCCTTTCATATACGCCATTATGCCGATGAGCGTGTGAAAGAGTTATCTGTGCGAAAATTATGTTCTCATAATATAATGTTGAAGTCAATCACTTTAAAATATTCTTCACTTTGATAAAATCTAAGCGCTAAGAGTATTTTCTCATTTTGACTTTCTAATTTATATTTGTATTATTTGAACTTTTCAAACTCTCAGGTTTAAATTTCATTATAAGTAAACATGACTTTCAAGGTTATCTAATTATTAAAGACGACTCTGACATATGCCTATTTATATCCTAACGTAACAGGTTCAGCGGATCAACCATTACACTTTTCCTTTTCCATAAAAAACTGACTTGTTAATTTACCTACAAGGTGAGATATATATCTCTGTTAATTGAATTAGTCAAGTGTCATATTTAAGAGTGACTTCTTCTATACCTTATCAATATTTAAAATGTAGATTATTTTTTATTTACTTGACTTCCATAGTATCCCATATTAGTTAAAGAATAAATATTATTCTTAATTAAAGAGGATAATCACTTCATGTCCAAACATGAAATGAAAGTACCATTCTTTATGAGAACTCTAATTAACAATTGTTTAATTTCAAGCTGAATGAGAAAGCAAAGATAGGTGATAACTTCTTAAGCTGTTCAAGCAACATTTACATTATTACCTACATATATGTCTCTCAATCACAATTTTCTTATTTTAGCAATTGTATATTATTACTATCTAATACTTGATTGGCTGAAGAAGTAGATTAGTTAGCCTCTATCAAATAGAAAACCGAAGTAAAATTTTTTTCAAACTTCCCACTCTTCAGTTTGATTAAGGAAGCCTTGCAATTATTAATTCATTGTCCTATTATTGGCATGTTCGAGAAGATTATTCTCGATCATATCATGTTTGAGATTAGTTCCCAAATGAAGACTCCAATCTGAGGACTTTAGTCCAATGAATTTGTTTAGCATCAATGGCATTATACAAATTTAAGTGATAACTCAAATTTAAAACTCATACAACAACAACAATAACAACAAATTAAAATAGAATCATGTTTTATCATATATAAATCAACTTAATAAGGTCTTTTATTAAATCAATTACTTCCACTGTTTTACTGGAACTAATGACCCTCTAATAAATCTCGTAAAATCCTGTTAGATTCATAGTGTGCTAGGATCTCTTTTGTTGTATTAGAACTTTGAGTGACTTAACAAATCCTAACAAAACATCCAGGTAGATACTATTGTCAATCACATCTCAATGTGACTCCTACATTACCAGGTAGACAACTCTTTGTTGCACACATCTTATGAATTTACTTGACCGTGCCTTCAAAATCTCATCTCCTTGAGTGACTCAAAAAAAGATAGACATTGGTTAAATTCTACCCATTATTCAAAAACATCTTATGTTTCATAGTGATAAACACACTTTCTCACTTGAAGCCTTGAGTGACTCAACAAGTCGCATTGAGGGCGGATTCTGATTTATTTACTATAACAATGGAAGACACTTTGTATTAATCAATTAATACAAATTTAATAAATTACTTCAAAAAACTGTATCCCTTTTTGATCTACTCAATAAAAGATGTGATTTTGGTTAAGTCCGACCCATTGTTCAGAAGTATTTGATACTTCATAATGAGAAACATATGTACCAGCGAATAGCCTTGAGTCATTTGACAAGTAGACATCGATGACAAACTCTAGTTTTATTTACAACAATTGAAAGCATATGTCTTATTATAATTTCAAGTGAGGGGTTTTGTCTCATCATTCCTATGTATATTAATTAACATCAACCATGCAATTAATCATACATATAATATTACTGTGGATGATTATGAACAATATCTATCTAATCTTCTCGAGCCATGAAGAAGACTAGTTGGTCAATTCCTAGGGGACATTGCATTTGATTATCGAATGCTAAATGTAATAATCTTTATCTGCTGCTACCACCTGTATCCTATACTAGTTGTCTTCTTATGGTCGGCTGCAACCTATATCCTATATTATTTGGCACGCAAGTCTGTATCAAATGGACGAGCATGCTCATATCTACAAACTAGAGTTCGCGGCCTAGATAAATTAAATAATAGGCTCGCATGCCCATTAAATAATAATAGGCTCCCAGGCCCAAAGAACAAAAGTAGAATAAATTAACCATGGATCCAACCAATTACATGGGTCGAATCGATAACTATCCACTAAATACACATTCATCATATAAATGTGTAATGATATAATATCTAATGTTATATAAAAAAAAAAAATCTCAATTTACTAGCAATGTTGGTCGTCTGTACTAAATTAGATAAAACGGATTGGAACAATAATTAATTAATCAAATTAATTAACTAACTTTCATTAGCAGGTATATTTAATTAAAATCATGTATTAATCAATTATCAAATTAGAGTTCAACTCTAAATTCAAAAGGAGAAAAATTAAATTAATATCTTAATTTAGGATAAAACTCCTAAAATAAAATAAAGTCCAATTTAGTAACTAATCAAATAAATCAATTACTTTAATTGACGAGTTTATTTAATTAAAATAAAATACCAAATTAGTGTCTAACTCCAATTTCAAGATTTTTGGACTAATCGAATTTAGGATCAAATCCCAAATAAGATTCAATTTAATTATCAATTAATTGAATTAACTAATTATTAAATTTAATTTAATTAAAATCAAATTTTAATTCGACAACAAATTAAAGTCCAAACTCTAATTCTAATATTAAGGAAAATTGAATTAACATTTTAATATATGATAATACTTCGAAATAAAATAAAATTCAATTTAGGGTCAAAGTTATGAATTTAGTTAAAATCTAGTTTTAACATTAATTTAAAAATCATGAATTTTAAAATAAAATTTTGAATTGGGTCATAAAAATTTTGCTCAAATATTTAAATTGAGTCAAACTCATTCAAAGTCAAATTTAAATCATTTTAAAAAATTGCAATCTGGCCTCATATTCAAAATTATAAGCATGCCCTTCTAATTTCTAAAATTGCGTGATAGGTCCTTAATTTAAAATTGTATTTTGACCCAATTTCATAATTGCAAGAAGGAGCTCGCAATTTCACAAATTGCAAAGGATCCCCCGCCTCCAAAAAACTTTCACCCGACACCGAAGTCTTCTCCTCTCCCTAAGCTAAAAAGCGGCGCCGGAAGAAACCCAGCACCACCTTAAAGGGCTGTGTCATTGCTGTCAAACGGGCGATAAATTATGGATGTGTAGCAGCGCCTCTGCGGTGCTGCTGCAGATAAGACCACCGATACACTGCAGGTGAGCCGCTATACCGCGCGAAGCGCGATGCTGCTGTGAGCAGTAGTGACCATCGCTGCTCTATCACGCAGCGGCATTAGTTGCCACTGCTCGCATCCCTGCGTGCAACCAGATGCAGCGTGCTTCGTCGCCACACTCTCCCTGAAGCTTCCAAGCTTGGGCGGCAGTGCGCATCCCCATGGTATTGCTGCCGTGCCGACGGTGACTTTCACCGTCTCAGTTTGTCCATAGTGAAATCAGATCCAATTTTAACCCAAAATTAATTCTTTTTCCAAATCAGATTTAGAAGGTGAAAATAATTTTCTTAATTACTAGAAACAAGAAAAACCATCTCTGTTCGGTAAGTTTGAAAAATTGGTTTTTAATCCAATTTATAATCTACACAATTTTTTAAACATCTTTTTAACCATACATTTTTTCTGTCTCCAATTTTTAACCTTACATCTTATTTCGAAATTTACAAAAAATCGATTTTTAATCGGGGCCAATGATCCGAACATCTACTATGGAATCCATCAAAGAATTTACCAAACTCAAACAAGTAACAACCTGGCTCTAATACCACCTTAATGTTTCGAGTCATACATGTACAACGAAAATTAAAAGACTCGAAACCAAAGTCCGAATCAACTTTACACTTAGAAAGAATCTGTTATTAGAATTGTACATTTAATTATATTTGTGGATCTGAAATCTGGCGCAGGAAGTAGAAATCTTGTCACCGCAAGTTGTCCAATTGTCCAACCTCTAACAAAAATTCAAATAGAGAGTTGAATTTGAAACTCTATCAATCTCCACAACTGGAACGAATTTGAGAGTATTCGTTTTTCTCTACATATCGACACATCTATAGAGATGACACATCATCCTCATTGAGCAAGAGACAGTATCCTATAGGGACGTCATTTAGCGACGATATTGTCATCCCTAAAGTTAAACAAAATCGACATTTTAAATATTTATCGCCATTATAACTCCTTTTCCTTGTAGTGTTAAACTGTGGGATAACCATGTAGCGACCCAGAATTTTTACGCGATTAATAATTATTTTAATAGAAAATCGTGTCGCTACTATTAAGTTAACGCCGCGACGTATTCGTATAGCCAAGTCAAGAAATAATCGAGATCGTTCGATTTTAAATTAAATTCCGAATTTCTAAAAAAAAAAATATCTCCATTCTCTTGATTTAAAGTATATTAAGTCCAAGTACTTAATTCAATGTTATCCCAATATTTATTTATACAAAAATTACTTTTATTATTGAAATTAAGAAAATATATGCAAGCATGAGAGGTTCCATTATATGTAATCATGAAGAGCATAATATTTGTATAAATATGGAAAAGTATATGAATGATTTATATACTCCATTATATATAATCATGAAGAGCATAATATTTGTATAAATATGGAAAAGTATATGAATGATTTATATACTCCATTATATGTAATCATGAAGAGCATAATATTTGTATAAATATGGAAAAGTATATGAATGATTGATAAGACTCCATTATATGTAATCATGAAGAGCATAATATTTGTATAAATATGGAAAAGTATATGAATGATTTATATACTCCATTATATATAATCATGAAGAGCATAATATTTGTATAAATATGGAAAAGTATATGAATGATTGATAAGACTCCATTATATATAATCATGAAGAGCATAATATTTGTATAAATATGGAAAAGTATATGAATGATTGATAAGACTCCATTATATATAATCATGAAGAGCATATTATTTGTATAAATATGGAAAAGTATATGAATGGTGCTTTACTTTAAGAAAAGGATGTGTTAAAATTAATAGAATTGAATGATTATGTTTACAATATGCCAACTTTATACATCTATTTAAACCCATCTCTTTTACACACAACTCTACATATATACACTTATTTCCAATCTCTTGACAAAATCCACAAGTAAGAGAAATTCAAGGTGGTCAAGAAAGTTTTGGTCCATTTACTACTACACTTCATTTTAATCTTTTAAAAGGTAAGTATATCTTATATTTTTATGAAAAGTAAGTATGTTTTTATGAAAGGTAAATACACCTTATGTTTTTATGAAAAGTAAGTATGTTTTTATGACAAGTAAGTATATATTATGTTTTTATGAAAAATAAGTATGTTTTTATGAAAGGTAAATACACCTTATGTTTTTATGAAAAGTAAGTATGTTTTTATGAAAGGTAAATACACCTTATGTTTTTATGAAAAGTAAGTATGTTTTTATGACAAGTAAGTATATATTATGTTTTTATGAAAAATAAGTATGTTTTTATGAAAGGTAAATATACCTTATGTTTTTATGAAAAGTAAGTATGTTTTTATGACAAGTAAGTATATCTTATGTTTTTATGAAAAGTAAGTATGTTTTTATGAAAGGTAAATACACCTTATGTTTTTATGAAAAGTAAGTATGTTTTTATGACAAGTAAGTATATATTATGTTTTTATGAAAAATAAGTATGTTTTTATGAAAGGTAAATATACCTTATGTTTTTATGAAAAGTAAGTATGTTTTTATGACAAGTAAGTATATCTTATGTTTTTATGAAAATGTTTGGATCATTGCTATGAAATCAATCTCACAAGATTGTTATGGGTTCCATATGATATGTTTATGATTATGCTAAGGGGACCGGAGTTTAGTAGCGCTACACATAAGAATTCTTGTCATTTAAGTTCGGTAAAATTCTTGTGTCTCCCTATGTTTATGAGTATTTCGATCCTATCCTATGTTATGATGAAAATGATCCATATGCTTTCAAAAGAAAATTTATGCTTGGTATACTTACTGGGATTTTATAAATCTCACTCCACGATATTTACCATTTTCAGATAATTGAAGGTTCGAGGCGGTCAACATGGAAGTGGCAAAAGTGGTTAAGATTGATGAGATAATTATGTTGAACTTTATGTAAGAAAATTATGTTCTATTTTTATTCACAAATAAAATTATGGGATTCTAATTATTCTTTTGAATAATTTTACATTACTATTTAAGTCTCGATAATATGATATGAGTCACTTTTAGTGGCACTCGAATGGTCGAGAATTCGGGTCGTCACAGTTGGTATCAGAGCAAAGAGTTTTAAAAACGATTCTGTAGATTTTTGTAATTTTATTTCTTTAAAAAAAAAAAAAAAATCACTATTCACGTGAACAGTAAAACGACGTGCTATTCATGATGAACAGTGAACGAAATCACTATTCATTATAAAAAAAAAAGTTGAATTTTCACATGTCAAGTATGGTTATGATTTTGAAAAGCATGATGAAATTTGATGTGCGAATTTCAAGGACAAAATTCATTTTAAGCAAGGGAGTTTGTAATGTCCTGAAAATTTTATGGAATATAATTAGTTAGTGATATGATGTTTATATTGATGTCTTTGATAAATTTCTAGAAGTTCGGGGACTAAAGGAAAAATAAGATTTGACGATAAATTTTATTTGGGTTAAGTTATTAATTATTGATGGGGAGATAATTACTATATCGATATTGGATTTGTTTTGAAGACTGTGATTAATTAGGAATTATGATTCAAGAAAATGTTGATTTGGATACAACCACATTAAATTATTGTTGATTAAAGGAAAATAAGATTATATGAAATATTTTAACTCATCACTCTACTATGTCACTCTCCACGTATTGACTCCTTGAACCAGGTATGTTATATGCTTTGCAAGTCATTTACGATTTTATTAAGACATGTTAAGTATGAAATCTTCATATGTTATGAATCTTTAAGTGAAATATACATGTTGAGTATGATATGAATTGATAGAAGCCTGAATTTTAATTTATTCCTTTTTATGTAGAATCATGAGACATAGAGGATATTGATATGAATTTTGGTTCATATTAAGCTTAGTAAGACTGACTAAATTAGAAAAATAAGTTGGTTCGTAACTTTTGCCAAAAAATATATGGAATAATATATTAAACAAACAAAATTAATAATGAATTTGTACAATAATTTATCCCTTTATCACTACCTTTGTGTAAAAACAAGGGAAAAACTGTGGATGGTTATTAGTACTTCCTCTTCAAGTTTCAATTTTCGGTTCAATAATTTATCCCTTTATCACTACCTTTGCTTAAAAGCAAGGAAAAACTGTGGATGATTATTGGTACCACTCTTCAAGTTTCAATTCTGAAAAAAATTCGGAAAGAAAGAAAGAGAACGGGTGTTGAGCATAATGGGAATAATATGACTTAAGAATGATTTTCAAAATAATTGTTGTCCTCGAGTTTAGAAATGATGAACCTTAAATGGACTTTGCATAATTGATTTTAGACATGGCACTAAGTATAAGAAGTCAACAGAAATGATTAGAAATATGTTCAGATTATCTATCATTTAGATTTAATGAGAAATAGCGAGCCAATTTTATGAAGTTTTATGAGATGTTAAGATTATAAGTGATATGATTTTAATGAGACTTTTATGAGAAGCATTATGAAGTTAGAGATTTAAAGATTTGGTTATTGGGAATTAAGTAATGGCTATTATGTTGAGTAAGTGAATTATGCCTCTATATTGAAGAGAAATTTATTATGAACTTTGGCCTTGTGATTAAATTTTGGGAATATGATTTATGACTTATAAATATAAGTATGAGTAATCTTTTGAGCCAATTAAGGTATTGAAGAAAGTGATATTGTGATATTGACGACTATGATTTGAAATTTCTATGTTGAGGAATTATGAATTGATTTTCTGGAATATTTTTTTATCATATTGAAGTTTGATGAAATTGTGGTCAATTTTTAGATCGTTGTGATCAAATGTGGAATTATTTATTATTGTGAGTTATGAAGTATGCTTACGGTTTGAATAAGTCCAAATTTCAAAGGAAACTCTGCCTAGAATTTTATCGTTTGGAATTAAGAGCATAGTATGGTATGCAATCACTAAGAGAATTGAGGTTAGACATGCAAATTCATTTACATCACAAACGAGATTTAGTAGATGATAACAGAGATATTATTATTTTCTCGTAAGGAGAACACACAAGAGTCACATTAGAAAGAAATACATGAAACACGCAAAATCAAAAGAAAGCAACATGGGAAATTCCTCAAATTGAGAGATGTGTTTCCGGAGTAGCCGTATCCTACCACCTCTGACCTTTTGAGGAAATAAAGAAACCTTCAAAGAGGTGTGTTTCGAGAGTAAGAATACTCCGTAATCTACCACCTGGAACCTTTGAGGTACACACAAGATTTAAACATTAAGGAAAATCCTAGGAAATTAGAGGGGTGTCTCGAGAGTAAGAATACTCCGTACTCTACCCCCACCTATTCTAAGATTCATAAAGTTAAGTTTACATTAACCGGACTCCATTTTCGCTTGATTCCCCTTCCTTGCGACCAATCTATCTTAACCCCTGCTGGATCTTGTATTGAGATATATGACTGCAGCTTATCCAGTAGTTCATCAATAGTAGGAGCAGAAATAAGGAGCCTTCTGGAAAATGGAGAGATGAATCCCTGTTCCACAGCATAATCAAGAAAGGTTAACAAGCCATCAAAGAAATTGTTAACATTCAGAAGCCCAATAGGCTTAGTATGGAGATCTAGTTGAGCCCACGAGGTAATGTTAAAGATTTCTTCTAAGGTACCAAAACCTCCGGGCAGGGCTATAAAGGCATCAGAACCATATAGCATACAAGTTATGCGTTCATGGATGGATAAGGTTTGAACTTCATGCCCTCGTGTTTTTCCTGCAACATCTACCAAAGGGACAGGTATGACACCGATTACTTTTGATTTCTCTGCAAGAGCAGATTGGGAAACACAACCCATTAGACCACTGCTACCACCCCCATATACAAGAGTGATACCTTTTTCCCCCAGTTTCTTTCCAAGATCTACGGCCGCTTCTAGATAACCGAAGCCTTTCCCCACTTTTGATCCACAAAATACACAAATAGTTTTGATCTGTTGAAGTTTTGGTGCTTCCATCTTTGATAGTATAGAAGGGAAAACTTACGAAGAAGATGTGATTTTGGGATACCTGAACTATGAAATATGTTTGGCTATTTAAAGCCGGAAAAATTTACTGTTTTTGATTGATTCTGAAAAAGTAAAGATTTACTTTTGACAAAATCGGCCAACTTTTGACTATTTTATCAAAGATATTACCTTTCGGTGATTTATTTTCCAGCTTTATCAAACCTCGAGAAAGGAAAATATATTTTTTCAATATTTATAAAAACTCGAGAAAGGAAAATATATTTTTACCAGCTTTATCAAAACGTGTGAAAGGAAACAGAAGAATATTTTTAAATGCGTATCAAAGATTTACCTTATATCAATGCTGAATTGCCACAACCTCATTTTGTAAAACAGACTGGCAAACAGGATCTTTTGCGATTATATTTTTGAGACTATAACGATTTTTGTCCTCGTTAAATTGAGCATATAAGGAAAGGAGTTCACGTTGCACATACCCACTTGGGTGCGTCTCGAGAGTCAATCGAATATCATCCAAAGACTCCTTACTCAGTCCACCCTTTATGAATTCGATTTTATCATCTCGATTAGTAGAAGAATATCCTAATGATTTGCAACGAGTATTACAGTTCCAACGAGCACATTTGTAGCAACCACCCAGTCTTTTTGCTCTTCGTTTCTTTGCAAACGTGCTTTTGCCTAAACCAGGCATATGTTTTGGAAAGGTCATAGGTAATTCACCAGATAGTCGAACTTTTGCTTCGATCAACCAGCGAACATCTTCTGGAATATCATGAGCCATCAGCAACCTCAATCTTTCGAGCCTTATTCTATAGATCTTTCTCAGATCATTCATAGGAAGATTGGAATAATACTTGCGAATGTTAGAAAGGATGATATCCATTGTTTGATGATTCTAACCTCTTCCCAGCATGAACTATTTAAAAGCGTAAAGGATATGAGTGAATCCGCGTGATGTTGTGTCCAGCAAGAAAGCGCAGGATTATTTTAATGAAAAGAGGAGACAAGAAGTAATGCACTGTTAAATTTTATCGATAAAGGAAGATTTGATGATAAGATTTGAGATATGAAATATTTTTCTTGGATTTTGGGTACTGATATTCTGATATAATAATCAAGGTATAGAAATAATACGGGAATACGTGAAAGAGAAATAAGGACCGTATTGAATCAGAATTCATACGTATATACAAGTGAAAGAAATACTTTGCAGGAAATGTGGTGATATTTAAGTAAAGAATCTTAGTTTGGGAGATATTTGTTTACTGAATTTTGGGTTACAAATATTGGAAAGATAAGTTGATGATATTATGTTGATATGTTATTGGGTATATTACATAGAGAGATTATTCAGGGAATTGTTTTGATTATTTTGAGAATATTCGATGATAAGAAGAAAGGAAAAATTATTATGATATGATATATCAGTAAAGATTTGTTGAAATTTTAGAGATATATACTAATATCTGAGGTCACATGATACGATGATAAGTGACAAGTTACATGAATACTACAAGATATGATGAAATATCACATACGATTGGGAATTTTCATTTTGATTCAGAAGAATTTATGAGTAGACATATGTATATTATTGATAGAAAAGTCCATGTCTTAAGAAAACAAATTGATGCATTTAGTCAAAGTCCAGTGGGTTAAATATGGTTGGGTTAAATATGGTAGCGATGATGCTACATAAGAAGAAGAAGAAGAGATTCTGATTAAGTATTCAGAAATCATAAGATCAAGTAAGTTTAATTTCGAGGACGAAATTATTTTAAGGAGGTAAGATTGTAGCGACCCAGAATTTTTACGCGATTAATAATTATTTTAATAGAAAATCGTGTCGCTACTATTAAGTTAACGCCGCGACGTATTCGTATAGCCAAGTCAAGAAATAATCGAGATCGTTCGATTTTAAATTAAATTCCGAATTTCTAAAAAAAAAATATCTCCATTCTCTTGATTTAAAGTATATTAAGTCCAAGTACTTAATTCAATGTTATCCCAATATTTATTTATACAAAAATTACTTTTATTATTGAAATTAAGAAAATATATGCAAGCATGGGAGGTTCCATTATATGTAATCATGAAGAGCATAATATTTGTATAAATATGGAAAAGTATATGAATGATTTATATACTCCATTATATATAATCATGAAGAGCATAATATTTGTATAAATATGGAAAAGTATATGAATGATTTATATACTCCATTATATGTAATCATGAAGAGCATAATATTTGTATAAATATGGAAAAGTATATGAATGATTGATAAGACTCCATTATATGTAATCATGAAGAGCATAATATTTGTATAAATATGGAAAAGTATATGAATGATTTATATACTCCATTATATATAATCATGAAGAGCATAATATTTGTATAAATATGGAAAAGTATATGAATGATTGATAAGACTCCATTATATATAATCATGAAGAGCATAATATTTGTATAAATATGGAAAAGTATATGAATGATTGATAAGACTCCATTATATATAATCATGAAGAGCATATTATTTGTATAAATATGGAAAAGTATATGAATGGTGCTTTACTTTAAGAAAAGGATGTGTTAAAATTAATAGAATTGAATGATTATGTTTACAATATGCCAACTTTATACATCTATTTAAACCCATCTCTTTTACACACAACTCTACACATATACACTTATTTCCAATCTCTTGACAAAATCCACAAGTAAGAGAAATTCAAGGTGGTCAAGAAAGTTTTGGTCCATTTACTACTACACTTCATTTTAATCTTTTAAAAGGTAAGTATATCTTATGTTTTTATGAAAAGTAAGTATGTTTTTATGAAAGGTAAATACACCTTATGTTTTTATGAAAAGTAAGTATGTTTTTATGACAAGTAAGTATATATTATGTTTTTATGAAAAATAAGTATGTTTTTATGAAAGGTAAATACACCTTATGTTTTTATGAAAAGTAAGTATGTTTTTATGAAAGGTAAATACACCTTATGTTTTTATGAAAAGTAAGTATGTTTTTATGACAAGTAAGTATATATTATGTTTTTATGAAAAATAAGTATGTTTTTATGAAAGGTAAATATACCTTATGTTTTTATGAAAAGTAAGTATGTTTTTATGACAAGTAAGTATATCTTATGTTTTTATGAAAAGTAAGTATGTTTTTATGAAAGGTAAATACACCTTATGTTTTTATGAAAAGTAAGTATGTTTTTATGACAAGTAAGTATATATTATGTTTTTATGAAAAATAAGTATGTTTTTATGAAAGGTAAATATACCTTATGTTTTTATGAAAAGTAAGTATGTTTTTATGACAAGTAAGTATATCTTATGTTTTTATGAAAATGTTTGGATTATTGCTATGAAATCAATCTCACAAGATTGTTATGGGTTCCATATGATATGTTTATGATTATGCTAAGGGGACCGGAGTTTAGTAGCGCTACACATAAGAATTCTTGCCATTTAAGTTCGGTAAAATTCTTGTGTCTCCCTATGTTTATGAGTATTTCGATCATATCCTATGTTATGATGAAAATGATCCATATGCTTTCAAAAGAAAATTTATGCTTGGTATAGTTACTGGGATTTTGTAAATCTCACTCCACGATATTTACCATTTTCAGATAATTGAAGGTTCGAGGCGGTCAACATGGAAGTGACAAAAGTGGTTAAGATTGATGAGATAATTATGTTGAACTTTATGTAAGAAAATTATGTTCTATTTTTATTCACAAATAAAATTATGGGATTCTAATTATTCTTTTGAATAATTTTACATTACTATTTAAGTCTCGATAATATGATATGAGTCACTTTTAGTGGCACTCGAATGGTCGAGAATTCGGGTCGTCACAAACCATCCTCCTCAACTCATTCTTGTATCTTCTAACTGCCCAAACCAAAAAACACGAATCCCGCAGTTCTTACTATATAACCATCAAATGCAAGAATAAATGTTAAATACTGGAGTAAAAAATAGTAAATTCGAGTCACACATTCAATGTTAATTATTAATTAATCATCGCTACAAACTTAAATTTCTAACTCAATTTGCAAATAAAACTTAATTAGATCATGAGTAATTATATTACCACCACAAAATTTATTTACTACACCACATTATAATCACACCACAATTAAAATATATTTTCAATAAATACACCACAACAAATTTACAATAATACTCATAATCCTATAAAAACTTAAAAAAAAAAAAAAATTATTGTGGTGTACTCATCATCCCAAATTCTCAATATTTCTCCAATTTTTCCTCATCATTGCCACCCATTGTTTCCTTAATTACAATTAATTAGGTTTAAATTTCCATGTTACACATTTTTTAATTGATGTTTGATGGATAATTGAAATAATAAAATATTCAATTTCATATAAACATAGTAGGTGGTTGGCTTCTAAATACTTGATACACATTTTTTTTTTTTTAAAATACTAGATGCAATTGAAATAACTATTTTTTTTAATACTAGATGCAACTGAAAACACGATAGGTGGAATGCAGTATGAACACACAAATATATGTAATTGAAAAATCATAGAATTCGAAAACCGAATATAAAATTTAATTGAAAATCAAATATAATTAAATAACCAAAATCCTAGGTGACAACAAAATATAGGGAACCTTGAATAATAAAAAATCTTTCACTAACCTAAAGTCCTAAACTTTAATTTATGTTAATGTTTGCATGATGTTATTATTTGAAAACTCATATGAAATTATTGTATTAACATCTATTCTAATTAACTTGGTATTGAAAAGCAAAAATATAAAATAACAAGAAGAACAAAATGATTTAAAAAAATAAACACAGAGAAGATAAGTGAATTTTTGAAAAATGTGATGTATATAAAAATTATTTTTAGTGAAATAATATTAAAAAAATAAGTATGTAATTTTATTTATGTCTATTTTTATAAATAAAAAAAATACTTTAAATTGTGGTGTAAAAAATAAATTTTGTGGTGACAATATAGACACCATAAATATAAAGAAGAAAAGAAAATAAATTTATTCGAAAGATTGTAGTGTATTTAACAATAGTGAGAGAAAAACAAAAGGATATTTTTATAATTTCTTTTATGTCTATTTTAATCAATAAAGAAATCACATTAAAAATGTAATGTAAGAATTAAATTTTGTGGGGACAATATAGCCCCTCATAAGTGGTCAGAGTTTAATTTGCTTTACACTTAATCTGAAAATTTTCAATACGCCCTTCAATAATATGGCTTTAATTTTTTTTATCCTTTAAGAAAAGTCAAATACTATACTATTCTCATATGTAACTTCATTACATTCCCTGCATTATTGGTAATAATATTTGATCAAACTCTTTCAAACTACCATCACTTCGGCGGACCTCACGTTAATTCTATCAGTTAAAGGACGGGATTTGGGTAAATGCGAAGGAAACTAAAGACTATGTAAGTAAAACATACACCGTAGAATTGTTCTTATTTTGTCTTTGCTAGTAGTTATGACATTTCATTAAATAAATTCTCCATTCACGGGAGAGACTAAAAAATGTGAGTGAGACTCAGCAGATCTAGGTCGCCTCCAATAGCAAACCATTGGACGAGTGTGTTATGATCAAATATGCCTTGGGAGAGCCACATGGACACCTTTATGGAGTAAGATGGATCCTAAAAGGTTCGGCCAAATCTACTTACGTCCAAAGTACTGGTGCATTATTGCAAACCTGTAAGACCACTTTTCATTTTTACGTGTAATTTTAAATTTTACGTAATATTCTTGTGAATGTTATTATAAATTATGGATTTATGATCTTTAATGTCTATAATTGAAATTATTTTGCAGTGGAAGAACTTGGACGCCGGCTCGATCAATGTACCAATTTGAAAGATTATAAATTGATTATTTTAAATTATTTACGTGCAATTCTATGTGATTAATTGCTTTATTGCCTAAGCATGTTATTTTCTATGTTATTATGCCAATTTGAAATTTGGGGAGGAAAGTTTAGTGTCAAACGAGAGTAAATAGAACTTATTGACATACTTAAACAAAAGAGGAGAATTGAGAGACTGACTTGCAATTTCAAAAGATTAAAAACCTAACCCTAACCTAATTCTCACACTCACGCCCGCTCTCGGTCTCTCTCCTTCACCTCGCTCTCGTCTGCCTCGCTCTCTCGTCTCTCACCCTCCCTCTTGGCTTCGCTCTCCTCCGCCCTCCCTTCGACCGCCGATCGCCGCTCCCACCGGCAGTAAGTCCCCTCCCCCCTCTTCCCCTTCCTCTTCGCGTCTCACACACACACACACACACACACACACGAACTGCACACACACACGGTTTCACACAATTTCCACACACACACACCCATAATTCGATATATATATATATTCTATGTAAATAACGTATGTATGCACCATATATGTATAAATTCAGATTTATGGGGTAATTTCAGATTTTTAAGTTTTGTTTAAATTTCGAATTTTACCTTAAATTAAGGATTTAATGGTGTTATGTGTGTGAGTATTGATGTATATGAATGTGTATATTATTATGTATGTATAGATGTGTGTAAATATATAAATCTTGGATGTGGGCATAGGTATGTACTCAGATTTTGGTTATGATGAAAATAAAATTTCTCAGACTGGGAACTCATGAAATTTTGATTTATTTGATGTGATATAATATCAAATTGAGGCTGAATGTATGTATATATGATCATGTATATTTATATGAATATTTAAACGACATATGTAATTTTGAAACTTTGAGATAATAACGACATGTGAAATTTTGAAACTTTGAGATAATAGTATAAAAGAGTAAACCTTAACATTTAAGGAACAAGTTAGTTTAAGTTGAAGCTATGTTCAAAGTTATAAATTTGTAGTTCTAGATCATTTTTTTTTGAATAAGTAATGTTTGGCTTTGATTTGTGAAATTGATAAGTAAGATTTCAAAATTTTCCTTGAACTTAATGTATTACTTCGAATATGATATGATATGTGGTGTTAAATGTGTTGTTATATTATGAGTCACATGAAAGTCTCAACCTCGTTTAAAAGTGTTAAATGTGGTTTGCACTAAAAATCATATTTTGTTAATGAATGAAAATTAATTAGGAGAAACGGTACATTGACGTCGCGGGCAACCAAGACTTCCACCTGCATATTAAGCAAAGTAACTACTGAGGACTACAGGTAAGTAAACTTCCCCTATTTTCATGAAAGTAGAAAGTAAATGTGAAATTAATGTGCATAAGAGATTTCGTGTTAATTACTTAATGTTGATGTATTTGATTTGCGATATGCAAGTATGTGTATTTAAGGAAATGTTCAAGCATGCATATTATCATGTCATTGCATCATTAAGCATGCATTTGCATCGAAATGGAAAAGTCAAATGTTTTAATGAAAGAAATGTGTCAAAGTGCAATTTTTGTCAAAAATTATGTATCCCAAGTTTTTGAAAGAATGGGTGTACTTTTATGTCATGAAAGATGCGAGTGGGAAATGGGGCGCGGGGGACCGGCGTACCCGAATGTAATGAGCCGCTTTGCGGTGGAATGAAGTGAATGAGCCGTTTTGCGGTGGAATGAAGTGAATGAGCCGCTTTGCGGTGAAAATGTGAAAGTTAATTTGGTTCCAAATAAGAATTGCCCACTGTTATCTGATTGACTAGAAGTTACATCAAGTGAGCTCACGATGGAAATGAAATGAAAGTTTTGAAATGTTAAGTGAAAGTTTGAAAAGTTTGAATGTTCTGGAGAGTAAAGTAAATGGGGATACATATATGAAATTTTTAAAGCATTCATGTCATAAGCATGCACTCATGCATAAAGTTTACTTACTGGGCTTTAGCTCACCCCAAATCCCTCTCCAACATTTCAGGTGATGAAAGTTAGGTGGTTTGAGGAGAGCACTGACGGCTGACTCAGACAGTACCCGTTATCGTCTTACTTAATAAAGTTAAATTTATTCAAGTTATCATTTAAATTTATTCCTTAATTCATTATTATTGATAATGGTTTGGTTGAAGTTAGTTTTAATTAAGTATGGGTGACGTATTAGAGGTTAAATTACTTCTTATTTAATTGGTCAATGTCTGTTGATATTTTGGAAAATCTTATGCTTGAGGAGTTTGGGGAATGAATGAATTGGTTTTGGCGATGATGAATGTGATTGAGATGTGATTGATGTTTTAAATTTTTAAAATGGTTTTGATGTCCCTCTACAGGTTGGCTATGTCCAATTTATAGAGGAGACTCTGCCGAAATTTCTGTAAAATTTTATAATAGATAAATGAACATTTTGATTGTGTAAACGATTTAAATTTCGCATTTAATGTGAATGGAAGTTAACACGCCTAGGTTTAAGGTTTTGAAACTTGGGGTGTTACAAAACCCCTCGAGAAAACACCCTGAGTCTTGAGTTTTCTATCGCATACAATCATTGATGGACGTTATGTCAAGCCGAGATAGCATGACTGTGGAGGGATATTATGTGCCTTATTGTTGCGACGGGTCTTCTAGTGGAGGATGAGGCAGACGAGAATGAGGACGACGTAGTTGGGCTATCGATGGGTCTCATGATTTTTTAGTAACTTCGATTTGCAAAATAGGCATACCAATAGAGGACCCACCAACGAAGGTTACTAGCATCATGGCTATGCACAACCTATAGTGATGACTCACATATTATTCAATTACTATTATGACTCTTTAGACACGACAATATCGTCTCTACAAATCGACACACATATAAAGACACATTTCCTTATTGACCAAGAAACACTAACCTATAGAGAATACATTTAACGATGATATTGTAGCTCCTAATGTTACAGAAGTGACGCTTTGACCGTTTGTGGTCCCAATAACTCTATTTCCTGGTATTTTTAAATTGTAGAATAACCATCCTTCTCTCAACTCTTTCTTGCATCTTCAGACCAAAAAACAATCAATCCTCGGAATCAAAGCACATGAATCTCTGATAAGTACAATTTTATATATATTTTGACAATAAATTTGGATAATTGTGAGTCCTTGAGTTTCATATTACTTAATTGTGTATTTTTTTTTTTTTTTTTATTGTTTTTAGGTAAATGTCAAATTTGGATGTATTTGGAGGTTAAACTGAGAGAAAAGACCATAATGAAAATTGAAGTAAAAGTTGAAATATAAGGACTCAATTTAAAAATCTAGAAACTTGAAAGTCTGGACATTCAATTAAATGGGACTGGGCTGTAAAAAGGGGAAGAAGAACTGCAGTCCAGTCACGATTGGCAAACAAGCAGTCTAAACATGATCGCTGGAGTCATTGTATGCCTCGGCTAGACTGTGGCTTGCCCGGTCCTCGTTTTTTTAAAAAGAAAATTCCTCTTATTATTGATTAGTTTCTTTTAGTTTGTTTTTGAGTTTAACTTGGATGAGACTATGATATGAGGTGAAATACTATATAAAGACTAAATCTAGACTAGAAAATGGAGGAGATCATTTTATTATACACATCAAAGGGGAGAAAATTCAAGAACACAATCAAGAAAGTTTGGGCTCAGTGATTTTTTTTGTGTTTTAGGTAAAATATGTGGTTAAAAATTGGAGAGAGAAAATGTATGCAGATAAAAAATGGTTTGAGAAATTGTGTAAAAAAAAATGGTTATAATATGAGTTATAACCCCATACCGGACGCATCCTTATGGACTTATGTGTAATATTATTTTATTGATAAATGTATGGTTAAAAACATAGAGATATGTAGTTGACCTAATTATGTAGAAATAGTTTAAACTCGAAAGAGGGAAAATAGGTATAATTGTAAATTCAATCAAATACAACTTTTGAAAGAAAATTTGGGATGAAAAATTAAATATGTTAACTAAGTTAAATCATGAGTTCCAATGCTTTTACTTTATAAGTTAATTCTAAATCTTGGCCTCTAATCAGTAATGTAATTATTACCCATTTATAAATCAAATTATAAAAAACATGATTTCTTAAATTACTTTTTAATTACACATATTTTTTGAAATCACTTTTCAATCGTATAATTTACTTCAAAAACAACAAAAACCATTTATAAACACCCAAAATTCAGCCAAAATGAGCATCGATCTTTGCACACTTAGTTGCAAATTTGTTTATGTAATTATTTGTTTTAACTTTTAGTAGATTAATAAAAAACAAATTCTTTTTATCTTATTTAGGATTGATGCGTGTCCAATGCACCAAAATAATAAATAAATTCTTACTCGTCAAATATTAATTAATAATGTAGAAGCGAGAGTAAGGGTCGATCCCACGAGTAACGGAAACTAATTTTAGTTGTTCGATCAATTAGAATGGAATGGGGGGTTTTGTTGTTTGAAATTGCTTGAATGAAAACTATGCATAAAAATAAACAATTAAATATGACTAGAGAAATAATATGAGAAGAAATCTTGTTCTCGGGTTTGGTTGTGCCCCCAATTAATGTTATACTTTTCCTTGTAACGTGTTTCTATTCCTAATTCAATTATCAATCATAAATAATCAACAAACTCTGATTATCTAAATTCTTCCTTATGTGTATTGATTCAAAACAAGCTCTTTGAACCAATTCTAGCCACGGACAATCCTAAACAAGCTCTTAGGATTTAATGCACGACTAGTATGAAAATCTAGAAGAATAGATTGAATTGGATCGTTAATTACACAAGCTCGAATTAATCAATCCAAGTTGAATTATTACTAAACCTGCACGAGATTTATTTGCTACTAAAGTAAAGATTCAATGACAATTACGGATCAAGAATCTAAACATAGCGTATTCATGAATCCAAAGATCAATAATCCAATTGGCCAAATTAAACTATTAATCAAATAAACTCAATGAACATTCAAAACATAATAATCCAACAATTGAAATAAAGGAATAAATTCACGCTGCTAATTTGTAGGAAAAGAAAATAACATAATTAAATTGACACAACTTCCCCTGTGAATAAGATATAGAATTTAGCCTAGCATGATTGTGGTAGATTCTTCAAGTTGCTTCATGAATTCCATTGTTGTTGATATTCTTGCACTTGAAAATCTCCAAAGAATGCTCTATATTTTTCTCTCAATTTTCCTCAATGTGTAACTTCTTTCAAAAATAATAAAAGTCCCTTTTTCTTGTCATGAAATTCCCTTTTTATAGCCTTAATTTCGTGCCCTAACTTTGGGACCAAGAAATCCAAAATTATGGAAAGAATTGAAATATGGAAATTTTTGACTTGAATAGTTACGGCCGTAAGTTTTCCTTTACGGCCGTAAAGGAGTTTCTGCACATTTCTCGCAATTTGAAGTTACAGCCGTAACTTCTTATTTACGGCCGTAATTTGGGTTCTGCTGATTTTCTTCTTTTGAGGTTTACGGCCATAATGGATATGTCTTACGGCCGTAACATCTTTTCTGCTTATTTTTTTCCTGTTTCAACATGCGCTTACGGCCGTAAATATTTTTCTTGCGGCCGTAAATCTTATTTGCACCTAAGTCCCCAAACTTCAGTTTTTAGTGCAATTTGGTCCTTTTTTCTTATTTTCTCTTCTTTTATGACCCTATACAATATAAAACATAAAATGCATTAATAATACTTAAATAGAATCACATTATGGCATATTCAAGGATATAAGTATATAAAATAAACGTTAATATAACACTTATCAAATCCCCCCACACTTGAACCATTGTTCGTCCTCGAACAAAGATTCTCAAAGAAAAGAATAGGACTCAAACAATAGATTACAATTTAGAGACTTGAGGTTGCAACCCACTTTTCTTTAGCAAAAATGTTTCATTGCATGATCGGATTGTGTTCGTGTGTGCTAGAGATGCAATGCCCTTTATTTCCCATCCCAATCATGGCTCGATATGGCTTATTTCCTTTCACCTCTCGTATTTGTTCACATCCCAACCATTTATGAGTGACTACGAGGAGAATAATTTCAACCAACTCCAGTGGAAATCAGTTGTGTAAACCGAGTTGTTCATGACGTGAATTCAGTCAACACAGTATCCCCGACCACATTCATAGCACCAACCCTAGACCAAGCAATTCAAACCACTCATAAGCATATGTAATGGGAGTTAACACCCTCACAAGATATTTCTCTCTTCGCACAAAGTGTATGAGGGTTTGATTTTTTCACTCATCTCTCTGCATGGATAAGTCAGTACCACAGATTGCCTAACTGTCATAACCGGAGCCAACAATAACACAAGTGCAAAGCGAAGGTCTTTATTTGGTTGTAACGGGGCTTCGGGTAAGGTAGGATAAACGGATATATTTAGGCTGAGTCGAGAAGGAACTTCGCAAACCAAGTCAATTCATAATGACATTACTTCATTTTCCCCTTAATATGAACTTCATTGTTTCCCGCTACCCAACTTTGTTCAAACTTGAATCTCTTCTTTTCTCTTTTTTTTTCACAAGTTGAGTGTTTGACATCCTCAAATACTAATTTTCATGACGAACTTCCTTTTCATTGCTTTTTCTCTTTCGATTTTTTTTTTCAAATAAAGAATTCAACTTTTTCTCAATCACAAGATAGAATTTCAATCCCCTGAATTCAGTCCATTACACGGCCATCGCCCAACACAAGATAATCATTTTCAACTTCTTAGACTTAGACCATAGCACAATCCTCAATCAACAAAAGCTTGCGAATCCCCTCTCCATGGGTTCAAAACAGAGATAATGCGAAAGAAAGGGTATTCATGGCTTGTAACGTGGCATAAAAATTCAAAGAAAGGCTAAGGCTCAAACGAGCTTCTAATGGTCCATGTAGCAATGTAGGCTCTTTTAGCAAGTCAAATTTGGTTTAACCTATTTCCTTTGCTATAATTTGCACTTGAATTAAGAAGCTACAACGGTATGCACAAGAAAGCACATCCAAGCATAACCCAACCATGCAGGACACACATCAAAGAATCACGAGCTCATAAGTATTAAAAACAGCTCTTAGGCTCAAAAGCTCACAAATTATGGTTTTCATGTGTTTCTCCCATCCAATTATGAGTTATAGGTCATTACTTGATCTTCATTCCAAATCTAAGTCCATTGGTCGAGGATAACAGTTAAAAGTATTCAAACCATGACTACTCACAAAAGTATAATAATTGGGATGTTCAGGGTTATATATGTAGGAATAATCTGTCTATTGTGGGTTAGGTTGACTAGGTTGTAGACATTTGAATATTTTACTTTTCATTTTCAACCTATTTGTGAAGTTTTGGACGAGATGATCTCTATGTGCTCAATTTATATCCAATTATGCAATGATTTTTCAAAAAAATGAACCAAAAGTGGGGTCGCTTCCTATCAAAGATTAAAATGGATGCTGACTCAAACTGAATTTTAACGTTTCGACTACAGAAAGTAGATAAAGACATTAAGCTCACAATCAATTCCATTCCCCCAACACTTAGACAAAAAAATGTCCTCATTGAAAAATAAAGTTAAATAGTAGAAGGGGGAAAAAGAAAAAGAAACTCCCTCGAGTCTAACGTGGCGGTGGAACGTCCCGGGGTTTCTGCAACTATCGAATCTCCTCCTGAAGGCTCTCTGCTCTTCCAGCATAAGTTGCTGATCTTCTTGCAAGGCATTCAGCTGAGTTTGGAAGGCTCCCATAAATTCCAGCACCTGCAGCTCAAAAGGGGTAGGAGCAGGGGTACGTGAGTGAAGCAGTTATTTATTTATTTATTATTTTTTATGTGTGAATGAAATGACTAAATAAAATAAAAATAACCAAAAATGAAAATACAAAAATAAAGAGTCGAGGAGGTAAAGAAACTCCCCTCTCGGGTTACCTCCCGAGCAGCGCCTTTGTTTACTGTCGTTGGCTAGACATGTTGCTTCCTTCTTCATCCGGGATCAACTGGACTCTCAATGCTCAAATTCTTCTTCATGCACTTCATTAGAACCTGCAAAATAGGGGGTAGAAGCTCTTCATTAGAAATTGGTGATGCGACCTGAGAGATTTTACCTGATTGTAGTGACTTTGGACAGTCCTTTCCATCAAGTTCAAAAATCTCTTGTGCTGAAAAATCAATCACATTAACAGACTGAACAGGGTTATCATCAAAAATTTTCACGGAATCATAAATATTGAATTGAACAATTTCATTATCAAATTCCATGGAAAGTGTGCCACTGCTAACATCTATCTTAGTCTTAGATGTTTTCAAAAATGGTCTGCGTAGCAAAATAGGTGTGGAGCTGGGTGAATGATCATCATTCATATCTAACACATAAAAGTCCGCAGGAAATACTAACCCGCCTACTTGCACTAGAATGTCCTCAACTACCCCGTCAGGGTAAGCATTAGAACGATCGACTAGTTGAATTATAACATTAGTTTCAATCAGTTTGGCAAGTTTTAATGAAGCATAGGTGGACCTAGGTATTACATTGATAGAAGCACCTAAGGCTATTAAAGCACGATTTATCTTCTTATTACCTATTTGACAAGGTATGGCAAACATACCTGGATCCTTGCACTTTGGAGGTAATTTTCTTTGAAGAAGTGCAGATACAGACTCACCCATTCTTACCATCTCATTTCCCACCAGTTTCCGTTTGCTAGTGCATAAATCTTTTAAAAATTTTGCATACCAGGGGACTTGCTTGATGGCCTCCAATAGCGGGATATTGATTTCAACCTTCCTAAACATTTCTAACATGTCCTTTTCTTTGCTTTCCTTGTTCATCTTTGCCAACCTGCTAGGAAAAGGTGGAGGTGTTACTTTAACATTTAACTGGGAGTCAGTTTTTACCTGAGGTTTTTGCGAAGCGTCGTTTCTCTTCCCGACTCCCTCCTTTTCATCTCCCTCCATTTCAGGTGCAACCGGTTCCACCCTTGGACCCTCAATTTCTTTTCCACTCCGGAGGGTTATGGCACTCACGTTTTTAGGATTTATCTCGGGATGAGATGGTAGCTTCCCTCCGGATTGTGATTCCAACCTATTTATTGCAGTGGCCATTTGGCTCATTTGATTTTCCAGGTTTTGAATGCTTGACTTGGTATCCTGTTGGAATTGCATCGTGTTAGTTGCCAACGTCTTAACCATATCTTCAAGAGACATACCTGAATTTTGAGGTTTTTGTTGATATTGCCCATGTGGTTGGAAAGTCCATTGCTGCTGGAATTGTCCTTGTGACTTGTTTGGAGCAAAACCTGGGGGTTTGTTATTTCCGTAACTCAGGTTGGGGTGATCTCTCCACCCGGGGTTGTACGTGTTTGAATATGGGTTGTACTGTTGCCTTTGAAATGGAAACCCTTCTGCGGCCTTTACCTGTTCATTGTTTTCTTCTTGCAATACCGGACATGTATCCGTTGGAAGTCCAAAGTTCGAACAGATTCCGCATGCTTTGACCTGATTCGAGTTCCCTACAGCAAGCTGCTTAACGAGATTGGTTAGTTCATATAATTGACCTTCGATATTGGAACTACTTACCTCGTTCACTCGGCGGACTTGGGAGTCTCGGGTTGAATTGAATTGCTGAGTATTTTCTGCCATATTAGAGATTAAAGCCCGCGCTTGTTCCGGCGTCTTGTCCATCAGTGCTCCTCCACTTGCGGCATCTATCATGTTTCTATCCATCGGTGCTAAGCCTTCGTAGAAATACTGCATCAGGAGTTGCTCACTGATCTGATGGTGGGGGCAGCTCGAAATGAGTTTCTTGAAGCGCTCCCAGTACTCATATAATGTCTCGCCATTGCTTTGGA
Source organism: Ligustrum vulgare (assembly GCA_963555705.1). Taxonomy (NCBI): domain Eukaryota; kingdom Viridiplantae; phylum Streptophyta; class Magnoliopsida; order Lamiales; family Oleaceae; genus Ligustrum; species Ligustrum vulgare. The sequence continues at coordinate 35,534,657 of OY743183.1, read as the reverse complement.
GAACCCCGCAAATCTCCTTCCGGATTGTCCCCGCCCTAGATGCAGGGAAGTATTTTTCCAAAAAGAGTCTTTTCATATCGTTCCAAGTAGTAACTGTTCCCGATGGTAGGTAATAGAGCCAGTCGGTGGCGGCATCCTTCAATGAGAATGGGAAGGCTCTCATTTTTATTTGCTCCTCGGTAATGCCCGTGGGCCTCATACTGTCGCAAACCACATGGAACTCCTTTAGATGTCTATATGGATCTTCACCGGCATGTCCCCGAAAAGTAGGTAGAAGGTGGATCAAACCGGATTTTAGCTCAAATGTTCTTCCTTCTTCTACCGTTGGAAAAGTGATACATAAGGGCTGTTGAGCCACATCGGGAGTAGCCAGTTGTTTAAGAGTTCTGTTGTCGATGTTGTTAGCTGCCATTTGTCGTGCTGCTCTCCTTTGCTGTCGAAAAGTCCTCTCAATTTCTGGGTCAAGATCAAAGAGTTCACAATTAGTTGACCGAATTTTAAGCATATAAGCAAAGGAGCACAAATTTATTTATTTATTTATTTTTCTTTTTTGAAAAATTATATAAATAAAGTGAAAATAAAACAAAAATAAAATAAATGCAGAAAAATAAAATTCTAATTAATTAAACACTAAATTGGTTAACCGTTCCCCGGCAACGGCGGCAAAAATTTGATGCATGTCGCAATGCACCAAAATAATAAATAAATCCTTACTCGTCAAATATTAATTAATAATGTAGAAGCGAGAGTAAGGGTCGATCCCACGAGGAACGGAAACTAATTTTAGTTGTTCGATCAATTAGAATGGAATGGGGGGTTTTGTTGTTTGAAATTGCTTGAATGAAAACTATGCATAAAAATAAACAATTAAATATGACTAGAGAAATAATATGAGAAGAAATCTTGTTCTCGGGTTCGGTTGTGCCCCCAATTAATGTTATACTTTTCCTTGTAACGTGTTTCTATTCCTAATTCAATTATCAATCATAAATAATCAACAAGCTCTGATTATCTAAATTCTTCCTTATGTGTATTGATTCAAAACAAGCTCTTTGAACCAATTCTAGCCACGGACAATCCTAAACAAGCTCTTAGGATTTAATGCACGACTAGTATGAAAATCTAGAAGAATAGATTGAATTGGATCGTTAATTACACAAGCTCGAATTAATCAATCCAAGTTGAATTATTACTAAACCTGCACGAGATTTATTTGCTACTAAAGTAAAGATTCAATGACAATTACGGATCAAGAATCTAAACATAGCGTATTCATGAATCCAAAGATCAATAATCCAATTGGCCAAATTAAACTATTAATCAAATAAACTCAATGAACATTCAAAACATAATAATCCAACAATTGAAATAAAGGAATAAATTCACGCTACTAATTTGTAGGAAAAGAAAATAACATAATTAAATTGACACAACTTTCCCTTTGAACAAGATATGGAATTTAGCCTAGCATGATTGATGTAGATTCTTCAAGTTGCTTCATGAATTCCATTGTTGTTGATATTCTTGCACTTGAAAATCTCCAAAGAATGCTCTATATTTTTCTCTCAATTTTCCTCAATGTGTAACTTCTTTCAAAAATAATAAAAGTCCATTTTTCTTGTCATGAAATTCCCTTTTTATAGCCTCAATTTCGTGCTCTAGCTTTGGGACCAAGAAATCCAAAATTATGGAAAGAATTGAAATATGGAAATTTTTTACTAGAATAGTTACGGCCGTAAGTTTTCCTTTACGGCCGTAAAGGAGTTTCTGCACATTTCTCGCAATTTGAAGTTACAGCCGTAACTTCTTATTTACGGCCGTAATTTGGGTTCTGCTGATTTTCTTCTTTTGAGGTTTACGGCCGTAATGTATATGTCTTACGGCCGTAACATCTTTTCTGCTTATTTTTTTCCTGTTTCAACATGCGCTTACGGCCGTAAATATTTTTCTTGCGGCCGTAAATCTTATTTGCACCTAAGTCCCCAAACTTCAGTTTTTAGTGCAATTTGGTCCTTTTTTCTTCTTTTCTCTTCTTTTATGACCCTATACAATATAAAATATAAAATGCATTAATAATACTTAAATAGAATCACATTATGGCATATTCAAGGATATAAGTATATAAAATAAACGTTAATATAACACTTATCAAGGATTCATTAGTCAAAGTTAAAACTGATAGTTAGATAAAATAGTCTTTGTAAGATAATAATATTGACTCTTCTAGTCCACTTTATGTTGGGATTTGTGCCCAAAAGTATTAATTTACTGAAATGTAATAAACGATTATTTATATTTGATATAATATTTGACGTTTATTTAAATTTGCAAATCATTATTATATGTAACTTATAACGAATGGTCTCGATTGTTTTAAAGATAATATAATATTAATACTTTCGAAGTATATAAGATTAATATTATATTTCAATCGAGAATAATTTAGTCCTGAACCTTGAATAAAGATGAACACTTTATTCTATTCAAGTTTATTTGATTATTACTCTAATTAATAAGAATAGATGATTTATCTTAATCGTCGCGACTAGTTGAGTTGTGAGTAATAACATTGATATACTTTGGGATAAGTATATTGGACTGGACCATCGTGAAATTAATTCTATAGCATGATCGTGCTTAGGAATTGAGATTTCACATGACTATCATATGGATTGTCTTAATCTATCTTGGATGATATTTATTATGTAACAATCCTTAGGATTTTTGATATACTATAAGTGATATCACTCATTGATATGATTAATAACTTTGTATGTTAGGAAACAAAAAGAAAGTAAATTAATGAATGACTTATTGCAAGAGGAATTCGTTGCTCTAATTGTGGAGTTAAGAAGATCACTTAAATATTTTAAATGCAAGCATGATTTTAGGAATCTAAGCTTAGTATTTAACATTCGATGTTAAATAAAGTCATAGCAATAAGAATATTGATTTAAGCAAAATGAATAATTAATTAGGTGAAACGATTAATTATATACCTAATTAATTATCAATCTCAAACGGGGACAAAATATCAGATTGATAAGTCAAGAGGATAAATAATTATGGAAAATAAATATATTGCTTCTATTATTATTTTATATATTTAGGAATTGCAATAATTCGCCTATAGCGGTATGAGCGAATTATTAGATAAATTAATTGGACAGTTTGTTAATTGGCATAACCGGATTTAATTATTGGGATCCTATAAAATATAAATCTAATTGGGTTTCCCTCAATTGCCTAAATAAGATTTGAAGGACTAACTTGTAAAGAATTTGATAGTTCTTGAATTGCGCTATTAAAAAGAAATTAAAGATAGAGTTACTTGTAAGACAAATATGAAACCTAATCCCGCAAGGAAAAAGACAAGAGTTACTTGTTGGACAAGTATAAAACTCTAATCCTACAAAAAAATAGGAGAGGAGTTAAAACTCTTCCCCTATATATACATATGAGGGGATAACTAAGAATTATTTTACATTTTTGTTTTGTTTATTCCCTAATTAAATATTAAAGTGAGAATTTTATATTCTTTCACTTCGGTAATATTGTATATTTGTGTTCTTAATCTTTTGATATCCACACATCAACGCAATCTTATTCTTGAAGGAATATTGGGAAGATTCAAAAGTTGGAAGATGGAACAATTATTTCAAAGATTGAAGTTCATATCACTAGTACAGATTAACCCAAAAAAATAAGAAATACAAGTTGATCTTTGAAAAAAAGACACAAAAAAATACATGATGGCAATTTTGTAAATAAGTATTAAGAATATGTGTCGATTGTATTAAACAACTGACTCGTATATCACAAAGGTGTTAGTTCTTTATAAAAACAGACGTCAATGCAGTAAAAATAAGCATAAGTTCGAAAAAAAAACCAATGTATTTACCGTTATAAGGCGTCAGTTTGCACTACAGCCGACGCCTAAACTTGAATAAAAATCTGTCAGAACCCGAAAATCAACATTTCCTCAAATCTATCTTCTTCCTTTCCCTCGCGATGCCTCTCTCGATCTCGTCGCCACCGCCACCTTCGGTATTCTCTCTTCCCGACCCCCAGAATCTATTCCCTTCCCCCCAACACACACACACACACACCAAAACACACACACATCGACGCACACGTGGGGAGGCAGATTTTGGAAAGTTTTCAGTAAGCTTCTATTAGCTTTTGGCAAGAGGCGCAACTCTACTCGTCAATATTGCCAGCAGATTTAGCAAGGTTTTCAGTAAGCTTCCATTCTTGGTGTAAAAAACTGGTTTCCATTCAAATAAGCTTCCATTTTTGCTATATTTTTTATGGTTGTTGTGTGGAATCTTTTACGTGTTAGGGGACATTATTTGGTTGTTCTAAGTTCATGTTTCATTGTTGATTGTTGTCTGTTGGGTTGAGAATTGAAATGTGTTTATTTGGGCTTTCAATAAATGGGTGGAAGAGAGCAGCTAAAGATTGGATTTTTGAGGTTTTGTTGTTGTGATGTATTGATGGGGGGTTTTTGTTCAAGAAAGAAATTCTTGTGAAATTTGCATTTTTGTTGGGTTATGTGAAGAATGGTGCCACAATAAGATTGACAGTATCATCATGCTGTTTTAATCAGTTTCACTTATTGGGGAAACAATAATTTTGGAAATTATGATTTTACCAAATAATCTGATTACATTTATAGAATGAGGAGAATATAATTATGAAGTGGAACTATTGCAATTTAGGAATCTATGAAGATTGTTTCGTTTGAGCTCTTACATGCTTGACCTTCTTGATAATTGTGAGTTTTAACTCTTTCAAGCAAGTGAGAAGAATACTACTAACAGGATGCCCTCCCCCCTCCCCCCCCCCCCCCCCTCAAGAGAATTTGCGTTTGTTATTTTCAATTGTGAGAATGCTCTTGTTTTTTTTACTATAGATTATCTTTGGCAAAGTGACATATATTGTGCAATTCTTGGCTGATATTAGATGCATGGCTAAATGATGAGATTCGAAGAGCGGAAGAAACGCCGGAAAGTTTCAAACTCAGGTTGTAGTTGGACGGATGAATCATGACCCGATATTCACGACGCGATGGCTCGACGATGCGGAATAAAGAACCACGATTTTCGAAACGCCACAAGGAATTGCCGAACTTCCTTGATAAGTTTCTGATTTTGAACGCCACAAATATTCTAGCAAATATTTGATAAGTTCGGGATGAAGGCCACAAGATAATCAATCTTGAAAAGTTTGGGTTTGTTATGTGAATCCACACATTAAACAATTGAAAAACATCCAATCTCTTTTTATTCAATAATCAAAGTCTATTTTTAATATTACAATGAAGACGCCTTTATAGAGGCTACCAGAATAAAAATCCTAATTTACTTAGAAAACTAAATAAAATCTAATTTAATTAGGGAATAGATAAAATCTCTCATAATGGAGTCATAATTTAATTGGAAACAATAATAAAGACAAAGTAAATATAATCCTATAATTATGGAAATATAGTAAATTTTCGTCTGCATCATTGATTTGCCAATTTGAAGCCCAAACGATGGAATTTGGCCCTAAAATCAATGGCTTAAGGGCTTTAGCCCATAAGTCTTGCTCAATGACCCGTTTCTACTCGAAAAAACATATATTATCCATCCAATTCCGACATGGTTGACTGGACTGCACTTTTATTTGGCTTGAATATTTAACTTTCTGTCAAGCCTGCTGTAACGCCCCGAATTCCGCGGAGCCCGGGACGCCACTTCGTCCTTTAAATCTGATTTTATTGCGGAAATAATTAAAAATCTCAAACATCATATTTATTATTTGAAACCTTTGAAACAACATTTTTGCGGAATAAATGAATTTATAAAACATCACATCCATTGTTTAAAAGTTAAAGCGGAAACTAAATTTTAATCAATTTAATTAAAACAATTCATAAAAATCAAATCTTAAGTTTTAAAGTAAAGTAACGATAAATAATTAAATTGACGACATTTATGAAACAATTCAAATATTGAAATGATTTGAAAAATTATTCTTGGAACAAAACATGAATAAATAAGTTTCACTTTCAAATAAAACATTTCTAAAATCTCAATAATTGCCACCATCGCACGCCTCGCCGCCGACTCCGTCATCTGCAAAATTTGTTTTTTGAAAACGTGAGTATTTCATAGAAATACTCAGTAGACTCGCGCATAATAATCATTTAACATTATAAATTAAAACACATAATCATGATATTCAAGTTCTCAGGTGTCTAACGATCACCAGTAGTCTCATGAACATACAAGTTCAAGTCTCATGCATTTAAGCAAGTAAATTCTCATAACATAGTCTCATGCTTGGAAAGCAAGTAATTCTCATGAACACAATCATACATGCTAAAATTATAATCCAAACAATTATTAATGCGCACTTTTGAAAATAGAAAGATTTGAAATTTAGAGTCTACCTCAAATCACGAGTTTGAAAGTTGAGCAAGAAAATTCACGTTGTTCTTCTAAATGTCCAAGCGCCTTGTCCAGCATAACTTAAAATGATAAGTCCAATTTAATACTTTAAAGTTGATTTAAATGACTTTGAACTTTAGGGACTGAAATGATTATTTTAAAACTTGGGGGCTAAAATGAATATTTTTGAAAGTTGAGTTGAAATTCAAAACGAATATTAAACTATTGAGCTGAAATAATAGATTTTAAAAATGGAGTGGCCGATTAAAATCATTTAAAACTTAAGGACTGAAATTATAAGTTTTAAAACTAAATGGCTGAATTAAAACATTTTAAATCATTAGGGACTTAATTTAAAAGACTTTGAAAACTTGAGGCCCGATTAAGAAAGCTTTTTAAAAATAAGGGCTGAACTAAACAATTTAAAAGATGAGGGAGTAAGAGGCAATAATCAACATTTATATAAACATTTTACTTCTCTCTCTCTCTGTTAATCGAACCAGAGAAGAGACGAGAGAGAGAGGGGCGCTACGGAGGGAGGTCGTCTCCGTTCAGGGTTGCCGACGCCCCTCGCCGGCGGTCTACCGACGATAATGCCGCCGTGGAGTGGCGGAGATGCGGGTGGTAAGGGGAGGCGAAAAGAGGAAGTATTAGGGCTTGGTTTTTGTGCGAACCGAGGCGGGTAGTTCGAACTTGGGCTGCAGTTTTCCGACCAAATCAAACGGCAAATCGAGGTAAGTTATTGGGTTATGTCTATTCTTGGATTTTGGGGAAATTTTGGAGGAGGGCTGAGGCGGTTGAGGGTGGCGTTTGGGTGTTGATTGGACATTTGGGTTCAGGTGGTGATGACTTGGTGGTGCTCCGGCGGTTAGGTCTGGGCAGTAGGTGGTGGCCGGTAGTGGTTGTGGTGTTGATTGCGAGTTGGAGGCTGCGATTCGAAGTTGCAGATTGAGTGTTCTCATAAGTTTCTATGTATGAATGTGCAGTATGGTTTTCGATTGAGGCAGCCTGTTGGTGGTGATGATGACTACTGGTGGAGTTGACTGTGGTTGCGGCGGGGGTGAGGGTGAAGTGGTTGATGAAATGTGACGGTGGTTGTTTGGTAATTGCGGTTCGTGAGTGTTGAGAAATTTCCTACAGTCTGGAGCCGTGAGTTAGGATGTGTGGCAGCATATATGTGTTGTGAAGTAGGCAGTGTTACGGTGGTATTTTTGCTGTGGGATAATGACAATTGGAAAAAGAAAGGAGATACCTTGCAGTTGTTTCTTTGGGTACGTGAATGAGGCTGGGGAGAGGGGATTATATCACTTTGATTAATGTGTGGCAGCCTTTGGTTTAGGAATGTTGAGGGAAATGTAGAGAAATATTGGCTGAATGGGGGGGATTGAGGGAGAGATTAGGGGTGCAGTAATGGCGTGTGAGTGATGAGGGTGGTGAGAGGAGAGGAGTTAAAGGCAGGTGTCTGGACTAAACTTTGGTAAGTCAGCAAGTGACTGAAACTTGGGAGGGATTTGGGATTAATTTGAGTTGATCGGCTGATTGAAAGGGATAGAGGAGTGATCATGGTTTGTCCATATAGGGAAAAATGGTAAGAAATGGTAGGTTAGAGCTTGTGTTGATGATTGAGGAGGGAATGATTTGTGATTGGGATTCTAAAATGGCCAAGAAGAAAATGGTTTGGCTTGAATTTGGTTGAGATCAAAATTTATGGATAATTGGGATTTTAAAATAATTAAAATTCGAGAATAAATTTAAATTGGAGATAAAATATTTTGGGTTTAAATATTTTGAATCCAATATTTGAAAATCGGAATATGATAATGGACTTGGGACATCATTAAATAAAATTTGGAAATTGGAATGTGATAAAATTTAAAATAAATTAAATTTCACTTCACTGATTTAGACGATCACGTTTTAAAAATAAATCGAAAAAAGTCGTAGCGACACATAAAAATAATGTTTATTTAAATAAGTCATGAGAAATTCTCGGTCGTTACAACCCTACCACCTTAAAATAATTTCGTCCTCGAAATTTTAAAATTTTCTTGATCTAAAATACTTTGGGTACTTCAAAGTTTCTTCTTTCTTAAAATCCTAAAATAATTAATATGACTAGACAAGAGCACTGGTTTTTGAATAATATTTGGAGATTCGTAGCGACGAGTTTGGTAAAACAAGTCTTCTATGTTTGAAAATTTCTCGATCGCTACAACCTTCTCCACTTAAAATAATTTCGTCCTCGAAATTTTAAATTTTCTTGATCTAAATATATCAAGGTATTAAGCCAGACTTCTTTCTTCTTTCTTTTCTCAAGTAGTTTCAGCACTACCTTGTCTACCCCCATTGAACTTTGACTAGAGAAACCTCTTTATTAATCTCTACTATTTCTTTAAGAAATCATATCGCACCATAATAATCAATCATTATGAAGTCTATCCTCATCTTCTCAAACCTCTTGTAACGAATAACCCAAAATCAATTGTAACATTTCAACTCACATGAATATTTTTCCGTGTAATATGCCTAATAGCATGTTATTCACAAATCAGCATAATATCATCAGCTTATCGTATACGAGAATCTATTGGTATTTCGTATGTATGCCTGAAATGATCATATAACTCCACATTTACATTGATACTTAATCGATTGCACACTTCACCAATCAGGATGTTTATAAATAACAATCTCCAAAATTATCAAAACTTTAACTCCAAATTGATACTCCGTTCAAGACTTCACTCATGCTAACCTAAGCTGCAACGTAAATAAACAACCAATAACTCTCAACAATCCTATACTTGAAAAATAATATTTCCTCATTGTTCAAAGGTCAACCAAAATTTCCCCTTCATAATCTCGAAGTGTCTCCAACAAAATCCTCAAATGTTCCTCATATTGTTTACTATCTCTAGGATAAACCAAAATACCGTCCATGAATACAATGAAAAACATATCCAATTAATGTTGGAAAATTCAGTTCATCAATTCCATAAATATTGTCAGTGCTTATTTATTCAAAACTTTAAATCCTTTCATCCAAATCTCAATCAAATACTTAAGCAAGAAGACAAAACTTAACCCAATAATAAGTCTAAGCATCACTATATTATCAAAAACCCAAAATTCAATTCTTTCTTCTTGCTACTATAAGCTTCAACTTCATATCAAATTCCAAAATTAAATCTCTGACGTATGTGTACCATAACCTAATTAAATCATGAAATAGAACATGATCTAGTCCCCAAATTCCAATTAAATCACTATTTTCCCATAAAAAAAATCAGAGTTATAATCGTCAATCATGACAAATATAAAGTAACCATTTTCATCTGATGCAATATCTACGTACATAGTCTAATATCCTTTTGATAAGAGCCTCCTATACAATAATTATATAGCATATCCCAGATTTAAATTCCTCCGTTGACTTCTTGTGAAATGTGCCATGTCCTAAACCAATTATGTAAAGTCCAATTAAGCGGGGTTTATCCATTTCTTAGTTAAAATTACGAGGACGTAAAAATACTTAAAAACTCATTCAAATTATGCTCAAAACTCGTTTTCTTTCTTTCTTTCTTATTTCGGATACAAAAATATTTCTCATTCTTTCTCATCAAATTCTCAAAATACTTCATTTCTCATGTATCCGAAATCATCATCACATAAACTTCATGATGAAATCATTTACCTTCGGAGTTGGCGGAGCGAACGATGGCAGTGGCAAAAGTCGTCAAAACATTGTCGTCAAAATATTATTTATTATTATTTTTCTTAAAAAAAAAAAATTCTCTTTTCAAAATCTGCAAGTCTACAGAAACGTAGACCCGCTCTGATACCACACTGTAACGCCCCGAATTCCGCGGAGCCCGGGACGCCACTTCGTCCTTTAAATCTGATTTTATTGCGGAAATAATTAAAAATCTCAAACATCATATTTATTATTTGAAACCTTTGAAACAACATTTTTGCGGAATAAATGAATTTATAAAACATCACATCGATTGTTTAAAAGTTAAAGCGGAAACTAAATTTTAATCAATTTAATTAAAACAATTCATAAAAATTAAATCTTAAGTTTTAAAGTAAAGTAACGATAAATAATTAAATTGACGACATTTATGAAACAATTCAAATATTGAAATGATTTGAAAAATTATTCTTGGAACAAAACATGAATAAATAAGTTTCACTTTCAAATAAAACATTTCTAAAATCTCAATAATTGCCACCATCGCACGCCTCGCCGCCGACTCCGTCATCTGCAAAATTTGTTTTTGGAAAACGTGAGTATTTCATAGAAATACTCAGTAGACTCGCGCATAATAATCATTTAACATTATAAATTAAAACACATAATCATGATATTCAAGTTCTCAGGTGTCTAACGATCACCAGTAGTCTCATGAACTTACAAGTTCAAGTCTCATGCATTTAAGCAAGTAAATTCTCATAACATAGTCTCATGCTTGGAAAGCAAGTAATTCTCATGAACACAATCATACATGCTAAACTTATAATCCATACAATTATTAATGCGCACTTTTGAAAATAGAAAGATTTGAAATTTAGAGTCTACCTCAAATCACGAGTTTGAAAGTTGAGCAAGAAAATTCACGTTGTTCTTCTAAATGTCCAAGCGCCTCGTCCCGCGTAACTTAAAATGATAAGTCCAATTTAATACTTTAAAATTGATTTAAATGACTTTGAACTTTAGGGACTGAAATGATTATTTTAAAACTTGGGGGCTAAAATGAATATTTTTTAAAGTTGAGTTGAAATTCAGAAGGAATATTAAACTATTGGGCTGAAATAATAGATTTTAAAAATGGAGTGGCCGATTAAAATCATTTAAAACTTAAGGACTGAAGTTATAAGTTTTAAAACTAAAGGGCTGAATTAAAACATTTTAAATCATTAGGGACTTAATTTAAAAGACTTTGAAAACTTGAGGCCCGATTAAGAAAGCTTTTTAAAAATAAGGGCTGAACTAAACAATTTAAAAGATGAGGGACTAAGAGGCAATAATCAACATTTATATAAACATTTTACTTCTCTCTCTCTCTCTCTGTTAATCGAACCAGAGAAGAGACGAGAGAGAGAGGGGCGCGACGGAGGGAGGTCGTCTCCGTTCAGGGTTGCCGACGCCCCTCGCCGACGGTCTACCGACGATAATGCCGCCGTGGAGTGGCGGAGATGCGGGTGGTAAGGGGAGGCGGAAAGAGGAAGTATTAGGGCTTGGTTTTTGTGCGAACCGAGGCGGGTAGTTCGAACTTGGGCTGCGATTTTCCGACCAAATCAAACGATAAATCGAGGTAAGTTATTGGGTTATGTCTATTCTTGGATTTTGGGTTTGATTTTGGGGAAATTTTGGAGGAGGGCTGAGGCGGTTGAGGGTGGCGTTTGGGTGTTGATTGGACATTTGGGTTCAGGTGGTGATGACTTGGTGGTGCTCCGGAGGTTAGGTCTGGGCAGTAGGTGGTGGCCGGTAGTGGTTGTGGTGTTGATTGCGAGTTGGAGGCTGCGATTCGAAGTTGCAGATTGAGTGTTCTCATAAGTTTCCATGTATGAATGTGCATTATGGTTTTCGATTGAGGCAGCCTGTTGGTGGTGATGATGACTACTGGTGGAGTTGACTGTGGTTGCAGCGGGGGTGAGGGTGAAGTGGTTGATGAAATGTGACGGTGGTTGTTCGGTAATTGCGGTTCGTGAGTGTTGAGAAATTTCCTATAGTCTGGAGCCGTGAGTTAGGATGTGTGGCAGCATATATGTGTTGTGAAGTAGGCAGTGTTACGGTGGTATTTTGGCTGTGGGATAATGACAATTGGAAAAAGAAAGGAGATACCTTGCAGTTGTTTCTTTGGGTACGTGAATGAGGCTGGGGAGAGGGGATTATATCACTTTGATTAATGTGTGGCAGCCTTTGGTTTAGGAATGTTGAGGGAAATGTAGAGAAATATTGGCTGAATGGGGGGGGATTGAGGGAGAGATTAGGGGTGCAGTAATGGCGTGTGAGTGATGAGGGTGGTGAGAGGAGAGGAGTTAAAGGCAGGTGTCTGGACTAAACTTTGGTAAGTCAGCAAGGGACTGAATCTTGGGAGGGATTTGGGATTAATTTGAGTTGATCGGCTGATTGAAAGGGATAGAGGAGTGATCATGGTTTGTCCATATAGGGAAAAATGGTAAGAAATGGTAGGTTAGAGCTTGTGTTGATGATTGAGGAGGGAATGATTTGTGATTGGGATTCTAAAATGGCCAAGAAGAAAATGGTTTGGCTTGAATTTGGTTGAGATCAAAATTTATGGATAATTGGGATTTTAAAATAATTAAAATTCGAGAATAAATTTAAATTGGAGATAAAATATTTTGGGTTTAAATATTTTGAATCCAATATTTGAAAATCGGAATATAATAATGGACTTGGGACATCATTAAATAAAATTTGGAAATTGGAATGTGATAAAATTTAAAATAAATTAAATTTCACTTCACTGATTTAGACGATCACGTTTTAAAAATAAATCGAAAAAAGTCGTAGCGACACATAAAAATAATGTTTATTTAAATAAGTCATGAGAAATTCTCGGTCGCTACAACCCTACCACCTTAAAATAATTTCGTCCTCGAAATTTTAAAATTTTCTTGATCTAAAATACTTGGGTACTTCAAAGTTTCTTCTTTCTTAAAATCCTAAAATAATTAATATGACTAGACAAGAGCGCTGGTTTTTGAATAATATTTGGAGATTCGTAGCGACGAGTTTGGTAAAACAAGTCTTTTATGTTTGAAAATTTCTCGATCGCTACACCTGCTATGACTCCGATTGTCGCGGGTCCGGAACACATCATACCCTCCTTCTTTAGGATGATTTGCCCCGAATCATAGATTTATTCCTGTTGTTTCACTTCACATCCTGGATCAAACAGAAAATTATTGATTTCATGCCAGAGGGATGACCAATAGTATCCTGTAACTTGGGTTACATGAATTGATTGAAGTAGAAACTCCTGTGGGCATTGGTGGTATTGCCCAAATTTCCAAGTACATTTAACCTGCAAGACAAAATTAAATAAAGCGGGGAGGGAAATGTTAGGTTCATGAGGTACAAGATATGGATCCTTGTATCCATGATTAATCACCATCTCCAATTCTTTTTTAAGAACCACGAGGCCCTCCTCTTCACCTCGTTCTTCCGTTGCATCTTCAACCACCTTTTCAAAATTTTTACTTTCAAATTCAACCACACCTTCTACCTCCAATTTTTTATCACTAATTTCATGCACTCCCTCAACGGTATTCAAATGTGTATCTACCAATTCAAAGCTCAAATTTTGAATTCCTACACCAACTTTCATTTCATTCCTCTTATCATCAACAATTTCATTCCTAATCAATTCCTCGCTTCCCAACTCCACCTTCTCCTCATCAAATTTTGGAGTTTGTTTATCCGTTTTTAACTTAAACTCCCCCTCCTTCTTTTCAATATCCTTATCCCCACGATGTCTCCTATTACACTACCTTTCACTCTCCTTCCTTACCATTCGTGAATCTTCTAGTGCTTCCTCTAATGTCAACCCGTATAGTACGCATGTTTTCTCTTTCTTAAGGAATTGGTATATGTGCATACTCTTATCATAAACAGCCTCCCTCCTACGTCTACATGGTTTTCCCAATAAAATATGATAAGATTTTAATGACACTACATCACACCATACATCCTCACTATACCTTCCCTAGGTGATAGGCACTAGAACTTGTTTGGTAACTTTGAAATTTCCAGACTCCCTCATCCATGTCATCCTATAAGGTTTATAGTGTGGTTCTAGGAGTAATCCTAATTTTTCAACCACTGTCAACTAACGAAATTAGTAAAGCACTTTTCATCAATCTCCAAACTGCACCCCTTATGATCCACATAACATCTAGTTTGGAATAAAGAGCCCGGATCATAATCCATGCCTTATGTGACGTTAAAAGAAATTCAAGAATGAAGAGGATTTAAACATCAAATAGTAAGAACGAATTTTATTGATTTGGAAGGAAATTAATACCAAGAATTTTAAAGAAACTCAAGAAAGTGGTTCTTGAATTTGGAACAATTCTTTTTTTTTTTTTTTTGAATAATGAATTTTCGGAATTAAATAAAAAAATAAAAAATATAATTTTTTTTTTTAATAAATCCGAAAATTCGACACGAACGCAACAAAACAAACGGAACAGGATTTGGATAAGAATCGAATAAAACAAACACTTTTGAATTTTTGTTGGATTTTTATATGGATCAAATTGGAAAAAAAATTTACTGGCACGAAGAACACTCAAGAAAAGAAAGACTCAACAACAAGATATGAATAATTCTTATGACAGACTCGATGATAAACATAAGAATTAAACTGGATAGAAAAACCTGAATTCAGAGTCCAGCTCTAATACCAGATGATGATATTCGAAGCGTGGAAGAAACGCCGGAAAGTTCCAAACTCAAGTTGTAGTTGGACGGATGAATCATGACCCGATATTCACGACGCGATGGCTCGACGATGTGGAATAAAGAACTACAACTTTCGAAACGTCACAAGGAATTGTCCAACTTCCTTGATAAGTTTCTGATTTTGAACGCCACAAATATTCTAGCAAATATTTGATAAGTTCGAGATGAACGCCACAAGATAATCAATCTTGATAAGTTCGGGTTTGTAATGTGAATCCACACATTAAACAATTGAAAAGCATTCAATCTCTTTTTATTTAATAATAAAAGTCTGTTTTTAATATTATAATGAAGACGCCTTTATATAGGCTACCAGAATAAAAATCCTAGTCTACTTAGAAAACTAAATAAAATCTAATCTAATTAGGGAATAGATAAAATCTCTCTTAATGGAGTCCTAATTTAATTGAAAAAAGTAATAAAGACAAAGTAAATATAATCCTATAATTATGGAAATATAGTAAATTTCCGTTTGCATCATTGATTTTCCAATTTGAAGTCCCAAACGATGAAATTTTGCCCTAAAATCAATGGCTCAAGGGCTTTAGCCCATGAGTCTTGCTCAGTGGCCTGTTTCTACTCGAAAAACATATATTATCCATCTAATTCCGACATGATTGACTGGACTGCACTTTTATTTGACTTGAATATTTAATTTTCTGTCAAGCCTGCTATGACTCCGATTGTCGCGAGTCCGGAACACATCACTAAACAATCATTGTGATGAAGAAAAATGATTTGGTTTCTTTTGTTATATTATCTTTACTTTAGAGTTTAGACTAGACATTGAATCGTGGGATTTGGCACCATCAACTATCTGAAGATTGAGTTTTCCATCAATTATCTGAAGATTAAATCAGGTAGCCACAAATTCATATTCAAGATTATTCGCAATTTAACTCTTCTTATACTGGTCGAAAAGCACCAGTTGAGGCCATTAAGTTATGACTTCTAGGTTTTAACCCCTTCTCGTGTGTATTTTCTTTCTTTTTCAGCTTAATAATCGCTGCTCCAAACTTGGATAATTTGTTGTTTACCATCAGTATCTTCAGGTAATTGCTTTAGTATGTTTGTAATGTGCATTATGTCATTTAAACTGATATATATGTGCTCCCCTAGCATCTCTCTTCTAATTTCTTTTTACTAATACTAAATCTTGGTGTTATATAATTATGCATTTGATCTTTTAGTGCAAAATTAATTGGTGCAAAAACATTAAAACAAAAGTCACCATTTCTAATTATGCATCAAATTATGCATTTGTTAACTTTATCTTTTAGGACATAATTGAAAGAATGGAATTGGTGATATTAGCTGCTAAATTCAATCCACATGGTGGACATATCTAAGCATGTTGAAGCTAATTTATATAAGGTACATATTGATCAAAATGTTTGGAAACCGTGCAAGAATTAATTAGTTAATTCTTCATCTATTTTCTTTCCTAGACTACCATGCACCAAAGGCTGGGAACATTATTCATCTGTGGAAGTCTCTGTTTTAGCAGTAAATGGCTATACATAAATAAATTTGCAAGTATTTCTTTAGAGAGAAGAGAAAGGATTCTCCAGAAATGTTTGAGGCATAGAAGGAGATGCCTAAGAATCTCAGCCGCAAATGCGTGGAATGAAATTCAGCAGAAGGTAAGTTCCCCCCCCCCCCCCCAGCTTCTTCTACTTTATCTAATTAGAGATTATGTTTGCTTTTCCTTGTTTATGTGCAGGGCATAGATAGTCCGAACAGGTGTTTCATAAGCTATAGCTTAATACTTTTATCAAGATTTCAGTTTACCATTATTCTTTGGGTAGGTATGTGAAAATTTGAGGTTGTCTAAATTTTATAAACAGACCGTCACAGACAAGTCTGGACAGTAACCAGTTAACAGTAAATTGTTAAGCGTTGTTTAGCGCAGTACCAGATGAATCTTGCTAAGGCAGATTCGTCTGGATTGTAAAACGTAAACAATCAGAATAAATTGTGCGAAATTATAAATGGACAAGAACACAATAATTTGAACTTAGTGTGAGAAAAACCCTAAAAGGGAAAACCCACGGTTCGCATCCTGCGAACAAAAATAAATCACTATATAAGGAAATAGTTTATACAGATCAATCTAAACTACAGGATAAATCTACGCATAGACTTTATCAAACATTCAAAAAATAGATCACTCCCTGATCCTTCTGTAGCATGTAATGCGAGATGGCGTCCCATCACTCTTAGGTAGTTTTCTTTGAATCTGCAACACTTTTTAGCAACACGAACTCCCGTTCAATCTTGATCCAAACCTCCCGTTTGATCTTCACGCTGAAATTCTTTCCTCCTCTAAGTGATTGAATCCTCCTCCCGGAGTATTGAAGTCACAACACAATTGAAGCTTTTTGTATTTGTGCACACACGAAAATTAGCTTCAATATTTTTAAAGTGGACGTGTATTTTTGTAGAGCTCCACACGGTTTTTTGTATTTTCACGTCACCTGAAAACATCCCGTTTTCCTTCTCTTTATAGTGCAATTCGGTTTACTTGGCTTCCAAGTTTCCTTATTGCACAAGATCTCTACAACCTGCAAAACATGGTAGAGATAGTTAGTAAAATGTAAGAGAAATATTCTTACTAAATCTTACCATAACTAAGATATAGATAAATCATGTAAGATCTTACCATAAGTTAATCAATCACGTGATTAACATAAACTTGGACTTCATATTTTCGGCCCTATCAAGAATTTTCCCTAGATAGATTTTCGTCCAACAAATCTTACCATATGCAAAGATAAGAATGAAATATTCTTGACCATATCAAAAAGATGCTTACCATATTTTGGATACCTTGACAATCACAATATATTATCAAGAATTTTACTAAAATAACAAGATCAAGATTTCAAGATATTTTCGAGATTATGATCAAATATTTTCGGCCAATCAGAATATTTTACCAAGACTTAAAATATAATCAAAATACTTATAAGTGATAAAGATATAATTTCAAACCAAGTAAAATATTATCACAATTCTAATCAAAAACGATAAGTGATAGACTTCTACCATTATCACAATACTTATCATATAAGATAAGCAACAAACATTATCTTCAAAATATTATCACAATATTTCTTGATCATTATTATAGAAGATAAGCAACAAATATTATCACAATATATAGGAGACAATATTACGTCCAAGAAATGTAATTAAACTTAATAAATTACTAAATAAAAATATTTAGTAATAAACTAAATTTATTAAATTATAAACATGTAGGAAAATAGAAAATGCAAATAAATATAACTTAAAATAAGTTAACAGTATGAGTCATAAGAATTGCACAAATGAAATAGATGATAATATAGAAGATATTTACTAGTCCATATTGCTAAGTTGATCATGTTTGGAAATGTCATGTAAAAGAAGTTAATGATATTATAGGTTTTCTTGTTTTCATCCTTTCGTTGTAACTTTTTTCGTATAGTTTTACGTCTACCAATCTATTTATTGTAGTCTCAGTTTGGCTTTCATGATTTGAATTTAGTTGGAACTTCAACCAGTTTATTGGTGGGGGAAGAAATAATTAATTTTTTTTTTTACTTTAGGCGTCGGTTGTTAACCCTTAAAGTCGACTTTACACGTCGGTTGTTGGTTTACAACCGACGCCAAAAGTTGACTTTAGGCATCGTTTTACAATCGACGCGAAAGTCATGTGTCGCTTGTATAACTGACGTCTTTTGTCTTTAAGAACCGACGCAAATGAGTCTTTTTGTACTAGTGTATTAACTACTTGAAGGTAACTCCATTGTTCATTTTCAAGGTAGTTTTTAATTAGATTAGTAATTAATTAAATTCCAGGGCATTCTTGTTTTTCAAAGAAAACTAATTTTTTTTATTTGAACACTTTCTTCGAATCGGTTTCCAACAATTGGTATCATAGCCTGACTTAATTAAATACTAATTTAATTTCAATCTTTAAAAAATGTATGATTTATAGTTTTGAGCGGTGTTAGGGTTCATAAATGTTTATATTAATGTTTAAATTTAATGATGAATTTATTTAGATGAATGCGTTAGGCTTTATCAATTGTTTATGGCCAATGGTTTATCCTTGTATTTGTTTTTCGAGTCTGTAATAGATCAATTGTAAATGCTGCATTATGGTATATAGGACCAATTGTAATTTTATGTATAGATTCATTTTTTTTATTTAATCCTATATTAAAATATACGAAACAGGAATTCGGCCGAAGCGCACAATGGTGCTATTGCAGCTCTGCATTGGGTCTTTTAAATTCGGGCCCAATTTTTGTGTCCCGGGCCCATGTGTGATTTGTATCAAATCCATTTGGTCCATTTCGATGTAACATGTGGGTCCAATATTTGGATATATTGGGTTACATAAACACATGGGCTTGGCCCAAGAAATGTGTTGGAGACTCGATGAGCTTATTTGCATACCATGGCTCAGATGTAGTGGGAGCTCAATATGACCAAGTGATGAAGATGAAGGAAATTAAATTATTTGGGCTTGAACCCAAAGTTGTAATTTAATTTTTTATCTTTGAGTCTGGCCACAAATAAATTGATTGTATGCTTTAATTTATTTATCGCTTTATGGATGCTATGTTTGAATGAATGTCATGCATTATTCATATAGATTTTAATTATTGACATCGCCCTAGGATTCTATATGTTTCATGCAATCACTAAGTACGCCATTTTATCAAAAATGTTTTGATTAAGAAAAATGAAGTCTTAAATAATTAAATCTATTTTTTAATATATTTAAATAATGGTTGATAATTATTTTAAAATACAAAATCTATTTTTTCAAATAAAAATATTAAGTGGGAGCGGGTTTGTGACTCTCGGTCTCATCGTGTCGATACATCTAAAATAAAATACCTTTCCTTGAGTCGATTTCATTGTTCGGCCTTCCTAAAGGAATGCGTAGGTACTTTGATTTTAGGAATGTATCCCTAATTGAGGGATTTGCACAAATACTGATTAAAATATTCGATCATCCTAAAGATGACAAGATTTTGGAATCAAAATGTATTTGTGGATCTGGTTATACACTTAAGATTACCTTACTAGTACACTTCCTAAAGAGGCTCTTTCTTTTAAAGTTGATGATCAAAAGAAACGTTGCAAATTTTTATGTTAAGGTACTTGGTGCCCGCGTAACAATAAAAATAAGTGAAATTAATTTTTCAGCTTAATTGAGAAATCATTGTGACCTTACCTAAAGCAAGGGCAGTGGTTAATTAAAATTAAGTCATCATAGTGTTTTTGTAGTTTAAGTGGGTACTATTTATGCGTTCATGCACCATACATTAAATCATAGTTACAGCTTACATATTTAATGATTGTTTATTTATTTTCAGTTACAAAAATGTCTCTCAATCCGTTATCGAATTTACTAAAAGAAAACATGCTAAACAGAGATAACTATCATGATTGGAAACATAACTTGATGATCGTATTTAATCCTGATAACATTGAATTTGTGCTCTATGAGGAATGTCCTGAACAACCTTCTACTAACGCCCCTAAATCCCAAAAGGACAATTATGATAAGTGGATAAAATCTGATAAGATGGCATGCTGTTACATTAAGGCATCTATGAATAATATATTGTAGCAGAAACATGACCATTTTGGCTCCGCTTTAAACATAATGGAAAGACTTCAAGAGATGTTTGAGAAGAGAGTGAGACAAGATTTTTTTGAAGCAATTTGTGTCATTCAGAACATACGCATGAAACCAGGGATGTAGTTAAGCAACACATGATGACCATGATTGCACTATTTAACTAGGCAGAAGTCCTTGGGGGCTAAAATTGACAAGAAAACTCAACAAGACACGGTGCTTAATTTCATGACCGATGTGTTCTCATAGTTGAAGATAGATTATCATGTGGACAAACTTGACATGTCGTTAAGCGAGTTAATGAATCAGCTTCATCGCATGGAATTGGGTTTGAAAGATAACGGTGGTCAAGTATTGATTGTTACAGGTGGTGTCTGTAGCGACCGGGAATTTTCGTTTCTTTCTAAATAAAATATTTTTAGAACTTTAATTGCGCGTCGCTACGACTTTATCCATTTAATTTAAAGGAGTGTTCGTCTAGCCAAATTATGAATGAAATTAAATTAATTTTCATCGTATTTAAATTTCCGAATTTTATTCAAAATATTCCAATGTCACCATTTTAAATCTTAATTCAAATTTTAATGATTTTAAAGTTATCCAAATTCATTATTTGATTTACGTCCAGATTTTTTTTTTTTTTTTGTTTAGACCCAAATTGATTTCTAGTTCAAAATTTTAATTGTATTATTTCTTCCAAACTAAAAATTTATTTACACAATTATCTTGGTTAAATCTTGGAAACCAATCAATTGACAATTTATTTTCTATACATTCCCCTCGTTTTCCAAATTCCCCTCACATTTTCATTTTTCCAATTGATTCTCAAAATCATGATCATCACAGTTTTCTCTCAATCAAAGATCCATTCATTCTTTTTCCAATTTAGAACCACAATCAATCCCCTCAAATCGTAAATTTAACATAATTTGTCACACATTACAACGCAATTCATGACCGCCCCTGCCTCTGCCAAAAATTGAACTTTCCTTACCAATTTCAATTTTGTGGCAAATTCCTACAATCCATCCTCAGTCAGCAAACAATCATCATGTTACCAAACTTCAGCAAGCAAAACAGTAGCTTATACCACATTGTTCCTCCCACACGAAACTCACTAAAGCCAAGCAAACAATCATTCTGGTAATTTTTTTCTCTCCTCCTACACTACTGAAATCACACTACACCAACACCACCAAGCTGCCACCTTCAACGCCAATCGAATCAGGAACATCACCATCATTATTAGAATCGAACACCACAAACCACCCCTCGAAGCCGCCCCTGCCCAACTCTCAAATCCAAGCCAAACCCCCAAAATCAAAACCAAAACCGAATTAAAAGCAATACCCATAACTTACCTCAACCCTCACCGGAGTTTTCTTTCGCCGGACGACCTCAAAATCGAGCCCATAGCCTCGGTTTGATCTTGCCTTTCACGCTTAAACCCACCCCAAAACTTCACCATACCCGTACACAGGAGCCACCACCCTATGGTGGCGCTAGTGTCGGAGGGATGGCAGCGGAGAGGGGGCGGAGCCCCTCCTTTCCCCATCACCTCTCGCAGCCTCTCTACTCTCCCTCTCTTTCAGTCCTGACATTTGAGAGAGAAATGAGGATTTTTAGTTTTATTTTGTTTAGTTTAAGTTTTGCAAATTGCCATGTAGCCCCAAGTTTCAAAATATATTCATTTCAGTCCCTCCTTTTAAAATATCTTCTATTCAGTTACAAATGTTTCTAAAATTAACGAATCAGCCTTTATTTTGTAAAAATACTATTTCAGTACCAAAACTTTTAAAATTCAGTTTTCTCAAAATTTCTATCTAGCCCTCAAACTTTATTTTTGTCACGTTTAAATCTTTAAATCTCTAAAATACTAATTTAATTAATTTATTTTTTTTGGCTAGATGAAGCAGTTGGTGAATTGAGAAGCTGACGTATTATTTCCCGCTCCGATTTTTGAGAACTCGTAAAGTTAAAGGTAGACTCGCCCCCACTAATTGATTTAGACTATAATTGCACGTGATTATGTGGATTTGTGTGATTTTTATATGCTTAATTGCATGAGAAAAGAAAAGAATATCTCGTATGAGATAAATTTGAGAATTTATGTTATGCACGTCATAACTTATCTGCTAGCATGAGACAAGAAAAGAATGTGTTCATTTGCACTCGTTTTATGATGCTTATGAAGAAGAAAAGAATATCACCACATTATTTGCATAATTACTTGTCCAATTATCTTGTAGATTAATTATTGGAGTTGAGTCTACTGAGTATTTCATTTTGAAATGCTCACCCCGTTGTTTTAACAATTTTGCAGATTTCGGTGACGGTGGCGAGTGATGGGCAATGGTGACAAATATAATTTGGATATTATTTTTGAAAGTCATGGATTTCAAAACAATCATTCCATTTTATCAAGAATTCTCATTTTTATTAAGTTTGTACGAATTATTTTATTTAATCTGAATTAGCTAAACTCTTATCCAATAAATGTGATATTTAATATTTAGTCATTTTCCGCAATAAAGTTTATTCAAAAATTTAGAAAAGTGACGTCCCCGCGTTTCTCGAAACTCAGGGCGTCACAGCGTCTCTCAGCCTTAAGTGAAAGCTAAGGGTAAGAAGAGAAATCGGTCCACGAATGCAGGTACTAATGCTGGAACTAATGAGCAGCCTAAGGGAAAGTGGTTCAACTCTGGAGATAAGGGATATTGGAAGAAAGATTGTACTAAGCCCAAAAAGGTGCGTACAGGTGAGTCTTTTGTTGCTGAGTCATGTTTAGTGGATTATTCAACATTATACTGGGTTGAAGATTGGAGCCACTGATCATATATGCATTGATGTGCAAGTTTTACAGGAAACCAGAAACATCAGAAAATTGATTTTCAAATCACCGTTGGCACAAGAGATGTAGTTGCAGCATTAGCAGTAAGAACATTTTATTTTAATTTTGGTAGATGTAGGACTTTGATTTTGCAAGACTGTTATTATATTCCGCAAATGAAGCGAAATTTGATTTATGTTTCAGGACTTTATGAGCATGGATATTACATTGATTCTATATCTTCTGGAATTAATATTTGTTGTAATGATGCTTATGTTTGTGCTGGATATTTATCTAATCATCTTTACATACTCAAAGCTACCACACATGAAAATTATATAACTATTGCTGAAAAACAAACGTCATCTCAAACTAATAAGACATATCTTTGACATCTAAGACTTGGACAAATTAACCTGAATAAGATAAAAGGTTGGTTAAGGATGGAACACTAACTGGTTTAGAGGTCAATTCCTTACCAACTTGTGAATTATGTTTGAAAGGTAAAATGGCCAAGAGATCCTTTTCTTCAAAAGGAATTAGAGGTAAAGAAGTCTTGGAATTAGTTCATACTGATGTATGTGGTCTTATGAGCCTACTAGAAATGGTCATGAGTATTTTGTGACTTTTACAAATGACTACTCAAGATATGACTATATTTACCTAATGTCTCGAAAGTATGAAAATTTTGATAAGTTCAAAGAATATCAGACTGAGTTTGAGAAACACTTAGGTAAATGTATTAAAATGCTTCGATTAGATCGAGGTGGTGAATATCTATCAGGTGAATTCATTAAATACTTATCGAATAATGGAATTGTATCTCAACTGAGCACGCCAGGACACCCCAGCAGAATGGCATTTTTGAAAGGAGAAACATGACTTTGTTAAATATGATACGATCAATGATGAGTTTCTCTACGCTACCTACTTCCTTCTGGGGACATGCACTTCAAACAGCTGCATATCTTTTGAAATTAGTTCCATTTAAGTCAGTTTCTAAAACTCTCCTAGAGTTGTGGAATGGTCGTAAGCCCAACTTATACCACATTTGCATTTTGGGTTGTCCAGCACACGTGCTGAATGGAAAGACTGAGAAATTGGAACCTAGACCGGAACCAATTCATAGGTTATGCCAGGGGAACGAGAGGATATTACTTCTATAGTCCTGAGAGCAAGATGGTATTTATTCCAACAAATGCAACTTTCTTGGAGGAAAAGTACATAGAAGAAAAGAAGTCTCAATGTAAAATTTTGTTGGAAGAGATAAAGGAGTCTACTCCTAATTTATCTAGCCCTGAGACACTTTTTGAGGTTCCAGATGAATATCTTGAAGGTAACAATCACAGGGTGTAGCATTTGAGTGGGAGCAATGGAGATCTACCTATGCCCATGAATATTGCACAGGATATGAATGAAGAGAATAATGATCCAGTAAGTTAAACTTGACTTGATCATCAAAATGCACAAACCAATCAGGAAATCCAAGAACATCCATCGCAGAAAAGAAGTCAGAGGATTATTAGGAAACCTGCAAGGTACTTGCTATTAGTAGAATCCTATCAGGTGATCTCCTTAGAGTAAGAACATGATCTGATATCTTATCAAGATGCGATAAAGTATGTGGATGCAAATTCGTGAAAGAGTGCCATGAAATCCGAGATAGAATCAATGTATTCTAATCAGATCTGGAATCTTGTAGAAGCGTCTAAAGGGATCAAACCCATTGGGTGTAAGTGGGTCTACAAGAGCAAAAGTGGAGTGGCTGGAAATGTTGAAACCTTTAAAGCTAGACTGGTAGCCAAATGGTTTACCAAAGAGAAGGCATCGATTACGATGAGACCTTCTCTCTGGTTGCTATGCTTAAATCCATTTGGATACTCTTATGTATCACTTCTCATATGTATTATGAGATATGGAAGATGGACGTCAAGACAGCATTCTTGATTGGAGGTCTTGATGAAAGCATCTACATGATGCAACTAGAAGGATTTGTCACTCGAGGGAAAGAAGGAAAAATGTGCAAGTTGCAGAGATCCATTTATAGATTAAAGCAAGCATCCAGGTCTTGGAATAAAAGATTCGATAAAGTGATTAAAACATATGGTTTTGATCAGAACTTCGACGAACCCTGCATCTACAAAAAGAAGCAGGAAAATAAGATAGTTTTTCTAATTCTTTATGTGGATGACATGTTACTTATTGGGAATGATGTAGAAATACTGTCTGCAGTGAAAGCCCGATTGGCCCAACAATTTAGTATGAAGGACTTAGGAGAAACAAACTTTATTCTAGGAATCCAGAGCATTCATGATCAGAAGAATAAGCACATCGCTTTATCTCAAGCTTCACACATTAATAAAATTTTGGTTAGATTTGCTATACAGAATTTCAAGAAGGGTTTGTTACCTTTTATGCATGGAATTCACCTATTGAAGGAGCAGTATCCTTAAACTCCTGACGAGACGGAGTGCATGAGTAGGATACCTTATGCATCTGCTATGGGTAGTCTCATGTATGCCATGCTATGCACTAGACTGGATATTTGTTATGTTGTTAGGACTGTAAGTCGTTTTCAATCTAACCTTGGACAAGAGCATTGGGTAGAAGTGAAGCATATATTCAAGTATCTTTGGAGAACGATGGATTATGTGCTTGTTTACTCAGAGCAAGACTTGGTTTTGATAGGATATACCGACTCAGATTTTCAGTCTGATGCGGACTCAAGGAAGTGCACGTTAGGGACCGTTTTTTACTCTTGGTGGTGGTGCTGTCATATGCAGGAGTGTGAAGTAGTCATGCATCACTGACTCTACCATGGAAGCTGAATATGTTGTAGCTTGTGAAGCAGCCAAAGAAACTAAGAAAATTCCTTAGGGATTTGGGAGTGGTACCTTAAATAGCCAACCCAGTTACATTATTATGCGATAATAGTGGGGTAGTAGCTAATGCGAAGGAACCACGAAGCCATCAAAGGGGAAAATATCATCTCCTAAGGGAGATTGTCCAACGTAGGGATGTAGCGGTTTGTAAGATTGCTTCGAAAGATAACCTGGCCGATCCACTCACGAAGAGCCTACTGGCTAAAAGCTTCGAGGGTCATCTAGATGCCATGGGTATGCAGACAGTAAATCATACACTTTGGGGCAAGTGGCAGATTGTTCGGATTTGTTCCCAAAAGCATTAGGAATTTATTTACATGTAATAAAAAACTAATTACATTTGATATAATATTTGACATTTATTTAAATTTACAATTCATTATTATATGTAAGCTGTAAACAAGGGCCTTCGATTGTTTTAAAGACAATATAATATTAGTACTTTCGAAGTATAGAAGACTAATATTATATTTCAATCGAGAATAATTTAGTCATAAACCTTGAATAATGATGAACACTTTATTCTATTGAGGTTCATTTGATTATTACTCTAATTAATAAGAATAGGCGATTTATCTTAATCATCGCGACTAGTTGAGTCGTGAGTAATAACATTGATATACATTAGATAAGTATATTGGACTGGACCATAGTGAAATTAATTCTCTAGCATGATCGTGCTTACGAATTGAGATTTCACATGACTATCATATGGATTGTCTTAATCTATCTTGGATGGTATTTATTATGTAACAATTCTTAGGGTCTTTGATATATTATAAGTGAGATCAATCATTGATATGATCAATAACTTTGTATGTTAGGGACCAAAGGTAAGTAAATTAATAAATGACGTATTGCAAGAGGAATTTGTTGCTCTAATTGTGTAGTTAAGGAGATCGCTTAAATATTTTAAATGCAAGTATGATTTCAGGAATCTAACCTTAGTATTTAACATTCGATGTTAAATAGAAGTCATAGCAATAAGAATATTGATTTAAACAAAGTCAATAATTAATTAGGTGAAACAATTAATTATATGCCTAATTAATCATCGATCTCAAATGGGGACAAACTATTAGATTGATTAATTAAGAGGATAAATAAGTATGAGAAATAAATATGTATTGCTTCTATGATTATTTTATATATTTAGAAGTTGCAATAATTCGCCTATAGCGGTATGAGCGAATTATTAGATAATTAAATTGGACGGTTTGTTAATTGGCATAATCAGATTTAATTATTGGGAGCCTACAATATATAAATCCAATTGGGTCCCCTCAATAGCCTAAATTAGAATTGAAGGACTAACTTGTAAAGAGTTGGATAGTTCTTGGATTCCGCTATTAAAAAGGAATTAAGGATAGAGTTACTTGTGTACAAGTATGAAACTCTAATCCCACAAGGAAAAGGAAAAGAATTACTTGTTGGACAAGTATAAAATTCTAATCCCACAAGGAATAGGAGAGGAGTTAAAACTCT
The DNA here is from genome assembly GCA_963555705.1 of Ligustrum vulgare. Classification (NCBI taxonomy): domain Eukaryota; kingdom Viridiplantae; phylum Streptophyta; class Magnoliopsida; order Lamiales; family Oleaceae; genus Ligustrum; species Ligustrum vulgare. Next base: position 35,506,885 of record OY743183.1, on the reverse strand, counting down.
TCCCCTATATATACATATGAGGGGATAACCAAAAATTATTCCACATTCTTGTTTTTGCTTATTCTCTAATTAAATATTAGAGTGAGAATTTTATTTCACTTAGGTAATATTGTATTCTTGTGTTCTTGATCCTTTGGTCTCCATACATCAACTATTCACTAATATTTCGCATCTGTATTCTTGCGTTCTTGATCCTTTGGTCTCCATACATTAATTGTTCACTAATATTTCGCGATGCGAAATATCCTCGCAAGTGTACGGTCGTGAGAAGTAATAAAGTGGACAACGAGTTCTGATTATCATTCCCACGAAGATTGCTATTAAGTACCGAAATATTTTTGTTCTAGACCTTATTTGAACAGATGAATTTGTGTTGATATTTGAAATCTAAACTAAGAAAATCAATTAAAGAATTATAATTGTAAGATTGTTTTTATTTTTTAAAAACGACTATAAAATAGTTGGGAATCCCGATTTTACCTAACCAATTAAATTAACTCAAATCCCAATTTTATTTCCTAATAATGTATTATGTCGAATTCACTAATTTATATTGGGATTCCTCTCGAGTTTAAATAAATTCTATCTAAATAAGTCAACTATGCATCTCTACAGTAGGTCCAAATATTTCTTATCTAAATGCAATAAACATAAGAATTCATACACGACCGCGATAATAACAAAAGTATATTTCTATCTCTTGTTCAATTATCGGATTTATTACCTAAATCTAAGTTATTAACTCACCTCTCAGATTATAGAAATAACTCATTATATCATAAATTGGTGATCTAGAAACTTAAGCATTAAAAGCAATAATAAATCAACACATGCAACAAAACATTTAAACTATGGAATTAGGGATTATAATAATAAAGTTAGGCTATATCGTTCATCCCAACATAGAGTTTAGTTACACATCATAATTAAATAACAAAAACTAATAAAACAAAACATTCATGGAAAATAACATAAAAGAATGGAGAGTTTGCACCAAGTATCAATTCTTCATGCGTTCTTCCAATCTCGCCTCTTGCTTTGCTCCAATCTCCCAAGAATTTGAAGCTGAAATACCAAAATTATGATGTTCTTAGGTGAGGAAAATGTCCCAAAATCGTGCCTCATATGTTATATATATATAGGTTTTAGAAAAACCTAGTGAAAGAACGAGAAAAATCAGATGAAAATCGAGCAAAAGCCCAAAATTACGGCCCAGCCGAAAGCCTGTGCAGGCTCTCAGGCAAAATTCTCGAGGGATCGCAGGCAAAATATTTCGATTCTGACCATTCAACGAGGAGTTGCACGGGCTCGCAGTACAATATTTTATTTCAATTCTCAACTTTAAATCTGTAAAAGTTGGTCCTTCTCTTTTATTTGCAACTCAAGTCCTCAACTTCCAATTTGAATATTATGGTCCCCAAATTTCTAAATCTTCTCAATTAGTTCATTACAACTCTCAAATCCTTCAATTGGGTCCTCCAACTTCTAATTTATGCACTTTCGCACCATGGATGATTCCCGATTGTTGTCATAAACTCCTCAATTACTCAATTAAGCTCCAATTAGCATCCAAATCTGCATTTTTCCCATCAATTGCTTCATTCTTCATCATTTGGAATATTTTTTGAAATGTAAACAAATAAACACAAATTAAACAACATTAATTCTAAAACGACAATAAAATATTCTAATTTTGACATATCAATAAGTGTATAAAATACACTTATCATCAACGCAATCTTGTTCTTGAAGGAATATTGGGTAAGATTCAAAGGTTGGAAGCTTGAACAGTTATTTCAAAGATTGAAGTTCATATTAACTACTGGAAGGTAAACTCTTCTGCGCATCTTCATGGTAGTTTTTAATTAGATTAGTAATTAATTAAATTCTAGGGCGTTCTTGTTTTTCAAAGAAAACTAAATTTTTTGATTGAACACTTTCTTGGAATCGATTTCCAACACTTTATTATTTGTTTGACTATTGTGCAATTATAAAATTTTCACAAGAAGTTTTCAGCGTTGATGTGTGGGACTATTTTTATTTGCTATTAGTTTAGATTAATATTTTTTTTCTTTGATTCTGTTTCTTTTTTTCTTTCCCTTTAAAAAATGTGTTCATTGTATGCTTCGTTCACATGGCTATACCGAGAGTGAACTTACTTTTAGATGAATATGCAAGGAACACACCAAGTTGCCTTGGCTGCTCAAATAATTACTGTCCAAATCCAGCCACTACAAGAAGATGAAGAGACAATGACGAGGAAAATCTCTCAATGGCATAATTTATGACACCAGTTGCAGCTCCACATCGTTCTAGCATTGTTGATTTACCATTTGGGAGTAATGAATTCGAATTGCAAGCATTTGATCAACACTTTTAGCGATAATTCGTAGTTAGCTAGAAAATAAAATAAAGACCCAATTCTCATATGTTAGATTTCAAAGGACGTGTCACAATTTCAAGTTTGAAAAGGTTAATGAAGACGCGATTAGACTCAGACTATTTTCTTATAACTTATGAGATGGTGCTTTGGAGTGGCTAGATTTAGAACTTGAATCCAACACTACTACTTGGGAGGACATGTCAAGAAAATTCGCTAACAAATATTTCACTTGCTCAGGTAGCCAAGTTGAACTAGAAATCTCTACTTTTCAATGGTTTTACAATGAGAACTTCCACGAAGCTTGGGGAAAGGTTAAGGAGTTGCTTAAAAAATGTCCAAACCACGGGTATAACAAAATCCTATAGGTTTGATGTTTTTAATCTGGATTGATCAACCAACTCAATAGTGGATTCGTCAACAAAATGTGTTTATTATCAATGAAAGGGTAAATCAAGTGGGTTTGATTGCAAAAACATACACAATGTTTCCATCTAATTGAATAGTTCACAAAAAGCAGTTGATTACATAAGATGCTTTTCCCACTACAAATGCTCAGATTGCTGCTTTGACAAAACAAGTTAAGAGAAAAGGTCCAGCAGCACTACAACACATATTCTCAAACTTACAATCCGGTGTTGGAGAAAAAGTCCAAATTTTGGATGGTGAGACAATCAGAACAATGATAACAATTTACAACAAGAAAAGAGACAAAGTTTTGGGGAGATGTTTCAGCAATACATGCAAAGAACTGACAAGATGTTTGAGAAAATTAAAACGAACTATCAGAATCAACAAGCATTAATACTTAAGTTAGAAATGCAGATCGAAAATATAGCTAGACAACTATCACATGGAGCATTGAGGACCTTGCTTAGCAATACAGTGACAAATTCGAGGGAGCAAGTTAATGCTATAACTACTATTGAGACTGAAAAGTCTACAATCTATCTTCTAAGGTAGTTACTGAGGATCTTCAATATCTTCCTACTAAAGAATATGTCTCACCAAAAGCATATATAACTCCAATTCCTTTACCTCGAGCACTTCGATGATACAAAGCTGAAGGGAAGAGTATGCATAACTACTAGAAGTGGTGTTTAACTGTCAGAAATCCATGTAAAAGAGGTCTGAAAAGATCGAGAAGTAAGTGGTTATTGAAGAAGAAGAGGTTGAGAATGAAGCTACACCAACATCAAAATCTCAAGACAAGACTGAAAAAATCAAAAGACACATCTCTAACCCATGTCAAAATTTATGTGCCACTAATTCTTTTTCCTCAACGTTTGTAGAAGCACAAACTAGATAAGCAGTTTGGTATATTCCTTGAAATTCTCAACAAACTGTACATTTTTATATCATTTACAGAAGCTCTGGCTTAAATGCCCATATCTAACAGTAAAAACAAAAAAATATATAAGTTAATCGGATTTTTGCTCACACCCCAAAACTTAAGAATTACATTGACCTCAATGTGTAAAAAGAAATATACAAGATAATCATGTAACCTATATGAAAACTTGTGATTCATGAAATGTAGACAGAGATGCTATGCATTTAGTGATTTGATTCATGCCGAATTTCTTATTTGAACACATAGTCAATTTGATTATTATGCAGATAGATGGCACATGAATAATAGGTGCTAGTATGGAACTAAGCTTAAAGACCTAGGTGGAAAATACTACTTTATCACTTTATCAATTAGATAGATAGTTAGGGAGAGTATGATTGATGGTAGTAACTATTTGGGAATGTGTTGACTCCATGTATGACAAAATTATGTGTGGAGTGATCTTGATTGACAAGTGAACACTAAGTAATGACTAAACATTGATGATCTAATCCCCATTATTTAATTCTTGCATGCCAGTTTCATAGTCCTGAGAGTCATCGATCTAAAGCAAGTTATAAGGGTCATCTAGAAAGCTTAAGGGAGAGACGTAATTCTATTAAACTAGTTTTTGCAAAAATTAGGATTTTTCATAGATTTTGCATCTTTCTTTGTAGCCTAGTTGAATCGAGTCATTAAATCTGTAGAGGTATTCAATGCATGCTATCCTATTACTTCTTAGACCTGGGAGTCATCTGCATCAAACTCACTACATGGATCATCTACAAAGCATAAGGGGGGGGGGGGGGTACTGATACCACTTTTCATTTTACGTGCTTCTTGATTTTCTCGTAATTTTATATTGATGCAATTATAAATTATTTAATTCATGATTATTATTGTTTATATTTAACTTATGTTTCAGTTGAAGAACTTGGACGTCGTCACGATCAATGTGTCAATTAGAATGTTTATAAATTGTATATGTGAAATTGTATGTGTAATTATATATTTTAATTTCATAGTTTACGTTTCTATTTAATTAATTAAGTTATAAGTGGTCTAAACTGTATTTAATTAAAAATGGGAAATTTTTTTGAGACACTTTGAATTTTATTTGAAAGGAACCTAATTACAAAACATAAGGGAAATGAGGGACTAAATTGCAAATTACAAAAGATAAGATCAAATCTAAAATTCTCTACCCAAATTGCGAGTCTTCCCTCTCTTCCTCTCATATTCCTCTCACCTCTCCCTCAATCGGTGGTTCCTTCTCTCTTGATCCTTCTTCTATCCTACCACCAGCCACTGCCACCTTCTCCCCCCAACGGTAAGCTACCATCCCTCCCTCCAACCCTCCTGAACACACATGCACCTATAGCCCACACTCAACGCATGGATAGTCAACACACACATACATATTGTTATGGTTGAACCTCAATGTGATGATGAAAACAACCAATAACAAGTAACAACACAACCAAATTCAAATATCAACCAAAACCAGCAAACTCAAACAAATTTATCTAATTCAGAATCTGGATTTTTACCCAAAATCTACCATACACACATACATATATACATTGCGCGCGCGTGTGTGTGTGTGTGTCAACATCAAATTCTTGGGGAATCAAGCATCGCAAAGGGGGGTGAATTGAAGATAATTGAAGAATCAAAACTTGGTGCAAGATTTCCATTCTTTATATTATTTTTAATGAACGTTAATTTTTATTGTTATTGTTCTTTATTGATGATGTGTAACTAAATTCTATGTTGGGATGAACGATGTAGCCTAGTCATATTATTTTAATTCCAAATTTCGTTGTTTTAATGTTTTGTTGCATGTATTGATTTATTATTGTTCTTAATGCTTGAATTGCTTGATCACCAGTTCATGATATATTGAATTATTTCCATAATCCGAGAGGTGAGTTAATAATTTAGAACATGGTAATAAATCCGATAATTGAACGAGAGATAGAGATATACTCTTTTATTATTGCGGTCGTGTGTGAATTCTTGTATTTATTGCATCTAGATAAGGAATATTCAGACCCGCTGTAGAGATACATGGTTGACTTATATAGGTAAAATTGATTTAAACTCGAGAGAGGAATTTCAATATAAATTAGTGAATTCGACCGAGTACATAATTAGGAAATAAAACATGGAATTTGAGTTAATTTAATTGGTTAGGTGAAATCGTAAATCCCAACTATTTTACAATCGTTTTTAAAAACAAAACAAATTTAGCAATTTAATTCTTTAATTGATTTTTTTGTTTTAGATTTCAAACATCAAATTATTTTGTTCATTCAAATAAGGTTTAGAACTAACACATTTCGATAATTAATTGCAGTCCTCGTGGGACGATAATCCGGACTCTTAGGTCCACTTTATTACTTCTCACGACTCGTACACTTGCGGGGATATCTCGCATCGCGAGATATTAGTGAACAAGTTTTTGGCGCCGTTGCCGGGGACTGTTAATTAATATCGATACCCATTAGTTCTTATTTTACTTTGAACTTTATTTTGCTTGTTTTTATTTCTATTTTTATATTAATCTTCAGTTTTTGCTTTTAATTTTTGTTTTCTTTAATTTATGTTAAGAAGGACTAAGTCATTTGATTTGCTTCATTTTGATACAAAAATTGAACGCACCTTTCGACAGAGGCGTAGACAACAGTTGGAAGTGAATCAACAAAAAGACTTAGCCATGGCAGATGACATAATTCAAGATAATCAGGGAAATCAACAAAATCTGCCAGCAGCTGTGAATGGACAGCAACAAAATCATGGAAGGCGCGTTTTGCGAGATTACATGGTTCCTCCTGTGGGGAACATTGGAACCTGCATTGTACCTCTTGCAATCCGAGCTAATAATTTTGAGATCAAGACTTCCTTGATCCAAAATTCGTGTGTTTTTCATGGAATGCCATCTGAGGATCCTCATGCCTATCTTCGGACATTTTTGGAACTCTGTGATATGCAACGCATGAATGGAGTTTCAGATGACGCCGTGAAATTAAAGCTTTTCTCATTCTCTTTGGCGGACAAAGCAAAAGCCTGGTTTTACTCTTTGCCCATAAACACAATCACCACTTTTGAAGTTATGAGCCAAAAATTTGAAGATAAATTTTTCCCACCTGGCCGCATGTCAAAGCTAAGGCGTGGAATTTTGTCATTCAGTCAATATCCTGGGGAATCCATTTTTGAGGCGTGGGAAATGTTTAATGAGCTTATCAGACAGTGTCCTACCCATGGAATCGCAGATTGGATCTTAGTTCAGACATTCTATAATGGGTTGACAAATGAAAATAAGAAGCACGCAGACTCAGCAGCTGGGGTTTCAGAAATGGATATGACTTATGAAGAAGCTTCTGAGATTTTAGAGAAGATGGCTTCAAATAGTTACCAATGGTATTCAGAGAGGTCTACACCTAAGTCTGGAGGAATTGCTGCAGTTAGTGAAATTACAGCATTAACTGCTAAGCTGGATGCGTTGACAAAGAAGATAGACGGTATGGGTGTACAGCAAGTGAATTATGTTCAAACAACTTTGTGTGATTTTTGTTTTGAAAATCACGCTATAAATTTCTGCCCACTTCAACAAAATCAAACAAGTTCAGAACAAGTCAATTTCATGGGCAACAGGCAACAGGGTGGTCCTTGTTCACAAACCTACAACCCAGAATGGAAGAACCACCCCAACTTCTCCTGGTCTAATAATCAAAATGTTCAGCGTCAGCCCGATTTTCAACAACAGCAGCAACAACAATCTCATAAAACCATGGCAGAAAACATGGAGATGTTAATCCAGCTAGTTAAGAGTCAGAATGGTGAAATTATGAATCAAGCAGCTGAGATTAAGAATTTAAAGAGACAAATGGGAGAGCTGGCAGCTAGCAGTTCAACAAGACAGCCTGGACAGTTATCGAGCAATACTGAAACAAACCCTCGTGAGCATGTTAATGCAATAAAAACAAGGAGCGGGGTTCAGCTATCTGAAGTGATTGTAGAGGAATATGAGAAGCAGAAGAACCAAAGGAAAGATGTGGTGGAAGAACAGGAAAGTGAGAAAGAACAGAGGTCGACTCCTGAAATTCAAGAAAAAGCCGAAGAAGACGTTCGAGTTAGACCTCCAGTCAAGGCATATGTACCTCCAGTTCCATATCCACAAAGACTAATAAAGCATCAGTTGGAGGAGCGGTTTGGAAAATTTTTGGAAATATTCAAGAAACTGCACATAAATATCCCATTTGCAGAAGCGTTAGCTCAAATGCCCCTCTACTTAAAGTTTATGAAGGAGATGATGTCAAACAAAAGAAAGTTGGTTGATTTTGAGACGGTAGCACTGTGTGAGGAGTGTAGCGCCATACTTCAAAAGAAATTACCACAAAAATTGACTGATTCAGGGAGTTTCTCTATCCCTTGCACTATTGGTAATTTCACTTTTGATAATGTATTGTGTGACTTAGGGGCTAGTGTTAATCTAATGCATTTGTCTATATAGAGGAAACTTGGTTTGGGGGAGCCTAAACCAACCAATATCACACTAAATCTTGCTAACAGGTCTATACAGTATTCATATGGGATAGTGGAGAACGTGATTGTGAAAGTGGACAAGTTCTTCTTTCCAGTTGACTTTGTGATCCTTGATATGGAAGAAGACTCTCAGATGCCCCTGATATTTGGAAGACTATTTCTTGCTATAGGACGAGCTCTCATAGACATCGAAAAAGGGGAAATCATCTTTAGGGTCGAGAAGGAACAAGTCACTTTCAGTATCAAGCCAAGGCAAGACCTTGAAGTTCTAAAAGAAAGTTGCTTTAAGGTGGAGGGAGTGGTCCAGAAACCAGAAGCGAAGATGAAGCAAGGTATTAAGATGGAGGAGTTTCCAAACACAAAATATGAGTTTGTGAAGGTAAAAGATGAAAGAAGAGACAAAAAGGAAGAAAAGCCGAACATCCCTCAACAAACAGTAAAAAGTGAGGCTTTGGAATTCAAGAAAGTGAGAAAACAGGTGGAGATATGCAAAGCAGGAAATTGCAAAGTGTACAGGGCTTCAAGAGGATCTTTCAAACCTCCATGATTTCTATGTGAAAAAGTCAGGCTTAAGACTCAAAACGGAGCGCTTGTTGGGAGGCAACCCAACTTTTCTTCCCTTTTACTTATTACTATTTCATTATTTACTTTATTGCTAAATTTTAGATATATGCATGGTAGGATATGTTTTTGAGTGTTTTGCATGTTTCATGTTGAGAACACTTGTGCATAATAGTCTATTATTGCATATTTAGGTATGTTTTTATTTTTGCATATTTTTACTAAACTAGGCTTTTAATTGTTATCCCACACGTTTAACACACTAGTTTGAATCATGTAGTTAATGGTCGGAAAATCATTGCATCGATCATGAAGTGATTAGGGGAATAAAAACGATTTTGAAAATCAAAAATAGGAAAAAATTTTAGTACTGCCGCGTACTAAGCGATCGCGTGCCAATAGGCTATGGCGATCGCTAATGTGCATTCAAAAATCAACAGATTCTTAAACCTTGAACCACGCGATCGCTAGCACTCCAGCCAGGCGATCGTGTGGCTGTACTGTGACCAAAATCGGCAGTTTAAGTGTTGTGCCTCATGTTTTCAATTTCAAACATTATAAACTCTTTTTCTCTCCCCTAATCACCTCATATTTGATCTTCCATTTTGTGTGCATGTCATCAACACCTAGTTGCACCAAATTCATTGCTATTTTCACATCCAAATCAGTGAAAGGTGTGAAATTCTTCACTTAAATCCATGTTTACTCAAATTTTTGAAATTTTCTTTGAGTTCTTGGATTTTTGAAATTGTGAATGGTGAAGAATGGGCTTAGGTTAGTGGTTGGAGATTGTGATTTGTGGTTTAGTAGACAAAAATTGTGGGTTCATGCATATCCATTGATTTTTGCAATGCCCATTAAGTGTTTGATGAAATGCCACAAAGACATTCTTGTGCTAATTTTAGAAATTCATTCGAGCATTTAACTTCATGACATGTTCATCATTGATTGTGTGTATTTAGTTCAAGAATTAGTTCACTACATTGCATGAAAATCATGAAAACCAATATTGCATCAAGGCAGCCCCATTGCAAGGCCACTGCAGGCCATTGCACCCAGAAACTGTCTTACGTCACCTACTTCTCGACAGTGTTTCATGACCCTATTGATCTTCAAATGAGCTGAATTTTTAATATATTGTCGATCATGCTGTGAACCTTAACGTATCAAAATATGGCTCAGGAAAATTTATGTTTTTCTAGGCGATGTAAAGGCTTGAATGTGTGGGGTCGACCAGTTTTGAAAATTCAAAAATTGTGCTTTAACTTAAGATTGGGGGTGTGGTCCTGAACTTCCATTATTTCTTATTGGTGTTTATAACTTCTAATGTTACTTATCTCTTATTTGCTAGGAAAACACCAATCAAAACACCCCAACCAAATTTCAACAATACAAACAAAGGGTCGATTCATCCAATGCAGTGCAACAGGGAGCTTCAAGGAAATACATCCTCTACACTTGGGAAGTTCTCGTTCTCTTTTCTTTGTCTTGTTTTACATTATTGAATCTTTTTGACAAACATTGAGGATAATGTTAATTTCAAGTTTGGGGGTGAAAATTCATTGCATTCATCATTCATTTTATATTCATTCGATTCTTTAGGGACCAAAAAAAAAAAAAAATTGAAAACTTTGTTAACATGTTTATTGCCTAGGATATAGTATGAATCAATTTGTGCTTAGGTTTGAAAATTGGATAACATGAAAGCATGAACTTATTTTTGAACTAGTTATGTTTTGCTAGATTCATATTTATTGCGCACATAGCCAGTGTTGGATAATTGCTTGTGTAAGGGATTTTGTTTAATACATGTGTGGCAGAGTTTATGCAATTTGAACTTAGAAATGACTCGAAAATCCCTGAACTTAGATCATAAGATATCCCACCCCTAAATTAGAACCAATCATGCTAAAAGGCAAGTTTGGGGGTAAAATGGTTGGAATTTGTGTGCATTGATGGGTTGGAAGCCTGTGGTTCTTGGTTTTGCACTTGAGTCACTGCAGTTTGGTCAACTGGTATAAACCATTTCCAGCATAAAAACAGAAAAATGCTGAAGGTCTTATTATGCTCTTCAAATGCCTTTTTGACTCGAGTAAGTAAGTCCGAGGGGTCCTTCAAACCTGGTGTCCTAAAGCCAACTGGCTTGGGAGTCATCGACCTAAAGCTCGCTACATGGGTCAATTAGAAAGCAAGTACGGAGAGTGGACTTACACATAAGACATTATAACATTTTTAACTTTTCTATTTAAGCCTTTATGACTCGGGCAAGTACGTCTGAGGGGTTCTTTGAACCTGGTACCCTAAAGCCAACTGGTTTGGGAGTTTCCGATCTGAAAGCCCGCTACAGGGGTCATATAGAAAGCCCGTATGAAAATTTCTGCACAAAGATGGTAAAAGACAGAGACAATTAAAAGAAAAAGTCGTCCATAAAAAAAAAAAAAAAAAAAAAATATATATATATATATATATATATATATATATTATTGCATGGTATAAGCTTTGTTGACTGAACTGTGGTGGTTGAGATTGTAGAATTGTGATCTGCTTTCTTTTGATTTGTTATGCACGCATATTTCTGATTCTGACTACCTTGTGTGGGAAAAACAAAGAATATTTTTAGAATCCACATAGGTAGAAACCCGGGATATGTGAGAGAAAAGTAGACACTGGTGATCATCCATGAGCGCTGAAAGGAATTTCATTAGAACTCATAGATTGACCACATGAGATTCGGGCTGGATTATGCATAATGGGCCACACAGTGTTGAGTATATCTTTTGCATAAGTATGCTTTTGACATTGGCTATTCACACACACACTTAAAAATCTGGCAGATATAACTAGGAATTATTTTGTATTGTTGTTCATGACGCTTGCTTAAAGCTTAAATTGGTTTGGACTATGGAGGCATATGGTAAACATGTTAACACAATAAAAATAATTTCTCTTTTATTTCTTTGATTTTTGTAGTTTATTTTCTATTATTCGGGGACGAACAATAATTCTAGTCTGGGAGTATTTGATAAGTGTGTTTTATACACTTATTTGTACGTCTAAATTAGAATAAATTATTATCATTTTAGAATATATGCTATTTAATTTGTGTTTATCTGTTTACTTTGCAGAAAATATCCCAAAATATGAATAATGAAGTAATTGATGAGAAAAATGCATAATTGGATGTTGATTGGAGCTAAAACGAGCAATTGATAAGTTTGTGACGTCAACCGGAAAGATGCAATGTGCCAAAATGAACGAATCAGATGTTGGAGGACCTAATTGAATGAATTAAGAGCTTAAATGGGCAAATCGAGAAGAAGATAAAGTTTGGGGACTAAATTGCAACAATTGAAAGTTGAGGACTGAAGGTGCAATTAAAAGTCAGGGACTAACTTGTACATCCGAGAAAAGAGCGAAGTCGCGATCGCTGGTTACATACCAAGTGATCGCGAGATGGTGCAAATTCTTAACCTGAGAGTTTTTAACGTCTACCACGCGATCGCGCGGTTATCCGACTGTAGAGATACATGGTTGACTTATATAGGTAGAATTGATTTAAACTCGAGAGAGGAATTTCAATATAAATTAGTGAATTCGACCGAGTACATAATTAGGAAATAAAACATGGAATTTGAGTTAATTTAATTGGTTAGGTGAAATCGTAAATCCCAACTATTTTACAATCGTTTTTAAAAGCAAAACAAATTTAGCAATTTAATTCTTTAATTGATTTTTTTGTTTTTGATTTCAAACATCAAATTATTTTGTTCATTCAAATAAGGTTTAGAACTAACATATTTCGATAATTAATTGCAGTCCTCGTGGGACGATAATCCGGACTCTTAGGTCCACTTTATTACTTCTCATGACTCGTACACTTGCGAGATATCTTGCATCGCGAGATATTAGTGAACAATTTAATTTTAGATTTATAAATGGTTATAATTGTTAATTGAATATTTTTTAAAGTTTACGTTAAGTTAAATATGTTTGTTTGAGTTTGAAATAAACGATAAGAAAACTTTCTAAAGTGCATTGAAATTGACCTCTTGTTTCGAATGTGGAGTTATGTGTTGGACATAGGTTAATGTCATGTTTGAGTTAATTTTTTAATCAAATTGAATTAACTTCAGTTAGGATTTTGTTTAGTATTAAAGAAATAGTGATTGTCTGTTTTGGAACTACAAATTATATCTTATTTGATGAATGAAAATAATGAGGATTTGCGGGCACAGTGAAGTCATGGGTAACCGCGACACCCCAACCTACAATTTAAGAAAGTGAATACTAAGGACGTTAGGTAAGTAAATTTCATCTAATCTTCATCCAAGTCGAATGGTTAATGTGGATTAATGTGCTTAGGTGATTGTCTTGAAGATTTAACTCCTTTTGATGCTTTTTGGTAACTTTATACATATACGTATTATTTAAAAAAATGTTCAAGCATCATCAATATTATCTCATTGCATTGACAATCATGCATTGTCATTTGGAGATTTAAAGGGTTTTAAATGAAAAGTGCAAGTTTAGTTCAAAAGTTATGTATCCCAAGTTTTAAGAAAGAAATGGATGTACTTTTATGTCATGAAAGAAATGAGTGAGAAATAGGGTGCGGGGGATCAGCGTACCCGAATTTAACCGTGTTGTGGTGAGATGTTCAACCACTTTGCGGAAGAATGTTAAACCATTTTTCGGTGGAAAAGTGAATGTTAAACCGCATTGAGGTGGAAAAGTGAATGTTAACCACTATGCGATTTTATCGTTAAAAATTGCCTGGTTCCAAAATAAGGAATTGCTTACTGTTGTCTGATTCGCTAGAAGATACACTATGTGAGCTCGCGATACAAATGGAGTTTGAAAATGAAGTGAAAGTTTTGAAAAGTAAAAGTGAAGGGTTTGAAAAGTTAAAGTAAATGGGGATACATATTTTAAAGTCATCAGGTGCATGAAGTTTACTTGCTGAAATTTAGCTCAAGCCTTCATTTTCCCACATGTTTCAGTTGATGAAAGTTAAATGATCTAAGGAGAGCATTGGTGGCAGACTCACGCAATACCCTAGTTCGAAATATTCTCAAGTTGAATTAAAGGATTCAATTCACTTAAAGGGGATAATGTTTTAAAGTTTTAAAGTATTTCATATCATAAGCAAGCATCAGGTGCATGAAGTTTACTTGCTGAAATTTAGCTCAACCCTTCATTTTCCCACATGTTTCAGGTGATGAAAGTTAAATGATCTAAGGAGAGCATTGGTGGCAGACTCACGCAGTACCCTAGTTCAAAATATTCTCAAATTGAATTAAAGGATTCAATTCAGTTTTCACTAGTTATTTCTTTATTCGCCGATTCTTTAAAATGTTTAATTGAATTTAGTGTTAAATGAATTATGCTATTTCCTTAGTGGTTAGTTTATCTCCTATTTTATTAGTTGAAGTTTATGATTTGAAATTGTTATGTTGAAGAGTTGGAAAATGACTGTGGAGATGTTGTGGAGTTGGGAACTGAGTTTGATTATCTTGATGGAGTTTTGATTTGATATTTTTATATTTTTATTATTTGTTTTGATGTCCATCTACAAGTTGACCAAGTCCAATTTATAGGAGAGACTCTATGAAAATTTCAGTAAAATTTTATAATAGAAAAATGAAAAATTTTAGTATTTAAAATGATTTATCTCTGCAAGTAAAGTGAAGGGAAGTTAATACGTCTAGGTTTAGGATTTTAAACTTGGGGTGTTACCGGTATTGGATTAAAAAATCATTAAAATTGCATGATTAGTTGATAGATTGAATATGTGGGATTGAGATACAATAATGAGTTTGAATTTTTTAGTGGATATTTGAAGGTTGGGACACTCAAATAAAGGAGAATCATTGAAAATCTAGGTGGTTGCTTTCGTTGGTTAGACCCACTCAAACTTGAGTGAGAGAAGTAATAATGATTTAAGAAATAACCTTAGAAATTATACCTCGAGTTAGAGAGAAAATAACAAATTTTGGGAGAAAAGGAAATTTTACCACTAAGTATTTGGAGATCAACTATTAAGTTCACTCTAATGATTGAGTTAACTAAACACACACACACAGCCCCAAAGCATGATTGAGTTAAGACTTGTATAGCATTGTTTGAAGATCGTTAAGGGATTACTAGTAATTTTATATCATGAAGCAAATACAACAAGTTATTTAGAATGTGTGTGCTCTCGAGTGTTTTAGTTCATGTATAAATTATGCGTGCGTGATTGTGAATAGTGTCTTATTCGAAGACGAATAAGAGTTTAAGTTTGGGGATTTGATAAGTACATAAATTTAGATAATTGTGAGTCCCTTAGAGTTTGATATTTCTTAATTGTGTATTTATTGTGATTGTTTCAAATAAAACACGAATTTGAATGCGTTTGGAGGCTAAATGAAGAAAAATAACCAAAGTCGTGCCAAATGTCAAAGGGGGGCCACTTGTAAACTTTCAAAAGACGAAGGAATTGTGAAGCAGTAATGGAAGGACTAAATTGAAATAAAAGTCAAAATATAAGGACTCAATTGATGAATCTAGAAACTTGAAGAATTGGCGTGCAATTAAAATGGACTGAGCTACAAAAAAAGGGAAAGAAGAATCACAGTCTAGTTGCTGTTTACAAACCGGCGATTGAACTGTGATCGTTGGAGTTGGTGTATATCGTGGGTAGACCATGAGTTTGCAACCCGCTTCCGCTTGCGGCCCCAATTGATCCTTGGTTTCTTAAAATTTTCCTTTTTATTATTTTTTTGTTTCTTTTAGTTTTGTTTTTGAGTTCAACTTGGATTAGATTATCATATGAGGTAAAATATTATATAAAGACTAAACCTATACTAGGAAAATGTAAGATTATCATTATATTATACACATCAAAAGGGAGAAAATTAAAGAACACAATCAAAAAAAGTTGGGGCTTGTTGATTCTCCAGAAGTGGAGATCGAATTCTTGATGCAAGACAAACATGTCACCCTTATATTCATCTATTCTTGGTGATGTATTCTAAATTAATTCTAGTTTTTATTTCTCCATTGATGTATAACAATTCAATTGTTGGGATGAATGTTGAAAATTTAGGTGGATTATTTAATTTCATTTCTCAATTTTTTTGCTTTAATATTATATATTCGATTTATTTATTTTTTTAATGCATGAATTACGTTATCTCTACTTCATTGATTTGTGGATTGTAATGAGTCAAGAGGTTAGTTACATATCTAGACCACGTAATAAACTTTGACAACTTAACAAAAGGGTAGAGATACATAGTTGTGTTGTTATGATCATTACATGAATTCTTGTTATTGAATTATCTAGTTAGGATTTATTTTGACCCAACACATAGATATGTGGTTGACCTAATTAGGTAGAACTAACTTGAAATCGAGAGAGGAAAATAATGTATAATCGTGAATTAGATCAAATATTGCTTTATGAAGAGAACTTTGGATGATAAACTTAACATAATAACTAGGGTTAAATCTTGAGTTCCAACGTTTTCACTCTATAAGCTAATTCTAAATATTGATCTTCGCACACTTATTTGTATATCTGTTTACGTAATTTTTCGTTTTAATTTTTAGTAGATTAATTAAAACAAATTATTTTCATATTTTTTTAGGATTGATTAGTTAAAACTGACAGTTGAGAAATAGTCTTTGTAAGACGATAATCTGGACTCTTCTAACTATAACTGTCAAATGCAAAGAATAATTGTCGATTCTCTAAGTAACAAATAGTAAATTAGAGTCACATATTCAATGTTAACAACTAATAAGTCACCACCACAAACTTAAATTGTGTACTCAGTATGCGAAGAAAACTCAATTAATGCATTTTGAATAACTAGCAGAGTTGAACATGCATAAACATATTGGAGATTTGAATAACTAGAAAACCTAAGCAGTGCAAGAGGTTTTTCTTATCTCTTGAAGAGATCTTCAAGGGGGTTTTCTTCATAAACATATTTTGTTGTTTCTTTACTTTTATTTCATTTATCAGGATGCTTGATTTATTAATTATTGGCTTAATTTGATTAATTATGTTCATCTAAAAATAATAATTAGCGTCTTGTTGCTTATTATTGATTCTTAATTTTAATTTCACACATTATACGTATTCACCCCCTCTAGGTGTTAATTGGGTCGAACTTAGATTATTCAAAATTGGTAACAGAGCCTATTTTTATTCTTGACCTAATATTATCTAGATGAGTCAATCATTATTTGTATCACCATAATTGATGGTGCATTTATGGCCATTAGAAGGTTATGATGAGAGTTCTCTTGTGATTTTTTGATATGAATGAGTTTGGGTTAGTGTAGATAAGGGTCAAACAACCCCATCTACAATAGTTAAATGTGTATAGTTACCTCTACAGACATTTCCACTTAGACTAATGGTGAATTAGTTGAATGTAATTGGAATAGTAAAGGTACACATGCTATGTTTATGACTATTTTCACTAAAGAGTTTGAGCATGTGTCTATGACATCTAAAGAGTTTGAGCACGTGTCTATGTGTAGAATTGCTAAAGAAGCTTGGGATATTCTGGAAACCACATATGAGGGAACTAAGATCGTGAAAATTTCTAATTTATAAATGTTAACCACTAGGTTTGATGAAAGTAAATGAATGGTGATGAATAGTTTGATGAGTTCTATGCTAAATCGAAAGACATAATGAATTCTGGTTTCAACCTAGATGAACAAATTTTCGAGACCAAAAATATGAGAAAGTTCTAATATCTCTATCTAAAAGGTTTAGAACTAAAGGTTATGGCGATTGAGGAAAACAAAGACCTAGATCAGGTTAGAATGGAAGAGCTTGTAGCCCTCAACACTGTTAAAGAAGAGACTACTGACACTACTGATGATTACACGCTTAAGGATTAGGAGTTTTCTTACTTTGTTAAGAAATTCAAAAAATTCTTTTAGAATAATAAAAAAGCCTTTTTGAGAATTTCAAGGTGACTTTAGTAAATATAGGAAAGATATACTAGGGATGTCATGAACATGTCACAATCTATTAGGTGTTATGAGTGTTAGGGTTTTGAACATATTAGATATAAGTGTCCTAGTTATAGAAACCCTAGGTAAGGATATGAACGCTACTCTCACTAATAATGAATCTAGCTCCAACAATGATAGTGAGACCTCCAATCTGAATGGTGTGAATCATATGGAGTTTGCCTATGTGGTTAAGAGACTTGGTTAATTGCTCTACCTTTAAGAATTACATATTAGAAAAGGAGAACTTAGAAGTTAAACTAGAAGATTGAATGTGATGAGGGTTAAGCAAGAGTCCTTAGAAGACAGCGTATAGACTTTTATGAGTGATCTTAAGAAATCAAGTGCCCAACTTCAATATTTTTCTAGTGGATCTATGTAGCTTCAAAATATGTTAGGATTGAATAAACTAGTAAGGAATATGTGAGGTTTAGGTTATAATTAAACAAATTCTCATACTGTTTTCTCTTCTTAAAATAAGTTTGTACCTGGTTCTATCAAGTTCAAGAATATAGGAGCTTTAGGACAGAAGTCATATGCGCAACATAGGTTTCCCAAACCTGAAGTCCTAAACTTGAAACCTAGAGTTGCTCCTAGGTTCATTCTCACTTGTCACAATTGTGTGAGTTAGCTCACATTAGACCTAGATGTCGTAAGCCCTTGGTTAGGAACAACAAACTAAACCTCAATGTTCATGTTAGATTTTTGACTAATCAATTGAGTCACTTGACATATGTGATAAGTTATTTGACCAAGATTCCATCTTATTCAAAGAAGATTTGTGAAAAAAAAAAAAAAGAGAGAGTGACCTCACAAGTCAAAGTGATTCATTGAATTGTAGTGTTGCTCTTAAAAGTAAGAGTACTCATGTTCCTCATTGAGTAAGTCCTTAGGTGAATACATTGTTCATGAAATCTACTTATGCTTGCATGCACTTTATTTCTTTGTGATGCTATAACGTGTTAATGTGATATCATTGAACATGTTATTTTATGATCAAGTACTAGTAAAATTAACGAACTATGAATAAAGTTTCCATTGAATTTGTTTAGAACTTATTTGAAGTACTTGGTATAAGTCTCATGTATCATCAACACTACACGCACTAAGCTCTTTTGATTGAGTCCTGACCATATGTGCATTTGGGGTGAATTCATCTGTATGGTTAGGTGACCTTGAATTTGGAATAACTTTTAACTAGTTGACCTAAGATCTAGCATATTCCCCTAAAAGAAAAATATTATTGAGATTCAAAATATTTTAATTATGCTCCCATTATAATTTAATACTTTTTCTCTCTCTTACTTTCAACCACACGTTCACGTTCTACAATATATTTTATCTCTCTTAATTTTTATACATACATTCGTCAAAAAGTCACTATTCTATCTCAAATAATCTAATTATAATGAGTCTCAAACAAACAGTATATGTTCATAGAAAAAGTGAGATACATCATATAATTTTTCGTAATCTTTATAACTCGAATAATTAAAGTCATCTGACTTGGGAGTCATCGGTTTAAAGCTTGTTAAATAAGTCATTTAGTAAGCTTAATAAAAAAAATGATGAAGATAAGATAGAAAATTATTATATATGTTCACAGATAGGGGGATAAGAAAAAGCTATACAATGAAAATATATATATATATATATGAGTTGTTTTGATTAAAAAGTCCTACTAGCATTGGGTTTGACTTTCATAATTTGAGTAAAATATCCATTCACCAGTGATTCTTTGTATATCCTTTATCATTTATTTAAGTTTTGAATCTTGCTTACAAAAGATTAGTGACACTTATCATACACGCGTCACTTATACAATTTACTCTATATAGATATAAAATGAGTTATATGGGAACATTTCATTATTTATGAATTTACACGTATAAATAAGAAAATTAACTATTGCGATCACATGATTAGAACTTCAAGCCATGATGTTATATTCAAAAAAAAAAAAAAAAAATGAAAAGAAAATCATTGTCGCATCGCATGTTTTACATAATTTGTACCATGTGTCCATGTGCATAGTTTTCACTCATTCATCTTTGTACTATTCATGATTATATTGCTCAATTTTCCTTTGTGATTCGTGACAAACTTGGGGTAAATTAATATTTATTTCAGAGTGGTGAATATTAGTTTATGAGTCAGGGAGAATGGTTATTGTTTTTTTATATTTTACTTCGGGGAAGGATGTTTGGTAAAATTTGTTTATAAAAGATCACGTGAGAACATTTTATTGAACAATTTTTTTAAAAGTCAACAATATCGGTCAAAGATCTTCGATCACCATCTTTGACTTTTCACCATTTTTGACTTTTCGAAGAAATTGACCAACAAAATGTTTTCATGTTGCTCTTTATAAACAACATTTATAAACAACTATTTATGAACGATTTAGAAAACATAGGCTTACTTATTTGTTTATAAAAGGTCACATGACAACATCTTATTGGATAATTTTTTTAAAAGTCAACAATATAGGTTGGTCAAAGATTTTCGTTCAACATTTTTGACTTTTCGAAGAAATTGACCAACAAAATGTTTTCATGTCGCTCTTTATAAACAACATTTATAAACAACCATTTATGAACGATTTAGCAAACATAGGCTTACCTATGTACTTAATTATGAGTCTTCTTTTGCTTTTAAATGTGTTATTGTTTTATTTCACGTGTTTCAGGAAATATGTATAACAAGCAGTTGAGTTGAAGTTTTGGTATTGAGCCTTTGGATTGATAGTGTTAGACAACAATTTCAGAGATGTAGATACTTTGCCCAGCATGTTCGAAGAGATCATATTCACAACATCATTCTTCTACAGATATTTTGGTTTCAGATGCAACCACGACGAATCATTTGGAGAGTGTTCCACTTGATCTCATTTCTTCACACGGGACGACTCTTTAGACCACTTCATAGGTGTGGGAACCTGGCTGTCGCCCCATTGTTTGGTATATCTCTTTCTCTCCCTCCCTCATTGCGTCCTATTTTTGTTCTTTGGTGCACTCCATCAATAGGATTATGCAAGATAAACGCTGATGGATGTGTCAAGGACGGTGCTTCTGGTGACGGGGGTATCACCAGGGAGCACGTCGACTTGGCATTCCATACATTTGGGTCGAGGCTGACTCCGCTGTGGTGGAGGACCATAAATGATTCAGAGAATTCTTCGTCAAACTAGAGACATCTTTCACTTTGATCATGACACTATCTCTCTCATCTATATTGGGGTTAATCAGGTTCCTGACACACTCGCATCTGAGGGTTGGGATCAGCGATGCTACTAGGAGTACGGACCCTATGATCTACCTCGTCGACTTAGGACACTTGTGCAGGTTGATATATATGGACTGTCCAGATTCAGAGGTCTCTAGTGTAGTTTGCATTTATATTCTTCTCATTTTTCAGGGAGTAGTACTCACTCATTTACTACTTTCCACATGTTGCACTATAGTTCTTTTGGAATTAGAGGAAAAGTTTATATTCCCTTCATTTCATGTATTATTTCTTTTTATGATAAATAGTTGAGAAATCCTAACCCCCATCAACCTTCCTATGAGGAGCCTAAAAACATAACAAAGATGTATTGATGTCTTTGCTAAAATAATAATAATAATAATAATAATAATAATAATAATAAAAATGAGTTTCTCAAAACAAATGTTCGAATTGAAAAAATGTTGTTACTAGAAGATTTGTAGCCATTTGACTTAACTTTCCAACGAATTTTGAATCACCTCAAGCAGCAACGATAGAGAAAGTAATGTGGAACATATTGACGATCACTCATTGATCATTCAAGAACCGCTCGAGCAATCTTAGTAGTGAAAGGGCACTTGATGTGCGTCTAAGGGAGCTCGAGTGCCCGCGTGGCTCGAGGAAACCATATTTTGTAATCTTTAGCCTTTTTATAATTTCACAAAACACTTTAAATTATAAATACACAAATCATATTCCGTCCTAAAGTTGTGTTGGACTTCTATTCATTAAAGAGAACACTTTGTTAAAGATCAATTAAATTATCCATAATTCTTTTCACACAACCACAAGTTCAAAACACAAAACATCAAAAATCAAAAACCAAATTCTTTATTAATAATCCTTAAGAATTCTGAAAACTCAAGGAAGGTATCTGGAGTTTTAGTTGGAGAAGAATGATGTTCGTTCTTGATGGTCCATGTAGAGGGAAAAGAAGTCCGGAGTTACTAAAAAATTACTGGAAGCACAATTGAAGGAGTTCTTCGGTGATTAACAAGTTGAACTATTAGAGTCTACTACGATCTAATTGTGTTTTTATGAACTATAAGTCAAGTATTTTATAGTGGATCTTTTATTGATAAAGAGTGCTCGAAAGGTTTTCTTTTTTCCCTGCATAAACAAATCTCGGTGTACACTCACTTTTATCGCTTTGATCTGCGTGTTTAATAAGTAATGCCTTGCTCATTATTGATTGTAAATTTATAATTTCACATATTAGATCTATTTGTTCCCTCTACATGTTTGTCGGGTTGAACTTAGATTTTCAAAAAAAGTATTTCGCTAAAAGTTACCATGTTTACTTGTTACTTGTAAGTAAAAAGTATTTATTTAATCAGTTGCTTACAAACTGTTCAGCGGCTTTCTTATGGTATTTCTTTTCCTAAGAAAATGTATGATTAAAAATTTAAGAGAGAAAATATGTAAGTAAAAAGTGATTTGAAAAATTATGTATTTTAAACAATGATTTATAAACCATTTTTCATGGCCACCGAACACTGTTAATTACAAAGCCAATCTGATATAATTAAAATACTTAATAATTATTACACAATATTCACAATCCTTCGAAGAATCAAGATAATACCGAGACACTCACTTTCTATATTGCACATAAAAATAAAAATAAAAATTCTTTTTGATTTGTTCTCCGATATTTTCATTAAGCTAATACGATTTTTTACTTTATAAAACATGAATGAAAATAATCACCTTCGAAAACCAAAGTTGAGATCGTGATTTACAAGGCTTGGTAAAACTAAGTCATTTTCTTCTGCTAAAATTCGAAGAACAGAAAGTTAGGAACTGAGAAACTATACAACACCAAAAATAAAAAAAAATAAAAAAAGAGAACTTTAATATTCGTTTAGTGTTTCCTTTGGAAAGAAAGCTCCATTCGGTTTCGGTGTAGGGATATTTGATTCTTCCGTTAGCCGGAACAATAACTTTAAGCTTCCAAACAAAATCTATAGCTCCATTTTTGAAAGTCCTACACAATATGATCAAATCGTGGGCATAGAAAAACAGGGAGGTAATGACTTGAGACGACTATTAGACGAAATCAAATAGCTCAAGGCAATTACCATTTGGTCCCGAATTGCTGCCCGAGGGATTAGCATCAAATCCCATTTGGAGAATACTTTGAAGATCATTGTTCCACAAAGACTGCAGAATATATATGCATTATATTGTAAGTTGTAACTTATAAACGGATCCTTAACCACCATATATGTGGGATTGACTTGTGGCACAAAAAAATTACTTCTGCCACATGTCTGATCCACACACAGGGTGGGTAAAGATTATGGTGCCCACATATCTTTATTGTAAACAGATTAGCCATGACAAAGTAAGCTGAGAAATCTTTTTGTTACCTGAGGTAAGGGATGATATGGAGAATTAGCTCCTGGGACACCAATAGTTCCTGGGGAAAATCCCGGGAAAGGATGAGACGAACTCAATCCAGAACCAATTCCAATAGCAGCTGGATTGTTACCTCGAAACTGAAGTATCTAAAACACAGAAATTTTAAGATTATTTGCAATTCTTGTTAAGTGTCAAAGAAGTATGCAAAACGCATGGATCTTATCTCACATCTTTGGATAAAATCCGATCTATATCGGCATCCAATTCCGGATTTACAGTTGCAAGTTTCATTGACAAAAACTGCAAGAAAGTTAAGGCATCGTTATTAGATCATTAATTACAAGAGGATGAAGAAAGATATTGTAATGGAAGTAAATTTTATTTGCATATAAGAAATGAAAATACACTCGTGCTGCTACAAACAATAACTTCAAACCTTCCAAACAATCTGCATAATATTACGAAACTTGAACTTAGTTTAATTCTTCCCAAGAAGCTCCAGATGCACCTAGCTAGTGAATAGTTTCCAACCCATGACTAGGACTTATTTTAACGTATAATTCTAGGGAGATATTTTTAATTAACATTTTTAAGTGACATGGTGAATATACATTAGATGTTGTAAATAACTATCCCATCACTTACTTTTTCACAACTCAATGTATGTGCGTCATGTCACAATGACACTAAAAATGTAAGGCTGTGTTTGATACAGCCTTATTTTCCAGGAAAATGTCAAATCATGAAAAATATTTTCACCTTTTGCATTTGTTGGGTGTTTGGTTGGAAAAATTTGTCTTGAAAAATATTTTCTTAGGTACAACCATTTAAAGCACAACTACCTAATTTGCCTTGAAAATATTTTCTTACCTATTTGTTGAGAAAATATTTTCCAGCTAAGGTGAAAAATTCTTTTGCGTCACGTTTGATCATTTTTATTATTGTTAATTGACTTTCAATTAACATTTTTCAGGAAAATAATTTCCAATTAACATTTTTACCTGAAAAATTAATCTAATCAAACACTTCCAATTAACATTTTCTAGGAAAATAATTTCCAACCAAATCAATTCCTAGAAAATATTTTCCTACCATCTATTTTCCATCTTTTCTATCAAACACAGTCTAAGTTAAATATGTCTCCCTAAAATTACTCTATTTTAACACTTCTAAGAACAATCTTGGCACCAACTCATCTAGATATGATAAGGAAAAACAAAGAATCCTTGTCAAAGTTCTGTTGCAAGTAAATTTTTTTTTGCCTCCAAGGAGCTTAATATACTCTACATTTATTTTCTTGATTGCAGATATTTAAGGGTCCAATTTTAGTGTGAGAGAGGTATGATTCCAAGTCTCCTTTATCACAATCATGGTGACCAATTGCAGAGACAAGTGTAGGAAAATTACACGTCAAGGGCAAGAAACTATAAATTTACACATTGGCCTTTTTTTTTTTTTTTAATTGCTTTTGGAAGTAGGGAATATGGCTAGCTAATATTTCTAATTTTATTCAGGTGGGCATTGCAGTATTCATATCAATAAATCTAATCTTGTCGTACCAGCAAACATAATTTGCCAAAACTCAAAAATGCATACCTCAACCTGCTGTTGCAGCGATTGCACATAGTTTATAATCTCATCAAGCATCACTGCTTTCCCAGTGATCTTCAAAATTGAAATTACGAAGACTTGTATCAATATAATTGTCCACGTGTATAATATAAAAATTTAAAAAAGAAAGATACCTTATTGCAGCCAGGAACCAGTTCTTGCAGCAATCTCATTCTTTCACTAATTCTCTCTCTTCTCACCTGAAAACAAAACAGACTAGAATAGTCATATTCTCAATAAACAAGAATATATTTCTGTAAAATTATAGGTATACAAGGAGGATTTTACCCTTTCTGCAAGGCTGTGACTGTTGGTTGCCTGACCCCTTTTGGCTCTTACATGTATGTAATTTTCTTTAGAAGTTTCTGCATTAGTAGAAGTATCCTTAGCTTGTGTAACCGCTTGCTTATTGCGCAAATTTGCACCAACATTTTGTTCAAATTTCTGTTTCTTATCATCATCTTCATTTGGGAATTCAGAAGTGTCCTCGGATGGATCCTTCTGCTGTTCAACTTCAATATTCTGAGACAAATAACAACCCAAATAGGTAAATGTTTTTTGTTTACAAACCGGGAATGTTATGTTCTGGAGGTAAAATATATTGGTCAAAAATTGGTTTGAGAAAATGTGTTATTTATAAATTTGTTTATAAACCATTTACCAAACGGAGTCGATAAACTTCTATAATACAAGTATACAACAGTAATCTCAAAATAATTTTTATAAGTTACCATAGTTGAAGCTCCCATTGATGCTTTTCTCTTCCTCTTTCCATTAGATGAAACTCCTACTACTCCATCTTCTGAATTTTGGCAATGCTCCTGAGAATCTGCAATGTTTGTTAAGGCCATCTCAACTCGGCTTACGTTGTTTCGAGCATAATTTGGATGCCGTCCCATTTCAGAAATCGGTCCACACTCGGGCATGGGGAAAGAACAGACCATTTCTGAGTAGCTCCCACTCCCAAAACTTGGAATTTTTGGCATCATATCAACTAAACCTGTCTGAGATGGGAAATTAACGGTTTGATTTTCCAGCACAACCGAGTAATGCGAATTGGCAAACTCATTTTGAGGAACAACCGAAGAACCCCCGGAGTTCCCACTTGGATTCAATGAAACAATGGTATCCCAACCCGAACCGTAAAACGGGTCTACCCCATTTCTCGACTTGAACATGGATTCCGAAGTCATTCCTATTCCTATTCCCGGCACCTTTTCATATATTGAGTTGGTATTAATCTCAGAAGAAGGGCAATTCAGAATACTGACCCCTTTCCTCTGCTGGAATCCCCTATCCACATTATCCTCACTATCCATGATCAAGAAATCCCAAAAATCTTAGCAACCCTAAATTCAACAGAACAACTAGAGCCAGAACCTGATAGGATTGTATAACAGAAGGAACTATATATATAATTCAAAGGAAAAGTAAGGGTTTGACTAAAAATAGCTGGTAATATCTTGCAAAACTCAACAAGGAACAAATAATCTTGGTAGCTTTACAGAATTGGGAATGTATAAGTTAAAGAAAAGCAAAAGAAACCCCCTTATTGCAGCATCTTACAGGGCACAAAGGAAAAAGGTGAAGAATCCAATAGATTACGCAGAAAATCTATTTAAACTCCCATTCCAAGAACCCTAGGATGAAGTCTATTTTCATATGGAAAAAGTATGAATCTTTCAGAGCTTAAAGTAGAGAGTGGAAAATTGAAAGGGCATTGATAAGAAACAGCTCACCGGACTAATGAAAAAAGCGGATTCCCTTTTTTTACCTCTTTTATCTATGAATTTCACAGCGAATTACTATCGACCAAATTAAGCACGTAATTGTAATACAGAGAAAACAAGCATTTAACCACGGAATGAAAATGGTGCCAAACTAGGTCTTATTTGGGGAAAATATACCAGCTGCTCAGCAGAAAAAAAAAATCTTAGAATTGTTGCAAATAAACCCACAAGAATCGCAGTTTCAGCGACCCTTTATAGAGATTCTCGTGGGTAACTAGAACTGACCAAAAATCACTCAATTCTACTGAAATTACAGAGGGGAAAACAGAATATTACGAACACGGGCAGCTCTAAACTGTAAACCTATAGTGGGCAATAAGATAGTTCCCTTAAGAGCATCAAATGCTTGCTTAAATTCTACAAGAGATCATTTTTTGCCAACTGAACTTGCAGAAACAGCAAAAGAAGCATCAAGTTCCTCTCCTTATCATAGATAGATCTGAGACAGTATATATACAAATATATGAATGACAGCTTATAGAGAGAGAGAGAGAGAGAGAGAGGGAAAAGAAAGGGAAAAAAAATAAAAAAAAATTGCCATTTTACCTGCTCAAGCAACAAGTTTAATAGGTGACAGCACAGCCCATTATATTTTCGTACATTTCTTGATCTTGCTTTTAACTATACATTTTATTATAATGTATTTTTTCCCTTAATTTTTTTATCACACATTTAAAAATCATTATTTAAAAATATATTATCTTAAATAATCTTATTATAATGAGTCTCAAATAAGCACTTGAATACGTAGATCTCTTTAAAATATATTTTGTTTAATGTATTCAATAATTAAAAAATAAATTTTATAAAATGAGTCCTAGAGAATAATATATAATACACTTGATTTTTTTTAATTGTTTTTCACTTTTTTTTTATTTTTTAAAGACCGACTAACTACTGCCAACTGCTCTTGCAGGTTAAATTATTACAGAACCTAATCTTTCTTTCCCTTCTCCCTCACACTTTACTCCTTGTAATTTCCTTTACCCACTCAATCACACTTTTGAATATACTAGTTTTGATATTAAAGAAATTTCGAATAATAATTTCTTATTTGATATTCTCTCTATCCCATAAAGATAAATTCATTTCTATTTTTACACAAATTAAGAAAACATAATTATTATATGTTGGAACTATAAATTTACTTACATTTTACCTAATATATCACTACATTAAACAATAAGTAATTCATATGTATTGATAACAATGCATATTAAATAGGGGTATATTAAAAAATTAAGACATTAATATAATCTCAATAAGGAAAGTAACATATAATTTGGGACAAACCAAAAGAGGAAAGCAAAAGAAAAAATTAATGAAAGATAAAATACATTGCTAATGGATCATTTTAAATGACTAAAATTTTTGCTATAGTTTATTAATTTGAAAATAATGTAATAAAGTATTGTGCGAAAGATTCACATCAAAATTAAGATAGTGTTATTACGACTTTATTTGAACACTCATAATTAACTTAAAGAAAAAAAAAATAAGTAACACAAAATGATAAAAAATAGAAAGATGAGAAGATCTCCATAAAGATGTCCAATGTAATCTTTGGACACGTGACTGAATAGTGCATTAAATCCATTTGTTGCCTGCATAGAGTTAACTTGGATGAATAGTGCCTAAATTGATGAAAAATTCAGGCAATTTGTTCGCATAGGGTTTAATTGATGAATAGTGCATCCAATTGTTGTCCGCACGGTGTTTAATTTGATGAATAGTGTCTAAATTGGATGAATATTGTTTAATTGTAATTGTGCCTAAATTGGATGAATGATTTTTATTGCAATTGAAATAGTACCTAAATAGGATGAATAGTGTTTAATTGCAATTGGATAAATAATAGTGCATCCAATTGCTGTCCGCATATAGTATTTAATTGGATGAATAGTGTTTAATTGCAGTTGCAATAATGCCTAAATTGGATGAATGATGTCAATTTAATTGCAATTGGATTTGATGAATTAATTGGATGAATATTGCCTAAATTTGATTAATAATGTTTAATTGCAATTGGAATAGTGAATTAATTGGATGAATAATGTTTAATTGCAATTTGATTTGATGAATAGTGCCAATTTAATTGCAATTGGATTGGATTGGATGAATATTGACAATTGTTGCCCGCATATAGTTTTTAACTGGATGAATAGTGCCTAAATTAGATGAATATTGTTTAATTGCAATTGAAATAGTGCATAAATTGGATTAATATTTTTTAATTGTAATTGAATTGGATGAATAGTGCCAATTTAATTGCAATTGAAATATTGCCTAAATTGGATGAATAATGCTTAATTAAAATTGGATTGGATTGGATTAATAGTGTCAATTTAATTAAAATTTGATTGGATGAATAGTGCAATTGAATATTCAATCTTTTATATATACTAGTGAAAAGTCGTACTCCGTACGAGAAATGTGTAATTGTTGTATTATTTAGCGTCATTGAATTAACGGAATCCTAATGTAATCATAGTATGTTTTTTCTATGAAGAATTATTAGCTGAAGAGACAAAGTAAATCATAGAATGCTGTATAATATCATATAATAATTAATTAAGACTGCATAAAAGTTACAATTTATCCTCTTGATTTTCTTGCGTGAATAGAAAAAAATGTGTTATTTATCCTCTTAATTGTTTTTATCTTCACTCAAGTTTTCTTGCATCTTTCTGTGACATTCTGAAGATCAACATGCACAAGTTTGCAATAAAAACACAGAAATGACAACTTCTTAACCTTGTTTGTTCATCTAATCCTAATTTTTTTCCATGGGAAGGTTCTCAAATTCTGCCTGTGGATGGAAGCAAGAAAAAATGACATTGCTAATATTTTTTCTTATTGAAGCCACACTAAATATGAACAAATAAAAATTTGATGTTTATGAAGTAAATCTTCAATTACATAGGCAGTTGAGAATAGAGAAACCACTATAAAAAATGTGTCGATTCCATAGAGAATATTAAAAAAAAAAAAGTATCAGAACACTAATAATATGAGGTTATCATTTCTTCTTTCACATACCTGCAAAAGAGTTGCATCATTCTACTTTTCTTCATGTCTTGAAGGATCAAGTCCACAAACGAATAATTATATTCTCATTTGAGTTCCAAACTTCAAATACTACTATTGATGTTGAAGTTCATATAAGCAGTGTAAAGCATGTCATCATATATTTTCTGAATGCAAAACGGACTTACTTCTAAAAGATCATGTTCTTAAGCTTCTTTTCAATGAAGACCAATTCCTCCTTTTTGTTGACTTTGATCTGTAACCCGCATACATAAAAACTCTTCTGATGCAAAAACAAAAAATTGATAAGCAGAAATTGTAAGAGGCCGAAGGGAACTCGGGTTGTCAGTTTTAAAAAAAAAAAACCGCAATATAGAATAAAAAGCGGTACCTTTTCTTGCCTCCAAACTTGCAGACAAAATCAAAAATAGTTCCGAAAACATGTAGAGTCCTGAGTCCAGGTTGGAGGTTCGAAAATGAAGCAGCCAAAACCAAGAAGAAGTCAAAATTACAAAATCCAGTTGATTTTGGAGTAGGGAGAACTCCTCCGGTAGGTGAAGATACCTTGCAGATAAGCTGGATCTAGTAATAGGGATCAAGGCCCACTATCTAGGCCGAAGGAAATAACACAAGATCGTCATCAAGAAGCTGAAAGGAGCTCGAGTGAATAATAACAAAAACCTGCTAGCTCATGATAGCAAATAAGAATAGGTGAAATAAAAGTTGTAATAGCTGAGTTCAGGTAGATATATGGACGATGCGACACGAAAAGGGGTTGATTCATGGATTTGTTGGAGCATAAACAATGACAGTGACCAGATGAAGATGAAGATAAGAAACTGTGTTGAAAAAAATATTATTTGACGAAGAACAATGGCGGAAATTAGGAAACGGCTTCTGACAAAATGAGAAGTAAAGGAATTGTGTGTGAAGAAAAGAGCACGTTAATGTTGGGAAACTGGTTCATGAATAGTTTGAAAGCTCAGGGAGAAAATATAAGAGATATTTTGTGCACCGACTTACTGTACAAACAATATGTTAATTTACTGTTTCGGAACCAGTTATTGACTACTAGGTGTGAAAAGTCATGGGACAAAAGTGAAATGTAAAATTTATTCCCTCTTTTATGTAGAGGGGAAATATAAAAAATAATAGTTAGATAGTTAGGTGTGTGTGTGTGTGTGTGTGTCTCTCTCTCTCTCTCTCTCTTAGCCCTATTTGATAGGAATTGAAATTCATATTTTAATTTAAATTAAAATTAATAATCAAGTTCGATCACATATTTTATGGAGCTCATAATTTGTAATCATATATTTTATTAATTTTTATCAAAATTTATTAAAAATCTAATTTTAATCTTTATTAAACAGAGAATCAAATAGAAGTTGTGTTTTAGCGTGATATCATATGAGAAGAAAGATATTCATTAGGGCATCCCCAAATTTGGAATAGACTCAAAATTTCTCCACCAACTTGACCCCAAAATTGGAGTCAAGTGAATAGTATCCATTTTTGTCATAATTTCTTAATATTTTTACCTTGATTATAAATTTGTTAATTAATGACTTTAATATAAATTAATAACCAATGCGTAGAATTGACCAAATTGAAAATAGTCATTTCTCTTAGAAAGAAAAAAACTCCGAACAACAAAATACACCTAGTGGTCACAAATTCCATAAATTAAATGATGTGATCGATAACAGACGAAACTTAATTTTCAGAATTAGTGTATTCATCCCACAAATGCTCAATTAAGGCATTTCGAAGTGCATAATTGTAGCGACCAAGAATTTTTACGCGATTAATAATTATTTTAATAGAAAATCGTGTCGCTACTATTTCACCCATTTTTATTAAGTTAACGCCACGACGTATTCGTATAGCCAAGTCAAGAAATAATCGAGATCGTTCGATTTTAAATTAAATTCCGAATTTCTAAAAATATCTCCATTCTCTTGATTTAAAGTATATTAAGTCCAAGTACTTAATTCAATGTTATCCCAATATTTATTTATACAAAAATTATTTTTATTATTGAAATTAAGAAAATATATGCAAGTATGAGAGGTTCCATTATATATAATAATTATGAGAATCTTAATTTAATAAATATGGAAAAGTATATGAATGAATTATATACTCCATTATATGTAATCATGAAGAGCATAATATTTGTATAAATATGAAAAAGTATATGAATGAATTATATACTCCATTATATATAATCATGAAGAGCATAATATTTGTATAAATATGGAAAAGTATATGAATGAATTATAGACTTCATTATATGTAATCATGAAGAGCATAATAATTGTATAAATATGGAAAAGTATATGAATGGTTGATAAGATTCCATTATATGTAATCATGAAGAGCATAATATTTGTATAAATATGGAAAAGTATATGAATGGTTGATAAGACTCCATTATATGTAATCATGAAGAGCATAATATTTGTATAAATATGGAAAAGTATATGAATGGTTGATAAGACTCCATTATATGTAATCATGAAGAGAATAATATTTGTATAAATATGGAAAAGTATATGAATGGTGCTTTACTTTAAGAAAAGGATGTGTTAAAATTAATAGAATTGAATGATTATGTTTACAATATGCCAACTTTATACATCTATTTAAACTCATCTCTTTTACACACAACTCTACACATATACACTTATTTCCAATCTCTTGACAAAATCCACAAGTAAGAGAAATTCAAGGTGGTCAAGAAAGTTTTGGTCCATTTACTACTACACTTCATTTTAATCTTTTAAAAGGTAAGTATATCTTATGTTTTTATGAAAAGTAAGTATGTTTTTATGAAAGGTAAATACACCTTATGTTTTTATGAAAAGTAAGTATGTTTTTATGACAAGTAAGTATATCTTATGTTTTTATGAAAAGTAAGTATGTTTTTATGACAAGTAAGTATATCTTATGTTTTTATGAAAAGTAAGTATGTTTTTATGAAAGGTAAATACACCTTATGTTTTTATGAAAAGTAAGTATGTTTTTATGACAAGTAAGTATATCTTATGTTTTTATGAAAAGTAAGTATGTTTTTATGAAAGGTAAATACACTTTATGTTTTTATGAAAAGTAAGTATGTTTTTATGACAAGTAAGTATATCTTATGTTTTTATGAAAATGTTTGGATCATTGCTATGAAATCAATCTCACAAGATTGTTATGGGTTCCATATGATATGTTTATGATTATGCTAAGGGGACCGGAGTTTAGTAGCGCTACACATAAGAATTCTTGCCATTTAAGTTCGGTAAAATTCTTGTGTCTCCCTATGTTTATGAATATTTCAATCCTATCCTATGTTATGATGAAAATGATCCATATGCATTCAAAAGAAAATTTATGCTTGGTATACTTACTGGGATTTTATAAATCTCACTCCACGATATTTACCATTTTCAGATAATTGAAGGTTCGAGGCGGTCAACATGGAAGTGGCAAAAGTGGTTAAGATTGATGAGATAATTATGTTGAACTTTATGTAAGAAAATTATGTTCTATTTTTATTCACAAATAAAATTATGGGTTTCTAATTATTCTTTTGAATAATTTTACATTACTATTTAAGTCTCGATAATATGATATGAGTCACTTTTTGTGGCACTCGAATGGTCGAGAATTCGGGTCGTCACAGTTGGTATCAGAGAAAAGAGTTTTAAAAACGATTCTGTAGATTTTTGAAATTTTATTTCTTTAAAAAAAAAAAAAAATCACTATTCACGTGAACAGTAAAACGACGTGCTATTCATGATGAACAGTGAACGAAATCACTATTCATTATAAAAAAAAAAAAGTTGAATTTTCACATGTCAAGTATGGTTATGATTTTGAAAAGCATGATGAAATTTGATGTGCGAATTTCAAGGACAAAATTCATTTTAAGCAAGGGAGTTTGTAATGTCCTGAAAATTTTATGGAATATAATTAGTTAGTGATATGATGTTTATATTGATGTCTTTGATAAATTTCTAGAAGTTCGGGGACTAAAGGAAAAATAAGATTTGACGATTAATTTTATTTGGGTTAAGTTATTAATTATTGATGGGGAGATAATTACTATATCGATATTGGATTTGTTTTGAAGACTGTGATTAATTAGGAATTATGATTCAAGAAAATGTTGATTTGGATACAACCACATTAAATTATTGTTGATTAAAGGAAAATAAGATTATATGAAATATTTTAACTCATCACTCTACTATGTCACTCTCCACGTATTGACTCCTCGAACCAGGTATGTTATATGCTTTGCAAGTCATTTACGATTTTATTAAGACATGTTAAGTATGAAATCTTCATATGTTATGAATCTTTAAGTGAAATATACATGTTGAGTATGATATGAATTGATAGAAGCCTGAATTTTAATTTATTCCTTTTTATGTAGAATCATGAGACATAGAGGATATTGATATGAATTTTGGTTCATATTAAGCTTAGTAAGACTGACTAAATTAGAAAAATAAGTTGGTTCGTAACTTTTGCCAAAAAATATATGGAATAATATATTAAACAAACAAAATTAATAATGAATTTGTACAATAATTTATCCCTTTATCACTACCTTTGTGTAAAAACAAGGGAAAAACTGTGGATGGTTATTAGTACTTCCTCTTCAAGTTTCAATTTTCGGTTCAATAATTTATCCCTTTATCACTACCTTTGCTTAAAAGCAAGGAAAAACTGTGGATGATTATTGGTACCACTCTTCAAGTTTCAATTCTGAAAAAAATTCGGAAAGAAAGAAAGAGAACGGGTGTTGAGCATAATGGGAATAATATGACTTAAGAATGATTTTCAAAATAATTGTTGTCCTCGAGTTTAGAAATGATGAACCTTAAATGGACTTTGCATAATTGATTTTAGACATGGCACTAAGTATAAGAAGTCAACAGAAATGATTAGAAATATGTTCAGATTATCTATCATTTAGATTTAATGAGAAATAGCGAGCCAATTTTATGAAGTTTTATGAGATGTTAAGATTATAAGTGATATGATTTTAATGAGACTTTTATGAGAAGCATTATGAAGTTAGAGATTTAAAGATTTGGTTATTGGGAATTAAGTAATGGCTATTATGTTGAGTAAGTGAATTATGCCTCTATATTGAAGAGAAATTTATTATGAACTTTGGCCTTGTGATTAAATTTTGGGAATATGATTTATGACTTATAAATATAAGTATGAGTAATCTTTTGAGCCAATTAAGGTATTGAAGGAAGTGATATTGTGATATTGACGACTATGATTTGAAATTTCTATGTTGAGGAATTATGAATTGATTTTCTGGAATATTTTTTTATGATATTGAAGTTTGATGAAATTGTGGTCAATTTTTAGATCGTTGTGATCAAATGTGGAATTATTTATTATTGTGAGTTATGAAGTATGCTTACGGTTTGAATAAGTCCAAATTTCAAAGGAAACTCTGCCTAGAATTTTATCGTTTGGAATTAAGAGCATAGTATGGTATGCAATCACTAAGAGAATTGAGGTTAGACATGCAAATTCATTTACATCACAAACGAGATTTAGTAGATGATAACAGAGATATTATTATTTTCTCGTAAGGAGAACACACAAGAGTCACACTGGAAAGAAATACATGAAACACGCAAAAGCAAAAGAAAGCAACATGGGAAATTCCTCAAATTGAGAGATGTGTTTCCGGAGTAGCCGTATCCTACCACCTCTGACTTTTTGAGGAAATAAAGAAACCTTCAAAGAGGTGTGTTTCGAGAGTAAGAATACTCCGTAATCTACCACCTGGAACCTTTGAGGTACACACAAGATTTAAACATTAAGGAAATCCTAGGAAATTAGAGGGGTGTCTCGAGAGTAAGAATACTCCGTACTCTACCCCCACCTATTCTAAGATTCATAAAGTTAAGTTTACATTAACCGGACTCCATTTTCGCTTGATTCCCCTTCCTTGCGACCAATCTATCTTAACCCCTGCTGGATCTTGTATTGAGATATATGACTGCAGCTTATCCAGTAGTTCATCAATAGTAGGAGCAGAAATAAGGAGCCTTCTGGAAAATGGAGAGATGAATCCCTGTTCCACAGCATAATCAAGAAAGGTTAACAAGCCATCAAAGAAATTGTTAACATTCAGAAGCCCAATAGGCTTAGTATGGAGATCTAGTTGAGCCCACGAGGTAATGTTAAAGATTTCTTCTAAGGTACCAAAACCTCCGGGCAGGGCTATAAAGGCATCAGAACCATATAGCATACAAGTTATGCGTTCATGGATGGATAAGGTTTGAACTTCATGCCCTCGTGTTTTTCCTGCAACATCTACCAAAGGGACAGGTATGACACCGATTACTTTTGATTTCTCTGCAAGAGCAGATTGGGAAACACAACCCATTAGACCACTGCTACCACCCCCATACACAAGAGTGATACCTTTTTCCCCCAGTTTCTTTCCAAGATCTACGGCCGCTTCTAGATAACTGAAGCCTTTCCCCACTTTTGATCCACAAAATACACAAATAGTTTTGATCTGTCGAAGTTTTGGTGCTTCCATCTTTGATAGTATAGAAGAGAAAACTTACGAAGAAGATGTGATTTTGGGATGCCTGAACTATGAAATATGTTTGGCTATTTAAAGCCGGAAAAACTTACTGTTTTTGATTGATTCTGAAAAAGTAAAGATTTACTTTTGACAAAATCGGCCAACTTTTGACTGTTTTACCAAAGATATCACCTTTCGGTGATTTATTTCCAGCTTTATCAAACCTCGAGAAAGGAAAATATATTTATTTCCAGCTTTATCAAAACTCGAGAAAGGAAAATATATTTTATTTCCAAAACGCGTGAAAGAAAACAGCAAAATATTTTAAATGTGTATCAAGAGATTTACCTTATATCATTGATGAACTGCCAGAAGCCTCATTTTGTAAAACAGACTGGCAAACAGGATCTTTTGCTATTATATTTTGGAGACTATAACGATTTTTGTCCTCGTTAAACTGAGCGTATAAGGAGAGAAGTTCACGTTGCACATAACCACTTGGGTGCGTCTCAAGAGTCAGTCGAATATCATCCAAAGACTCCTTACTCAGTCCACCCTTTATGAATTTGATTTTATCATCCCGATTAGTAGAAGAATATCCTACTGTTTTGCAACGAGTATCACAGTTCCAACGAGCACATTTGTAGCAACCATTCAGCCTTTTTGTTCTTCGTTTCTTTGCGAAGGTGCTTTTGCCTAAACCAGGCATGTGCTTTGAAAATGTCATAGGTAATTCACCAGATAGTCGAACCTTTGCTTCGATCAACCAGCGAACATCTTCTGAAACACCATGAGCCATCAGCAACCTCAATCTTTCGAGTCTTATTCGATAAATTTTCCTCAGATCATTCATTGGAAGACTGGAATAATACTTTCGAATGTTTGTAAGAATGATATCCATGTTTTGATGGATCTAACCTCTTCCCAGCATGAACTATTTAAAAGCATTAAGGATCGGAGGAAATCCGCGTGATATTGATTCCAGCAAGAAAGCGCGGAATAGAATAATGGAAAAGAGGGAACAAGAGTTATGCGCCGTTTACTTTCTTGATAAAAGGAAGATTTGATGATGACGGGATTTGAGATATGGAATATTTTCTTGGATTTTGGGTACTGATATTTTGATATAATAATCAAGGTATAGAAATAATACGGGGATACGTGAAAGTGAAATAAGGACTGTATTGAATCAGGATTAATAAGTTTGTGCAAGTGAAAGGAATACCTTACGGGAAATGTTATGATATTTGAGTTAAGAATTTTAATTATTTGGGAGATATTTGTTTATTGAATTTTGCAGAAATTTTGGGTTACAAATATTGGAAAGATAAACTGATGATTATGTTGATATGTGAATAACATGTTTGGGTATATTACATAGAAAATATTCAGGTAATCGTTTTAATTATTTTGGGATATTTGGTGATAAGAAGAAATGACAAATTATTATGGTATGATATGTTAGTAAAGATTTTAGAGATATTAATACGAATATTTGAGGTTACATGATACGATGATAAGTGACAGGTTACATGAGTACTACAAGATATGATGAAATATCACATACGATTGGGAATTTTCATTTTGATTCAGAAGAATTTATGAGTAGACATATGTCTATTATTGATAGAAAAGTTCATGTCTTAAGAAAACAAATTGATGCATTTAGTCAAAGTCCAGTGGGTTAAATATGGTTGGGTTAAATATGGTAGCGATGATGCTACATAAGAAGAAGAAGAAGAGATTCTGATTAAGTGTTCAGAAATCATAAGATCAAGTAAGTTTAATTTCGAGGACGAAATTATTTTAAGGGGGTAAGTTTGTAGCGACCAAGAATTTTTACGCGATTAATAATTATTTTAATAGAAAATCGTGTCGCTACTATTTCACCCATTTTTATTAAGTTAACGCCACGACGTATTCGTATAGCCAAGTCAAGAAATAATCGAGATCGTTCGATTTTAAATTAAATTCCGAATTTCTAAACATATCTCCATTCTCTTGATTTAAAGTATATTAAGTCCAAGTACTTAATTCAATGTTATCCCAATATTTATTTATACAAAAATTATTTTTATTATTGAAATTAAGAAAATATATGCAAGCATGAGAGGTTCCATTATATATAATAATTATGAGAATCTTAATTTAATAAATATGGAAAAGTATATGAATGAATTATATACTCCATTATATGTAATCATGAAGAGCATAATATTTGTATAAATATGAAAAAGTATATGAATGAATTATATACTCCATTATATATAATCATGAAGAGCATAATATTTGTATAAATATGGAAAAGTATATGAATGAATTATAGACTCCATTATATGTAATCATGAAGAGCATAATAATTGTATAAATATGGAAAAGTATATGAATGGTTGATAAGATTCCATTATATGTAATCATGAAGAGCATAATATTTGTATAAATATGGAAAAGTATATGAATGGTTGATAAGACTCCATTATATGTAATCATGAAGAGCATAATATTTGTATAAATATGGAAAAGTATATGAATGGTTGATAAGACTCCATTATATGTAATCATGAAGAGAATAATATTTGTATAAATATGGAAAAGTATATGAATGGTGCTTTACTTTAAGAAAATGATGTGTTAAAATTAATAGAATTGAATGATTATGTTTACAATATGCCAACTTTATACATCTATTTAAACCCATCTCTTTTACACACAACTCTACACATATACACTTATTTCCAAACTCTTGACAAAATCCACAAGTAAGAGAAATTCAAGGTGGTCAAGAAAGTTTTGGTCCATTTACTACTACACTTCATTTTAATCTTTTAAAAGGTAAGTATATCTTATGTTTTTATGAAAAGTAAGTATGTTTTTATGAAAGGTAAATACACCTTATGTTTTTATGAAAAATAAGTATGTTTTTATGACAAGTAAGTATATCTTATGTTTTTATGAAAAGTAAGTATGTTTTTATGACAAGTAAGTATATCTTATGTTTTTATGAAAAGTAAGTATGTTTTTATGAAAGGTAAATACACCTTATGTTTTTATGAAAAGTAAGTATGTTTTTATGACAAGTAAGTATATCTTATGTTTTTATGAAAAGTAAGTATGTTTTTATGAAAGGTAAATACACCTTATGTTTTTATGAAAAGTAAGTATGTTTTTATGACAAGTAAGTATATCTTATGTTTTTATGAAAATGTTTGGATCATTGCTATGAAATCAATCTCACAAGATTGTTATGGGTTCCATATGATATGTTTATGATTATGCTAAGGGGACCGGAGTTTAGTAGCGCTACACATAAGAATTCTTGCCATTTAAGTTCGGTAAAATTCTTGTGTCTCCCTATGTTTATGAATATTTCAATCCTATCCTATGTTATGATGAAAATGATCCATATGCATTCAAAAGAAAATTTATGCTTGGTATACTTACTGGGATTTTATAAATCTCACTCCACGATATTTACCATTTTCAGATAATTGAAGGTTCGAGGCGGTCAACATGGAAGTGGCAAAAGTGGTTAAGATTGATGAGATAATTATGTTGAACTTTATGTAAGAAAATTATGTTCTATTTTTATTCACAAATAAAATTATGGGATTCTAATTATTCTTTTGAATAATTTTACATTACTATTTAAGTCTCGATAATATGATATGAGTCACTTTTTGTGGCACTCGAATGGTCGAGAATTCGGGTCGTCACAATAATAAATGTCACTATTTCTGATTTGTCTTTGTCGAGTAAGAAGTTCCTAAAAACGAGAGTGTTCATCGCTAACTATCTCAACCTCTGGAGCTGGCGATTCAACATAATCTTGAATGGATGCCTCAAGATCACGTTCATCTTCAATAATCATGTTATGCATAATAATGCACGTTGTCATTATGTCTTTCAACACTGGTTTAGGTGATTACTAGTTTGTTGTCTATGTCAACCTACTATTTCTTATTAATTTCTCTTGTATGTTCAAGCTTATGTTTTCGTGTGTGTTAGGTATGGCTTTTGGAAGGTCTAAAATACTTTTAAAAGGCCTAAATTACGTTTAGTAAAAAATATAAGTATTTGGCTGTAATTGAGAAAAATATTCTTTGACTGAATAAACAACTTTTTAAAGCTATTTTAGAGAAGCTCAAGTTTGTAGTTTCTAAAAAAAAAAAAAAAGCACTTTTTCAAAAAATTGAAATATATAATATCTTATTATGAAATCTATTAAAAATATATTATATTCCATAATTCGTATTAAAATATTATATTTTATTGATTATAAAAAAAATATATATTTTATTAAATAATAAAATTTAAAAAATTTTGAAAATATATTATTTTCATAACTTGTATTGAAATATTATAATTATATATATTTTATTGATTAGTATGAAATTATATTTTATTAATTAATATAATATGAAATATGTTGAAAATATATTATTTTTCATAACTCGCATTTAAATATTAAATTTTATTAATTAATATGAAACTATATTCTATTAATTAAAAAATATAAAATTTAGTGACAAAATATTTTTTCTATAACTCTTATAGAAAATCTATTGAAATATTATAATTCATTAATTAATAAAATATGAAATCTTTTGAAAATAAATTGAAAATATTTTTTTTCATAAATAATTAATAATACTGGAATATATTGGAAGTAGTAAATTATTATATTTTATGAATTAATTAAATATTTTTTTAATATAGATTTAAACATTAAGGTGAAATAATTATTTAATTTTTAATTAACTATGTGATATAGTTTAAGTATTAGTTTATATAAGAGCACTTTTGTAGCTGTGCTACCAATAATCAATTTAATGTTAACAGTACTTTCTGGATTGACAAGCAAATAGTTAACTATTTTTTTTGTTAAAAACACTTTTATAAAAAAAAAAAAAAAAAAAAAAAAATCTCTATTCACAATAGCAATGCCAATCGGGCTCTTCCTCATGTTGTTGTCACATATGTAGAATTGACATATGTCATGGTTTGCTATGAAAATAAAACTTTAGTATTTTTAATTATTCAAACTAGTTTTTGTATCAGTTTTGTAACAATATTAATAAAACTATTACTATCATTGTTAACAAAAATAATTTTTTTAGAAAAAAATTAAATTAACAATTATAGAATTATAACATTTGAAATTAAATAATTATAATTATAATATTTACAATTACGACTATTATTATAACGACAAATTATTTGATTAATTATGAATTTATAGTATTTAAATTAAATGTGAAAATGAAAAAAATGGTAAATAAAAAAGGCCAACCCCAAATTTAGGATTGTGAATAATGCAAACAAGTGTAATTTGAGATATTGTTGAAAGAGATTTTACCCAAAATTTGGAATCCTCTTGAAGGTGGCCTAAGAATTTCCTGATTATTCATTTAACTCATGTTTGGTTTTCATTTTTTTCATCTCATTTTCTACAGTACTCAATTTAAATCACACTTCTTACTTTTGATCTATAATTTTCAACTTTTCAATTACATCTACACCACACTTTCTCCCCCCCCCAAAACTCAACTTTTTTCCAAAAAATAGGAGAATCAAACAAGCACTTAATCAATTATGCACGTATTAGGTATTTGATGAAAGCTCGAGTCGCAAAAACTACAACCCCTTAAACTGGAATAAAAGGCAAGGTTTACCAATTGCAAGTGAAAATTATTCTAGGCTGGGATTGATCTTGGACGCGTAAGCAACACATAAAAAATGCATTTGGCTGACACCCAACAATTAATTTCTTCTATTTTTAAACTAAGAAGTGCTATTCATTTGGTAAACAAAATAAATTGAGTTATAAATCAGTTTATAAATTACATAATTTTACTAATTATTTTTTAACTACACACATTTTCTCTCCCCAATTTTCAACCACTACTTTTTACCTCAAAATCATAAATAAATCATTTTATAAACTAAATAGTATTAAAGTAAATAAGTACACTATTTCTATAACAATTTCAACTCCAACTCTTGAACGAAGTAGTACACTTTGATTGATATGATACGTTATCGTTATCGGTACTTAACATAAAATGAACACCAATTATTATTCACAATTTTTTGTGGAACATGGTCAATCCACCATTATTCTTCCTACTATTCCTCTTACAAATTTGCCAAAAGTAGGAATTTTCATTATAGATTGCAGAGGTTCTTCTCTTGAAGGCCAAGCTTGCTTGAATTCTATCTTTTTTTACTGACACATTTGCCAACTATTCTAACAGACCTTTCTTTGCTGTTACACACTCATTTTGTTCAGTGCCAACAAACCGAACAATTCTACCTCCATGATGCACTTGACTTGCCTCCATTACTATCTACTCTTCTACTTCTTCCTCACCAATATATTTTATTCATTTCTAAATTAATAAATCTTTAGGATTTGTAGTGTTCTTGCAAGTAAAGATCCCGTTCTACAATTTTAAAAAACCAATATTTACGTTTAAAGAACGAGGCCTTTTCTCCTTAACCATCCTTATGTGTATTTAATATTATTTAATTTTTTTTTTTTTTGAAATGAATAGTGATTTTTAGGAGAATGGATGTTTAAGATTTAGTTGTAAAGTCAAATGTTGTGATCTTAATTTTTTAATGGATAATTGAAATTGAGTATAGTAAAAAAAAAAAAAAAATAATAATTTAAAGAAAATCAACAAGGGCCTGTATGTTTTCAAGTAGATATCCAACTTTAACATTCGAGAATAATGAAAATTGCAATGCAAAACTTTTCCATTAAGGGTGCGTTTGATTCAACATATGGAAAATATGATTTTCCACGTGATTTTCCAACTTTGCGCTGTTTGGTTGTCTAAGTTTTCCATGAAATTCATTTTTCCACTTGTTTCGAAATTCGGTATTTTCCTTGTTTTGGATGAATTCGTTTTCCAAGGGGAGGAGGTTTTATTTTCCATGGAAAATCTTATATTAAAAAATGAAAAAAATAAAAAATATTACAATAGCTAAATTTTACTTTATTTTCCATGGAAAATAATGTCAATCAAACAACAAAAGTTTAAAATTTTTTTCACTTTTTCTACCTAAAAAATTAAACCAATCAAACACATTAAACTTTCAATTCTCAGGAATTTAGGGTCCGTTTGATTATACAAAATTTTCCATGGAAAATGGAATATGTTTTCCAATTCCCA
The DNA here is from genome assembly GCA_963555705.1 of Ligustrum vulgare. NCBI lineage: Eukaryota > Viridiplantae > Streptophyta > Magnoliopsida > Lamiales > Oleaceae > Ligustrum > Ligustrum vulgare. The sequence goes on along the minus strand of OY743183.1, from coordinate 35,463,243 downwards.
TTTTTGGTTTGTTTGTTTGACAAAATTTTCCATGTAAAACTTTTTCCGCGGACTCCACTTTTTCTTCCATTTTCCTTGATTTGGTGGAAAAGATTTTCTTTGAGTTTTGGTGGAAAAATGTTTTCCATAATAGAAGGAAAATGATTTTGGACACGTTTAATCAATTTTGTTATTGTTAATTGACTTATTTTCTTTCCAAAAAATAACATTATCATCATCAAGAACAAATATATTTAAAAAGTAAAAAAAAATTTTTTTTTGATTAAAATAGCAAAAAAATACTTTATTTTCCATGGAAAATAATGTCAATCAAACAACAAAAGTTGGAAAATTCCCTACTTTTTCCACCTAGAAAATTAAACCAATCAAACATATTAAACTTCTAATTCCCAGTCATTCAATTACCTAGAATTCAATTCCCTAGAATTCATTTTCTTTCCACCCAAATTCCATCATCGCTATCAAACGGACCCTTAATTCCATAGAATTCAATTCCCTGGAATTCATTTCCTTTCCACCCAAATTCCACCATCGCTATCAAACGCACCCTAAGTTTTTGTCATGTTTCTCTCGTCCTTTTAAATCTCTACCTTCTTGCGTCTGGGTTTTAATTGTTTACCATGTGTTCGGAAACTGTTGTAATGATTCGGGTTGCCTTATAGATCGATGACTGTTATCACTGTACAAATATGGGTCTTTTCAGCTTATTTTATCCTCATTCACACGCTTTCTGAGAAAATTTTCCTGAAAAGTTACCTATTATAGAATTGCTTCAAGTTAAGCACGTTTAGCTATGAAGTTTCTTAACGATGAATTTCTCGAAAAAAAGGTGCACAAACAGTGTTATTACTCTTATAACTTGAAAAAGCCCAAAATTAAAGAAATTGTGCAAATTAAAGAAATTGAGCTGACTAACTCAAACACACCGTGACACCTAAACTGATTATGGCCTTTTGCAACAAGTAATAGTTACATCATGTACACAACTGGCTGACCTGATAAAGATGAAGGGTCAAGCTTCTACTGGTCTATAAAGAATGCTGTAGTTGTGAAGCAGTTTATAATTTCCCATTTTGAGAGATATGTTTATATATAGAATTATATTATATATATATATTGATTGTCAGTCCAGTCTTTTTCTTTTACTTTGGAGGTTGGGTCAGGAATAAAGGAATCTCTGGTATGCAAGTGAAATTACCTAATTGTCCTCGTCTAGTTTCCAGCTGTAAATGTATTATTTATTTTTATTATTAAATATAAATATAAATATAAATCTATAATAATATGTCTAGTCTAGTTAGTATATAAATAATAATAAATACTATAAATTAAAATAAGCCAGCTAATAAAGCAGAATTTATCCAGTCAAAGTTAAGGCTGTGATCTTGCTGGAATTTGAAGTCATTCCGAAACTAACGGCTCCATTTGCTATTTTCATCAAACATCCTGCTGGTCGCGTCTTCCGGGTGGGTAGTCCAGATTCGAGATGAGTATCGGACAACATTTCACTCAATGTCAACAATATTTGTTTTCGCATGTTTAGCATACTCTCTCGCATAGAAAACACGTGTTTTTATTGCCAAACTTCTGTGACTTGAGATTTTCTTGATTGAAGACTTTTATTTAGGGAAGATTATTTCATGCAGGCTCACTGACTTTTAGCACAATATCAATTGGGACACTGTAGTTTCAAAAATATGTCAATTAGGCCCTTGTTTAAGCCCCATTATTTCTCTTTTTTTTTAACAAATTTTTTCTACAGTAATCAATCTCAACCATTCAAAAAAGTCAAATAATGGGGCTCAAACAAGGGCTAGGTATTAGTCCAAACCAAACTGCAACTGCAGTGATTTTTCATGTAGGCTTTGTTCCGCGGCATGAATCAAGTGGGAGAAAAAAAAAATTAATTTACACAATTTCTCATACTATTTTTTAACAACACACATTTTCTCTCGCTAATTTTTAGCTCCACATTTTACCTAGAAAAGATAAATAAATCAACCAAATAATTTCAATTCTTCCATTTCACGCCATCGCCGAACACGGCCGTAATCGTTAGTAAAGCTCTAGAAAATAGTTAATGAAATCAAGTTTGTGACATCTTCGTAATTATAAAAATGTTCAAAAATGTTCAGCAACACATGTCCTGCATTAGCCCCAAATTCCCCAAATTCATTTTTTAGTTTTCCAAAACTCATTTTAATCATGCATTTCTCAAATAAAATGTTTTTAGATGTTAACAATAATTTTTTTCTTCTTTTTAACCACACATTCTACAGAAAATCACTAGTCCAAAATCCGTTAATCCAAAAAATTGGCTTAAATAAGGGCTAATAAAAATAACATGTTACAATGATTACTTGGAAGTTTTATTGCAACTTGAATGGCATTTAAACAATTATTATCAATTTGAGAGACGACATATGATATATTGGTATATTGCTATGTTTGAAATTGAAATGAAACTCAGTGACTCGTTTAAGATTTGATAAAAGGTTGAGTGATAGCAGATAAAATTTACTGCATTTATTTTACTTTAATATCATTTGTTAAAATTTTGATGTTTAAAAATATGTTTTTTAGGTAAGATGTGTGGTTGAAAAGTAGATAGAGAAATATGTGTGGTTAAAAAATGATTTGGAGAATTGTGTTGTTTAAAAACTTTTTTTTTTTTTTTTTTTTGCTTTTGCCAAACATAGGCTAAATTATTAATCAGAATAATATTTTTTTTTTATTTTTTATAATTTTAATAATTCCATGTGATTTTATAATAGAATTATTATCCAAATCAAAGTTCACGATAAACTGATATGTTGGGAAACGATTGAGATGGATGGCCTAAGTTATTATCAAAGTGGGTACTCACATCAAATCAAATCAAATAATTGTTCTTGGTTATGTTGAAGGTTAGATTCGAAATCTACTACACAATTTGATTCCTATTTGTTGATTTTAATAAAAGGCCATTGATGTTAGAAGATTTTTTTCTTCCTTTTTTTGAAAAAAAAATATTATTATATTCCAAAACGTATCATTAATGTAACAGAGATCGACTAATTATAACCAGCCCTGAACTCTTAATTAATTATGTATTAAAATTTTTTCATGCTGGTACTAAAAAGCTGTCCAACCAAGACTTCAATCACATAGCTGTGTTTTTGGTATAAAATTGTGTCATGTTGGTACTATAGAATAAACGTGATCATCGACCAACTAATCGACAGTGGTTTTTCATATTGTTTAGTCTATTTAACATTTCATGATATGTCTCCGTTTGGTAATACTGTTTGGTTTATAAAATGATTTATTTATGATTTTGAGGTAAAAAATAGTTGTTGAAAATTGGAAAGAGAATAGTGTGTAGTTAAAAAATGATTTGAAAAATAGTGTAGTTTATAAATAAAAAATAGTACCGTTACTAAACGGTGGCTAGCCTTGGTACCAAAACTGTTATGTTGGATCGAATGAGTTGGTGTGAAAAAAACTTTTCCGTTTAAATCATATTCAATTTTATGCTACCTAAATATGTCTTTGTGATATATTTTGTGTGTTCAATTATATTATAATATGAAGTATTAAGTTATAAAAAGTTTAAAATATTATACATTTATATAATATATTTTTTTTAGTAGAAATTTTAAACGGAAAATACACAAAGACATTCAGACTATTTTTATTTAAATATATATATATATATATATATATATATATATATATATATATATTATTCTCACATTATGTACTAATTATATAATTAACTACACTTAGATTCGAGTAAAAGACCTTGATTAGGACAGATAATAGATGAAGACTATTTGTGCATGTGTTTAACATCATATTTTGTACTTGAAATAATTAATTAAACATTATAATAAAATAATAATAAATATTTAATCAAGTAAGACCCACACAATCACGCGTGACTGCGTGAGACATGCAAATGGGCTTTGGAGTGGGCCATTATCCCTAAGATGTGGTCCTGCCTAACTCGTTATGATGGGTTTGATTCCTAATCTCAAAAAATTATTATGGTTAATCAGATTATTCTTTAAAAATAATTATTTTTTCCTTGATTTAATTATTTTGCTTTGCTTTGCTTTACTTAGTTTGCCCATACTTTAAGGCAATGCTCAATCTTTTTGTCCAAGAAGATTACACCTTTGAACAAAGCTTTACCATCTTTTTTCTCTTTATAAAAAGTTGCCACCCCCTTTTCCCAAATTAGGAGGACTTAATGGTATATTAACCCGGCCCCGAGTTCATTGCATATTACTGGATCAAATTAAACTGTAAAATATATCTATTAAACGTGTTTTGTGAGCTATTGTCTTAAATACGAGACATGTTAAAAACTATTCGTTGATACTTAAATATTATATCACACGAAGAGCGTGATAATTGAAACTATATATTAATCTATCTACAGTAAGCGTAATTTTTGATTCTTTATAACTTGTTAGTTCATGATAAATTAGGTGACAAATAAATTGTGGTGACACTTGCAATAATGAATTGGACAGACTTACAAAGATGTGTAATATATTTCCTTATTGCCATGTCTAGTTCAGTTGATTTCATTGTATCAAACACGCCATCAAGTTTTAAGTTCCCATAGACTTCATAAAGCTATAAAGTCACTCTAATGTCTTTTGTCTAAAGCATATTTAAAATGCGACGTTCTGAAGAGGATTAGACAGCATAATCAATACATACATACATATATATATTATTTGATACTATCGAGTATCGAGTATAATATAATATAAATCAATCTTCTTCTTCAGAGTAGAACATAAGTGAACTTTATTTTATTTTTCTTTCTTAATGCCATCGTTTTATTCAATTCTTGTTATATTGTTCCACATTATTTATTCTTCTTTATAAAACTTACCTTAAATACGTAGATCATTATTATACAATTTTTTTCTTCATAGCATATTATTTTGATCAAAAAACAAAAAAGAAAAAGAAAAAGAAAAAAGCATATTATTTAATGCTCATATACGAGTTATGTTAAGAAAGTATATATAAATCAATAGTTCTAGAGAGACTTTTTTTGGGACATTTTTAAATGTCTCCATAAAATTACCCTAAATATGGATAGCAATGAGGAAAACTGAAAATTCTAAGTGATCGGGCTATTTCCCGGTCAATTGAGATATGGACCTATGAAAAGAATATACCGGGTCGGCTGTTCTCGATAACATGGTCGGCCTTATATCTCGGCCTTTTCCGTGCTCGGTCCAATAACTTGCCATCTACATGTTTCCCCAGTCCGGGGTTTATGCCCGATCTTATTACCATCAAAGATCGGACATGCCCAACCTAGTCAAGTCCTGCATCCATACTGTGAAATATGTCCGGCCTAGCCCGGTCACTATGCTCTACATTGCTCGATACAAACATTCATCGTTATGGGCTTTGTCAATGGGCCACCTGCTTGGGACCTCGAAATAAACCATAACCTATAAGGAAACGTCCTAAAAAAGGGGAAGTACAATTCTTGTAAGATTAGAACTCTTCCTAAAAGGTAAGTTTATAGCAATAAGGACTCTTTCCTTAAATAAAGGAAGTTATGGGCTTTTTTAGCCCTATAAATATAGCTCCTTTGACCACACAGATACACACACAATTCTTTACATTTTCCAGTAAAATATCCTCTCTCTACCTTTTCAGAAAACTAATTCTCACACCGGAGGGGCGACGGGGAGAATCCTCCTCGCCTTTTTTGCAGGTCATCCAAGGCGAGCTCGTTGATCTTTTCCACCAATCGAATATCATCAGATCCTACCACGTCAAGGTTAGGATTTTTGACAGCATCACTAAGAAAATCCTAAATCTTAATTATGCCTATCAATTTATTAAATTGAAGCATGCAAAGAAAAAATGTAATAATGAATCTTGTTCTACAAAACTTAAAGCTCAAAGGATGCTTTATTTAAGGAATCTGGAACTATGATGCTTTATCATTTGTCGCAACACAGCTTACTAGACGGTCGGATCATACAACCACACTGATCGGGCTATTTCCCGGTCAATTGAGATATGGGCCTATGAAAAGAATATATCGGGTCGGCTGTTCTCGATAACATGGTCGGCCTTATATCTCGGCCTTTTCCATGCTCGGTCCAATAACTTGCCATCTACATGTTTCCCCGGTCCGGGGTTTATGCAAGATCTTATTACCATCAAAGATCGGACATGCCTGACCTAGTCAAGTCCTGCATCCATACTGTGAAATATGTCCGGCCTAGCCTAGTCACTATGCTCTACATTGCTCGATACAAACATTCATCGCTATGGCCTTTGTCAATGGGCCACCTGCTTGGGACCTCGAAATAAACCATAACCTATAAGAAAACGTCCTAAAAAAGGGGAAGTACAATTCTTGTAAGATTAGAACTCTTCCTAAAAGGTAAGTTTATAGCAATAAAGACTCCTTCCTTAAATAAAGGAAGTTATGGGCTTTTTTAGCCCTATAAATATAGCTCATTTGACCACACATATACACACACAATTCTTTACGTTTTCCAGTAAAATATTCTCTCTCTACCTTTTCAGAAAACTAATTCTCACACCGGAGGGGCGACGGGGAGAATCCTCCTCGCCTTTTTTGCAGGTCATCCAAGGCGAGCTCGTTGATCTTTTCCAGCAATCGAATATCATCAGATCCTGCCACGTCAAGGTTAGGATTTTTGACAGCATCAATTGGCGCCGTCTGTGGAAAGAGATACAACTAGTCATGGTTAATAGACGTCAAGCCCGTCCCTCCGCATCTATTAGGCAATCCCTTCCGGCCAACGCCTCGGCTGAGGATAATAATCCTCCACCTCTTGAAGATGTTGGGGAAGAACGAAACCCAGAGGCTACTCCAGACAATGAACCTGTTAGTCGGGAAGATTTCAACGAACTTCAGCAACAGCTCCGCGAACTTCGTCAAGCTCTTCAACAACATAACAGTCATCAAGCGCAAACTGGCCCGAACACTCCTGGCACGATTCCCAGGGAAGATCTCCAGCCAGCTAATCCTATGGCTGACAACTCCCCGGGAGTTAGGGGTGCCCATCCCATGACAGAAGGATCCGCCAACTTGACACATCAAGAGCTCTCAAGAATCATTCAGGAAGGAATTGCTGATGGAATACGACAGAACACCCAAGGTCCGACACCATTCGTGAGAAGAACCCCATTTACTCCTGAAATAACATCTTTTCCCTTGCCAGATCGATTTAAATATCCTCGGATAAAGGAATACGATGGAACAACGGATCCTAACAACCACTCGAATACCTACACTGATGTTATGGACATGCAGAATGCTCCCGATCAGATTCTGTGCAAGGCCTTCCCGCAAACCTTGATAAATTCAGCTCAAGACTGGTTTTCCACGATACCTCCAGGGTCCATCTCATCCTTCGCATATCTTACTGAGAAGTTCACTGCTTTCTTTGCGAGTAGCAAAAGAATCAAGAAGACCGCCGCATCCCTCATGCAGTTAAAGCAAGCTCAGAATGAGACACTGCGAGAGTTCATGACTCGGTTTAACGCTGAAAGACTTCATATTCCAGATCTTCATATATCATCAGCAGTTTCAGCCCTCACCTTGGCTATTCGAGGCCCGAAATTTAGAATGTCCCTGTCCAAGAACCCACCTTCAAATGTAACAGAACTTCTTCGGAGAGCAGAAAAGTACATAAACATGGAGGAAACACTTTTGTCAATTCGGGCGCAGGATCAAGGGCATGGGACAGTAACACAGTCTTCACAATCAACAAGGCAGGGGAATAAGAGATCAAGACAGGAAGATGAGAAAAGTTCTTCCCGAAGTAATCAGAAGGGGAACGGTCATGGGCATCAGAGTTTAACTTCGCTAAACGCACCCCGATCTCACATTCTTATGGAAATCAAAGGACGTGAAGATTTGCGATGGCCCAAGCCTATTAAGGGGAAAGTCGACGAAAAGAATCGACATAAGTATTGCGAATTTCACAAGAGCCCGGGCCATACCACGGACGAGTGCAAAACTTTAAAACAGGAGATAGAAGCCCTCATAAAAAGAGGCTTCCTGGGACACTACATAAAGAAGGATGATAAAGAGCATGGAACAAGGGAAGAAAATACCAGATCCATTGGCACCATAAATTTTATCATCGGAGGAATAGCATCTGGAGGTGATTCGAATAACGCCCGAAAAAACCATGCCCGTGCTCTAAGTGATCGGGAAGAAAGGCCGGGAAGTCATGACCAGGAGGTCTCGAACAGCATCAGCTTCAGTAATGCAAACATGGAAGGAATCTCGTATCCTCATGACGATGCTGTTGTTATCAGTGCAATAATAGCCAATTTTGATGTCAGGAGAGTGCTAGTTGACAACGGAAGCGCAGCCAACGTTCTTTCCTTGGAAGCTTTCAATCAGATGCAACTTCCCAAAGATCGGCTTCGACAGGACCTTACTCCCCTAACTGGGTTTGGTGGAGAAACCGTAAAACCCGAAGGTCTAATTGACCTTCCCACTTCACTGGGATCAGAGGAAAAACGTGTAACGAAGATGACTCCTTTCCAAGTCGTGAAAACTCCTATGGCCTACAATGCCATCTTGGGAAGACCATTCCTAAACAACCTGAGAGCTATAGTATCAACTTATCACCTGGCCATCAAGTTCCCAACTTCCGCAGGCATAGCAACTATTCAGGGAAGTCAATTTGTAGCCGGGAGTTGCTATATCAGTTGTATTGGAAAGGGCAAGACGGATCTGATGTCAATAGAACTTCCTCTTGAAGAAAGAATGTCGGCAGTAGAAAAGTTGGAAGAGGTTCATGTCTCAGAAGGGAGGAGCTTCACAATTGGGAAAGAACTCCCCAAAACGATGAAGGAAGAGTTGTCGCAGTGTTTAAAGAAGAATATCGATGTTTTTGCTTGGAGTGCTGTGACGACCCGAATTCTCGACCATTCGAGTGCCACTAAAAGTGACTCATATCATATTATCGAGACTTAAATAGTAATGTAAAATTATTCAAAAGAATAATTAGAATCCCATAATTTTATTGGTGAATAAAATTAGAACATAATTTTCTTACATAAAGTTCAACATAATTATCTCATCAATCTTAACCACTTTTGCCACTTCCATGTTGACCGCCTCGAACCTTCAATTATCTGAAAATGGTAAATATCGTGGAGTGAGATTTATAAAATCCCAGTAAGTATACCAAGCATAAATTTTCTTTTGAAAGCATATGGATCATTTTCATCATAACATAGGATAGGATCGAAATACTCATAAACATAGGGAGACACAAGAATTTTACCGAACTTAAATGGCAAGAATTCTTATGTGTAGCGCTACTAAACTCCGGTCCCCTTAGCATAATCATAAACATATCATATGGAACCCATAACAATCTTGTGAGATTGATTTCATAGCAATGATCCAAACATTTTCATAAAAACATAAGATATACTTACTTGTCATAAAAACATACTTACTTTTCATAAAAACATAAGGTGTATTTACCTTTCATAAAAACATACTTACTTTTCATAAAAACATAAGATATACTTACTTGTCATAAAAACATACTTACTTTTCATAAAAACATAAGGTGTATTTACCTTTCATAAAAACATACTTACTTTTCATAAAAATATAAGATATACTTACTTGTCATAAAAACATACTTACTTTTCATAAAAACATAATGTGTATTTACCTTTCTTAAAAACATACTTACTTTTCATAAAAACATAAGATATATTTACTTGTCATAAAAACATACTTACTTTTCATAAAAACATAAGGTGTATTTACCTTTCATAAAAACATACTTACTTTTCATAAAAACATAAGATATACTTACTTGTCATAAAAACATACTTACTTTTCATAAAAACATAAGGTGTATTTACCTTTCATAAAAACATACTTACTTTTCATAAAAACATAAGATATACTTACTTGTCATAAAAACATACTTACTTTTCATAAAAACATAAGGTGTATTTACCTTTCATAAAAACATACTTACTTTTCATAAAAACATAAGATATACTTACTTGTCATAAAAACATACTTACTTTTCATAAAAACATAAGGTGTATTTACCTTTCATAAAAACATACTTACTTTTCATAAAAACATAAGATATATTTACTTGTCATAAAAACATACTTACTTTTCATAAAAACATAAGGTGTATTTACCTTTCATAAAAACATACTTACTTTTCATAAAAACATAAGATATACTTACCTTTTAAAAGATTAAAATGAAGTGTAGTAGTAAATGGACCAAAACTTTCTTGACCACCTTGAATTTCTCTTACTTGTGGATTTTGTCAAGAGGTTGGAAATAAGTGTATATGTGTAGAGTTGTGTGTAAAAGAGATGGGTTTAAATAGATGTATAAAGTTGGCATATTGTAAACATAATCATTCAATTCTATTAATTTTAACACATCATTTTCTTAAAGTAAAGCACCATTCATATACTTTTCCATATTTATACAAATAATATGCTCTTCATGATTATATATAATGGAGTCTATCAATCATTCATATACTTTTCCATATTTATACAATTATTATGCTCTTCATGATTATATATAATGGAGTATATAAATCATTCATATACTTTTCCATATTTATACAAATATTATGCTCTTCATGATTACATATAATGGAGTCTTATCAATCATTCATATACTTTTCCATATTTATACAAATATTATGCTCTTCATGATTATATATAATGGAGTATATAATTCATTCATATACTTTTCCATATTTATACAAATATTATGCTCTTCATGATTACATATAATGGAGTCTATCAACCATTCATATACTTTTCCATATTTATACAATTATTATGCTCTTCATGATTATATATAATGGAGTATATAAATCATTCATATACTTTTCCATATTTATACAAATATTATGCTCTTCATGATTACATTTAATGGAACCTCTCATGCTTGCATATATTTTCTTAATTTCAATAATAAAAATAATTTTTGTATAAATAAATATTGGGATAACATTGAATTAAGTACTTGGACTTAATATACTTTAAATCAAGAGAATGGAGATATTTTTAGAAATTCGGAATTTAATTTAAAATCGAACGATCTCGATTATTTCTTGACTTGGCTATACGAATACGTCGCGGCGTTAACTTAATAAAAATGGGTGAAATAGTAGCGACACGATTTTCTATTAAAATAATTATTAATCGCGTAAAAATTCTTGGTCGCTACAGTGCTGAAGATATGCCCGGGATAGATCCAGAGCTCGTCGAGCACAGACTCAACGTAATGCCCGAGAAGAAGCCCGTAAAACAGCGAAGAAGATAGTTTGCCACAGAAAGGAGACAGATAATAAAAGAGGAATTAGATAAACTCTTGAAAGCAGGATTCATCAAAGAAGTGAAGTATCCAGAGTGGCTAGCCAATGTGGTCTTGGTGAAGAAGCCAAACGGCAAGTGGCGAGTTTGTATAGACTTCACATATTTGAATAAAGCATGTCCGAAAGATAGTTATCCCCTTCCCAGAATCGACAGATTGGTGGATTCCATGTCTGGCTCCGAACTTTACAGTTTCTTATACGCCTTCTCGGGATATCATCAGATCCGGATGGCACAGGAAGATCAGGAAAAAACTTCCTTTATGGCGGATGAAGGGATATATTGCTACAAGGTCATGCCGTTTGGATTGAAGAATGCTGGAGCTACTTATCAAAGGTTGGTTAACATGGTCTTCTCTCGACACATTGGGCTTAACATTGAAGTCTACGTTGATGACATGATCGTAAAAAGCTCAAGAAAGAAAGACCACATTGCTGACCTTGAGGACATATTCAGTACACTTAGAAAACATCGGATGAAACTAAATCCTGCGAAGTGCGCCTTCGGAGTAGGCTCGGGAAAGTTCTTGGGATTCATGATCACTCAGAGAGGTATCGAAACTAATCCAGATAAAATTTCAGCCCTAGCATCCATGGAACCTCCCCGAAACATCAGGGAAGTGCAAAAGTTAACAGGAAGAGTAGCAGCATTGGGTAGATTTATGTCAAGGGCAGCGGACAAATGTTTTCCCTTCTTCAAATCTCTTCGAGGAAACAAGGACTTCAGATGGGATAAGGAGTGCGAGGTCTCCTTCAAGAAGTTGAAAGAATACTTGGGAACACCTCCGATACTGGTAAAGCCGAATCCAGGGGACAATATGTTCTTGTATCTAGCAGTATCTGATCATTCTTTGAGCGCCGTTTTGGTTAAAGAGGAAGAGAAGACTCAAAAACCTATATATTACGTCAGTAAGATGATGTTGGAAGCAGAAACCCGATATACATTGTCAGAACAGCTCGCACTTGCCTTAGTTACAGTAGCGAGAAAGTTAAGACCATACTTTCAAGCCCATGCAATAACTGTCCTCACAAATCAGCCCTTGAAGCAAATCTTGCAGAAACCAGATGTATCCGGTCGTCTACTGAAGTGGTCAATCGAGCTTGGGGAGTATGACATCAAGTTCAAACCTCGACCTTCCATCAAAGCACAGGTCTTGGCCGACTTTGTCGCCGAACTCATACCAAGACCTCGGGGGCCGACAGGTCATGACCGGGAAGAAACCACATGGACCTTGCAAGTGGATGGAGCATCGAATGCTGCGGGCTCGGGGGCCGGTATCATATTAAAGAAAGATGATGGCACAATGGAAATTCAGTGCGCAATACGGTTTGATTTCCCAGCAACCAATAATGATGCAGAGTATGAGGCCGTAATTTTCGGACTTCAAGCAGCTCAACATCTAGGGGTCGAGCATGTCAAGGTGATGAGATTCGAAGCGCGGAAGAAACGTCGGAAAGTTCCGAACTCAGGTTGTGGTTGGACGGATGAATCATGACCCGATATTCACAACGTGATGGCTCGACGATGCGGAATAAAGAACCACGACTTTTGAAACACCACAAGGATTTGCCCAATCTCCTTGATAAGTCTTTGATTTGAACGTCACAAGAAATATTCTTGATAAGTTCGAAAAAATATAGGAATACACCTATAACTTTTATTGAATCCTCAATAAAAACTGTTTATATCAAAATCAAGTTTCAAGTCTGAATTACAATAAATGGAAAGGAATATAAATAAGTAAAATAACCTAGCCTCTAATTGACTCAAAATAGAATTTTAATTAGACTAAAATTCTAAAATAGGCAAACAAATAATTAAAAACAAAATTTAACCTAAAAATACGCAAAAACCCTAATTTCCGTCTGCATAATTGACTTGCTGTTTTGAAGCCCCAAATGATGGATTTTGGCCATAAAATCAGTCGGTTCAAGGGCTTTAGCCCATGAGTTTTGCTTAGTGGCCCATTTCTACTCGAAAAACACATATTATGCATCTAATTCCGACATGGTTGACTGGACTGCACTTTTATTTGGCTTGAATATTTAATTTTCTGTCAAGCTCGCTATGACTCCAATTGTCGAGGGTCCGGAACACATCACAAGGTCCGTAGTGATTGACAATTGGTGGTAGAACAAGTAAACGGCACTTTCGAAGCAAAATATGAGAAAATGTCATCTTACAGGATGATGGTCTTGGACTTGCAAAGAAAGTTCAAGTCTTGCTGCATAAACAAACAGAATACCTTGTTTCGCCGAAGCTTCACACTTCCTTATCTGCGATGCTTAACTCCAAAAGAAGCAGCTCTTGCTATGGCCGAGGTTCATGAAGGAATTTGTGGAGGACACCAGGGAGCAAGAGCTCTAGCATTGAAATTAATAAGATACGGGTACTACTGGCCGAATATGAAGAAAGACGCCCTTAGTTATGTGAAAGCTCGTGACAAGTGCCAAAGATTCGCAGCCCGATTACATCAACCCGCGGAAGAACTATCCTCGATATTGTGCCCATACCCTTTCGCCCAATGGGGAATCGACATACTCGGACCTTTCCCTATAGCCCGGGGTCAGGTCCAGTTCTTGGAAGTTGCAGTGGAATACTTCACTAAGTGGGTGGAAGCCGAACCGCTAGCCGTGATCACAGAACAAAAGTTGGAAGCATTTGTGTGGAAATCAATATTTTGCCGTTTTGGTCTTCCCAAGACATTAATAACTGATAACGGGCGTCAATTTGAATGTCAAGCCTTCAAGCAATTCTGCAAGAATCTGGGGATAGAACACAGGTTGACCTCCGTTTCGCACCCGCAGAGTAATGGGTTAGTTGAAGTTACAAACATACTCATCTTACAAGAGTTGAAGACTCGCCTGGCAGTGCCAAAGGAGATTGGCCCAATCTCCTCCCAGAAGTACTTTGGATCAACCGAACCACATTCAAAACAGCGACGGGGGGAAACCCCATTCATGCTTGCCTTCGGGATGGAAGCCGCTGGTCCCATAGAAGTAACCATTCCAAGCTTCCGGGCTATGGCCACCGGCTCACCCGACCACATCGAAGGACAGAGAGAAAATCTGGATCTTCTAGAAGAAGTCAGGGAAAATGCATCATTAAGAATAGCAGCTTATCAAAAGGCCATGTCTAAGAAGTTCAATATCTGAGTAAAAAAGAGGGAATTCAGAATGGGAGATCTTGTCCTTCGCCGCAGTGAGGCTGCCGGTCATGAACCAGGGAAACTTGGGGTTATTTGGGAAGGACCTTATGAAGTCATCCAAAAGGCGGGCAAGGGCTCATACAGCCTCCGCACGATGGATTCAAAACCTCTTACTCGGCAATGGAATGTGGAGAACTTGAAGCCATACTACAAGTAATCATATTTCTATTGATATCAAGTCCTAGTAAGGTCGGGTCTGCGCGCCCATTTTTATTTTTGTTTTCGGACTTGCACGTCCATCAATGAATATTATGGTCGGGCCTGCGTGCCCATTATTTTGTTTTTCAGTGTCAGGGACGGGTACTCTTTTTCCTTGTCCAGATTTTTTCCCAATGGGTTTTTCTGGATAAGGTTTTAACGAGGCCCATCGTTTAGTCCCCTTCAATAAAAGTACTTCTTCCAAAGAATGAGCACTACAAAGATCAGATATCAAAGTAATTTACAAGGTCATTCGCATGACTTTACAAATTATTTCCTCTCAAATAATTTACAATGTCTCATGGCAAGACTTTACAAATTATTCTTCCACGAATAATGTACAAGGTCTCATGGAAAGACGTTACAAATTATTTCCCCTCAAATAATTTACAATGTCTCATGGCAAGATTTTACAAATTATTCTTCCACGAATAATTTACAAGGTCTCATGGCAAGACGTTACAAATTATTTCCCCTCAAATAATTTACAATGTCTCATGGCAAGACTTTACAAATTATTCTTCCACAAATAATTTATAAGGTCTCATGGCAAGGCGTTACAAATTATTTCCCCTCAAATAATTTACAATGTCTCATGGCAAGACTTTACAAATTATTCTTTCACGAATAATTTACAAGGTCTCATGGCAAGGCGTTACAAATTATTTCATCTCAAATAATTTACAATGTCTCATGGCAAGACTTTACAAATTATTCTTCCACGAATAATTTACAAGGTCTCATGGCAAGGTGATACAAATTATTTCCCATAATTTACAAAATAGATCGGTACCGCCCGATCTTTTCAAAACACATTTTGCAATTCTTAATAATCAATTGACTGAAAGGGTCGGGAAAACCCGGTCTCACCAGTCAAGCTGTGTTCAACTCAAAGCCTTGATGCTACAAAAGGTTAAGTCCATTCTTATGATCATAATATAAGGTCGGCCACTGCCCGATCACATAATTATACGGAATCAAGAAAACTTAACATTTGTAAGGAACTTGCTCGACCTACTCTATGGATCATTGAAAAGATCGATCATTCCCGGCCTTTGTTAGTAAACACTCAATAAAACATACAAGTAAAAGGCACGAACTTTCAACAAAATATTTTCATTAAAACAAAAGTTGATTACAAAAGGACCTCGGGGCATACCCCGGACTTTACATCAAGAAATTATCTTATTCACATCTAGGGATCTTGATTACCAGCGTCCTCGGCCTCCTCATCAGAGCTGACCTCAACCTCAACGTCCTCCTCCAAGAATGGGGAAAGGTCGAGGCCTTCAGTCCCCAGAGGAAATTGAGAAAGAGAGCTGGATTCTAGCTCGGGCACATGAAACTTAATCCAGGCTCGAGCCTGTTTCATCCCTTGAGAATATGACTCCAAGGCATAGTTTCCTAGAGCCAGGTCGTACTCCTCAGATTTCTTATAGGATTCAACAGCCTCGACCTTGGCGGCCTCAATTTCTTCCCGTGCCCGGAAAAGCTCCTCTTCAAGTTTTGCGTTTTCCTCCCGGGTAAGGTCTCGGTCTTGGGTCATCAAGACCAGGTCAGCCTCTACGCGAGCTAGTTTTTCCTCCGCAGCCCGAGCCTTGGTTGCTTCGTATTGTACGGAGTGAAGGAGCTGGCTCGAGGTCTCCCCTCGCTTGATGCCCTGACTAATGAGGCCTCGACCAATGCTAGCAAGCTGCGGGTTAGGACAAAAACTTCAATAATAATCAAAGAAAAATCAATATACGGGACACGGGGAGAGATCGTACCTTCACCACTGCATTAAGGAAGTGGTCTACTCCGTTCTCAATAGACACCTCCTCGGTGTACTTCTCCAGAAGACCCGGATGAAGACCTTCCTCTAGCTTGGCCCTTAGGTCAGCCAAACCGGGCCCATCAGGTGCCACTGTAGGTGCCGGAGACACGTGTACGGGTTGATCACGAGGAGGTGGACGGCGCGTTTCTCTACTAGTCCGAGGAGGAACCTCTGCACCCCTCCTCGAGGTCTCTCCTACCCCGAAAGTGTCTTTTCGGGGCCTTTTCTGATAACGGCGCCTCACGACTCCGTCATCTTTTCTTTTCTGTGCAGCAGCCTGGGCCCTTTCCTCGGCCGCCTTCCTCAGTCTATCACCATCAAAAGTCATCCCTATCAAAAAATTAAAAGAGGAGGATGAGTAGTGAAACAGACAAAGAAAGTTGTAAAAATTCCAAAAGAGTAATATTTACTTAATTTACAAGGCCGAGAACTACCGGGCTGAAGGTCAAGACCAGCCTGGCCCAAAATTTCATTGGTGGTCAGGTCAGAAGCCTCCTCAGCCAACAAGCCAAAATCACACACCCTAATGGCGTTGGAAAGAAGGTCGGCCATCTCCTCCTCAGTTTTATTCCCCATCCTATTAAAACTATCTACATCAGGTCTTCTAAAATTCGACAAAAAAATGTTTCCCCGGCCCGGGGCTTTACGAAGAAAAACCTTTCTTTCCAGTATTTTATTGAGGAAGGGACCCAGGGAACTTCAAAACGTCCCTTCCCGCTTAAATAGACGAAGCAGTTGCATCGGGCAAGTACTTCAAATCTAAGAGGCACTTGCACAAGTCAACAGTGGGTTCTATTCCTAGACTTCTACACAGAACGAAGAAATACACAAGAATCCTCCACCCGTTAGGTGCGAGTTGGCCCGAGACGATGCTAGCAGTAAGAAGAAAGTCAATAAAAAATTGGTTTAATGGAAACCTAAGCCCGGCCACGAGGGACTCGTGGAATACTACCATTTCCCCCTCCTGGCAGTGGTAAGAGACGTCATCTCCCTCAGGAGTTCGGGCTACGTATTCCTCGGAAAGCCCGAACTTTCTCATATCGGCCTCAACCATGTGTTCTTTCGTCCTACTGTTAAAGGACGGGAGCTTTAGGTCTTCCTCACCAGTCCCTCTATCTAAGTTGGCATCATCCTTGACACCCTCCTCAACGCCCGACTCCTCATCAAGGGAAGGTGGTGGTTGATAAAAGCCTATGGGCTCAACCTCTAAAGGTTCGTTCAGATTCTCAATTTCTCTAAGGTCTGTGATGTTCACTTGCCTGGCCATTTTTCTAACAATAAGTTACGAAATTTAAAAAAGGTCGGGTGTGGCCGAGCTTACCTAAAAGAAAATGTTGTTGGTAAATGAGGTCGTGCTAGGTCGCTCGAGGAGTTCTCTGGTTCTCACAAATTCGCAAATTAGGAAGACTGAGAGTATAGGGACCACCTATATATAGTCAAAAATAGGCGGGAAAATTTTTGAATCACCGCCTTTCACTTTGACACGTGGTAGCCATCTAATCGCACGCTATTAATTACACAACGCATTAAAGTAAATAATAAATAATGGTAAGTTGGCTAAAAGGCATCAATAATGAAGATAACAACATCACGAGTTAATTGCATTCAGGCATCAATCGCCGATCCCTGATGCACGGGGGCCATTGATCGGGCTATTTCCCGGTCAATTGAGATATGGGCCTATGAAAAGAATATACCGGGTCGGCTGTTCGCGATAACATGGTCGGCCTTATATCTCGGCCTTTTTCGTGCTCGGTCCAATAACTTTCCATCTACATGTTTCCCCAGTCCGGGGTTTATGCCCTATCTTATTACCATCAAAGATCGGATATGCCCGACCTAGTCAAGTCCTGCATCCATACTGTTAAATATGTTCGGCCTAGCCCGGTCACTATGCTCTACATTGCTCGATACAAACATTCATCGCTATGGGCCACCTGCTTGGGACCTCGAAATAAACCATAACCTATAAGGAAACGTCCTAAAAAAGGGGAAATATAATTCTTGTAAGATTAGAACTCTTCCTAAAAGGTAAGTTTATAGAAATAAGGACTCCTTCCTTAAATAAAGGAAGTTATGGGCTTTTTTAGCCCTATAAATATAGCTCCTTTGACCACACATATACACACACAATTCTTTACGTTTTTCAGTAAAATATTCTCTCTCTACCTTTTCAGAAAACTAATTCTCACACCGGAGGGGCGACGGGGAGAATCCTCCTCGCCTTTTTTGCAGGTCATCCAAGGCGAGCTCGTTGATCTTTTCCAGCAATCGAATATCATCAGATCCTGCCACGTCAAGGTTAGAATTTTTGACAGCATCAATTGGCGCCGTCTGTGGGAAGAGATACAACTAGTCATGGTTAATAGACGTCAAGCCCGTCCCTCCGCATCCACTGGGCAATCCCTTCCGGCCAACGCCTCGGCTGAGGATAATAATCCTCCACCTCTTGAAGATGTTGGGGAAGAACAAAACCCAGAGGCCACTCTAGACAATGAACTTGTTAGTCGGGTAGATTTCAACGAACTTCAGCAACAGCTCCGCGAACTTCGTTAAGCTCTTCAACAACATAACAGTCATCAAGCGCAACCTGACCCGAACACTCCTGGCACGATTCCCAGGGAAGATCTCCGGGAGTTAGGGGTGCCCATCCCATGACAGAAGGATCCACCAACTTGACACAGCAAGAGCTCTCAAGAATCATTCAAGAAGGAATTGCTGATGGAATACGACAGAACACCCAAGGTCGGACACCATTCGTGAGAAGAACCCCCTTTACTCCTGAAATAACATCTTTTCCCTTGCCAGATCGATTTAAATATCCTCGGATAAAGGAATACGATGGAACAACGGATCCTAACAACCAGTTGAATACCTACACTGATGTTATGGACATGCAGAATGCTCCCGATCAGATTCTGTGCAAGGCCTTCCCGCAAACCTTGATAAATTCAGCTCGAGACTGGTTTTCCACGATACCTCCAGGGTCCATCTCTTCCTTCGCATATCTTACTGAGAAGTTCACTGCTTTCTTTGCGAGTAACAAAATAATCAAGAAGACCGCCGCATCCCTCATGCAGTTAAAGCAAGCTCAGAATGAGACACTGCGAGAGTTCATGACTCGGTTTAACGCTGAAAGACTTCTGATTCCAGATCTTCATATGTCATCAGCAGTTTCATCCCTCACCTTGGCTATTCGAGGCCCGGAATTCAGAATGTCCCTGTCCTAGAACCCACCTTCAAATGTAACAGAACTTCTTCGGAGAGCAGAAAAGTACATAAACATGGAGGAAACACTTTTGTCAGTTCGGGCGCAGGATCAAGGGCATGGGACAGTAACACAGTCTTCACAATCAACAAGGTAGGGGAATAAGAGATCAAGACAGGAAGATGAGAAAAGTTCTTCCCGAAGTAATCAGAAGGGGAACGGTCATGGGCATCAGAGTTTAACTTCGCTAAACGCACCCCGATCTCACATTCTTATGGAAATCAAAGGACGTGAAGATTTGCGATGGCCCAAGCCTATAAAGGGGAAAGTCGACGAAAAGAATCGACATAAGTATTGCAAATTTCACAAGAGCCCGGGCCATACCACGGACGAGTGCAGAACTTTAAAACAGGAGATAGAAGCCCTCATAAAAAGAGGCTTCCTGGGGCACTACATAAAGAAGGATGATAAAGAGCATGGAACAAGGGAAGAAAATACCAGATCCGCTGGCACCATAAATTTTATCGTCGGAGGAATAGTTTCAGCTTTACAGCGTCACCCGGAACTCCATTCATTCGCTGCATGTCACATAATTCTTGAAACGTTCGCAGGTGTGCATGTGGATCTTCAGACGGAAATCCATGAAAAACGGCAGAGTTTTGGATCAGAGAGACCAAAGAGGTCTTGATCTCAAAGTTGTTAGCAGGTATAGCAGGCGGTACTATGCAAGTTCCAATGTTTCTCACTGGAGGAATCATATAATCCCTTAATGCTCGCCTTCCATTGTTCGGTTGATTCTGTTGTTGAACTACAATTTCTGCTGGCAGATTGTTTTGGTTATGCTGAATTTGGTTATCTGCCATTACTAAATCTGTGTGTTGAGCTGCTTCCAATTGTTGTTTGCGCCTTTGTCGAAAAGTGCGTTCAATTTCTGTATCAAAAGGAAGCAATTCAAAAGATTTAGTTCTTCTTAACATGAATTTATAAAGACAAATCGACAATAAGACTAAACTAAAGTAAAATAAAGCAAAAAAAAATTCAAATTAGAGTAAGAATTTATTGGTATCGATATTAGTAAAAACAGTCCCCGGCAACGGAGCCAAAAACTTGTTCACTGATATCTCGCGATGCGAAATATCCCCTCAAGTGAACGGGTCGTGAAGAGTAGTTAAAATGGACCTAAGAGTCCGGATTATCGTTCCCACAAGGACCGTTTACTAAGTACCGAAATGTGTAAATTCTTATCCCTATTTGAACAAAGAAATGAATTTTTGATTGTTTGGAAACTAATGTTTATAACTATGACTAACAGATTAAAACTTTGCACAAGATTAAGGTTTCGCAATTGTTGATTGTTTTTAAGTATAATTGAAAATAGTTGGGATTCACGAGTTCACCTAGCTAATTAAATCAATTCCTATTCCAGATTTTATTTTCCAAATATGTGTTCGATCGAATTCACTATTATAAATTGAAATTCCTTTCTCGAGTTTAAGTCAATTCTACCTAGATAAGTTAACCTTGTATCTCTACAGCGGGTCCGAATATTCCTTATCCAAATGCATTACACGCAAGAACTCTCACATGATCGCACTAATCATAAGAGTATATCTCTATCTCTCGTTCAATTACCGGATTTATTACCTAGATCTATGTTATTAACTCACCTCTCGGATTATGAAAATAACACATGTAATCATGAATAAGTGGCCAATTCATTAACGCATTAAACGCAATAATAAATCAACACATGCATTACGGAGTTAAAACAAGGAATATAGAATTAAAGTAATTGACTAGGCTACGTCGTGATTCCCAACGTTAAGTTTAGCTACGCATAATGAATGAATAAAAAAAACAATCTAAATCACAATTCAACATGTCGGAATTTATGAATTCAACAATAAGAAAAGAATTCTTGCACCAAGAACCGAGTTTCCTCGTCAAGCTTCTAAATTTTGTGGTTTTCCGTGCTTGAATCTCCTCCTCAATTTTAATGTCGAATTGCCAAGAAGTCTCTGATATCACGCTCTGCAAAAGTCTTCCTCACGATGCCTCTTGCGCTCTGTCTCCACTTAGGTTAATTTCCCGAGTCTTCTCTCTTAAAATCGCGCACAAAAGCCCAATACAGGCCCAGTCGGACACCTACGCGATCGCATGGTTTGGATGCCAGCGATCGCGTGGGTGTACCTTATTTTGCTCTGCATGAAATTTGTCGCCATGTCGCGATCACTGACATGGAGAATTCGCGATCGCGACCTGGAGTTTTACTACGTGATTCACCATCTTTCTCTTGGCTTTCAAGTCAGTCCTCTAGTTTTATTTGCGAAGTGTATCTCCAACTATTGATTTGATCAATTTGACCCCAGAACTTCTGTTTCTCTTCAATTTTCCTACTTTTGACCTTTATTTCCCGTAATTGCTTCCTTGTTCCTCTCTTTGACTAAAATCTGAAATAACAACAATTAAATGCACTTTAGGTAGAATAAATTCATAAATCAAAACGATAAATTCTCATTTTGGCATATCCCCAAGTGTATAAAATACACATATCAAATACCCCCAAACTTGAATTATTGTTCATCCTCGAACAATGGATAATGACTTACAAAATCAAATAGACAAGATATAAGATATTTTTGTTGTGCCAACATGCTTACCATATGCCTCCATAGTCCAAATTAATTTACGCTCTGAGCAGGAGTTATGAACAACAATGCAAAATAATTTCTAGTTATATCATGCCTGATTTTTAAGTGTGTGTGTGAATAGCCAATCTCAAACTCATGCTTATGCAAAAGATATGCTCAACACTGCGTGGCTCATTATGGATAATCAAGCCCAAATCCCATGTGGTCAATCTATGACTTTTAATGACATTCCTTTCAGCGCTCATGAATGATCACTACTTTCTGCTTTTCTCTCACATATCCCAGGTTTCTATCTCTGTGGGTTTTAAAAATTTTCTTTGCTTTTCCCTCACAAGGTAGTCAGAATCAGAAATATGTGTGCATAACTAATCAAAAATCAGCAGTCCCCAATTCTACAACCTCAACCATTACAGCTCAGTCAAAAAGCTTATACCATGCAAATATATATATACTTTTTCTTTTGATGGACGACTTCTTCTTTTAATGTCCCTATCTTTTACCATCTTTGTGCAGAACTTTTCATACTTGCTTTCTATATGACCCCTGTAGCGGGCTTTCAGATCGGAAACTCCCAAATCAGTTGGCTTTAGGGTACCAGGTTCAAAGAACCCCTCAGACGTACTTGGCCGAGTCATAAAGGCTTAAATAGAAAAAGTTAAAGATGTTAAAATGTCTTATGTGTAAGTCCACTCTCCGTACTTGCTTTCTAATTGAGCCCTGTAGCAAGCTTTAGGTCGATGACTCCCAAGCCAGTTGGCTTTAGGGCACCAGATTTGAAAGACCCCTCGTACTTACTTACTCGAGTCAAAAAGGCATTTGAAGAGCGGAATAAGACCTTCAGCATTTTTCTGTTTTTATGCTGGAAATTGTTTATATCTGTTGACCAAACTGTAATGAGTAAAGTGCAAAACCAAGAACCACAAACCTCCAACCCGTCAATACATACAATTTCCAACCATTTTACCCCCAAACTTGCCTTTTAGCATGATTGGTTCTAATTTAGGGGTGGGAGATATTATGATCTAAGTTCAGGGATTTTCAAGTCGTTTCTAAGTTCAAATTTCATAAACTCTGCCCCACATGTAATAAACAAAATCCCACACACAAGCAATTATCCAACACTGGCTATGTGCGCAGATAGTATGAATCTAGCAAAACATAACTAGTTCAAAAATAAGTTCATGTTTTTCATGTTGTCCAGTTTTTCGAGCCTATGCACAAATTGATTCATACTATTTCCTAGACAATAAGTATGTCAACACAATTTTTAAAATTTTTTATTTTTTATTTTTGGAATTAGACATCAAATAAAGGACCAAATAGTTGCATTGATTAATAGGGGTTTGAAAAGTTACAGAATATCAATTAATAAAGGACCATATGATCAAAAGTAAATACAACCTAAAATTTAACCACTACCCCCAAACTTAAAAATTTACGTTGCCCTCAATGAAACAATTAAACAAGGAAGTACCAAAAATGGAAGGCAAGGTAAAAAGAAAAAGATCATGAACTTCCTGGGGGTAGGTCCTGCTGCTGTGGCGCAGATGGGCCTGGGGCTTCCGTATCCAACCTGCCTTCTATCCTCTCCAGCCTCGCTTCAATCCCCTCAGCTCTCCTTTCGATCCCCTCCAATCTGTTCTCAATAGAGAAAAGCCTGGCTTGCACCCGCGAGATTTGACCGCTAAATTCTGTCATCGTATGTCGCATGATGCGCTTCTCCCCAGCGATGTTACCCTGAACCAGACGGTCAAGTCGCTGTTCCAGGATTTCCAGCTGCCTGTGCTGTGCTACCTCAGCTTCCCTCCTCATGTTGACGACGCGGGTCAGGTCAGTCAACTCCAAAAGTATCTGCCGAAGGAGCCTCTCATCACCGAGAGGAGCTGGTATATGTGCTGGTGCTGCTGGAGCGGCTGGTGAGGATGGTCCTGCTGGATCTGCTGGCGCTACCGCAATAGGATCCTATGGGGCTGGTGGAGGAGCAGGTGGGCCTCGTGGTACCCTAGGCCGCGTGCTCTCTCGAGTACGTCTACTGATAATGGCTCCGAGAGGCGCAGACTCTTCATGGGGCAAAATATCCACTCCTTCGGCCACGCAGATAGCACTGATCAGACAGGGAAACATGATCTAGTGGCCGGAGTCCAGCTGGGAGGCAAGTGTAATAATAAAATCAAAGATATGCCTCCCCAAATCCAACTTGCGTCCCCTGGCTAGATGATGAATTAAACGAGCCCGGTCTTCATTGAACTCTGTCTTGTGTGAAGTGGGATCGATGTTATGGCACATGAAGATGTGTAGAACCCTGATACTCTCAGTGAGCTCCCCATGTTTAAAGCTCCCCGGCTTCTCCAATTCCACATTCTGCCGGCCGTACATAAAGTTTGTAATCATATCAATATCCAAATCACTAGGGACCTGCTCAATCCCCTCTCGTGTCAGCTCCAAAACCCCCTCAATGACAGCCGGAGAAAATCGGATCCATTTACCACGCACCCATGTCTTATATCTGTGAGGTGCACCGTCTGTCTCAATAGCATGGTTGAAATTGGCCAAGAACTCCTTGACTAGTAGTGGATAGGGCTTGTGCGGCGTGCCTGCCAATTTATGCCAACCTGCCCTCTCAGTCAGGTGGGCTAGCTCGGTATCTGGGAAGTCGGCTAAAATCACCTCACGTTCATTCCAAATTTTCTTCCCTTTTAGAAGCACCTCATATTTGTGTAATTCCTCGCTGTCCAGAAACCTTTGAATATCTCCTACATCCCCGTGATCGGCCTCCTGATCCTCAGTCGAGGTACCTCGTTTCTGCTTAGAAGGCCCAGCCTTTCCTTTCCCTTTTTGCGAAGCAGTGGCTTTTGGAGGCATTATTGTACCTACAAAGAGCAAACTCATCATTAGAACCAATGTGAGAGTGGAAAAGTATAAGAATGATGGCACAAACCCCCAAACTTGTGAGAAAGTACACAATAAAAGCGAAAGAATATCAGCCCGACTGGTGCTTTTTAACCTCGATTATCGTGCTGAAAAAAGTAAAATTATTGAAAAGTGTCCCGAGCACAATTAAGTATTACACTTCAAGAGTAGCATATTAAAAGTTTAGAGCAAACGGATAACTGATGCATATAGAAATGAAATGATGAAGTGGTGACGTGAGCGTGCAATGGCCCTGCAGCGGCCTTGCAATGGCCCTGCAGCGACCACTAATGTGCTAGGTATTCAAACAAGCAAATATGTGTAATGCAATGAGTCAAAACGCAAAATTATAGCACACATTCGTTGAAAAACATGTAACAAAGATATGTGCTCGAGTGGATATCTCAAATCTCAACAAAAATCTCGTTGAGACATTTCATTGAACATCTTGTATGCATAAGAAAATGAAAGAAGAAATCATAACATTTGTCATATGGAAGGTTCCCAAAATGTTTGTTTCATCACAACCACACATAATCCATCCAAAACTAACCTAGCCCATCCTCCACTGGATCAAAATTACGAAAGGTGCACAAATTAGAAAAAATTCGGTCAAAACTAAGAAGGAACAAACTTACTATGATTTCAAACCTAGAATTTGTGATTAGGAGTGTTGAAACCTTGATTATGCACGAGATTGATAGCGGTATCTTCAAGAGTAGAGGTTTTCGCGAAATGGTGGCGAGAGAGAGAAGGTTTTACCCTGCAGCGTGAAGAAGAACCAAGTGACTGCTGTCGGGTTTTAAAAAGTGATTCTCGCGCCCAGTTTACCCACGTGATCACGTGGGTATCCTTCCAGTGATCGCGTGGGTAACGTAAAAAAATTCTGTTGACAAATTGACTTCAAGTCGCGATCACCTCACTGGCGAAGTGGCGATCGCGACTTGAACATGGATTTTTTTTTATGTATTATGAAACAAATGCCACAAAATGATTGAAAAATGGGGATGATCATGAATATCGACATTTAACCTTTTTCAACTAGTGATGGGCTCAAGAATGACAACTAAATCCTATAGTGCTCAAACTTCCCTTGAAATCAGAAAATATGCCTAAAATGCCAAATCATGCAAACAATAACTGATATGAAATGTGCACAAAAACATTTTAACCAATACTAAAGCACCCAAAGACTAACTAATGCAAATGTCATGAATGCAATAATGATAAAGAATTGATAAAAATATTAAACGAAGGTAAACATAAAACATAAGAATGCAAGAGAAGAAAAATTGGGTTGCCTCCCAACAAGCGCTCCATTTATAGTCTCAAGCCCGACTTTCTGCATTGTTCACTCTGGAATGGAGATGTCAACGTATGACTTCTCCTTATCAAAATCAGCCTCAAAGTAATGCTTGATTCTCTGCCCATTTACTTTAAAATGTCCTTTAGTCGGATGATGAAGCTCAAATGTGCCATATGGAAATACTTGAGCAATTGTGAATGGGCCAGACCATCTCGACCTCAATTTTCCCGGAAAGAGCTTCAAGCGTGAATTGTACAAGAGCACCTGATCTCCAACCTGAAAATCTCTCTTGTGAATGTGGCGATCATGCCACTTCTTTGTCCGGTCCTTATAGATTGAGGCATTTTCATAGGCTCCCAAGAGAAATTCATCCAATGCATTCAGTTGTAAAAATCTCTGATCTTTGGCCAAGTCCATATCAAGGTTCAACTGTTTTAAAGCCCAGTATGCCTTGTGTTCGAATTCAACAGGCAAATGACACACTTTTCCATATACTAACTGAAATGGTGAAATCCCGATGGGAGTTTTAAACGCTGTCCTATATGCCCACAAGGCATCGTCCAACTTGCTGGCCCAGTCTTTACGGGATGACCTCACTGTTGTCTCCAAAATCCGTTTCAACTGCCTGTTTGAGGTTTCCACTTACCCACTAGTCTGCGGATGATAAGCTGTCCCCATGCGATGATGAGTCCCATACTTGGCCAGTACTGCCTTGAAAAACTTGTTGTTGAAGTGAGTCCCACCATCACTTATGATTGCTCGTGGTGCTCCAAATCGAGTAAAAATGTTTTTTCGTATAAAATCAACCACAATTCTGGCATCATTAGTTGGGCATGCCTTTGCTTCCACCCACTTCGATACATAGTCAACCGCCACCAGTATGTATTTGTTGTTGTATGAAGGTGGGAATGGACCCATGAAGTCTATTCCCGATACATCAAACACTTCAACCTCCAAAACACTGTTAAGCAGCATCTCATGCTTGGATTATATATTTCCTGTTCGTTGGCATCGATCACATGCTTTGACAAACGAGAAGACGTCCTTAAACACTGTTGGCCAATAAAATCCACATTGCAACACTTTAGCTGCCGTTTTAGTGGCTCCCATGTGTCCACCATATGGGGCTGAGTGGCACCCTCTAGAACCGGTATAATCTCTTCATCTGGAATACACCGTCGAATTATTTGGTCAGGTCCCCTTCTGTACAAATATGGGTCTTCCCAATAAAAGAATTTCAGATCGTGAAAGAATTTTTTCTTCTGCTGGTATGTAAACTCAGGTGGCATCACGTTGCTGACCAAGTAATTAACATAGTTAGCAAACCAGGGCCCCTTGTTCTTCTCTACCTGCATCATATGGGCTAGCAACATCAACTGTTCATCGGGAAATACTTCGTTTATGTCTTCAATATTTTCCTGATTTACCAGCTCCAATCTGGATAAATGATCTGCAATCTGATTTTCTGTACCTTTTTTATCCCGAATTTCAATGTCGAATTCTTGAAGCAGTAAAACCCATATGATCAGTCTAGGCTTGACATCCTTTTTCCCAAATAAGTACTTCAACGTCGAATGATTTGTGTACACCACTACTTTTGATCCTATAAGATAAGACCTGAATTTTTCAAAGGCAAACACCACTGCTAATAGCTCTTTCTCAATTGTGGCATAATTTATCTGGGCATCTGTTAATGTTCTGCTGGCATAATAAATTACGTGGAAAATTTTGTCCTTTCCTTGCCCCAATGCTGCCCCCACAGTGTAGTCACTCGCGTCGCACATGAGCTCAAAAGGCAAACTCCAATCTGGTGCCACGATGATTGGTGCAGTAGTTAATTTTTCTTTGAGTGTATAAAAGGATGATAAACACTCCTCAGAAAAATTAAAAACTACGTCCTTTTCCAGTAAATTACACAGGGGCTTCGTGATTTTGGAAAAATCTTTTATAAATCTCCTGTAAAATCCAGCATGGCCTAAGAAACTTCTTACTCCTTTAACTAAGCTGGGTGGTGGTAGTTTTTTAATTACTTGAATTTTTGCCCTGTCCACTTCAATTCCTTTTTCAGAAATCCGATGCCCTAGTACAATCCCCTCGTGCACCATAAAGTGACACTTCTCCCAATTTAACACCAGATTTGTTTCCGTGCATCTTTTAAGCACTAGGGAGAGGTGGTGTAGACACTCATCAAACGAAGATCCAAAGACTGAAAAATCATCCATGAAGACTTCAATAAATCGCTCCACCATATCGGAAAATATTGCCATCATGCAACTCTGGAAGGTTGCTGAAGCGTTACAGAGTCCAAACGGCATTTTCCTGAAAGCAAATGTACCATAGGGACAAGTAAACGTAGTTTTCTCTTGGTCAACCAGGGCGATGGCAATCTGATTGTACCCCGAATAGCCATCAAGAAAGCAATAGTGTGAATGACCTGCTAGCTTCTCCAGCATCTGATCGATGAACGGTAATGGAAAATGATCTTTTCTGGTTGCAGCATTCAGTTTCCTGTAGTCAATACACACTCTCCATCCGGTCACTGTCCTTGTAGGGATCAACTCATTGTTCTCATTTGCAATTACTGTCATGCCCCATTCTTTGGCACTAAGTGAACTGGACTGACCCAAGCACTTTCTGAGATCGGGTATATGATACCCGCATCAAGTAATTTTAAAATCTCTTTCCTCACCACTTCTTTCAAGGTCGGATTTAATCTTCGCTGTCCTTCCACAGATGGCTTGGACTCATCTTCCATCAAAATTTTATGCATGCAGATAGTTGGACTAATACCCTTGATGTCGGCAATAGTCCAACCTATTGCGGTTTTGTGTTCCTTCACCACCCGCAACAACCGTTCTTCTTCCAATGCCATCAAGTGGCTTGAAATGATAATTGGCAGTTTTGAAGATTCCCTCAAAAATGCATATCGCAGGTGAGCTGGTAAAGGTTTTAACTCCAAAGGGGGAGGAATTTCACACGATGGTCGAGACTTCTGCAAATTTTCACCTAATGGTTCAAAATAGCGGCCTGCCCTGAACGTGAACCTTGGTGATGCCTCTAATTCATTAGCCATCCTTGCCACTTCCTCATTTTCTGCGTTTACCGATTCTGACTGAACTATGCAAGCCTCCAATGGATCTTTAGGATGCTCCTCATCATATACACTATGAACTGCTTCTTGCACAATATCCACTGTGAAGCACGTATCCAATGACGAGGGGTACTTCATGGACTTAAAGATATTGAAGGTGATCTTCTCCTCATCCACACGAAGCACTAGTGTTCCTTCGTGAACATCAATCACTGCTTTTCCAGTTCTCAAGAAAGGCCGTCCCAAAATGAGCAGAATCGTCTTATCTTCTTCCATATCCAGTATAACAAAGTCAGCAGGGTAAATGAATTTCCCTACTCTTATCAGCACGTCTTCAAGCAACCCCCAAGGATATTTTATCGAGTGATCTGCTAATTGCAAGGAAATGGTAGTTGGTTTTGCTTCTCCAATCCCGAGCTTCCTGAAAATAGATAAAGGCATTAGATTAATGCTAGCACCTAAATCACACAACACAGATTCAAAGTCAATAGAACCAATAGTGCAAGGAATTTTGAAACTCCCTGGATCCTTCAGTTTGGGAGGTAGTTTCTTCTGAATTATTGCACTGCATTCTTCGATGAGCATCACTGTCTCATGCTCGTCCAGTTTTCGTTTATTTGTCAAGATTTCTTTCATGAATTTCGCATAGCTCGGCATCTGGGTCAAAGCTTCTGCGAAGGGAATGTTGATGTGCAGCTGCTTGATTTTTTCAATAAATTTAGAAAACTGCTGGTCTAGCTTATGCTTCCTTAGCCTCTGTGGATATGGTATGGGAGGTACGTAGGCCTTAACTAGAGTTGGGGCCTTCTTCATCTTAGCTTCTTCTGACAGGATTTTTCTGTTGAATTTTCTCTCTCCGTGTGATCAGCTTCTTTCTCTTCCACTGCTTTTGTCACAGTTTCTGAGTTATCCGTTCTTTTCACATTGATTTCTAGTAATTGAACCCCACTTCTGGTTGTAATGGCTTGTACTTGTTCTCTTGGATTTGTTTCCGTATTACTGGGCAATTTACCTTGTTGTCTTTCTGAACTTGCATTTGCCAATTGTCCCAATTGAATTTTTATTTCTTTAATGTCAGCTTGATGGATTTGTAGCAGCTGCAGTATCAATTCTTCACTGGAAGTCTTTTTAACTTGATGTTGATGTTGTTTCTGTTGCTGTTGCTGAAACTCTGGTGGTCGTTGGGTGTTTTGATTGTTAGCCCATGAAAAGTTTGGATGCTTCCTCCATTCAGGGTTGTATGTCTATGAGTACATACCTCCTTGCCGCCTCTGATTATTCCCAACAAAATTTGCGTGCTCTTTATCCGGTTGACCTTGATATGCCATAGGACACTCTGATAGTGCATGATTCTCAAAACAGTAATCACAAACTATGGTTGCCTGAGCTGCAAGCACTGGCTGCTGATTCATGCTATCAAATTTTTTTGTCAATGCGTCCAGTTTAGCATTAATAGCTGTAATTTCATTTACTGCAGCTATTCCACCAGATTTCTGTGCAGTGCGATCTGAGTACCACTGATAACTATTTGCTGCCATTTTCTCGAATATTTCGGAGGCTTCTTCGTAAGTCAAATCCATCACAGATCCACCGGCAGCTGAATCTGCATGCTTCTTGTTGTCATTGGTCAACCCGTTGTAGAAAGTTTGTATGAGGATCCAATCAGCTATTCCATGAGTAGGACATTGACGAACCAGTTCATCGAACCTCTCCCAAGCCTAAAAAATGGAATCTCCCGGTGCCAAAAACTTGTTCACTGATATCTCGCGATGCGAAATATCCCCGCAAGTGAACGGGTCGTGAAGAGTAGTTAAAATGGATCTAAGAGTCCGGATTATCCCACAAGGACCGTTTACTAAGTACCGAAATGTGTAAATTCTTATCCCTATTTGAACAAAGAAATGAATTTTTGATTGTTTGGAAACTAATGTCTATAACTATGACTAACAGATTAAAACTTTGCACAAGATTGAGGTTTCACAATTGTTGATTTTTTTTAAGTATAATTGAAAATAGTTGGGATTAACGAGTTCACCTAGCCAATTAAATCAATTCCTATTCCAGATTTTATTTTCTAAATATGTGTTCGATCGAATTCACTATTGTAAATTGAAATTCCTCTCTCGAGTTTAAGTCAATTCTACCTAGATATGTCAACCTTGTATCTCTACAGCGAGTCCGAATATTCCTTATCCAAATGCATTACACGCAAGAACTCTCACATGATCGCACTAATCATAAGAGTATATCTCTATCTCTCGTTCAATTACCGGATTTATTACCTAGATCTATGTTATTAACTCACCTCTCGGATTATGAAAATAATACATGTAATCATGAATAAGTGGCCAATTCATTCACGCATTAAACGCAATAATAAATCAACACATGCATTACGGCATTAAAACAAGGAATATAGAATTAAAGTAATTGATTAGGCTACGTCGTGATTCCCAACGTTAAGTTTAGCTACGCATAATGAATGAATAAAAAAAACAATCTAAATCACAATTCAACATGTCGGATTTTATGAATTCAACAATAAGAAAAGAATTCTTGCACCAAGAACCGAGTTTCCTCGTCGAACTTCTAAATTCTGTGTTTTCCCGTGCTTGAATCTCCTCCTCAATTTTAATGTCGAATTGCCAAGAAGTCTCTGATATCACGCTCTGCAAAAGTCTTCCTTACGTTTCCTCTTGCGCTCTGTCTCCACTTAGGTTAACTTCCCGAGTCTTCTCTCTTAAAATCGCGCACAAAAGCCCAATACGGGCCCAGTCGGACACCTACACGATCGCGTGGTTTGGATGCCAGCGATCGCGTGGGTGTACCTTATTTCGCTCTGCATGAAATTTGTCGCCATGTCGCGATCACTGACATGGAGAAATCACGATCGCGACCTGGAGTTTTACTACGTGATTCACCATCTTTCTCTTGGCTTTCAAGTCAGTCCTCTAGTTTTATTTACGAAGTGTATCTCCAACTATTGATTTGATCAATTTGACCTCAGAACTTCTGTTTCTCTTCAATTTTCCTACTTTTGACCTTTATTTCCCGTAATTGCTTCCTTATTCCTCTCTTTGACTAAAATCTGAGATAACAACAATTAAATGCACTTTAGGTAGAATAAATTCATAAATCAAAACGATAAATTCTCCTTTTGGCATATCCCCAAGTGTATAAAATACACCTATCATCTACCCATGCACTAAATATATTGAGAAATTTCTTGACAAAATTAAAGCGCAAATTTTTTTTTTTACAAAAATAGTAAAATAAAAACAAAAATGACACTATCTATTTATAAAGTTGTGCCGAATAAGGTCTATAGCATAAAATTCATCGATCACGTAATCTGGATATATTGCCTCAGCAAATTCTCGTTTAATCTCGAGTGTCACTTAACATTGTGAAAGACTCGATCTCAGCAACAAAGACATGAAACTGAAAGCCTAGAAGAAAATTTAGGAGAAATTGAGAATTGATTTTCTTGGCTGATTGAAGAAAAATTGGAGGATATTAAATTTGGGCCATTTGTTAGGTTAGGTCAGTGTATTTTTAAGGAGGAAATTACATTTAAACATGCTTTTCAACTTATCAATTTAAAAATCAAATTTGAAAAGTTTTTGTTCAAAATCTGGTTATAATTCAAAATTTTAATACTCATCTGGAAAGTTCTCCTACAATGGAATGACTTCTTTTTCATGGATAAAGCGGCTAAGGTGGTTGGAAATAGAGTTTTAGCACCCCTTTTTATCCTTGATTTCAAGGTTGAATTCTCTTAGAAGGAGTATATGTTGGTAATTACACGTTGATTCCATCTTCTTTAACCCACATGATCTTTTTCATGTTCAAGTAATAATTGATCAAAAAAAAAAAAAATCCAAAATTTATGGATCGTCAAAGTTTTTCACTATATAATAAATTATTACATTTATATAGAATTTTACTCACCAAACCCTCAAGCATTATAAGAAAAATATTCAAGCTTTTACCACATCTACATATTTCTACAACGCACAGAGAAATCAAGAAAAATCAAGATTGTAGAACACTATTTTTCCTGAACAAACTCGCTATTCAGTGTATTTACAACAAAAGATAACAATACGCGTATATATAGAAATATACTCCCTAAATTCATGTCTTCAGCTTGGAGAATTCTTTGTCATCTGCTATTCTACCAAATTAATAATTGCGGCCCCCAGGGCATATCTCCCAGTGGCCAAGGGGAGGGCTGAAAACACGCTTAGAGCGGTCGGGTGCAGGGTTCAAATCCTGAAAATGGATTTGACCATGTGGCAAGCAGGAGTTACCACAACTAGTGGGGACTTCCAGTACCCTTTACACTGGTCTCTGGGAGGCACATCCTACGATCTACCACTCGAACCAATGACCCAGGAAATGGCGGATCCACCTCTAGGCGAGGTAGCGCGGCCGCGCTACCTGGCCGCCGGTGGATAGCAGCCCTTCGAGTTCATGTTCGCTCTCCACCATTGTCGCAGCTCCAGCCTCCAAGCCAGCAGCAGGACTACCACCTGCCTTCCAGTTGCCACAAGTCACTCCATTCCAGCGCGGCAGAGCCTGTTGCCTCCGACCACTCTAAGCTGTCCAACTCTTTCTTATATATATATATATATAGTAATTTTCAGATTGTAATGTGAATGTTTATGTTTTAAACATTTTAATCAGTAATATTGATGTTTGATTTCTCAATTTTTTTGTTAGATTACTCGGCTACCCAATGCCCATTATCATTCCTCAATTTTTGATTTCTCATTTCAATTATCAGGTAATGAGGCTAAACCTTGATTCGTTATAATTGATTTGGGAATTATGCATAAATGTTACATTTATAAGGTTTTGCAATGTGGCTTCACTAGATTTGTGAATTGTGATTATTGGGATGAAAATATGTTTTGATTTGTGAATTGTGATTATTGATTTATAGTTTGTGAATTGAGATTTGATAAATATTTGATTTGATTTGTGATCATTGATTTACAAATTATGGAACTTTTTTTCAACCTAAACGAAAATCTCAATCTAGTGGTTCTAGCTCTAGTATTACTGCATCTGCTTTTAGTAGACTGCATGAGTTAGTAGACTTTGATAACACAAAGAAATTTTGCACTGAATTCAATATGGATGAACTTGTGTCAGATCAGGGTAATTGCCCCCAATCGAGTTACATTTTTAAAAACTTATTTATTTATTTTTAAACATTATTTCATTAAATATTATTCACAATCTCACTACTGCGATCGTTGACGTTCGTCGGTCAATGGTTAACGGCCGACCAGGTCAACGACTCAACAGTCAACTCTCTAGCTGGAATTCTCGGCTAGATCCTCCATTGGGCCAAGGCAGGGTCGGTTCGGGCCCTCAAGGTGTGAGTTATACCTTTTTTTTTTTTTTTTTTAACAATTGCGTCAAGTTCTTCCACTTCTAGGACACTCAGTCAATAGGTAGAGGAAAGCATTTCAACTATAGATAATTACCTATATTCTAGTTTCATTCAAATTAGGACATATCATCTTCTGTAGAAAAAATGTTCTTTACTTAATGACTTCCAATATGATTTCAATCCCATTTCAATTAATCTTACTAGTTAATTAGAATTTTTTTTCTTCAATTATAATTAATGTCCTCTAGCTTTTGACAATTTAAGGCAACTACCCAACAATCTCCATCTTGTCGAAAACAAGCCAAAACTATATTATCTCTTTTGTTTGCAATATTTGTAAAACAGGTAATCTTTTAACACACAATGATAGTCCCACACTCCATCATAAGAGTATAACCACTCAGAATTATCAAAAAATTCTGAGCTTTTCATCGGCTCATGTCGAAATAAAATTGCTGGAAAAAATATGGTGCAACTTCCATGTTTGGTTCTCCCTGAGAGCTCATCAGTCATGGACATCAATTCAACTACACACCTTGCATCTATACCAAACCAATGCCCATGTGCAAACACATGCACCCGCCAGTAAGAACACATCCTCTATTATGACAACTGGTGTCATGCATGAGGATGTCACCATCTTACTTAGAGTACAACATTATGGCCTTCCACCAGTAGAGTCGCATTGTCCACCTTCGAACAACGAGTCTACTCCACCATTTGGACAACTTTTTCTCACATGACTAGATTGTCCACAATTCAAACACGTTACCTTCTTTTTCATGGAGTTACCCATCTTCCACTTTTTAGTAACAAGCAAATTATTTTTGGATGAACTATCTTTTCCACCTAATCTCCTTTCTTCAGAGATTAACTTACTTATAACTTCTACAAAGTCCAATGTTTCCTTTTCGTACATCAAAATTGGCTTAATGTGGATGGAAGAGACCTGATGAGGGCAGTGCTTTACCCTCATCTTCAATTTTGACTCTAATAGATTTCATTTCAGAAACAATCCCATTAAGAACACTAAGATAGTCTGAGACTTTTGTACCCACATTCATTCTCAACGAATAAAACTACTCCTTCAGATACAACCTATTTGACAAGCTCTTCATATGATACAACTTTTCCAGTTTTTTCCCAAAGTTTCTTTGCAGTAGTTATTCCATGAATATTTGTAAAAATATTCTTGGTCAAACAAAGTCGTAACTAGTATCTTCTTCACCCTTGCTGGATTTAGTTTTTCTTTTCTTTTCGTTTGTCAGAACTCTCGATTGGTTCTCCTCTTAAAGCTTTGTGCAAACCTGCCTGAATCAAAACATCTTTGATTTGTACTTGCCATAAGCCAAAAATGATAGTTGTTACCTTTTTTGCTTATGCCAAAAGGAGGAAGAGATGGTGATGATTTGATTTGTTTAGTATTGAGCATAAAAATGAATCATATTATGTACTATATTATGCCAAATTGGTTTGTGAAAAATAGGGGAATACGTGCTAAAATTGAACATATCAATTATTCTCATTTCCCTATTCTTTAATTGCTTATATTATCATTACAAATCATCTTGTTTGTCATAATAAAAAAGGGGGAAATTGTTGACCTATGATTTTTCAAATAGTTATTATTTTAATTATAACAAACAAAGTTGCTTGTATTTCTAACAAAGTTTCAATTCTTGATCTTTTCTTATATATATCTAGTCAAGCTTTCAAAGACTCAAATTGTCATCCATTGACGTAAAATTAATCAAAAGAGACTCCAAGTGAACAAGAATGTCGAAGACTAGAGTTTATATGTTTTTGTGTTGAAACTTCAAATTATATGTAAAGGTGCTCATCAATATTTAGCAAGTACATGAAGCTCAAATCATTTTTATAAAGTTATCACTTGCATAAAAATGTTTTTACTCATAATATGAAATGAATTTTGGAAAAATGAATATTTTGACACAAATTAAAATCCCAATATTTGCATATTTGGGTCGAACGAAATACTGTGATTGACCGAAACGATAGTTTATTATCAACTGAAAGTTCAACTGCTCAATTTTTATAATGGCTATTTTAAACATTTCAGTCGACCGAAATCCTGAGTTGATCAACTGAAAGTGTTAGTGTTGGATTTTCTTGTTCTATAAATACTCATCTCTCTTGTATTCAATTCCAGTAACTTACAAGAGAAATTAAGAGAGTAAATGATGAGATTCGAGAAAGTCAAACAAGTCAACCCTCGTTGAGCTTGCTAATGGGACCCATGATGAGATTCAATTATCATCGGTAAGTTTATTGATTTCTTCAACTTTTACACCCCAAGCCCCTTCGTTTCATATCGAAGAATATTTTGAGGGAATAGGATGGCAAAATGTTGTATCATCTCCGAAAATGATTACGCTATATTAATTTGGGAATTCTTTCGAAATGTCACATTTTATTCAGATGAAATCTTGTGTCTTATAAAAGACAAACGAATCACAATCACTCAAGCAATTCTTCGAAATCTTTTAGGCTTAGAACCTTGTGATAATCGTGCTTACGTTACACACTATCCTATTAGGTTTGACAATTACAATGAACTTGAAGCATGTAGTCGTGTAACCGATCGACTATTCACCGCACCTATGACTCTAAAACTCATCACCGACGGATGAGTGACATTCTTCGCGCATATGTACTCAATTTATTCTCGAGGCTCTCCTTCACAGACGGATGAGTGACATTCTATATATTATGATGATCTTCTTTTCGTAATCATTAAACATTTTATATTTTTCAAACTACTTTTCATTTCATGAATGGTAGCTATGTTTTAAACTTATGGTCTATAAAAACTCATACGAACTCTTACTATGCATTATAAATTTTATGCCTATTGGCATTATGCTATATGATTGGAAATATGGTTGATGTTTATTGATGTTGAAGCATGGATAAAATTGTGATAAGATATTATTCTTATTGGTTTGTTCAAAATAGGGGGAATCCATGCCGAATTTTTTCGTTTGTAGAAGTACAAGGAATCAATATTTGATTGTGACATGGGAAAAATGACATACGATCTTCTTGATATACATGCTATAAGTATTTTATTAAGGGGGAATAAAATTACATTCATTATATAAACTTGTGCTACTTATCTCACCTATGCTCATGATTAAGTGATAGTTAGTACCTTTTTGCTTATGCCAAAAGGGGGAAGAGATGGTGATGATTTGTTTAGCATTGAGCATAAATATGAATTATATTATATACTAGATTATGCCACATTGGTTTAGGAAAGATAGGGAGAATACTTGCTAAAATTGAACATATCAGTTATTCTCATTTCCTTATGCTTTAATTGCTTTTATTATAATTAAAAATCATCTTGTTTTTCATAATCAAAAAGGGGAAAATTATTGACCTATGATTATTCACATAGTTGTTATTTTGATTATAACAAAAATAATTACCTGTATTTCTAACAAAGTTTCAATTTTTGAGTTTTTCTTAAGTATATCTGTTGGTGTGAAATATCGCAAGTGGACGATATCGCTAACAAGTAGTAAAAGTGGACTTTTGAGTCCGGGTTGTCGATCCCACGAGGACTATTTAATTCGCTATAAATTTACTTCGAATATAGAATTCCTAGACGAAAACCAAAACTAACTAAGAAAATAAATTGCAAAATAATAAAAACAAAAACGACAAATAATTGGAAATCAATGATATAAACAAATCAATTAAAATGAAAATAACAACTTAAACTAAAAACAATTAAAGAAAGCAATAAACAAACGTGGTGGATTTTAAACAAATTGAATGAATATCGGGACTAACGATTTCGAAATAACGTTCTAGCTTAATTTCTCATCTCAAGTTGTTTTCTAAAATTGTATTTGGTCGAATTCACGCTTGTATTTAATTTATCTCTCTCGAGTTCAAATTAAGCCTATTTAACTAAGTCAACCATGTATCTCTACAGAGGGTCAGAGTTCTCCTTAGCTAAATGCATTAAATTTCCTAGGAATTCCTAAGCGACCACATGCAACCACAAATTCATATCTCTATCTTTTTGTTGAAATTGCCGGATTTTATTACGTGATCTAATTGTTAACTCACCTCTCGGATTATGAAAACAATCATTAATTCATGAATTTGTGATCAAGCAACTCAAGCATTAAACGCAATAATAAAATCAATACATAAATATCAAAGCACCAACTTGAGAATTAAAATCAAACAAGAAACATTAAATCTACATCGTTAATCCCGATTTAAAAATTTAGCTACTCATATTTTTGAGAGAAAAAGCATTAAATAACGAAAACAAAACCCGGAGTTTGAAGAATTGACGAGTTAGCATCTTCTTGCATCACCAAAAATTTCCCAAAGCTGTTTCTAATTCCAGTCGGCTTCCTCTTTAGTGCCTATCTCTGCCAATTTGTAGCCAATTATTTCTCTCCAATTAGCCCCAGCCGACTGCCCCCTACAACCAAGACTTTCCCTTTTTTATTATCTCCCTTCTTGCACTTGAGTTGTCTCCTCTAATTACTACAATTCTCTTCCTCCAGCCTTCTCCACTTATATTCTGCCGACCAATTTCTCCACTCACACACAGCCAACCAAATTTAACTTGAATATAAATATGAACTTTGTCCCCTATAATCTGTCCACTCAATGCCTTTCTCCACACACACAGCCCAACCTCCTTCCAATTTTGCACAGCCGCACACTTCTCTCCTTTTTGTTTTTAACTCACAGAAATGCTTATGGTCAGCACCCAGCTTCTCTCTTTCAATGTGTATATGTATATATTCAGTACTCAATTCAATCCCCCAAGTTGCTGAATATATATATATATAATCCAAGTTCAACCGCCACCAACCTATCTCTTAATGTCCTTCACACGGCTGCTCTCTCTTCTCACCGCCGGCTCTTCC
The DNA here is from genome assembly GCA_963555705.1 of Ligustrum vulgare. Taxonomy (NCBI): domain Eukaryota; kingdom Viridiplantae; phylum Streptophyta; class Magnoliopsida; order Lamiales; family Oleaceae; genus Ligustrum; species Ligustrum vulgare. Next base: position 35,423,129 of record OY743183.1, on the reverse strand, counting down.
TTTTTTCTCCCCCACCGATTGTGTCCACGGCTGCCTTTATATGTGTATCTATTACAATAATAATCAATACCCCAGCCGCTAACTCTCTTTTTTTTTTCCAAGCTGCGCACCTCCCCTTTTTTCCAGCAACATGTGTATATATATACACAAATTAACCCTAAGCCCATGTAAAATAAATTGTCCTTCAAGTTACTCAATTCTTCTATATATGATAAGTAGGTCCTTGAGTCTTGACTTTCTCCAATTTGCTCCACTTTTGAGTTTTTCCATCCAATTTTTGTATAATTTCTTCAATTCCTCATTTTTCTTCATTTTGGGATAAAAACCTGAAATAATGAAAAATAATAACAATTACGTAGAATTTATTCAAGAAAAATATTATAATATCCTAATTTTGATAGATAAATAAGTGTATAAAATACACTTATCAAACCCCCCCAAACTAGAATATTTGTTCGTCATCGAGCAAAAATAAAACTAAACTATAAAAATAAAAATGCAAACAGAAATGTTTTTGTTTTTGTTATTTTATTTACCATGTACTTCAATAATCCCAAATGACGATTCACTTTAGAAAAGAAAAATGAACAAAAAAAATTATTTTCATTCATCCAATGCTCAACATCATCGTGTGTGTGTGAATAGCCAAAAACCGAATGCAAACTCATGTAAAAATATATTTGACACTGTGTGACTAGTCATGCTGAAATAAGCCCGAATCCCATGTGGTCAACAATGATTTTCTTTTTATTTTCCTTACACTCTCATGGATGATCACAACTTAATGTTTTTCTCTCATATCCCGAGGTCTTTCCTATTGATGTGGTTTCTAAACATGTATAAATTGCATTTTTCCACACAAAGCAGTTAGGATTTGAAAAATATGCACGACAGACCAAGAATAATTCATCTCCAATCCCACACTCCAATATTAGGAATTTTAATCAACAAAGCTTATACCATTTATATATCATTTTTTTTTTGTATGGACGACTTTTTCTTTTAATGTCCTTGTCTTTTACCATCTTTGTGCAGAACTTTTCATACTGACTTTCTATATGACCCCTGTAGCGCGCTTTAGGTCGGCAGCTCCCAACTCAGTTGAGCTTAGGGTACCAGGTTCAGAGAACCCCTCAGACTTAATTACCCGAGTCATAAAGGCTTAAACAGAAAAGTTAAAGATGTTTTAGTGTCTTATGTGTAAGTCCACTCTCCGTACTTGCTTTCTAGTTGACCCCTGTAGCGAGCTTTAGGTCGATGACTCCCAAGCCAGACGACTTTAGGGCACCAGGTTTGAAAGACCCCTCGGACTTACTTACTCGAGTCAAAAAGGCATTTGAAGAGCAGAATAAGACCTTCAGCATTTTTCTGTTTTTATGCTGGTCATGGTTTATACCCGTTGATTAAAACCCCTTCCACTAAAGATGGATCATTAAAAACTTCAGGCCCTCAATCTGTCAATGCCTACTTGTACTTGACCTTTCTACCCCCAAACCTTGAGCAGTTTGGTTCTACATTTCATGTCAGGGTCTAATTTCTTAAGGTTTGGGATTTTTCAGTCAGTTCTATGTTCAATGTGCACAAGTTTATCCCACAAATATCAAGCATCTCCCTACACAAGTTATTATTCGAAAGTGGCTATGTGCTCAAGTTTGATTAATGTCTTACATGGATGAATGTCAAGAAAAATTTTAGTTCACATGTTGTCCAAATTTTCTAACTAAAGCATAAAAGTCAATTCAAATCATGTCATAAGTAATAAATAAATCAACAAAAATTTTCAAAATTTTCACCTCTTTTTTTTTTTTTTTCTTCTTTTTTTTTTCTTTTTATGAATCCCAAAAACAAGGTATCGAATTAACAAGATGAAGAAATGAGATACCACCCCCCAAACTAGAAAGTTACATTGTCCTCAATGTAAAAGAAATAAAAAGCAATTGATAACAATACATAAAGAGGAGTTAGGTACTTCCCAAGTTTAGACGAGCGATGTGATAACGAGAAGCTTGGTTTTGAACTTGCTTGAATGATTTCGACCCGTTTCTTGTATTTCCATGTTTGGTTGAAATTTTTACAAGTGGTGTGTTCCTCGCAAGTAAAAGATAAACACTATTAGAATCATACACACCATTGAAATAGATCAACACAAACAATTCCAACTAAAACATAGAAAAATTTGAATTTTCAAACATAGTCAACCATCATGTATAATTTAAAATGACAAGTGCAATTGAAGATCAAATAACAGAAGTTGGTGCTAGGAATGCTTACTTCAAAAACTCCAATAAAGAGAAAAATAAAATAAAAATGCGAGTACCACCTAACAATTTAAATGCAAAGCTTTAAATAAAGTAAAATAAATGAAAAGAAAAGAAAATTGGGTTGCCTCCCAATAAGCGCTCCGTTTATAGTCTAAAGCTCGACTTTTTAGAGTCATTCAATCTGCAGGTGTGATATCAAGGGTGGACTTTGCTGTTGGAAAGTCCTCGACATAATGTTTGACTCTTTGACCATTAACCTTGAAGTTACCCTTAGTTGGATGATGGATTTCAACCGTTCCATAAGGGAAAACTTTTGCAATTGTGAAAGGTCCCGACTATTTGGATTTCAATTTTCCTGGAAAAAGCTTAAGTCGCGAGTTATAAAGCAACACTTGGTCACCGACTTGAAAGCTTCTTCTGTTGATTCTACTGTCATGCCATTGTTTGGTTTTCTGTTTGTAGATTAGAGCATTTTCATAGGCTTCTTGTCGAAACTCATTGAGTTCATTCAATTGCAAAAGCCTAGTTTCACCAGCTTTCTCCAAATCCATGTTTAACTGTTTAAGAGCCCAATAAGCTTTATATTCCAGTTCAACAGGAAGGTGGCAAGCTTTTCCAAACACTAAGCGGTATGGAGACATTCTAATTGGTGTTTTAAAAGCCGTCCTGTATGCCCAAAGTGCATCATCTAGCTTTTTAGACCAATCGGTTCGAGATGAGTTTACAGTTAATTCAAGAATTTTCTTTAACTGTCTGTTAGATGTCTCCACCTGCCCACTTGTTTGTGGATGATATGGGGTAGCTACACGATGTTGAACTCCATATTTTCTCAACACTGCCTTAAAGGCTGAGTTGCAAAAATGAGTTCCACCATCACTGATTATTGCTCTAGGTGCTCCATACCTATTGAAAATGTTTTTCTTGATAAAATTGATAACCACTTTGGCATCATTAGTTGGCAATGCTTGTGCCTCTACCCATTTCGAAACATAGTCAACTGCCACTAATATGTATTTGTTCGAGTATGATGATGGGAATGGCCCCATAAAGTCTATGTCCCAAACATCAAATAACTCGACCTCAAGAATGTTATTCAGTGGCATCTCATGATGGGCTGAAATGTTTCCCGTTCTTTGACATCTGTCACAGGAACGACAAAAACTATGGGCATCTTTGAACAATGTAGGCCAGTAAAATCCACATTGAAGAACTTTGGCTGCAGTTTTAGTTGGCCCAAAATGACCACCATAGGCTGAGGCATGCACACGTGAAAGAATTTGTTTCATTTCATCTTCTGGTATGCATCTTCTAATAATTTGGTCTGGACCTCTCCTGTAAAGGAATGGTTCGTCCCAAAGGTAGAACTTAGCTTCGTGCATCAGCTTCTTTTTCTGTTGATATGAGAATTCAGGTGATATAACTTTACTAACCAGATAATTGACTATATCTGCATACCAAGGTGGTTTTCCAATGAAATACAACCGTTCATCTGGAAATACCTCATTGATAGCAGTTTCATCAACTCCATTCTCATTTTCAAGTCGAGAGAGATGGTCAGCCACTGGATTTTCTGTTCCCTTTTTGTCCTTGATTTCAATGTCAAATTCTTGTAACAGGAGAATCCATCTTATTAACCTCGGCTTAGCATCTTTCTTTGACATGAGGTATTTGATTTCCGAGTTGTCAGTGTACACTACCACTTTTGATCCAATTAAATAGGATCGAAATTTGTCAACAGCAAATATCACTGCGAGCATCTCTTTTTCGGTAGTTGCATAGTGAATTTGTGCATCGGTCAGTGTTTTGCTTGCATAGTAAATTACGTGAAGCACTTTATTTTTTCTTTGTTGTAGAACAGCTCCAACTGCGTAATCACTAGCATCACACATCAACTCAAAAGGCAGGGTCCAATCAGGTGCTACAAGCACAGGTGCAGTGATCAACTTCTCTTTCAAGGTATTGAAAGAGGTCAAACATTCCTCAGTGAATTTAAACGCAGTGTCCTTCTCCAACAAGTGACACAAAGGTTTGGTTATTTTGGAGAAGTCTTTTATGAACCTCCTGTAGAACCCTGCATGTCCTAGGAAACTTCTGATTCCTTTTACTGCGGTAGGTGGTTGCAATTTTTCAATTACTTGCACTTTAGCTCTATCCACCTCTATCCCTTTATTTGAAATGCGATGTCCCAACACAATCCCTTCACTGACCATGAAATGACATTTCTCCCAATTTAGTACAAGGTTTGTGTCTTCACATCGCTTCAAGACTTGGGATAAATGTTTTAAACATTCATCAAAAGAGTCCCCAAAAACAGAGAAGTCGTCCATAAAAACTTCAATGGAATACTCCACCATATCAGAGAAGATTGCCATCATGCAACGTTGGAATGTAGCAGGGGCGTTGCATAGTCCAAAAGGCATTCTTCGGAAGGCAAAAGTACCATAAGGACAAGTGAAAGTTGTTTTCTCTTGGTCCTCAGGTGCTATTGGGATTTGGTTATATCCAGAATAACCATCCAAGAAACAGTAGTGAGAGTGACCAGCCAGTCTTTCTAACATTTGATCTATGAAAGGCAATGGGAAGTGGTCTTTCCTAGTTGCTAAATTGAGCTTTCTATAATCAATACAAACTCGCCATCCTGTGACAAGCCTAGTAGGTATAAGCTCATTGTTTTCATTCTTCTGGACAGTGATTCCTCCCTTTTTAGGCACGACGTGCACTGGACTCACCCAAGAACTGTCTGATATTGGATAGATTATCCCAGCATCTAATAATTTAAGCACCTCCTTCCTCACAACTTCTTGTAGAGTCGGATTTAGCCTTCTTTGACTCTCTATAGAAGGTTTGTAATCATCCTCCATCAAAATTTTGTGCATGCACATGTGGGGACTGATTCCTTTTATATCAGCTATAGTCCAACCAATAGCCATTTTATGCTCCCTCAACACTCTGATTAATCTTTCCTCTTCCAACTCAGACAAATCATTTGCAATGATGACAGGAAGAGTATCTGACTCGCCAAGGTAAGCATATCTCAAATGTGTTGGCAATGATTTTAGTTCTAAATCAGGAGCTTTTTCAATTGATGGAATCGGCTTTGATGTACTCTCGCCAAGTGGAGCGAAGTACCTAGCCCTGTTATATGATATGGGAGGTGATTCTTCCAACTGCATTGCTCTCATCCTGAGAGCGTGATGATCCGTTTTTACAGTTTTTGATTCCATTATACAAATTGCAAGATCATCAGTTAAGTGTTCATTACGAATTACTTCACCGACCAAATGGTCAGTTACTTCAACTCTAAAGCACGAGTCTTCAGTGTGGGGAAATTTCATTGCTTTGAACACATCGAATTGAACTTGTTCATTGTTGACCCTCAGTGTCATTTTCCCTGCACCCACATCAATCAATGCTCTGCCCGTGGCGAGAAATGGCCTCCCGAGTATTATTGGGATATTGCTATCTTCTTCCATATCAAGGATGATAAAATCAGCTGGAAATATGAATTTATCAACCTTAACCAAAACATCTTCAATAATCCCTCTTGGGTGCTTAATCGATCGATCAGCCAAAAGTAGTGAGACGGTGGTTGGTTGAGCTTCTCCCAACCCCAATTTAGTGTACACTGATAAAGGCATTAAATTTATGCTTGCGCCAAGATCACACAAAGCATTTTTGAAAGAATTTGTGCCTATGGTACACGGTATAGTAAAACTCCCAGGATCTTTCAATTTAGGTGGAAGCTTTTTTTGTAAAATAGCACTACACTCTTCTGTTAAGCACACAGTCTCATAGTTTTCCAGCTTGCGTTTGTTAGCCAAAATCTCTTTCAAGAATTTGGCGTAACTAGGCATTTGTGCAATTGCATCTGCAAATGGGATATTAATATGCAGTTTTCTGAATACTTCCATGAATTTTTCAAATTGCTTATCCATTTTGTGATTTTGCAGACGTTGAGGAAATGGAATAGGTGGGACATATTTCTTAACAGGAGTAGGTGCTTTTTCTTTGGATGCTTCATTTTGAGTTTCGGGTTGGGTTAACTGATAAAACCCCTCAGTTTCACTTTCGACTTCATCGTTTACTTGTTTCTCTGCCCTCTCAGGTCTTTTTACATGTATCTCAGGCAATTGAACCCCACTACGTGTGGTGATTGCTTGCACATGCTCCCTAGGATTTTTAATAGTATTGCTTGGTAAAGTCCCAGGTGCTCGCTCAGATAATTGTTGAGCGATTTGACTGATTTGAGTTTCAAGCTTTTTGATTGATGTAGACTGACTTTGCAAAGACGTTTGATGCATTTCGAACATCTTGTCAGTCTTTTGCATATGTTGGTGAAACATCTCCCCCAAACTTGGCCTTCTATCCGGTTGTTGATTAGACTCATTTTGATTGTTTGACCATTTAAAGTTCGGGTGTTGCCTCCAACCAGGATTGTAGGTGGGGGCATATGGATTGTTTTGCACAAAATTGACTTGCTCATCTGTTGAAATCAACAACATACAATTCTCTGTTGAGTGGTTAGCGCTACAATTCTCACAGATTACCTGTGATTGAATAGCGTTAACTCCTTGTGATGTAAGTAACAAATCAACCTTTTTTGTCAGCGCAGCTATTTGTGCGTTTGTACCGGTAAGTGCATCTATATCATGCATTCCAGTAACTCTCCTTTGTACTACTCTTTCAGATGGGAACATGGTATGTGTTTTTGCAATGAGTTCTACCAGGTCCCAAGCTTGGTTGACACTTTTATTTGTGATAGACCCACCAGCTGATGAGTCCACTATTGATTTGTATTGTGGTGACAACCCAGAGTAAAAGTACTGAACTTGAAGGCCTTTGTTATATCTATGATAAGGGCATTTTCTAAGAAGATCCTTAAATCTACCCCAAGACTCATAAAAGCTCTCACCGTCTAGTTGTTGAAACGTGGATATTTCCAACCTCAGTTTAGCGACCTTAGCAGGTGAGAAATATTTGTTACAAAATTTTCGAGCTAGGTCATCCCATGTGGTTATGCTAAATTCAGGTTCAGAATCAAGCCACTCCAATGCACTATCTCTTAAAGTGTAAGGAAATAGTCGCAAACGAATGGCATCATCGTTTATGCCTTGAAATTGGAAATTTTGGCACATTCTCCCAAATCTTGCAACATGTGCATTGGGGTCCTCGTGTGCCTTTCCAAAAAATTGGAGATTATTACTGAAAAGGTTTATTAAATCTTCTCTCAATTGAAAGTCATTCCTTCCAAAAGGCGGATATAATATACTAGAACGGTTTGCAGTGGCAACAGGAGTCAAGAATTGACCCATAGGAAGATCTCCTACATTATCATCTTGAACATTCTGTTGGTTGTTTTGATTGATTTGCAATGCTGCATTTTGACCAAGAGGTAATGCAGCTGCATTCGGGTTTAGTTCAATGTGTTCCAAAGGATTGATTGGATTGGCCATTTGGTTCAGATTTTGTTGTTCCCTAAGTCGTCCTCTAAAGAATTGTTCAATTTCAGGTTCGAAAGGTAAAAGATTTCCCCTTTGCGAACGGAGCATAAAAGGACAAGAAGAATTTTTTTTTTTTTTTTTTTTTTTTTTTTTTTTTTTGAAAATTTTGAGAATTTTTGATGTTTTTGTTTATTATGAATAAAAATGCTAAAAACTAAAGACAAACTAAATCTAAAAGCTAAGAATGCTAAAAATCAAAATAAATAAATAACAAATCAAAATAGTCCCCGGCAACGGCGCCAAAAACTTGTTGGTGTGAAATATCGCAAGTGTACGATATCGCTAACAAGTAGTAAAAGTGGACTTTTGAGTCCGGGTTGTCGATCCCACGAGGACTATTTAATTCGCTATAAATTTACTTCGAATATAGAATTCCTAGACGAAAATCAAAACTAACTAAGAAAATAAATTGCAAAATAATAAAAACAAAAACGACAAATAATTGGAAATCAATGATATAAACAAATCAATTAAAATGAAAATAACAACTTAAACTAAAAACAATTAAAGAAAGCAATAAACAAACGTGGTGGATTTTAAACAAATTGAATGAATATCGGGACTAACGATTTCGAAATAACGTTCTAGCTTAATTTCTCATCTCAAGTTGTTTTCTAAAATTGTATTTGGTCGAATTCACGCTTGTATTTAATTTATCTCTCTCGAGTTCAAATTAAGCCTATTTAACTAAGTCAACCATGTATCTCTACAGAGGGTCAGAGTTCTCCTTAGCTAAATGCATTAAATTTCCTAGGAATTCCTAAGCGACCACATGCAACCACAAATTCATATCTCTATCTTTTTGTTGAAATTGCCGGATTTTATTACGTGATCTAATTGTTAACTCACCTCTCGGATTATGAAAACAATCATTAATTCATGAATTTGTGATCAAGCAACTCAAGCATTAAACGCAATAATAAAATCAATACATAAATATCAAAGCACCAACTTGAGAATTAAAATCAAACAAGAAACATTAAATCTACATCGTTAATCCCGATTTAAAAATTTAGCTACTCATATTTTTGAGAGAAAAAGCATTAAATAACGAAAACAAAACCCGGAGTTTGAAGAATTGACGAGTTAGCATCTTCTTGCATCACCAAAAATTTCCCAAAGCTGTTTCTAATTCCAGTCGGCTTCCTCTTTAGTGCCTATCTCTGCCAATTTGTAGCCAATTATTTCTCTCCAATTAGCCCCAGCCGACTGCCCCCTACAACCAAGACTTTCCCTTTTTTATTATCTCCCTTCTTGCACTTGAGTTGTCTCCTCTAATTACTACAATTCTCTTCCTCCAGCCTTCTCCACTTATATTCTGCCGACCAATTTCTCCACTCACACACAGCCAACCAAATTTAACTTGAATATAAATATGAACTTTGTCCCCTATAATCTGTCCACTCAATGCCTTTCTCCACACACACAGCCCAACCTCCTTCCAATTTTGCACAGCCGCACACTTCTCTCCTTTTTGTTTTTAACTCACAGAAATGCTTATGGTCAGCGCCCAGCTTCTCTCTTTCAATGTGTATATGTATATATTCAGTACTCAATTCAATCCCCCAAGTTGCTGAATATATATATATATAATCCAAGTTCAACCGCCACCAACCTATCTCTTAATGTCCTTCACACGGCTGCTCTCTCTTCTCACCGCCGGCTCTCCCTTTTTTCTCCCCCACCGGTTGTGTCCACGGCTGCCTTTATATGTGTATCTATTACAATAATAATCAATACCCCAGCCGCTAACTCTCTTTTTTTTTTTTCCAAGCTGCGCACCTCCCCTTTTTTCCAGCAACATGTGTATATATATACACAAATTAACCCTAAGCCCATGTAAAATAAATTGTCCTTCAAGTTACTCAATTCTTCTATATATGATAAGTAGGTCCTTGAGTCTTGACTTTCTCCAATTTGCTCCACTTTTGAGTTTTTCCATCCAATTTTTGTATAATTTCTTCAATTCCTCATTTTTCTTCATTTTGGGATAAAAACCTGAAATAATGAAAAATAATAACAATTACGTAGAATTTATTCAAGAAAAATATTATAATATCCTAATTTTGATAGATAAATAAGTGTATAAAATACACTTATCAATATCTATCTCGCCAGGCTTCCAAAGACTCAAATCATCATCAATTGAAGTACAAGCAATCGAAAGAGACTCGAAATGAACAAGAATATCGAAGACAACAATTTAGAAGTTTTATGTTGACCTTCAAACTATATGTAAATGTATCGACTCATCAATATTTAGCAAGTACATGAAGTTCAAATCATGTTTATAAAGTCATCACTTGCATAAAAATGTTTTTTCTCATAATACGAAATGGATTTTGGAAAAATGAATATTTTGATATAAAAATTAAAATTCTAAAATTTGCATATTTCGGTCGACCAAAATACTGTGATGGACCGAAAGTTAGTTGGACCAAAACGACTCTTTTTATCAACCAAAAGTTCAACGCTTAGTTTTTATAATGGCTATTTTAAACATTTAGGTCTACAGAAATCCTAAATTGATCAACTGAAAGTGCCAGAGTTGGATTTTATTGTTCTATAAATACTCATCTCTCTTGCATTCAATTCTAACAACTTACAAAAGCAATAAGAGAGTATATTCACTTGAAAATCATTGAGCCAACTTGTTTTTATATTCTATTTCATTTATCACAAAGATTCTTTTGATTGATTAATTATTTACATATTTTTTTATAAAAGAATCTATATTAAAAAAACTCACTACTCTCATTCATTCTTGATTATTGATTGAGTTCTTAATCACAAACACTTACATTGAAGTGTACATCTCTCTTCATAGTTAACTGGTGTTATTTTTTAAGAGAGATCATTGGTTGAAAAGTTTTGATATAAGCTAAACTATTAAATATCATTCATCAATGTTTTTGAAAACACTTGAGCTTTAAACATTTTCTATCTATTGAAGTGTTATCCTAACTCTTGAAACACTTGACTTGATTATATCATTTGTCGAGAGAGTTGTTTCAATTGTAAAAATTCTCATTTTTATTTTGGTGGTTTCGAGATCCTTGTGAAAACTCGATTGTAAAGGATATGTCCTCCTTATGGTAAAGTCACCTAAGGCTAAGTGCTCATTGTTGGAAGTCACTTAAGGATTTGACACTCCTTGTTGTAAGTTACCATTATAGTGGATTTGACCTTACTCGTGGCGGAGAGCTCTGTAATAGAGGTCGTAGATCACGTTAGTTGATTTAACATATTTAAATCATCATTTGCACTCTCTTATGCCTCTTAGTTTCATTGCACTTATTTTATCTCATTATTTCATATTGTGAAATAATTTCATTAAGTGTTATTTGCTTAACCATGAAATGCTATTTTTCCCAATTAAGTACTAGGTTTGTTTCCATACATCTTTGAAGTACAAGTGTGAGGTTGTGTAAACTAATATCAAAAGTATACCATTCACACTAAAATCATACATGAAAATCTCTATGATGCTTTCGATAAAATATGAAAATGTACTTATAATGCATTGTTGGAAAGTCGCAGGAGTATTGCAAAGTCCAAATGACATGCGACGATAAGCAAAGCTACCAAATGTGCATGTAAATTTGGTTTTCTCTTGGTCCTTTGGTGCAATCACAATTTGTCTATAACCTGAATGACAATTAAGAAAAAAATAGCGAAAATGACTGATAAGTGTGTTTTATACACTTATTTTGATATTAAAAACAGAAAAATATATTTTCTTTTGAGAATACATTCTACTTAATTTGTGTTGTTTGTGTTTAGTTCAGTAATTATCCTAAGAGTTGAGATAATGAAAGAATTGAAGCGAATATGGACCAATTGAAAGGGAATTCGAGCTAAATTGGAAGAAGTCAGATAGTCGAGAGCCTAATTATAGAAATTAAAAGATGAAAGGACGTAACTAGGAGAATTCAGAAGTTCCAAGACCCAACTGATTAATTAGAATTTTAAGAACTAAAGGGCAATTAAGTAGAAAGGACCAACTTGAGTGGATTAAAAGATGAAAACTGGACGCCAAAGGTTTTACTACGCGATTGTGAGCGATAACATAGTGTGATCGCGGTTTTGGTTATACAAAAGCAGTTTCTGATTCGTTGAATCACATCACATGACCGCTAATACTTTCTTCCACGCGGTCACATGTCATATCCGACCAACGAGATTTTGCTTCCTTAGATTTCAGTTTTGATTAATTTCTTTCCTAATTGAAGTAGATTTCTTCCTCATCTATAAATAGAAGACATATTGCACGAAATTAGGGCTTCTGAATCTTATTATTCCATACAAAAACTCTAAAAATTTCTTGAGAACCAATTGGCGCAAGGTGCATGATTGGAGATTTATTCAACAAGAAGAATAATTTCTCAATCCAGGCTATGAATTCTACCAACTCTTGTTATTATTTATCTTCAATTATGTTTCTAGGCTAGATTTACTCTTTGTTAGGATCTTGATGAAGCTTTAATTTTTGGATTTCATATTTTGATTATTTTTTAACTGAATATAATTTATGTGTTTGAACAATTAATTCTAAATTACTTGTCTCTACAGTTATTTGATTTTATAATTGTATGATTATCGTGGCATATTCTTAAATTCGAAAGATTGGGAATGTATTATATATGTTTTAATTGTCATAAAGTCCGAACGAGAATAAAAATATACCTCTACTCTTTATGTTATCTCCAAGTGTTCATAAAACTTTAATATTTTTCTATATGTTCTCATTTGTCATAAAAATATAGGCGGGTCACATATAGAAATAAGATCTAATTCACCATTCGCAAGAAGTTTTTTTTTTTTTTTTTTTTTAAAGTTTAATTTCAAATCAAAATCAAAATTGATATTTTATAGTGTCGGTTAAGGTTAGTAATCTAAGACATATTTAACTCAATCATCGTGGGAATGGTGTATGGACTCATTGTCCACTTTATTACTTGTTCAATCCATACACCCGTGATAAGGAAATCAAATAACAAGTTTTTAGCATCATTACTAGGAATTGTATTTTAATTTGATTTTAGATTAATTTTACTAAATCGGACTTTTAGTTTGGTACTTTTATTTTTATTTCAGTTTTTTCACTAGTTATTTTGTGTCCTCTCAAATTTGTGTATGCGAAATTCATGACAATGTGATCTTGTAAAAGTTGATCCAAAAATTTAGCGTACTCTTCACCGCATATTAAGAGAAGCAAAAGAAACAGAAAATCGAAATACCAAATACAACAAGACGTGACATGCGCACAAATAAATCTAGTGGCACAAGAGGACGATGAAGGGAATATACTTGTGGGTGACTTCATGACTCCTCAGATTATTCAAAATCGGTCAAGCATAGTCTAATCCACCTTTTGTTCAAATGAATATTTGGCTGAAGACCAACATTAGCAACTCATTTCAGAATGAGCATGAACTTTATGGAAAACTAGATGAAAACTCACATACACGATTAGTGATGTGGCATATGTTCGATGTGATGAGCCTATAAGGGAAGTTCAATTTTATGAGTACCTAGAAGATGACTGGATAGCGGTGGACCCATAAGTGCCTTTATGGGTGACATGTCAATCCAATTAACGTTTTTTTTAGTGACAGAAAAATGTAAAATAAGTAAACAATATTATTAGAATGAAATTACAAATCGAAAAAAATTATTCTCAAACTAGGGATGTAAAGGAGCTGAGCCGAAGTTCAAGGCTCGAGCTTTTACGGAGCCGGGTCGGGCTAAGTTTCAAGATTTTAAATTTTTTTTAATAAAAAAATACTTAAATTTATATTGAAAGCATATATACACAATGAGCCGAGTCGAGCTCGTGCTTGTGTTTCTTAGCTCGAGCTTTGGCCTGAAATCTCGAGCCACAAGCTGATAGTGATAGCAACGGGGCGGGTTTAGGTCGAGTCTCCCCAACCCGCCACCTGCCCTGCGAAATTTTTTGAAACCCGAACCCGCCACCTGCCCCGCGAATTTTGGGGCGGGTCGGGTTCGGGTTTGTGCGGGTCGGGGTGGGTCAACCCCGCCGCCTCGTTTAATTTTTTTATTTTATTTTTTGGTATTTTTTTTTCTTATCATTTTTCATTAATTTATTTATTAGGGGTGGGTTCAGGACGACCCGCACCCGCTCCGTGAACTGCCCGTATACACAAGATATAAATGCTTTTTCTTACCATCTCCATATACTTCCTTTACATTTTCTCTTCTATGATATCCACAACTTGTAATAATAAGGCATTCCAAAAAAATCGGCATGCCATAAAATGAATGTTAGGATGATAGTAGGAAAGATAATAACATTCCAATTTTTCTTCATATTTATTCAACATTGTATATCTAATGTTGAACTAAATGGTTGTTATCTTTCCTAGGAAATACTAAAAGTTGGATTTGGTTAATTAACAAATTAATAGCACCTATAATGTTTTATAATATTTTTTAACATCACAATCTTTAAAAGAAATTTTTTTATTTTTAAAATATAACATGTTGAGCAGTGATTATTAGTTCTGCTTAAAAACTTGCATCAATAGAATATTTGGTAATCTTTTTATTCTATATTTACTTGTGTTTGGGATCTCTATAAAAAAATAAATTTTACCATATAATAAAAACATACGATATACTATTTTACAAAATACATGGAAAATAATCATTACCTAATAAAATATTCGCAGAAAAACATTACAAATTTCAACTAACCTTCGATTTTGTTTAAAGACCGTTGACACTTAGGACTTCTTATCATTGAGACATTACATGTTTTTTCATTGCAAGTTGTGTTCTTATCCATGTAACCTTTATCTTGTCTTTGAAGACCTGTCACAAAAAGATTATGATATTTAATGGTATTGTTTCACCTTTTGAAGCTTTTCTTAATAAAAACACTGAATTCAAAACATTTTATAAAATGATTCAAATACCATTTTTCATTGCACTCAATGGATTCTTTGTCCAAAATTTCGAAGTGCTTAAAAGTATTTGACTCTGTTGAACATGTGTGTTTGGTGAAACTAAACAATTTGCTAATGTTGTTGATTTACACACGTTCTCTGCAGAGTACCCAAAAATCGTAAATTTTGAGTACATGACAAGTAGATATTGAAAATAATTCTGTACAACATGTATATTATTTTAAAGATAGATTCTACATAAAGTATACACTTGTTAGTCAATGATGTATGGAAGATATGAATTCTATTTAAGTTTTGAGTACATCACATAGAGATTCAAAATATACGCATACAACACATATATTTTTCAATAATGTTTGTAAGATGTATTCTATATGAAGTATATACTTGATAGTCATGGAATTCATCTCATGTCAATTGAAATACCTCTATTAAATAATTGAGCAGTCCACTTACTTTATGCTGTTTTATGCTTTCTTTTGCAATTTTTGGGGTTTAGTGTTATGTTCAGCATGAATTGAGGACTGTTGATTGTTATAGTCTTACAAAAGATCAGAGCATAAAAATCAAGTGTTCAAAAAAATACAGAAGATACGCTTTTTCTTACCCCATCTCCATATATTAATTCATTTACTTCTTCTCTTCTACAATGTCCATCACGTATAACAATAACAACATTCCAAAATTAGCATATCATAAAATGAATTTTAGGATGATAGTAGGAAAGTAATCACATTCCAATTTTTATTTTTTATTTTTTTTCATAGTTATTCAACAGTGTATGTCTAATGCTAATTATTAGTTTAGCTTTGGAACTTGCATCCATAGAATATTTTGTTATCTTTTATTTTATATTAACTTGTATTTGTGATCTCTTTAAGAAACCAATTTTACCATATAATAAAAACATACACTATAGTTACTATTTTAGAGAATACATGGAAAATAATCACTGCTTAATAAGATTTTTGCAGAACAACATTATAAATTCCAACTAACCTTCGTTTCCGTTGAATGACCGTCGACACTTAAGACTTTATATTATTGAGACAGTAGATATCTCTTCATTGCAAGCTATGTTCTCATCCATGAATAGGATACAAATTCTGTTGTAGTGGAATAATAGAGTTCCTTCTAGTTTGAAACACACAACATTCACGAAATTGGCACAAACATGTTATATTTTCTTATCTGTGTTATATATATATATATTTTGACCCTACGTCATAGGAATGTTAATATCTATTTTAATGTGTTATTAACACTTTTTTGAAAATCAGTGTCTAATTTAGTTTAAGGAATCATCAAGCATGTTCCCTTTAACATTCCTCGAAAACGAGTATCTCATGTTGTAAAACGAAGAATCAAGCATGTTTTAATGTGTTGAAAACTGGAAGAAACATTGGTTGTTTAAGTTGGACCTTTTCTCTTCTCTGCTGTAGGGGAATAATATTTTTTTTTTCTAGTTTGTAACACACAAACATCACAAAATGGGCACAAACATGTTCTATTTTTAATCCGGGTTCTGTCTGTTTTGACTCTAAGTTATAGGAAATGTTAAAATCTGTTTTAATGTGTTGTTAACACTTCTCAAAAATCAATATTTCATGTATTAAAATGAAGTATCAAGCATGTTCCCTTAACACTTCTCAAAAATCAGTATCTGATGTTGTAAAACAAAGCATGAAGCATGTTTTAATGTGTTGAAAACTGGAAGAATCATTAGTTGTTTAAGCGGGCTTCTGGTAAACGTGCTACGCATGCTGTTAAAATATGACTCTAATTTGTAGATTGTGTTTTTATCTTCTCCATCTAAAAGACTAAATCTTTGATCTCAACGTTTTTTTAGACATTAACAAAATATTAATAAAAGGAAAAAAAATAAAAATTCAGGAGTTTAATTTCCAACGTTAACAACAATCTTATTGCTTACTAAGATCTTAACTTTCATGATATTATTTGACTATAGTCTACATGTCCTACACATATAAAAGAGCGAGTTTCCAAACCACTATTCATTTCCTCGTCCAATAACGACAATGTTTTCGCACATAAAAATCATTTTGGCCCTAAAAGAAAGAATGAAAACCCTACTTCACCAATACACCATTCACTTTCTCTTTATCCCTTGCAATGCTATCACCACTTTGGAATCTCTCGTCCAGAAAAGTACGAAAACTTGACTTTATCCTTTGTATTTCCCTTCATTCTTCTATAGCTGTTCCAACATAATCGTACATTCTTTTCTTAATCGTTCGATTATGACATTTTTGAATGTTTAGGCTTTTCCAGATTTCTCGATTTCTGGCCTTCAACTATCCGGTTGTGGGTCTTCTTGTGGCTTGAAAATTGTCGGTTTGCATTTTTATTCCGAACTCCAATTTTCGACCGATTGCTTTACTTTGTGATCTTCGAATAGAAGAGAGCTACCCATGGAGGACTAGAGCCATTGGAGGTCGTGTGCGTTGTTGGATTTAAGGCTAATGCGTCTTTGTCATTCTTTTTTCTTTTCCTTTGATTCTCAACTTTGTTTGGATCCTCTTTCTATGCACAAGTTTAATATAATCTTATTTTTCTATTTTTTAATATATGTTTTTGTACAAATTCTAAACTCTCGTTTGTTTGGACAATTTGTTTAGGCACACATGGATGTGGTTTTACAATTTTTTAACAGGTAATTTTCTGCAAAATGATCTCATTACTAAATGTGGTTATCTTTGGTTAATGCTTTAACTAGTATTTCACCTGTGTGATGCATGTTAGTTGCTATTCACAATATCGATTTCAATAAGTATTCGAAAATTTTTAATGCTTATACATAATAAATAAAAAATAAAAGGCATAAAAAATAATTTTACATTACACAATAATTATTAAAATCTAAAAAACAGAATAAAAAGTTCAAATTATTAAAAGCTTCTTTGAATAGTAATGTTAATTTATTTATTAAAATAATAAATGACTGTTAATTTCAATAATTTTATGAGTTATTATTAAATTCATTGAAAATATAAATTTAGTAATTTTTTAATGGTGTATCATGTTTAATATAATATTATGGGTACGGATATTGATGTTGTGGAAGGTATCAATATATTCCTCATTATTTCTGCATTTACCTTGTATTTAATTTTTTATTGATCTTCAATGTTGTTCAATTGTCGTTTATTTGATGAGTTAAGATTAAACACATATTTATAGGTTATTGTGATTTTTTCACGAAAATTGAGAAAAAGTTAAATATGGAAGGGAAATGCAAAAATTATCATAAATATATTTATATCTTGAACAAGCATTAATATTTGTATTCATATTATTACATCTAAGATGATATACAATTAAAAACTATAAAATTTGCATTTATCATTCAATAAAGTTTTCGATAATTTAGATTATTTATGTTGTTTTTAAATTTTAATAATAATTGTTGTAATAAAAAATTATTTTTGTATCTTTTGTATTTGTGTTGATTATGTATAATAATTAAATTTTATGAATGCTTACCGATATTGTGGATAGCAATTTCAGTTCATCGCACTGGTGGAAATCAATATCTATAATATATATAAAAGTAGGATAGTTTGACAGAATTTAATTCTTAAATTCTTTATGCTTTCGTATTATAGTAAATAATTAATATGAAGTTATTGTTATTTGTATATTTTGGTTAAAATTATTATTATTTTTATCATTAACATTAATACTTAATGAGTTCAATCAATATTTTTAATTATTAGTATTAAAATTATTATTTAATCATTGATTTTTTATTTATTTGTTGTTCTTAATATTATAAATCCTATGTGTAACCATCAATAATTAAATTGTGTTTTAATTATTAATGGTCAAATCATTTTTTCTTTAATATGACAAATCATATTTTCTAAAATATTTATTATATATTATTATTAAATATTTTAATAAATTAAACCTTTGTTTAGCAACTATATTTTTGTTTTCGAGGTAAAATGTGTAGTTGAAAAATAGTTTTGAAAAAATATGTGATTAAAAAGTGAGTTGAAAAATGTGCTACTTATAAATAATTTATAAAAAAGTCATTGAACGAAGGTTAATATTGAAGAGTTAATGCTATTTTTTTTTTTTGTTAATAATATTAATAGAATGTTAATATTTTTAATCATTCTTAATTTTAATAATTTTTAAAGATTATATAGGGTATAATTTCGTAATATCCAACTTTACTCGATTGTCGTATCATGATAGTCACGAGATCTTCAAAATTATTATTTTGACTACTTATTTTTGCAAATAAAGTTTTATTGGTTAAATTCAAATATTTTGACTATTTCTTTTTTAATTATTGTGATTGATGTTTTTGAATGAAAATTAAAAAGTATGTTAAATACAAGAGACTAATGTAGAAGTTATGAGAAATATGCTAATACCTTTCACATGCATCAATATTTGTGCACATAATATTACTTCAAATGTGTTATACCAATAAAAAAAAATACTAAATTTACATTTTCAATGAAGTTATTAATAATTTATAAAAAATATTGAAATCAATAATAATTTATTATTTAAATAAATAAATTGACGTTTACTATTCAAAGCATTTTTTTAATAATTTGAATTACTTATATTATTTTTAAAATTCTAATAATTATTGTAATAGAGAATTCTTTTTTATGCATTATATGTGTTGATTATGTATAAGTATTAAAATTTTATGAATACTTATTGATATCGATATTGTGGATAATAACTTTCGTGCATCGCACGAGTGAAGTACTAGTAATTATAAATGTGTGCTTATTGTTAATCCAACAAATATTTGTATTTAACACATAAAATTATATTTATACTTATAAAATCAAGTAGTTAAATTAATAATTATGTTAATCTAGTAGTTACCATGATACGACAACAGTCAAATAACTATAATTAAGAATGACTAAAAAGAGTTTATCAATGTTTTCATACCCGATCATTGACCGGGTTGAGGGATCCCGTCAAGTGTCAGAGTGTTGACCCGAGGTTGACCCGGACACTAAAATAGTATTAAAAGTATATTAAAATATAAAAAATTTAAAAATACAAAACCTGGGTCAAACCGTTGACCGAATTTGATTTTAGGGATCACCCGGGCCGATTTTTTGCCTCGTTCATGGGTTTCCCGATAGGTCCACCTAACTCGTTTCGGGTTTTATAACAGTGGTATTTATTAATATTATTACTAAAGGGAAAATCAACTTCAATATTAGCCTCCATTCGGTGAGTTGGTCTATAAATTTATTTATAAATAACACATTTTTCAATTCACTTTTAAACCACACATATTTTTCGAATCACTTTCAACCACATAATTTTACCTCGGAAACAACAATATTTTTGTTTATAAGTAAAACATAGCCATCGAACGAAAGCTTAATTTATTAAAATAGTGAATAATAATATATATTTCAAAAATATATGATTTATAATATTAAGGATAAAAATGATATAATTATTAATAATCAAAACATAATTTTAATATTGATAGATATACATAGGATTTTTAATATTAAGAACAACAAACTAATAAAATATCAACAATTAAATAAAAATTTCAATACTGATAGCTATGAATATTGATTGAATTCACTCGAGGGTTTATATTTAATAATAAAAAATAAAAAATAATCATGGTAATTATGATAAAAATATACAAATAAATATATCACCATATGTAACTATTTATTGTAATACTAATATCTAAACAAAATAAGAACTAAACTCATACGTGGTTAACTATATAATTTATCATGCTAAATATATATGATCGGGTTATTTTCCAGGATTTTCAGTATGGACCTATGAAAGGAATGCACCGGGTCGGCCCATCTCGATAACATGGTCGGCCTTATATCTCGGGCTCAGTCAATCTCGGCCCGTTAACTTATCGTCTATAGGTTTTCTAAGACTGGGGTGTATGCCCGACCTTATGACCATCACAGCCCAAAAATGCCCGACCTAATCAAGTCCTGCATCCATAAAGGGGAAACATGCCCGGCCTAGCCCGGCCACTTCGCTCCACATTGCTCGGTACAATCGAGAGTCCAGGTGTTAATCGTTTATGGGCTTTATCAATGGGCCACCTTCTTGGGCCCTCGAAATAAAACATAATGATGTGTTCCGGACCCACGACAATCGGAGTCATAGCAGGCTTGACAGAAAGTTAAATATTCAAGCCAAATAAAAGTGCAGTCCATTCGATCGTGTCGGAATTGGATGGATAATATATGTTTTTCGAGTAGAAATAGGTCACTGAGCAAGACTCATGGGCTAAAGCCCTTGAGCCCATTGATTTTAGGGCCAAATTCTATCGTTTGGGGCTTCAAATTGGCAAATCAATGATGCAGACGAAAATTTACTATATGGGAAGGACCATACGAAGTCATCCGAAAGGTGGGAAATAGCTCATACAGCCTCCGCACAATGGATTCAAAACCTCTTCCTTGGCCATGGAATGCAGAGAATTTGAAGCCATACTATAAGTAGTCATGTCCCTGTTGACATCAAGTCATTAAGAAGTCGGGCCTGCGCGCCTCTTTTTATCTTTTTACTTTCGGACTTACACGTCCATTAATGATTGTTAAGGTCAGGCTTGCGTGCCCATTGTTCTTTCTTTCAGAGTCAGGGAGGGTTCTCTTTTTCCTTATCCAGATTTTTTCCCGTTGGGTTTTTCTGGGTAAGGTTTTAACAAGGCCCACCGTTCAGTCCCCTTTAATAAAAGTACTTCTTCAAAGAATGAGCATTACAAAGATCAAATCTTGAAGTAATTTACAAGGTCATTCACATGAATTTACAAATTATTTCCCATCAAATAATTTACAATGTCTCATGGTAAGGCTTTACAAATTATTCTTCCACGAATAGTTTACAAGGTCTCATGGTAAGGCGTTGCAAATTATTTTTCATCGAATAATTTACAATGTCTCATGGTAAGGCTTTACAAATTATTCTTCCACGAATAGTTTACAAGGTCTCATGGCAAGGCGTTACAAATTATTTCCCATCGAATAATTTACAACGTCTCATGGTAAGGCTTTACAAATTATTCTTCCACGAATAATTTACAAGGTGTCATGGCAAGGCGTTACAAATTATTTCCCATCGAATAATTTACAATGTCTCATGGTAAGACTTTACAAATTATTCTTCCACGAATAATTTACAATGTCTCATGGTAAGGCGTTACAAATTATCTCTCATCGAATAATTTATAATGTCTCATGGTAAGGTTTTACAAATTATTCTTCCAGGAATAATTTACAAGGTCTCATGGCAAGACGTTAAAAATCATTTTCCATCGAATAATTTACAATGTCTCATGGTAAGGCTTTATAAATTATTCTTCCACGAATAATTTATAAGGTCTTATGGCAAGGCATTACAAATTATTTTCCATCGAATAATTTACAATGTCTCATGGTAAGACTTTACAAATTATTCTTCCACGAATAATTTACAAGGTCTCATGACAAGGCGTTACAAATTATTTTACACAATATATAGGTCGGTATAGCCCGATCTTGTCAAACACTTCTCGAAAGTTACTAGTCAATTGAAAAAATAGGTCGGGCATACCCGGTCTTACTAGTCAAATTGCTTTCAACTCAAACATTAAGTCATTCATACTCGACGAACTCTATGGATTGTTGAAAACAATAAAACGCACGAGTTGTTGACAAAATATTTTCATTAAGACAAAGATTGATTACAAAAGATTCTCGGGGCATACCCCGGGCTATACATCAAAAATTGTCCTAGTAAGTTCCTACTGAGGATCCCGATCACTGGCATCGTCAGCCTCCTCGTCAGATCCGACCTCAACCTTCGCGTCCTCTTCCAAGAATGGGGTAAGGTCGAGGCCTTAAGTCCCCAGGGGAAATTGAGAGAGGGGGCTGGTATCAAGATCGGGCACGTGCAGTTTGATCCAAGCTCGGGCTTGTTTCATTCCTTGAGAGTACGATTCCAAGGCATAGTTGCCCACAGCCAAGTCGTACTCCTTGGACTTTTTATAAGCCTCCATAGCCTCAACCTTAGCAACCTCGATCTCTTCTTGTGCCCGGCGAAGCTCTTTCGTGAGCCTTGCATTTTCCTCCTGGGTAAGATCTCGATCTTGGGTCATTAAGCCTAAGTCCGACTCCACGCGAGCGAGTTTCTCCTCTGCAGCCCGGGCCTTAGTTGACTCGTATTGGACTGAGTGAACAAGTTGGCTCAAAGTCTCTCCACGCTTAACACCCTGATGAACGAGTCCTCGGCCAATACTGACGAGCTGCAGTTCAAGACAAAAACTTTAATAAAAACCAGAAGAAAATCAATGCTCGGGATGGAAGGATCGGTCATACCTTCACCACTGCATTCAGGAAGTGATCCACTCCATCCTCAAGGGTCACGTCCTCTGTGTACTTCTCCAGAAGGCTGGGATGTAGGCTTTCCTCTAGCTTCCCCCTGAGGTCAGCCAAAGTAGGGCCTTCGAGCACCGCCTCTGGTGCCGAAGATACATGACCGGGTTGTTCACGGGGAGGTGGCCGGCGTGTTTCTCGACCACTTTGAGGAGGAACCTACACACTCCTTCTTGAGGTCTCTCCTACCCCGGACATATCCTTTCGGGGCCTTTTCTGATAACGGCGCCTCATGACACCATCATCCTTTGTTTTCTGGGCAGTAGCCCAGGCTCTCTCCTCGGCCGCTTTCTTTAGTCTGTTACCATCAAAAGCCATCCCTGCCAAAAAAAATTGAAAGAGGAGGATGAGCAATGAAACAGACATTGAAAGTTGTGAAAATTCCAAAAGAATAATATTTACTTAATTTACTAGGCCGAGAACTACCGAGCTGTAGATCGAGACCAGCTTGGCCCAAGATTTCATTAGTGGTCAGGTTAGAAGCCTCCTCGGCCAACAAGCCAAAATCACACACCCTAATGGCGTTGGCAAGAAGGTCGGCCATCTCCTCCTCAGTTTTATTCCCCATCCTATTAAAACTATCTACATCAGGTCTTCTAAAGGTCGATAAAAAAATGTTTTCCCCAGCCCATGGCTTTACAAAGAAAAACCTTTCCTTCTAGTATTTTATTGAAGAAGGAACCTAGGGAACTTCAAAACGTCCCTTCCCGCTTAAATAGACGAAGCAATTGCATCGGGCCAAGTACTTCAAATCCAAGAGACACTTGCACAAGTCAACAGTGGGTTCTATTCCTAAACTCCTACACAAAACAAAGAAATACACAAGAATCCTCCACCCGTTAGGTGCGAGTTGGCCCGGGACAATGCTAGCAGTAAGAAGAAAGTCTATGAAAAAGTGGTGTAATGGAAACCTAAGCCCGGCCACGAGGGACTCGTGAAATACTACCATTTCCCCCTCCCAGCAGTGGTAAGAAACGTCATCTGCCTCAGGAGTTCGGGTTATGTATCCCTCTAACATCCTGAACTTCCTCATATCGACCTCAACCATATGCTCCTTCATCCTACTATTAAAGGTCGGGAGCTTCAGGTCTGCCTCACTAGTCCCTCTATCTAGGTCAACATCATCCTCGATCCCTTCCTCGTCACCCGACTCCTCATCCCGAGAAGGTGGGGGCTGATAAAAACCTATTGGCTCGACCTCTAAAGGTTCGTCTAGATTCTCAACTTCCCTGAGGTATGTGATGTTTACCTGCCTGGCCATTTTTTCTAACAATAAGTTATGAAATTAAAAAGGTCGGGTGAGGCCGAGCTTACCTACAAGGAAATGTTGTTTGTGAATAAGATCGTGCTAGTCGCTCGAGGAGTTCTCTGGGTTTCACAAAATTGCAAAGTAAAAGGAATGAAATGATAGGGACCACATATATATAGGCGAAAAATAGGCGGGAAAATTTTCAAACCACCGCCTTTCACCATGGACACGTGGCGACCATCTATTTGCAAGATATTAATTACGCAACACACATTACAAAACATAACAGTTGGCAAAACACGTCATTAATAAAGGTAACAGCTGTCAAGAGTTAATTGCATTCAGGCATCAATTGCCGATCCCTGATGCACGACGGCCATTGATCAGGCTATTTTTCGGGATTGTCAGTATGGACCTATGAAATGAATGCACCGAGTCGGCCCATCTCGATAACATGGTCGGCCTTATATCGCGGGCTCAATCAATCTGTGCCCGTTAACTTATCGTCTATAGGTTTTCTAAAACCGGGGTGTATGCCCGACCTTATGACCATCACAGCCCGGAAATGCCCGACCTAATCAAGTCTTGCATCCATAAAGGGGAAACATGCCCGACCTAGCCCGGCCACTTCGCTCCACATTGCTCGGTACAATCTAGATTCCAGGTGTTCATCGTTTATGGGCTTTATCAATGGGCCACCTTCTTGGGCCCTCGAAATAAAACATAACCTATAAGGAATCGTCCTAAAAAGAGGAAATACAATTCTTATAAGATTAGAACTTCTCCTAAAATGTAAGTTTATAGCAAAAAGAACTCATTCCTTAAATAAAGGAAGTTATGAGCTTTTGCAGCCCTATAAATACAACTTTTTTGATCACATATATTCATTCATAATTCTTTACATACATTCCAGTTATATTTTTTCTCTCTACTCCAGAAAACTAATTCTCACACCGGATGAGCGACGAGGAGATTCCTCATTGCCTTTTTTACAGGTCATCTAAGGCGAATTCATCATCTTTTCCAGCAATCAAGTATCATCAGATTCTGCCACGTCAAGGTTAGGATTTTTGACAGTATCAATATACTTAAATCGAAACATTATTTGTATTAAAAAATTATTTAATATAATAGATAGATATGAATTACAATAGAACAATAATTTATAAACATAAAACAACAAAGCTTAACAAAATAACTATCTGTTTTTCGCATTATAGAAAAAAAAATATGTAATTTTATAATCTCAATATTTTCTACACGAATTTAAATACAACATTAATCTAAATGGGTTATATATATATATATATATGTATATATATATATGGTCTATTCTTCTGTGGTACCACGGAAAATAGAAAAAATCAGTGCTTTGCTTTTTCGTTGGATGTATCATCTTAGAATTCAAAATGGAAACCGATTTTATTTAGCAAAAGTAATTTTCATCTTCGGATTGATGTTATGAAATAATATTCTTATATCTTCGTTCCATAAATTTTAAAAAGTAAATAAAAATTGTTATTTTTCTTTCTTATGTTATTAGCTTATGAATGTGAGTTTTGTGACAATGGTTTTCATTACCTGCTGTAAACATGATTTTAAGGCTTTTGTAATGATACTTGAAAAGAAGTCTAGTTTTAAATTAAGTTAAGTAGGGTTTTATTTTGGCACAATTTATATTCTATGGCTAATGGGTATACATATTTTGTACCGTCTGAGTTTCAAATCCATTGCCTAGGCTCTTTGTTGTTGCTAATTGCAATATATAGCAACTTCAGAGACGTGTGCTCACATCAGAAAGTAGGTAAAAAAAAGCCTCAGTTGTTCTCAAGCCATATTTGAAAGCTTATACTACTGAAGATAGTTGACTCTCATCCATATTTTTCTTTGTCTAGGCTTGAGGACCATTTATTACATCTTTAAATGAATAACTCTATTTGAACATAGAGGGTACCATAAAATGTGCCACACCCGTCACATGAAAGTATGTGGGGCCGGTCTCATAATGAGCGGTCCCACCCCCATCTGAGGGGTGTGGTAGTCGGCGTGGTACCTCCTATGTTCAAATAGCAACGTCCTCTTTATATTATTGAAAAGTGCAATCCAATTTATATGCAATTATTATAGTTGAGAAAAAAATAAATCCTTATGAACATCTTATATTTTTTTAGAGATTTTGAGATGAGTGCTGCATCATGTTTGCACTTGGTTGATGTTATCTTCACAGGCATTTACAAATTACTGGTTTCTTAATGAAGAAGTAATTTTCATTCTTATACAAGGATATATAGTGATTCAAATGCAATTATATTAACATATAGCAATTATTGACCAAATTGGAGGTTTAACCTAAAGAATTTAGTGAAGTTCACTGTGCCTCAACTCGCTTAAAGCTCATGAAGCTAAGAGTAAAACAAAGCAAGTTCTCAGACACATTTTTAAGCTAATAGATTTTTCAGCTTTGCTTAAGTTCAATTTAATTTTGATAAGTGTCAAATACAACGTAAATTTATTGTTGATGTGTAATGTTTTTGAAAGTCAAAGAAATATATTTTATTTTGTCTAATCTAAGGGCTGTAAACTAGACAAGGGTAGGGTGAATTTTATGTTTTGTAGTAGGTCAAAATTCATCTTTTATATTGTACAAGACAGCTGTAATGATATGCAAGAAATCAGATTTGCCCCTCTCTTTTCTCACGTGATTTTCTCTTCCCAGCAGCTCTGTGCTTTCTTCCTTCCATTATTGGTTTTTGTCCAGATTTACTACCTTGTTTCTGCTACGTTTTTATACTGGTAAAAACCAGATTACACATGTTAAATATTGCCTATAACTCCTCTATTTTCTCCCCTATTTCATTGCCTTTACTGTCCAGATTGCATCTCCTTGCTCCTGGTGCATTTCTACTGTCATATCTACTGCTTCCAGGTTCACAATGCTGTAACAAATAGCCAACATTATTGGTATCAGAGCATCATTCTAGGTCTAGTTCGTTCTCTGTTATTGCAACAAAATCCATGGCTATTGTTTAAAGAAAAAGAGGGTTTTTTTTTTTTTTTTTTGCTGAAAATTAATGGCAAGCACAAGTGGTTCAAGTGGGAGTTTAGAGTAGTCATTTGTCCCAATTTTTTATGGCCAAAACTATGATTTTTGGTGTGTGAAGATGAAGACTTCCTTTATAGCTGTGGATTTATGGGATATGGTGGAGAATGGTTTTGAGGAACCTGAAAATGAAGAAGTTCTAACAGCTACCAAGAAGAAGGAACTTTAAGAAGCCAGGCAAAGGGATGCAAGTGCACTTTCAATGTTGCATAGGGCAGTGGCTGACTCAGTTTTTCCAAGAATTATGATGGCAAACAAAGCAAATGAAGCATGACAAATTCTAAAGAAGGAATACCAATGAGGCTTGATGGTAAAAGCCATTAAACTTCAATCTCTTAGAAGAGATTTTGAAAATATGAAAATGAAAGACAATGAATGTGTTAAATAATCTTCGGATAGATTTAATGAGCTTGTGAATCAAATAAAGTCAATATGGTGAGGATGTGACAAATACAAAAAATGGTGGAAAAACTTTGATTAGCTTGCCGGATATTCTTTTGGCGGTGATTGAAGAAACAAAAAATTTAGAGGAGTTAAAAGTTGAGAAGCTGTTGGGTTCATTGAAATCATTTTGAATAAAGGTTGAATCGACGTTCCGAAAAATCAATGGAGAGTGCATTTCAATCTAAACTAAATGTTGGATCAAGTAGCAACTTAAGGTAGCCCCAAAATTATGAAAAGAGGATAGATATGTCAAGTAGAGGTGGAAGAAGTAGTAGGGGAAGAGGAAGAAGTCCAAGAGGTAGATGTAGAAGTAATTTTGAAATGAGATTTAGTAAAGAAGATCAATCACAAAGGTGCAAAATTTGCAAGAGAAGTAACCATGTTGAAAATGATTGTTGGTTTAAAGGGAAGCCACAATATTACAATTGTAAAGGATTTGGACATGGGCAAAAGGATTGTAGAGCAAAGAATACTCTACAAGCCAATTGTGTAGCCGAGAAGGAGGATGAATCAAGTTTGTTCTCTGCTTCTTTGAATGCACCAGAATCAACAAATGATGCATGTTTCTCAAGTATAAATTGCTCAAATGAAACTCTATGGTACTTGGATAGTGGATGCACAAATCACATGACTTCAAATGAAGGAATCTTTGTTGATATGGAAGATTCAAACTCAAAAGTGAGATTTGGAAATGGAGATGTAGTAAATGTGAAGGGAAAATGAAGAATTGGAGTTCAAACAAAGAAGGGCTCTAGACTAATTCGAGATGTGTTTGCTAAAAGTGTATGTACCGCAAGTGCACAGGTCGCATACAAGTAATAAAGTGGACTTTTTGAGTTCAAATTGTCGATCCCACGAGAAATGTTTACTTTAGATTACACAACTTTAATTAATTTAATTCTAACAATAAAAAGAAATACACAATTAAAAGTTGGTTTTGGGAAATAACTAAAAATCTACTAAAGAATGAAATATAAAAAATACTTGAAAATCTTGGAGGAAAACGTGGTTGAGATTCGTGGTTTCATTTAACTGTGGCATAATTAATTTCTCAACATGAAAATTAACAAATTACTCATTTACAATGTTAGACCCGATTTTTCAAGTTTAGCTTATTCCTCTCTCGAGTGAAATTAACCCTAATCAATTAGTTTAACATACTATATTTCTATGTCAATTAAAACTCAACCAATTGCATTAACTCTTTGTAAAAACAACTCAATAGAT
Organism: Ligustrum vulgare; assembly: GCA_963555705.1. Classification (NCBI taxonomy): domain Eukaryota; kingdom Viridiplantae; phylum Streptophyta; class Magnoliopsida; order Lamiales; family Oleaceae; genus Ligustrum; species Ligustrum vulgare. The sequence continues at coordinate 35,394,004 of OY743183.1, read as the reverse complement.
CACCTAGAGATAGGACTATATCTCTATCCCTTAAATTAATACTTAGGGCATTTGTTATTTGGTCTAAAATGTACAATATCTATCGATCATCATATACTCCACAAATCACATATTTGGTGATCAATCAAACACATGAAACAATTTCAATAACAAATACACACGAAATTAAGTATTTAATAACCAAAGAGCAAATATTAAAATTAATCCAAGCTAGGTAAAACTAGTCACATAAATCCCAACAAATAAATTAACCCATGTGATATAAATAATATAAAGGAGAATATTTATAAGAATATATCACAAATATGCCAAAATAAATGAGAAAATGCAAGTTATGGATAAAACCCTTTTTGAAGCTGGCTATGATTTTCCCAAATATTTCTTCACTATTCTCGTGGTGCTCTTAATTTGTTCCCCAAAAATTGTCAAGTAGTTGAAAATAAAATAAAAGAAAACCAAAAATTAAAAAAAGAACTCGATGGCAGAAGTTCGGCAGGAAGAAAGATGATAACCAAAAAAAAAAAAAAGTCCAGCCAGCCCATTTGTAGGGTTTAATTCTAAAACAAAGGAAAATTGCTACCTTGGTCCTTGAAGTTTCAAAAATGAGCAAAATGTTCCCTAGCCCTTTTTGAATTCAAGATGGAATCTACGGGACCAAATCTGTCCAAATTCCCAAAAATGTGATTTTGTGTCATTTGCAGCTAAGTCCTTAGATAATTGCACTTCAAGTCCCTCAACTTTGATCTTGTGCAATTTGATTCCCAACTTCACGTTTTTGTATGCAATTGATCTATTTTCACTCAAAATCATCAATTAAGCAATCATTTTACTTTCACTTATGATTTTTCCTTGAATTTGAGTAGTAAACCTTGGTCCTCAACTTTTCGGGATGTTGCAATTAAGTCTTCAAACTTTTGATTTTTTTCAATTAGGTCCTTGAACATCAAATTTGCTCCTCTTTTAGTTCAATTGCCTTTCAATCTTGTCAATTTTCTTTTCAATTGAGGTTGTGTCTAATTGTACAGGATAAACACAATTTATAAGTAAAGATTTGCTCAATTTGTCAATTAAAATATCAATTTAAGACTAAAAGAAGTGTGTAAAGAACACTTATCACACTTCCAAACTTGAACTTTTGCTCTTCTCGAGCAAAATTATTTACTGGCGCAATCAAGTAACATGGAATATAGATCAACATTGTTAGATAACTTGCAAATTACTCATGAGTGTAAAATTGTATAATCAATTCAAAAATATGCTTCCAAATAATGCTACCAAAAATAAGTTTAGCTTATCCTATGTTCAATCAGTGTGTGTGTACATATCCACTTTCAATAATCAATTAGATTCGAGAATATTGATGTGTCAGGTTTCAAGTTTCAACTAACCAACCATTAGTGGTCAATTCTTTCATTTCCCACTCTTGACGTTCATCTCCCAATAGGTATTTCTTTTCTTTCCTGAGATGCAAGTCTAGAGGGTACTCTCAAATCACTCATTTCTTTTTTCACTCTAGTTGGTTGTATTTTACCGAAAATTTGGTCAATCTAGAAATGCACTGATTCTTCACTAAATGAGTGCTTTGACATTCAAGCTTTATACTAAGTAATTCAAACCCTCTATAAATCTAAGCCCTTATGCAAGTACAAATGCATGATTCTAAAAACTAACGTGATGAATACTCATGATTTCCATACTCCCTTAAGCTTTCAAATTGACTCATGTAGTGAGCTTTAGGTCGGTAATTCCCCGACTGTTTTAAGATCAAAGGGTACCAGGTTTTGAAATACCCCTACAGACTTAATAACTCGAGTCAAAAAGGCTACGAAGTGATGTAGATTTATTAAGCAAATGCAATGATTTTTTGTGTGTACCCTAATCATTAAACTTTGTAACTGACCCATATAGTGAGTTTTAGGCCGGTGACTCCCAAGTTTCAAACTTAAGGCACCAAGTTTTGAGATAGTCCTGCGGACTTAATCACTCGAGTAAAAAAGGCTCCGAGATAAGGCAATGCAAAAATCAAAATAGGCTTAGATCTCTAGCATATGGTCATTACGTAGCTTATACTTGACAAAAGACACTCCATACAAATATTTTATTTTCAACATGCATGGAATCATCACACGTCTAGACCATCTCCTTTACCGGGTCGACCACCCCCAAACTTATTACACAATAGGATCAAGAGATTTGGAGCATTAGGAAAAATTGGATAGGTTGATAAAAATTAAAATACAAGCTCACAACCTAGTTCTTCTACTTCATTAACCTCTTCACCCTTCAACAATTTCCTAACTTCACCAACAATCAATGATGACTATTGTGATCAATATAAATAGGATCTTTCATGGATAAGCATTTTATAGAAATAAACACAAGTAGCATATTGGTCATAAATCATGAATCAATAACAATTTTAAACATCAAGTAATCCTAGCCTACAAGACTATCTAACATGTCAATACACAAACACCCCCATACTTGAAATGTACATTGTCCTCAATGTGTAAAATAAAATCAAAGTAAGAGGAAAGAAATTACTAGACATCCCAAGAAGTGGTGGAGCACTCATAGGTAGTCTTGGGCATGTAAAACTCTCATTGCAAGCATCAACAATTCACCCCCAAACTTGTGTTGAAGCCTCCAATCGATTGAACTTAAATTTCTCCAATGAGGCATTTCACTGAACACCTTGTGAGCATCCTATGAAAACACAAGAAAAGAATAGATATTAAGTGGTGAATGTCTCAAAAAAATTTAAATCACATTCTACATCTCAATTCTAACTCATAAATCCAATATAATTTGCCCATCCACCTCAACATTAAATCACACTTGAAAATAAAATACAATAAGCACAGAGTGATTTAAAAATGAGTTTTAAGAAAATATTTGGCTTTGAAAGTTAGATATGAGTGTATGCTAGAAATAAATGAGAATGCATTGGAATTATTTCACACTACCCAATTTTAGCAAAATAAATGAACCAACTTATTTGTAAGAAAGCACATAAAATACAAAAAATAAAATAAAGCAAGTAAATTATAGAGAAAATGTTGCCTTCCATTAAGCGCTTATTTTAAAGTCATTAGCACGACTATCCGTATAAGCACTTCATAGCACTCTAAGAGTCTATTTGAAAATGTGAAAAATTTTGATTTTTGTAGTTTCTTTTTTTAATTTTTTGATGGATGTGTGGTTTAAAAATGTTTGAAAAATCAAAAATTGTGGGCTTGACTGAAAATGAATGATTGAGATTGAGTTTGAAAAGTTGTGGTAAAACTTTTAGCTTTACCAAACAAGCTCTAAATATAGCTTTAGATGCCTTGCTCATTTTTCTTCTTTTGACTTTGCTCCACTCTTCATTTATTTAGAACACTTGCACTTTGCTCCTTCCAATATCATGGGACTTTCCTATTCCATCTAATTCAAATTCAACAATGTAGATTTGTTCCTCCTCAAGTGACTTAATCACAAATTCTATTATTGGACAATCAATGAAGTTGAGAAAATTTGATTTGATCTCTTCCTCATTAATTGCCACTCCTTCATGTGATTCTTGTGTGATTAACTTGTCATTATCTTCAAGCTCATCTCCATTAGTTGATGTATCCTCGGATTGAATGACTAATCCACAATTTGAAATCCATAGGAAATGAAAAGTTTTCCTATTAATTCCCAAGAGTGGTTTATACCCCCACATTTTAAATCCTTCCCAATACATGTAATCTCCCATAGGCATATCATCTTCATCCAATTTGGCAAGCTCATTGTAATACTTTGCAAGTACCTTCTCATTCAATAGTGGAGGACCAGCTCCCACAAGAGTGATGTCCTCATCCCAATTATCAAGTACACAATATCCCAAGAGCATGTAATTTACATCCGATGTGTCAATTGCATGTTTTCGACATTTCAAGTATTGTCCAAACTCAATAAGTTTCGACGTAATCAATTTATTGCCCGAATACAAACATTGTCCATTACAATGCATCTTGTAACAAATTTTACATTTTGAATATTCTTCAAACATGTATTCATCACCCATTTTGAGATTGTTCATTGTAGTTGCTTTCCTGTTTTGCCAATATTAGAATCAATTATGCATAGAAAGAAAGAAAAAACACAAGTAAGATTAGAATTGTGGTGGTTAACCAAAAGTAACAAAATAAAACATAAAATAAAAAATACAAATTGTTAAAACCGAAATTAACTAAAGTAATAATCAAGTAAAAACATTCCTCGGCTACGGTGCCAAATTTTTTTTCACTAAAAGTGTGGTACCGCAAGTGCATGGGTCGAGTACAAGTAATAAAGTGGACTTTTTGAGTCCAAATTGTCGATCCCACGAGGAATGTTTACTTTAGATTACACAACTTTAATTAATTTAATTCTAACAATAAAAAACACACACAATTAAAAGTTGGTTTTGGGAAATAACTAAAAATCTACTAAAGAAGGAAATATAAAAAATACTTGAAAATTTTGGAGGAAAATGTGGTTGGAATGCATGGTTTCATTTAACCGTTGCCTAATTAATTTTTCAACATGCAAATTAACAAATTACTCATTTACATTGTTAGACCCGATTTTTCAAGTTTAGCTAATTACATTTCTCGAGTAAAATTAACCATAATCAATTAGTTTAACCTACTATATATCTCTATGTCGATTAAAACTCAATCAATTGCATTAACTCTTTGTGAAAATAACTCAATGAATCACCTAGGGATTGGAACATATCTCTATCTCTTAAATTAATACCTAGGGTATTTGTTATTTGGTCTAAAATGCAAAATATCTCTCGATTATCATACACTCCACAAATCACATATTTGGTGATCAATCAAACACATGAAATAATTTCAATAAAAAATATACACGAAATTAAGTAGTTAATCATCAAAGAGCAAATATTAAAATTAATCCAAATTAGGTAAAACTAGTACAATAAATCCCCACAAATAAATTAGCCCATATGATATAAATAATATAAAGGAGAATATTTATAAGAATACATCACAAATATGGCAAAATAAATAAGAAAATGCAAAGTTATAGATAAAACCCATTTTGAAGCTTGACTATGATTTCCCCAAATATTTCTCTACTATTCTCCTTGTGCTCTTGATTTTGTTCCCCAAAAATTATCAAGTAGTTGAAAATAAAAGAAAATTAAAAGAAAAGAAAACGAAAAATAAAAAAAAGTGTTATAAAACTATCAATTTCTAAGAACAACATTAGAGAGAAAGAGATGGAGAGAATTCTCATTCCAGAATTGGTGTAATAAATTGGTAAGTATAGGCTCCTATTTATAGGAGTGGACAATGGCACAATCGTAATATTGTAAAGTTTACAGGGATATAATGGTAATGTCATTCACATATATACATTATTTATAACACTCCCCCTTGAATGACATATTACGCAATTGTCTGCCTCGTTAAAACCTTGCTAAGAAAACCCAATGGGATAAAACTTGAGCGAAGGAAAAAGAGTACAGTTGCTCCCCCTGATATTGGCCATCGTCAATCGTTGAGTCTTAATGTTCAAGTAGAACAAATCATGTATTGAATCTTTGAAGTTCTTCAGTGCTTCAGTGCTGCCTCGTTAAAACCTTGTCAGTAAAACCCAATGGGACAAAATCTGAACGAAGGAAAAAGAGTACAGCCGCTGCCTCGTTAAAACCTTGTCAGGAAAACCCTGTGGGACAAAACCTGGACGAAGGAAAAAGAGTACAGCATGACAGCATGATTCTCCCCCTGAAGTGTGCAATCAAGTATTCATGAACATTTTGAATAATGATATCATTTTTCTTCTGGAATATATATGAAAATCTTCTTGTATGTAGCCGATATCATAACATTCTTCATAAGATGTGTATGATTTTCTTCATTTGTTGATATCATTCCAGTATAACAATGTGTTGCTGAATTATAGCTTGTTGATAGCTATGATGATGCCTCAAAAACCTTGCTAGGAAAACCCTGTGGGACAAAACCTCAGCGAAGGGAAAAAGAGTGCATTATTCTCATTAATTTTCATCAATACGCCTCAACTGTTGCCTCATTAAAAACCTTGCTAGGAAAACCCTGTGGGACAAAACCTCAGCTAAGGGAAAAAGAGTGCAACGCGTATTTATTCCTTTTCATGGAATATCACAAGTATATTGATGCAATCACGAATCTTTTCATCGTATAATTTATGATGAGCTTTATATAAATCGTTCATAGCTCATGATGTCATAACATGCTATATTAAGCAATGTTGTACTAATTTATTGATTGCATCTTTCACTTCTGGTGAATAATCAAATTTAGAATTCACTTCTGGTGAATAATTAAACATATTCATTTTCATATTCACTTCTGGTGAATAATTAAATCTAGAATTCACTTCTGGTGAATAATTAAACATATTCATTTTCCGAATTCACTTCTGGTGAATATTCATTTTCCGGATTCACTTCTGGTGAATATTCATTTTCCGGATTCATTTCTGGTGAATATTCATTTTCCGAATTCACTTCTGGTGAATTTTCATTTTCCGGATTCATTTCTGATGGATAATATAATTTTGCATATTGAAAATCAATTGCATGCCCAAATATTCAAATATAATAATAGTACACTCCAATTTCACTTTCAACATATTATATCATGAAGTCATTTGTATCATTCTATAGTGATACTAATCTGGGCATATTGAATCTTTCAATGATTTATACATGTATGTTCTTGCACTTTATAAACTGCAATTTCTAATTTGCAGGAGCATAATCAATCATTGAAATAGATATCAATTTTGACATATAATCTACAATCATTTTACTTGAAATCCCAACGTACCGCGATCAATTGGTACATCAAAGAATACTCTCAAAGTACCGAGATGAGAATCATACATTTTGATCTCACTCATTGGTATATCAAAGAGCTCAAGCTAGTGATTTAGACTATAGTCTATCCACCATATGTCATGTTACACATTTAAGCATTTAGACTTCAGGTCGCAATTTGGACTTCAGGTCCTTGAACAATAATCCCTACATTGGGTTTATATACTTGGCCAAAGTATTATAATTTCATCAACCTCATTTTTATAAGAGGGTATGCAGTCGACTTATTTATCGATTCCATTTTAATATAACATAGAGAGATCTCTATATATGTTCTATCATCAGGTACATGAGTCTCTTACATTTAACTATGTCCCTTTTACTCACTATGAGTATTTAACCTCAAAGGGATCATTTCAATCATTCAAGAGATATTTATTTTTGGAATCGATAGTCATTATGCTTCAGGCATAATTACGCTTCAGGCGTGTTTTCCCCAAATATTATATTATATCAATTGGCTAAAATGCCGCACATGTCGTCCCTTTTAGGGATGTAATTTCAACCATATATCTCGCTTTGGTAGATTGTATACATACCACACTTTTACAAATCATAAAGCTTCTCGAGCTAATCCCGTTTATTATAGAACTTCTGGTTCAATACGGTTTTATTTCATTTTGATGTATGAATATTTGATTCAATACAATATTGCTAAACTTCTGGTTCTGGTTCATACTATATACATATTTCACTTGTACGTATGAACTTCTAGTTCAGTAAGATATTTCACTTGTACGTATGAACTTCTGGTTCGGCAAGATATTTTACTTGTACGTATGAACTTCTGGTTCAATACAGTATTCATTTCATCAGTACATATTTATGTACAGTTCAAATCAGTATGCCTTTATTATTTTTTATACCGAAAAATCAGGTACAATATCCAAGGAAATATCTCATGATCTCAATCTTGTCGCCAAATCTTCTCTTATATCGAAAAAGGTAATGACGCATTATCTCACCTTTTTAATAATTTATTCCATTATTTCTTGATGGAATCTATATTACTGACACGCGGAGCCACCGCTCTTTTACGCGTTAAATAATGCATTTAAATAGATGATTTGGGAAGAAGGCTAGATCCATCAAAAATGGATATCATACTTTCAAATATTCGCAAATATTATTCCAATCTTCCAGTAAATGATTTGAGAAAAATTTATCGAATTAGGCTCGAAAGATTGAGGTTGCTGATGGATCATGGTATCCCAGAAGATGTTCGCTGGTTGATCGAAGCAAAAGTTCGATTAGCTGGTGAATTGCCATTGACATTTCCTAAACACATGCCTGGTTTAGGAAAAAGTACTTTTGCAAAGAAACGAAGAGCAAAAAGGCTTAACGGTTGTTACAAATGTGCTCGTTGGACATGTGATACTCGTTGCAAATCAGTAGGATATTCTTCTGGAAATCGGGATGACAAAATCGATTTCATTAAGGGTGGACTGAGTAAGGAGTCATTGGATGATATCCGATTGACTCTTGAGACGCACCCAAGTGGGTATGTGCAACGTGAACTCCTTTCCTTATATGCTCAATTTAAAAAACCGTTATAGTCTCAAAAATATAGTAGCAAAAGATCCTGTTTGCCAAGCTGTTATAAACAATGATGTTTTGGCTGTTCAGCATTGATACAAGATAAATCTTTTGATATATATGCACATATAAAATATTTTCCTGTTTCCTTTCACGAGTTTTGATAAAGGCTGTTTAAATATTAAATCACCGAAAGGTGAGTAGGGTGATTTTGTCAAAAGTAAATCTTCACTTTTTCAAAAGACGAGCGGAAATAGTGAAGTTTTTCGGTTTTAAATAGCCAAACATTTTTCATAGTTCATTCATCCCAAAATAACATTTTCTCGTAAGTTTTTCCTTCTTTACTTTCAAAAATGGAAGGATCAAAACTTCGACAGATCAAAACTATCTGTGTATTTTGTGGATCAAAAGTGGGAAAAGGTTTTGGGTATCTAGAAGCAGCCGTGGATTTAGGAAAGAAATTGGGAGAGAAAGGTATCACTCTCGTGTATGGAGGAGGTAGCAGTGGATTGATGGGTTGTGTTTCACAATCCGCTCTAGTAGAGAAAGCAAGAGTGATAGGTGTTATACCTACTCCTTTAGCTGATATCGCAGGCAAAACACGAGGGCATGAAGTACAAACCTTATCTATCCATGAACGCATAACTTGCATGTTATATGGTTCTGATGCCTTCATAGCTCTACCTGGAGGTTTTGGTACTTTAGAAGAAATCTTTAATATTACCTCATGGGCTCAACTAGATCTCCATACTAAGCCTATTGGGCTTTTAAATGTAAACAATTTCTTTGATGGTTTACTAACATTTCTTGATTATGCTGTGGAACAGGGATTCATCTCTCCATTTTCTAGGAGAATCCTTATTTCTGCTCCTACTATCGAGGAACTGCTGGATAAGTTGCAATCATATATTTCAATACAAGATCCAGCAGGAGTTAAGATAGATTGGTCGCAAGGAAGGGGAATCAAGCGAAAATGGAGTCCGGTTAATGTAAATTTATCTTTGTGAACTCTAGAATAGGTGGTGGTAGAGTACGGAGTATTCTCACTCTTGAGACACACCATAAATTTCTAGGATTTTATCAATGTTTTAATCTTGTGTACCTCAAAGATTTAAGGTGGTAGAGTATGGAGTATTTCTTACTCTTGAAACACACCTTTTTCTTTATTTCCTCAAAAGGTCAGAGGTGGTAGGATACGGCTACTCCCGAAACACATCTCTAATTTTGAGGATCATAAATGTTTTTCCCTTTTGCATTTTGCATGTATGTCTCGTTTATGCTTCTTCGGGAGCAATAATAATATCATTTCAGTATGTTTAGATAATAATTTTTACTTCTTCTGGAGTAAATATGTACTTCTTCTGGAATATATAAGTGCTCGTGCAAGAACTTTTCCAGACACTTATCATCTAATATTCATCTCATAATACTGATGAGATTATTTTCACATTAGCTATGTCCGTGCTATCATGTGATATTATCTTATCATACATCAACATTCTCTTGTTGAATAATTTTCATCCACCCATTCAAATTCAGATATTGGTAACTTCTGGTACCATTGGATAAAATATTTTTATCAACATTTACCAACTTTTGGTAATGATAACTTCTGGTATCATTTGATAAAGTATCAAATAACTATATAATAATAATAATACTGGGGTTATACCACCACGTATATATGTTGACAACAATCCTCTAATATGTTAGAATTAACCAACAAATGAGGTGTTTATTTAATTGATAGACCGACCATATAGGCGGTGTCGACATAATGAAACAATTAAACCGGCCATATAGGCGGTATCATGATATAATTAAAACTGATAAAGCCAACCATGTAGGTGGTAAAACCAACCATGTAGGTGGCAGCATAATATAATTCAATTACCTTTAATAATCTTTATTTCAATTCCACCAAATTTTCACTACCTTATTTAATAATTTTTTTTTTTTTTTTTTATTCCAATTTCACCACCAAATTAGCTGTACTTCACCATTCCATTTTATTTTATTATTATTATTATTATTATTATTATTTTTAATCATGTGCGCACTAACAAAAAAAATATCCACTATCTCCACAAACCATTTCATCATCATCACCATTTACCTTTCATCATTTTCCTTTCTCATTCTGCCTCCGCAGTGCGAGTATCTCTTTGACAAGAACGGTGATAACATATTCACTGTAGACGAGCTCGGGCAAGCGCTTGGCCTCCTTGGTCTCTAAAACTTTAACAAGGTCTTCCCTTGTATGAGCAGCAGAGATGCAAATTCGTGCACGTGACAGCAGTAAATGGGTAGCTGGAAAAGCAACTCAAAACCCATCTTTTTCAATTCAGATCGGAAAAAGTTACTGTTTTCACGAATCTGTGATAGTTTCTGAGCCCCTCCGTTAGAACCATCTTCTCCAAGAATAACCTTAATGGAGGAAATTATTTGTTGCGCAGCTGGAGGTGATATTGACGTCGCATAGAGATGAGCAGGGCAGGTATACTTCAAGTATTGAATAAGTTCCTCGGATCCTGCTATATAACCACCACCGATTGCCGCCGGCGACGTGGACTTCGCTTCCCCGCTGCTGTGCGCTTGATCGGAGTGATAGATGGATATATAGATACGGATGCAGATGTGCAATGAGAAGTGGATCTGAAGGTGAAGTCTTGATTGGATTGATGAACCCAGATTAGTATTTTCGTACGGAGTGTTTGATTTGAGAATTAGAAATATTGATTAGTAATAATCAGATTTCTGATACAGAGGCTCATCGTTTAGATGCAACTGTAGATCATACTCCCGTCGTATTACTCAATTGGCTAGAGACTCGTGCTGATAACGTGTTATAAAACTATCAATTTCTAAGAACAACATTAGAGAGAAAGAGATGGAGAGAATTCTCATTCCAGAATTGGTGTAATAAATTGGTAAGTATAGGCTCCTATTTATAGGAGTGGACAATGGCACAATCGTAATATTGTAAAGTTTACAGGGATATAATGGTAATGTCATTCACATATATACATTATTTATAACAAAAAGAACTCGGTGGCAGAAGCTCGGCATGAAGAAAGATGATAAAAAAAGCGTCCATCCAGCCCATTTGTAGAGTTTAATTCTAAAACAAAGGAAAATTGCTACCTTGGTCCTTGAAGTTTCAAAAATGCGCAAAATGTTCCCTAGCCCCTTTTGAATTTAAGATAGCATCTACAACACCAAATCTGTCCAAATTCCCAAAAATGTGATTTTTGTGCCATTTGCAGCTAAGTCCTTAGATAATTGCACTTCAAGTCCCTCAACTTTGATCTTGTACAATTTGATCCCCAACTTCATGTTTTTGTATGTGATTGGTCTATTTTAACTCAAAATCATCAATTAAGCAATCATTTTGCTTTCTCTTGTGATTTTCCCTTGAATTCAACTTTTTGAGATGTTGTAATTAAGTCCTCAAACTTTTGATTTCTTTCAATTAGGTCCTTGAACATCACAAATTTGCTCCTCTTTTAGCTCAATTGCCCTTCAATCTTGTCCATTTTCTTTCCAATTGAGGTTGTGTCTAATTGTACAGGATAAACACAATTTATAAGTAGAAATTCGCTCAATTTATCAATTAAAATATCAATTTAAGACCAAAATAAGTGTGTAAAGCACACTTATCAAGATGTCATGCAAGTACCGGACTTAGACCAAAATTTGCTAAGTGTTGGAAAACTTTTAGAGAATAGTTATTCTCTATTTTCAATGATGGTTATTGCATTATTCGTGATAAAAAGGCTGGGAATTCAATCATAGCAAAGGTGAAAATGGAGAATATAAGCTTTCCACTCAACTTCAAGCGTTTAAATGACAAAGCTTTTCGAATGGTGGCTAATGACTCTTGGTTGTGGCACAAACGGCTTGGACATTTGAACTTTCAAGGGTTGAAATTATTGGAGCAGAAAAACATGGTTCATGATCTTCCAAAAATTGAAGAAAAGCGTGAAGTTGTTGAAGGATGTGGACTTGGGAATCATCACCGTTAACCATTCCAAAAAGGAGTAGCTTGGAGAGCAAAGTGGCCACTTGAATTGGTGCATACGGATGTTTATGGACCGATGCATACATCATCCCATTCACAATATAGGTACTTTATCCTATTTATTAATGATTTTACAAGAATTACATGGGTTTATTTTTGTGAGACAAAAATCTGAAGTTTTTACAATCAGGCATACACACATTCATGACTTATAATCTTCTCATGCTCCAATATGTTGCACACACAAATTTAGAATGGCGTTTTTTGGCGTTACGAGTTTGTCAAGCGAGGTTTCATCATAAAAGAAAGCAAGTATATATTTCTATTTTTCGATCAAAAGTATCTTGTCATTGTAATTTTTGTAATTTAGGCATTGGAATTGAAATTAGTTTAACATACACACTTGTTGCAGCATCAGCATATAAAGTTTAGCGGATCAGGAATTTAATCTTATATATTGAAATGCCATAAATTAGCCATTTTTGCATAAATTTTCCTAATACCCTATTACCATGGGTTTGCAAAGCCAGTTGTTTCCATGTCATGTAAAATGGATTTGATACATGGAATTCGACTCTTAATATATACTGTGATGCTTATGTGCATGAGAGATCTAGAGTTCGATTATATCAACCCTTATGACTGTGTATATACTCTAATGCTATATGTACATACTCAATTACAAAAAGTTTGACAAAATACATTTGTTGGCAGAAATATGTTTTTCTACATATCACATCATTTTTAAAATCAGCAGACACAAAATTGGTAACACACCATCTGTAAATCAATCTGCACAAAAATATATGTACAAACATCATTTTCCCGTGGTTCACCATAGTTCATCACGCAAAAGGTTCAATGCTTTGTCTTCCTTGTGATGGGGTACTAGGTTATGTCACTTCTCAGTGTTCCTTGTACTACACATCTGATTGTAAGTTCTTGTCAACTTCTCCCAAAACTTAAATTAATTTTCCAACCACTTGCATGATAGTTATTGTTGGTTCATGCTAATAGTGGTTTGTTGGTTTATAATCTATCAATGCGATAGAACACGGGGTAGATAAACAAAAATATTGTCAAAAGGAGGGTGGTGATGTTTGATCTTAAAGTCGATCACTCAATCAGTCATACATGTAGTATATATAATGTATATGTTGTTTATTCACTTATGTCGGGCTGAATATTGGTGCTTATTAGAGTTGATTTGGACTGTAATTAAATTGCACAATAACTTTTGCACTTGAATGTTCATCAACATATCTAAAAAAATATGTTGATGAACATTCAAATTAGAGATTCATGGAAGAATAGCTCTCTCTTAATCCCTACAAAGCCCTGTTCCTTTTGTAGGAACACAATTTTTCTTGCTAAAAGGTGCGACTTTCCTATAAAGTGTACACGAGGATTATAGAAAGTAGATTACTTGTGCAATTTTTCTCGTACTTTTTCTACTATCCACCAATATCTTGAAGGCCCTTGTTCTTCTTTTCTCTCTTTGTTATTTTCCAGATTCTCTTTTTTATTAATTCTTATAAAAACATACATTGGGTATTCGTGGTTCAAATATTCACTGATAACTTTTTGTCAAATAAAGATGTAAACATATATATAATCTATTTTTTTAATATGCGTACTTATTTGATATATTCATTTATTTGTAAATATGTATACAGGTTGCGTTACATAAATTCGTAATTCATAAAATATGTATAGAAGTAGAAAAGAAATACTATATTTCTCATCAAGTCAATCAATCGTCAGCTAATAATACAATCAAAGTTTTTCCATTTTTTTTTGGTGAAATTGAAGTCGATCTTACAAAGATCTTATCGAAATGTATAAAATTCTATTGTTTCCATTCGATTCCTTAGGACAGAGATTACAGGGGCTCCTAAGGTAAGGTTGGATTTCAACCTTTTATTATATGTCCATGGCTTATGTTCTTTGGTTTCAAATGAAATGTCTACCCTTGGCACACGTTCTGATGAATTGTTATATATTTTTATAACTGGGTAGTTATACCTACTGAGAATGAGTTGTTTTTGTTTTCTTATTGGTGTCATTTGTATATCAACAGACACTAGAAATTGGGTTGGCAAAGAAGATTAATCGGTTTTATAAAAGTAGTGCAAAATAACTATCTACCACGTGCAAGGATTTCACACAAGTGTGTGACTATATTTTCGAAACCACTAATCGATTATAACAACATAGTTGTTGATATGGATGTTTTCGTTATGTCACTTCATATATTTGATGTTCCTTCCTTTCGATTCATCTGTTCTCTTCACACTTGCATTCTAATTTTCAATTACGTTTTCCATTACTTAATGTTGACAATAGGTACACAAATATTCACGCTTATCTATTCAAAGAAACGACCATCGCACGTGCTCGCACTAGTAATCTAAAATAAGTGACAATATATAATACAAATAATTACTTAATTTATAATTTTTAAACTGAATACAAGAATATTTTCTCTTAAAAAAACCAATATATAAAACCGATGTGACAGCTACATTGTACATAGTAAAAATAACGTCACAGAATTTGCATGACTATCGGTACAATGAAATCTAGCTACATTGCAAATGTTTAATACTGTTATTGATGTCATTAATAAATCTAACTACTCAATCAACCTTGATAGAAGTTTCATCATTATATTAATTATTAGTTATTTATTCTGAATTTTGGATTCTATTTATTTATTTAGCTAGTAATCACAACAAATCTAATTCAATTGTTTATTATGTTTATTATGACTATAACAACGAAAAAACGTCTTCCAAATATAAGTAGTTGGGTTTTTAAGGATATAAATTTATAAACTCACAAATTATTTAATAATCAGAATAAATTTCTTAAAAATTATCTAATATTGATAAATTTAATAAATATTTTTCTATTTATAAATTTGACATTATTCTCTCATGTTTTTCAAAAGGAAATGTCAAGATTAGTCTATATTTATGTAGTTAGTAATCTGTCATGCAAAAGAATTATGCATATATTGTAAACACAACTAACTAAACAGACACCAAAAAACTTAAATAACATAACCAGAAAATTCATGTTTTTTTAAAATAAAAGCAGCATATACGAGTCCAAAGACAGCACAAACTTTCAAACATGGACAATAAAAAGTAGACAGACACTGCAACAAAAAATGACTATTGCAATGTTCAAAAAACGTTGCCAAAAGCCTTTTGCAGCCTTTTTCTAAGTGTTACAAATTATAATGTTGCCATAGACTAAAAATTTTTTGCGACGTTTTTTAAAAGATTGCGATAGACCTTTTGCAGCGTTTTTTAAACGTTGCAGTAGACATTTTTGCAGCGTTTTTTAAGCTTTGCGGTAGATCATTTTGCAGTGTTTTTTAAACGTTTCCGTAGACCCATTCGCAACGTTTTTAGTGTTACCGTAGACCTTTTGCAACGATTTTTAAGTGTTGCGGTAGATTTTTTTGCAACGCTTTTTAAACGCTGCTGTATGTGATTTATATTTTTTTAAAAAAAATTATGGAATAATTATTTATAAAACCTATATTTCCTCGTTGATATTAAAACTATAGTTTGTACAAATGTCAAAAGTAATTCATTAAAATAGTAATTTACAAATTCTCGAATTCATACAAAATAAATAGCATTTAATGTTAATAAATTCACAAAAGAACCACATAACCCATACAAAATAACTCTACAAATGTTATTCTTCGGAACAAATTTTCCGCAACTCCATTGAACTTTTTAAATCCCGTCACATAGATTATTATTGGTGGAGCAGGTCCTTCACACCCCATCCATCGACGAATCAAAAGATCTGATGAAGTCAAATAACGAAATATATCAAATTTATTTAAATAGTTGCACCAAAAAAATGGAAAAAGGAATGGTCAAATAAACAAAAGATTTTGAATCTTCTTCTTCCACAACAGATTAGACTTGTGCTCATGTACAAGCAGACAGAAAAATACACCAAATAAGTAATGAACTTTAAGGCCAAAATCATAGTAAAACAAGTACATACTAATAACTTGCAAAGTTCCAAATTCAACAGAATTTCCAGCTCTTAATAAGTGTCAATTATATTTGGAGGTGGGTGCCTTTAGGAGCAGTCGAAAGTTCAATACGGCTAAAAAATTTTGATTTAGTCATATGATGTAGAGTTTGGAACAAGAAAAATACTAAGGCTTAACTTTGTATCGTTTGTAATCATTAATGTTTCTAAGGTTTCTAAGATTCACATCTGGTCAGCTGCGGTAAATGTTTTAAAGGCAAGTCAAATGAGTTAAAATTAAACTATTTTTGTTTTGAAATGCCTCCAAGGACATATTAGGTCAATTATCCAAATTTAACATCTGATTTGAATTCTCCAAATGACAACCTTTTGCGAATAAGATAAGATGACACTTAGTAGCATAAGTTCAAAACTCTGTTACGCTGATTACGACATTGAATGTTAGCGAGTGAATCAACTGTATTACGATTTTCTGAATGGTAAAAACATAAACTTGATATTACCTCTGTGGATACAAGAAGTTGATAATTGACAAGGAACATTTTGAGCTATTTTGATGCATCAATGCACCGTTCCTTCTCCACAGGTTATTCTCAGCTATATTTGCATCCTTTTTCTCTGCCTCTAAAGCTCAGTTATCTCCTTCTCCATTACACACAATCTATAAGATCAAAAGAAGAACCAAATTTATACATATTTAAAATATTCATTTAGAAAGAAAAAAATCATTATACATTATTGCAGGAACTATGGTTCAAATATAATAGATTATGTTTAGAAGCTACTTACTACTAAATCTTCGAGATTTCTTTTCTACAACCAAAGCAAATCAATCAATTTCAATGGAGGAGTTTCATATGAAGAAAATTAGTGCATTTTTTAAAATACTAAAATCTAAAAGAGCACACAAAGGTAAAAGGTAATATGTATTAATTCTAAAGGAGCACACAAAATAGAAGAAAAAAGTGATTACAAATGATATGATAAATGAACACATTTAAAACCATGTTGTCATTGAAGAAAATTAAATGGGTTAACTCTTCTTGAATAAAGATGTAAATGGAATGGAAATTAAATAGAGTCAGAAAATAATATAACTATGCAGAAAAACAAATGCCAGGAAAAAATATAAGTCACACCAAAAAATACAAACACATATCAAAAATGGGAAAATCAACTACCTAATTTATGCAAAAAAAAAAAAAAAAAGAAGAAGAAGAAGAATAAAAATGGAAATCCAAGACATTACGACATAAATCAATGAAAAATATAACAATAATTTCAATGGCCTATCATTTGTTCAACGGAACAGAAACTTTAATTCTAACTAATACCAAAAAATTACTCAAGCTAAATCCCCAGTATGAGGAATTATACATTTAGAGTAACCCAAAATTGTCCTTTTAAAATTCTCTAAAATTAATCGCAAAACCCAAAAAAGAATGAAAATAACCTCACAAGACATACAGTAACCCAAAATTATCCTTGTGAAATTCACTAAAATTAGCCACAAAACCAAAATAAGAAGGATAGTAAACTCAAAATATATCTTAAAATCCGACCTAAATAAAATAAAATTAAAGACGAGAAAAATGTTAAAATAAGTGGTAGGCATGACGAAGATACATTTGCACAGCTCCATGTTTAAAGAAACCACAGTGCAAATCGAACGTATTTCTAGCTAAAAAATTGGAGCAAAAGCAAGAGATATACACTGGTGGAAATCGATAATTCTGGAACAATATATGGTGGAAATCGATAATTCTGGAAAATCCTAAACTTTCACAAAGTAGAGAATCGAAAGTTGGGTGGGAGAGATAATCGAAGATTTGGATGTAAGGATTTTAATCAGAGCTTATATGTGAATTATTATGTATTGAATAAAAGGCTATTAATTTTGGTTAAGCCCATTTAAAGTGATCTAATAAGGATTTGGTATATTGGGCTTTAATGCATCTAATTAATGTATGGGCTTTTATATGTAGATCCCAGGCCATTACCTAATTCATGATGGGCCGGATTAGGTTAACTGGCAATTCAGTATATAAAGTCGGTTATGATCCCTGAATCCTACGTAATGTTCATCTTGTCTGACATCCCATCATCAGAGAGATAATAAGGACTACGTATTGATTTAGAATATCCAAACACCGTAATCGTTCATCGTGAATCACGTTTGATTAAGGTACGCTTCCGCTTAAGTTATTTAATTCTTGATAATTCAGCATGATGATTTATTTTGGATCATAGATAAATAATTTATCTGTTATAAATTTTCTAACAAGTGGTATCAGAGCCAACATCGTGTTGAATTATCCGATCAATTTCGAACGCATATATGTGAAGCCAAAGTATATGCGCATAAAGCTTACAAACTGAGAAAATATACATACACAGCAAATTGAAAGTTTTGAAAAATATGGATTCGGTTGGGGTTTTTCTGGATGTGGGTGTGTGAACTTGCATCCAATGTTTTAGGCTGTGAATCTTTATGTATGTATTTTTCGAAATCAATTATGGGTTTTTTGTTGAAATATTGAATTTGGGATTATGGGTTTGATTCCTGCAAATATATGAATTCGAATTTGGGAATAAAATCTGGGAATTGCATCTGTTGTGTGGATAAAATGGGTTGGTCGATGAGGTGATGAAGTGCAGGCAGCTTCTGGGTTCACGATCAACTGCTTTGAATTAAGTGTGGCTGTATGGGCCAGTTGAACACAGCTACCGGTGGCACTTGCGTCACTCTAGCACGCTGGCCGCACGCAGGCGCTGCAGGTCGTAGCGTCCGGAGGATCGGAATTGACTGCGCGCTGCTTCGCTGCTGGAGAGCTGCGCCGGAGAATGCGCTTCAGCACGAAGGGATTCAACATCAGGAGGCGCGAAAGGGGCTGTATCCCTACCAGCGGTTG
The DNA here is from genome assembly GCA_963555705.1 of Ligustrum vulgare. Classification (NCBI taxonomy): domain Eukaryota; kingdom Viridiplantae; phylum Streptophyta; class Magnoliopsida; order Lamiales; family Oleaceae; genus Ligustrum; species Ligustrum vulgare. The sequence goes on along the minus strand of OY743183.1, from coordinate 35,374,608 downwards.
GGCGGCGCTAGGGTTTAAACCCTAGCTACTGTGTGGTTGATTTTGGAGGCGGGGACTTCAGCCGAAAATTGGAAGTCTCCAAGGGCCTCTTTTGCAATTTTAGGAAATTATGTGAAATTGCACCTCAAGTCCTCCCTGTTTGTTTTGAATTAAAGTATAAATCCTCAAATTTTGGATTTTATAAACTTCAGCCCCTGAGGTTATAAAATTATTTAAGTTGGGCCTTTTAAAGTTCTGAATTATGTAATTCAGTCCCTAAAGTTTTAAAATTTTAGGATTCAGCCCCTAATGTTTGAAAATTTCCATATTCAGTCCCTAAAGTTTGGAAATCTTCTAAATTGATCCTTTAACTTTGAAAGTTTTCTAATTCAATCCATAAAGCTTGAAAATTCTCTAATGCAGTCCCCTAAGGTTTGAAAATGTTCTAATTTGGTCCCTAATGTTTGAAAATTTTCATTTTCAGTCCCTAAAGTTTGAAAATTTTCTAATTCAGTCACTAAAGTTTCCAAGTTTTCTATTTTGGACCTCTAAAGTTTGATTTTCTTTCAAATTGGGACCTAAAGTTTGGAATTTCTCTAAATTGGCCAATAAGGTTCTGGGAAAATTATAATTTAAAATCTTCAAGCTTAAAATTTTACATCATTGGCCACCTAAGGTTTAAGAATATTGCAATTGACTCTCCTAACTTGAGGATTGCTTTATTCTAAAGTTTTGAATTCTATAATTCAAATCCTAAAGTCAAATATAGATGCAAATCAATAGATTTCAGTTTCAAATCTTGGTACATCGAAATCTTTTGAGAGATATAATACTCGAAAGTAAGTTAGTTGAAGCAACATGTTGCCAAAGCAACCTCTCTTGTGGATATTAATTAACTTTGAGTATTAGAAGGTATTTGTGTGTGTTATTCATTGCAGATATTGATCGGCCCAAAGGAAGGTCAATATTTGGCTCGAATGTCACATACACCTGTGGCAATTATTTGGTTTAACGTGTGACCAGCAAATCGGTCCAAAGAAAGGTTTATTGGTTAACATATCTTATTGCCAGTGTTTGATCACTACACTAAGGAAAAATTAGGTGTTTGTGTGTTATCTCATGCGGATATTGATCGGCCCAAAGGAAGGTCAATATTTGGCCCGAATTTCACATGAACTTGTGGTGATAAATACGTGACGGTTATTTGGTTTTACGTGTGATCAATAAATCGGTCCAAAGAAAGGTTTGCTGGTTGACATGTCTTACTGTCAGTGTTTGATCACTACACCAAGAGTACCACTTACAAGTTAATATTTCTGTCCAAAGACTAAATATTGATGTTGTGTTAGGTATCTTGTGATGGGCCCTACCATTATTTGAAAATATGATTTGCATAATAAGGTATTTATGTGAGCTATTTTGTTTAAGTGTTTTCTATTCGGTTTCAAATTCTGCTAGTAGTATATCTACAAGCTCAAATCTAATCCCTGTATTTATGGAACAAACTTCAAGGATCAAAACAAGAACATTAACTTTTCGTTGGCTGCATGGATCTAGACCGTGTACTAAGGATTGAGCAACCTGCTCCTCTTACGGATGAAAGTTCATCTAATCAAATGAGGAACTTTGAGAAGTGGGATTGCTTAAATTACGTGAGTCTCACGATCATTAAGTGCGACATTCTGGAAGCCTTTAGTGGCATAGTATCTAAGGAGGTAAATGATGCCAATGAATTCCTTGCCGAAATTAAGAAATGTTTTGCGAAAAACGATAAGGCTGAAACAAGCACGCTTTTGCAAAGCTTGATTTCAATAAAGTATAAAGGCAATGGGAAAATAAGGGAGTACATCATGTAGATGTCTCACACTGCTTCAAAACTTAAGGCACTAAAACTCGACTTGTCTTATGACTTGCTCGTGCATTTGGTATTGATATTGCTTCCTGCACAATATAGTTAATTTAAGGTTAGTTATAACTGTCAAAGTAGAAATGGACTCTCAATGAGCTCATTTCATAGTGTGCAAGCTTCTTGCACAATTCAGTCAATTTAAGGTCAGTTGTAACTATCAAAGGGAGAAATGAACTCTAAATGAGCTCATTCTATTTTGTGTGCAAGAGGAAGAAAAGTTGAAGCAGGACAGAACTGAAAGTGTTCACTTGGAAAATACCTCTAAAGATAAGGGCAAAAAAGCAAGTAAAGAACATAAAATTGTTAAGGGTCCAAAATAAAAGAAACCACATAAAGAAATTGGACTCCAAAACAGTAAACAGCTACTTTATTAATTGTTTTGAGCGTTTAAGAGGCTATTAATTTTAAGATCCCACACTTAAGTCAACTTTTGAAATGGGAAATGCAACATTTTTGAGGAAGTTGAGTTTGGGGGAAAAATAAGGTTAAAGATATTGTTTTTAAGGAAGAAGTTGAGGAAGGATCGGTTTCGATTCCTATTGTTGCTTTTGACAATGTGCAAGTTTTTATGCATATCATTGATCAAGAAGCATATTCGGAACCTCAACTAGACAATGTTGAAGAACCTCCCATCCAAAATAAGGTAAATTTCAGAAGTACAAACTCAACAACCTCAATAACTAAAGCCATTAAGGAGATCCACGAGAAAAAGGGAAAAATGTTATTCAGGATAATTTAAATAGTATTTTTCCAAGAACATAAGGAAATAATGGAATGGTGGAAGATGGTCCAATCAATTCTATCAGGCCATGCAGGGTTCCAACTCTCAAAAGTGAATTGATGTCATAAATAAAGAGTATAAGCATATGCAGGACAATAAAGTTTGGGATCTTGTCCCCTTACCAGAAGGTGCGAAGCCCATTGGTCTTAAATGGATTTTTAAACCAAGGGGGATTCTAAAGGTAATGTGGAAAGATATAAGGTTCGTCTTGTATCTAAGGGCTTTACACAGATTGATGGCATTGACTATAAAGAGACTTTCTCTTCGGTTTCAATGAAAGACTCTTTCAGGAAAGTTAGGTTGTTGCACATTTTGACCTCGAGTTACATCAAATGGATGTTAAGACGAAGTTTCTCAATGGAGACATTGATGAGACCGTTTGCAAATTAAAGAAATCCATTTATGTGCTCAAGCCAGCTTCTCGTTAAGGGTAATACAAATTTCATCAAGTAATTATCTCATTTGGTCTTGAGATTGATGTTGTTGATGATTGTATGTATTACAAGTTCAGTGGGAGTAAGTATATTGTCCTGGTTTTATATGTTGATTATTGCTTGCCACTAATGATATAGGTATGTCACATAAAATTATGAGATTTTTTGTCAATGAATTTTGAGATTAAAAAAAATCTTGGTGACGTCTCTTTTGTATTAGGAATTCAGATACATCGGGATTGTTCTCGGGGTATTCTTGAATTGTCAGAAAAGGGCTATATCGATAAAGTACTTAAGAGGTTTGGCATGCAAGACAGTAAATCAGGGGACAGCCCTATCGCTAAGGGAGACAAATTTAGTCTCGACTAATGCCCGAAAAGTTATCTTGAAGTTAAAGAAATGCAGAGGATCCTATATAGTTAAGCTATAGAAAGTCTGATGTATGCTCGAATTTGTATGCGTTCGGATATTGCATACATTATTGAGATACTAAGGAGATATTTAAGTAACCCTGGGATGGATCATTTGGAAAGCAGCCAAACATGGGTTATAAGGTATTTAAAGAGAACAAAAGATTACATGCTCACATACAGAAAATCGGATCAGTTGGAGATCATATGGTATTATGATTCCGATTTTTACTAGATGCCAAAACAGTAGAAGATCCACATCAGGCTACATCTATCTGCTAGTTGGAAGAGTTATTTCCGGATGGAGTGCTTAACAGACACTTTAGCTTCTTTCACTTGGCAGCACAGTTGTAGCAATTTTGGGGGCATCTAATTATGGAATATAGCTGCGAAATTTTGTCACCGGGCTGCGTATTCTGTACGGTAAAGAAAGACCACTAAAGTTATATCGTGACAATAACTCAGCAGATTTATATTCCAGTAACAACAGGAGCTCAACTAAGTCAAAATACATTGACATAAGTTCCTGGTTGTGAAGGATACAGTTCAGAGTGGACATGTGTCAATAAGAGCACATTGGGACAAACTTCATAATTGCGGATCCGCTTACTAAAGTATTACAACCCAAGGTCTTTCATGAGCACAATACTCATATGGGTGTTGTATTTCTTAAGGATATTCGGTTTCAGTGGGAGTTTGTATTTTGGGTGCATTAGACACATTTATTGTCCTTTTGGATACAGTTTAAAGTTAAAGTTATTTACAGCTGTAAGGTTTCAGGTTTATTATTTCTGAACTCGTTTGAGGATGATCTCACTAAAGTTGGACCAGTTGGAAATGGCACGTTGAAGATCACATTACATGTAATTTCCATGCTACACATCCATATTTGATCAATGTCATTCAGTTATGTCTATATTCGTGACCATTGATAGGTTTAGTTACGATTAATGTAGCGAAAGCCGCTTTGATCCTATGTTGATATAATTGATGGACCGGATTGTTTGGGGATGCATTCAGTAATGATAGCAAAATTTTGAGTACTCATAAGGTTATGATTGATACACAATTGTAAGGTTACACATATAGCCCAAGTGAGAGATTGTAAGGATTTTAATCAATCGTGTGGGCTTATATGTGAATTATTGTGTATTGAATAAAAGACTATCAATTTTGGTTAAGCCCATTTAAAGTGATCTAATAAGGATTTGGTATATTGGGCTTTAATGCATCTAATTAATGTATGGGCTTTTATGTGTAGATACCAGGCCATTACCTAATTCATGATGGGCCGGATTAGGTTAACTGGCAATTCAGTATATAAAGTCGGTTATGGTCCCTGAATCCTACGTACTGTTCATCTTGTCTGGCATCTCATCATCAGAGAGATAATAAGGACTACGTATTGATTTAGAAGATCCAAACACCGTAATCGTTCATCGTGAATCACGTTTGATTAAGGTACGCTTCCGCTTAAGTTATTTAATTCTTGATAATTCAGCATGATGATTTATTTTGGATCATAGATAAATAATTTATCTGTGATAAATTTTCTAACATGGAGGCAACCAAAAGCTATAAACGTTTTTAAGCGAGAAGAATGGAGATGACTGGAACCCAAGACATTGTATCTCTATACTCTAAATGGAGAGTAGCACGAGAAGAAGAAAGAGTTGCAAATTCACAAAATCAAAACTTGTGATGAAGAATAAATCTGTTCCTGGATAAAGATTTCACAAAATCGAACCACCACCCAATACCACAAACCACCGACCGCAACAACCAATTCGAGAAAAACTGCCCTCAGATCCCCCTTAACTCCAAACCCAAAATCAAATCCAAAAACAAAAAATAAACAAAGCCCAAACCCTTACCTCAACTTTCGGCCGCTTTAATCGAACTATGGCCGAAGTCGCACCCAAAGCCAACTTCGAGCCTCGGTTGCACAATTTAGCTGAACCATTCCACCTCTGACACACCCACACACTCATTCCCCATCGCCACCTTGTGGCCGTGGCGCCATCGCCCGCCTCACGGCCAACGATTTAGGGGATTGGAGAAGGGGCATCACTCTCCTCTCTTTGTCGTTATAGAGGAGAGAAATGAGAGTTTATTATTTTAAGTTTTGAATTTTGCAAAATTTTAATTTTTTAAAGTTTTATGTTAATTGTAATTTGGTCACTCAACTTTAAATAATATGAAATTAAACCCCAAAAATTTAGATGGCGTTCTGTTTGTATTTTATTTTGTATTTTCATTTTCGAAAATGTTTTGTTTTTTGTGTTTTCATTTTTGTTTTCAAATTTGCTGAAAACGCGTTTGGTTTGTCATTTCTGAAAACTGTTTTTGAAAATGAAAAATTGGAAAACACGTTCTGTTTGAAATTTTGCAGAACACTATTTAAACTATTTTTAATTAATTTGCTTGCAGAATACTACTAACTCCAACTCAAATTTCCTTTCACAATACACTAAAAATATAGTTACATGCAACACACTAATGTGAGCATTAAAAGTCTATATTAACACAGCTTGATCAGGTTCGGGACTTGAGAAAGCTCTACTTCTATTAAAATCCAGAAAATACAAGTTCTTTCAAAACCACCAGAGTCCATTTATCATTACATTTTTTGAAATATAACAACAAGAATTCTCATTTAATTTTTTTTTTTAATATTGATATTGAATTGAATAAAACTTTATTTAAACTAAGTTCCAAGTTAGGATAATTCTCAAAAAAAAAAAAAAAAAATTCTTTATTTAGGCTTAGTTCCAAGTTAGGATAATCCTAAATAAAAAAAATAAAAATTTTATATTAAGCTTAGTTCTAAGTTAAGATGATGATTAAAAAAAAAAAATTTCCCAAAACGCGTTTTCCGCATTTTGGACATTTTTTGTCGAAATACACACAAAACGCCCAAAACTATGTTTCGGGCGTTTTCCGTTTTGTGTACAAATTTTTTTTTTTGTTTTCCAAAATGTGTTTTCGAAAATGGTAAAGAGAACGCGTTTTTAGCGTTTTCGAAAATAAAAACAGAAAACGACCTCAAAACAGCAAAGAGAACAGGGGCTTAAGTATCGCAACATTTTTTAAAATAAAAACAGAAAACGACTTCAAAATAGCTTAGATTTTTGTAACGTTTGAAAAACGTTTCAAAAAATTAATTTGAGTGTTGCAAAAACTTCAACTTATGGCAACAATTTTTGAACATTGTAAAAGGGGATAAATCTCAAAAATATGAATCAAATGCAACATTGAATGACCGAATGTTTCCGTTGACCCCTTTTAGCAACATTTAATTACTGAATGTTGCCGTTTAAGTGTTGCAAAAGCTCCATTTTGTTGTAATGAGATAAGTGTTAGAAAAATAACTTATTACAAGAGTTGTAGACGAAATCATCAATCATCGAATGAAGAATCACGAACAAATAAGGAGACACCCACTTGAGATCTTGGAAATAATGGAAGAACACCAAATAAATGGAATCAAATAAGAGGCTTGATCACGTAATTAAACGTTGTCCTAAAAGTACATTTTCCCCCCTCTCGATCAAGATGCTAAAGGGTTTGATAGCAAATAGCTTTAGCCGGTTAATCAAACCTAAAAATCAAGTATTTATCAAGCAAAAAGAACACTTAGAAAAGGAATAAGAACAAATAGGTGCAAAAAAAAGTCAAAAGATGCCCAAACATGTCAAAAAGTGCGAAAAATCAAACAATAAAATAGTCAGAAATTAACCTTGCGCGGTCCCGTGGTTATATTTTGAGCGGCCTCGCGGTTATCACCTTTATTTATTTTTTGACGTTTTCACGCATGCGACGTGTGACCGTACATGTTTTGTACTGCGCGGTTCTACCTTTGACTATCTTTTTCACTTGTTTTCATGTTGATATATATCCAAAATAATTCTTCAATCCATTTCAATGGATTATTTTTTTCATAATCAATATTTGAACAACATAGTGGAATTAAAATTCCAACAATAAGTTCAATTAACGACAAAACAATGGACTCCAAAACTTAAAAAAGTAAAAACTATTCTCTCATAAAGTGATGCATTAAATCAGATGATCTCAGTCGTTCTCGATCTTGACAATCTTGCGAAGCTAGTTAGTCAATTGTTGTGTCGACGAACCTCCTCCATCGTGTGGGACGGTGTCAATCGAGTCATCTCCCAAGTTGCAAACAAAACGCTTTGCATTGCAGGTGTCTTTATCGGAGTGCTAACTTCATTGTCATCAAAGAAATATTGCAATAATTTAGTATAGCATCATGAATGGCTTTGTTGGATGTAGAGATACTCAACTCAACAAAAATTGAACCCCATGGTTGAAAAAGGTATTTTGTACCTTAGTTTCAGCATCAATTGTTTTCTCATAGCATGAAAGGAAATTTGAGTCTTGTTGAAATACCAATAATATAATATGGTACATAAACTCATTTGACAAATTAAGTTTGAGAAAACACTTATAACATGATTTTCAATATAATTATTTATCTAGTAGTTCTCAATAAGGCCAGGGTTATCTGTGAGCCTCAGTACAGTTTAAATAGTTCATCAGATCTTTGATTTGGACCTTAAAAATCAACCTCATAATTCCCACAATTGCTTCCTCTTTTATTAGGGCATTTCCTACAACTTAAATACCATCAATCCTTTTCTGACTCAAAAGTCCACAATTTGATACAACAACAACAACAACAATATTAATATTAATAACCATCCAATCAAAAAAATAATAATAATAACCCAACTAGTACTATAAAAATAATAAAATTAGTATTATAGTAATAAAAACCAAGTTTGTGGGTTTTCATCAACTGAAAACAACATACCTTCTCCTGAGATCCTCGACCTCAGGTGATGTGATCCCAGTCGGGGAATCTCGTCGAAAACGCGGAATAACGAAATTTAAAACCTAGGAAAGATCTAGATCAGGTTTGACGCGAAAAATAAACAAGAATTAAAATACTGGAAAGATAAAATTGACAATAGGACATTGACCCAAGATTCACAACGCAAGAAATTGACGATGCGGAATCGAGATCCAAGGTTTTCGAAACATCACAAGGACTTGTCAATTTCCTTGATAAGATTCTAAATTGGAAACGCCGCAAATATTCTCGCGAATAATTGATAAGTTCAACGCCACAAATATTTTCACAATATTTGATAAGTTGGATTTGTTCTCGAAGAACACCAAAGGGACTCCTCAACCTTTCAATTGGAGAAAACTTTCTCAACTTTATTCATAAACTCAAACTTAACTTTTACAATGAATGGAAAGAAGTATAAATAAGCAAAATAACCTAGCATCTAATTTACTCAAAATAGAATTCTAATTAGACTAAAATTCTAAAATAGGAAAATAACCTAAAAACCAAAAAAAGGAATAAAATAATTAAAAATCCGGAAAATCTGGCCGCTACTCAATTACGGCCGTGAATAATTCTTTTACGGCCGTAATGGCCTTTCTGATTAAAATTGTGTCATCGATTACGGCCGTGACGAATCTCTTACGGCCGTGAAATGCTCCTTTTACGGCCGTAACTTCCAGGCTTACGGCCGTAAGTATCGTTCTGCTTAATTTCTGTCTTTTCCTTCGATAATTTGTTACGGCCGTGATAGTAAGTGTTACGTCCGTGAATATATGTATTACAACCGTGAAGATCCTCTTTTATGGCCGTAAGGTATTTTCAGCCCAAATTACTTCTTTTTCTTGATTCGGCTCGATCCGTCCCTCTTCTCGGCTCGACCCCAACACGGAACTTGCTCCGTTTTGCACGTAGATCACTATCATATTGCCGATGGCTCGGCTTCGCCCTTCGATGCCTTGTTCGGATCACATCATACTCCCTCTCTTGAAAAGGATTCGACCTCGAATCCAATTTTTGTCGGCTTTTCAAACTCCTTCTGCTTTTCTGGGCTTGATGATCTTGTTTAAGCTTCGTGCGATCTTTTAGACTTTTGGGCTGCCATTTTTCTCCTTCGACTTTTTGGGCGGCTCATTTGTGCCAACAAGTTTCTTTCCGGTTTTAAGCTCATGGTTTGACTTCGGTACCTGTAAAACAGATTTCAAAGAACTGGGGAGGGGTGTGTTAGCGTGAGTAAGTGCAAATAGATTCATTTTTGTGGTAGACTCTCTTTTCTTTTGCTTTTTGCACTCAGTCTCTCCTTTTTCTGAAGTTTGAACCTCAACCATCTTTTCTTTATTTTTCACTCCCTCTCCTTTTTCTGAGGTCGTGGCCACAACTCTCTTTTCTTTAATTTCCACTCCCTCTCCTTTTTCTGAGGTCTTGACCTCAACTCTCTTATTTTTCCCCTCAAACTCACTTTTTACTTTCAATTGATCTTTCAGGGCTTCAGTTGGAGATAGTGGCATTAGAGTAAACTTTTCCCCCCTTTTACCAAGCTGTATCTATTCGTATACCCATCATGTAGCACAGCCCTTTCATGTTGCCAAGGTCCCCCCAACAATATGTGACTAATTTGCATTGGCACCACGTCACAAATTACCTCATCCGAATACCCACCAAAAGAAAATGTCACCAAGGCCTGTCTCTTCACCTTAACTTCCCCTGACTCAGTCAACCATTGTAATTTATAAGGTGTTGGATGTTTCGTTAAAGGTAAGCCTAATTTTTCCACCAACATTGTACTAACTACATTAGTACAACTTCCCCCGTCAATCACCATGCTACAAACTTTTTCATCCACTAAGCATCTAGTGCGAAAAATATTATCCTTCTGCCCTTCCACATTATCCAAAACATTCACCTTACGCCTAACGCTAAGAGCATGCCTATCAATAATTGACTTATCCACCACAACACTTTTAGCCCCTTCACTATCACACCTAACCTTCTTACGTGGACAATCAAGTGCAATGTGACCCCGTTCCAAACATTTAAAGCACTTAACATTTTTATCCTTAAGAGGCTTGGAATCAGAAATATTTTTACCTTTGGTTGTCGGTTCCTCCCTCCTTTTGTGAACATGATCACTACTCTCCCGTTTTGACGTCACTTTTTGCTTCAATGGCCTTTCATCATCCACACCAACCTCACGTCTATTACCTCTCCTAACCCGAGAACCATCATGAGATTGATCCCGAGGTCGTTGTTCACGTTCTGCACCTCGATTCTCCACCTGTACGATAAACCTCTCAAATTGTGCCCTCATTGCTGCAATATCACCATTACCCTGTTCATCCTTTCTATTCACACCCCTGGGCTGTTTCCTGTCTCCAACAGAAGATGAAGATGTGGAAACCTCTATATCAGACATTTTTACGACACGAATAAGGAAATTCGGAATATTTGGAGAATATTTGGGAATTTTCGGATTTTTTTTAATCTGCCAGAGAGTTTGACTACGAGTATGCCAGAAAAAAACGGAACTGGATTTGGACGAAAAACGAAGAAAAAAAACACTTTTGAATTTTTGGGACTGACTCTTATGGATCAAAATGGAAAAATTTACGACTGACACGAAGAACGCGAAGAACACGAAAAAAATCAAGAAACACAAGAATCTGAAATAGATCCAAGCTCTGATACCAGATGATGTGATCCCAGTCGGGGAATCTCGTCGAAAACGCGGAATAACGAAATTTAAAACCTAGGAAAGATCTAGATCAGATTTGACGCGAAAAATAAACAAGAATTAAAATACTGGAAAGATAAAATTGACGATAGGACCTTGACCCAAGATTCACGACGCAAGAAATTGACGATGCGGAATCGAGATCCAAGGTTTTCGAAACACCACAAGGACTTGTCAATTTCCTTGATAAGATTCTAAATTGGAAACGCCACAAATATTCTCGCGAATAATTGATAAGTTCAACGCTACAAATATTTTCACAATATTTGATAAGTTGGATTTGTTCTCGAAGAACACCAAAGGGACTCCTCAACCTTTCAATTGGAGAAAACTTTCTCAACTTTATTCATAAACTCAAACTTAACTTTTACAATGAATGGAAAGAAGTATAAATAAACAAAAAAACCTAGCATCTAATTTACTCAAAATAGAATTCTAATTAGACTAAAATTCTAAAATAGGAAAATAACCTAAAAACCAAAAAAAGGAATAAAATAATTAAAAATCCGGAAAATCTGGCCGCTACTCAATTACGGCCGTGAATAATTCTTTTACGGCCGTAATGGCCTTTCTGATTAAAATTGTGTCATCGATTACGGCCGTGACGAATCTCTTACGGCCGTGACGAATCTTTTACGGCCGTGAAATGCTCCTTTTACGGCCGTAACTTCCAGGATTACGGCCGTAAGTATCGTTCTGCTTAATTTCTGCCTTTTCCTTCGATAATTTATTACGGCCGTGATAGTAAGTGTTACGGCCGTGAATATATGTATTACGGCCGTGAAGATCCTCTTTTACGGCCGTAAGGTATTTTCTGCCCAAATTACTTCTTTTTCTTGATTCGGCTCGATCCGTCCCTCTTCTCGGCTCGACCCCAACACGGAACTTGCTCCATTTTGCACGTAGATCACTATCATATTGCCGATGGCTCGGCTTCGCCCTTCGATGCCTTGTCCGGATCACATCATACTCCCTCTCTTGAAAAGGATTCGACCTCGAATCCAATTTTGGTCGGCTTTTCAAACTCCTTCTGCTTTTCTGGGCTTGATGATCTTGTTTAAACTTCGTGCGATCTTTTAGACTTTTGGGCTGCCATTTTTCTCCTTCAACTTTCTCGGCTTTTTGGGCTGCTCATTTGTACCAACAAGTTTCTTTCCGGTTTTAAGCTCATGGTTTGACTTCGGTACCTGTAAAACAGATTTCAAAGAACTGGGGAGGGGTGTGTTAGCGTGAGTAAGTGCAAATAGATTCATTTTTGTGGTAGACTCTCTTTTCTTTTGCTTTTTGCACTCAGTCTCTCCTTTTTCTGAAGTTTGAACCTCAACCCTCTTTTCTTTATTTTTCACTCTCTCTCCTTTTTCTGAGGTCGTGGCCACAACTCTCTTATCTTTAATTTCCACTCCCTCTCCTTTTTCTGAGGTCGTGGCCTCAACTCTCTTATTTTTCCCCTCAAACTCAATTTTTACTTTCAATTGATCTTTCAGGGCTTCAGTTGGAGATAGTGGCATTAGAGTAAACTTTTCCCCCCTTTTACCAAGCTGTATCTATTCGTATACCCATCATGTAGCACAGCCCTTTCATGTTGCCAAGGTCCCCCCAACAATATGTGACTAATTTGCATTGGCACCACGTCACAAATTACCTCATCCGAATACCCACCAAAAGAAAATGTCACCAAGGCCTGTCTCTTCACCTTAACTTCCCCTGACTCAGTCAACCATTGTAATTTATAAGGTGTTGGATGTTTCGTTAAAGGTAAGCCTAATTTTTCCACCAACATTGTACTAACTACATTAGTACAACTGAAGTTGTTTGATCATAAATAAATTACCCATGCTGCAAGTCCTCCAACACAAGATCTATTGATTTGTTTCTGTCTTCGAGGATTTCCGGACCTAAGCAGTGTCCTTAGCAATGATGACCTTTGTTATTGTCTACACAATATGAAAGATCGAAAGAAGAAAACAATTAAAAATCACAAAAGTATATTAGAAAGTATAAAAATTAAAGTATGACAAATAATTTAAAAAGATAATACCAAACAGTCGCGTAGTATCAAGTTTCTCTTCTCCAAATATATCGCTAAATGATCTCAAAAAATAAATTGATCTTGGGAATGTGGCATTAGGGACCTCATTCACATGCGTTGTCTTCATGAAATTTGACTTGAACAGATGAGTGATTGTCTTGAACTTCATTAAGTTTTTCTAGGCAACAATATTCTGCATCACATAGGCCAAGTTTTCACATATTTTATTCAAGAATATAGGGACCAGTGATTTCTTGATCATTGCATGCATCCTTGTGCCAATTCACGACCTGAACGGGGTTGAAGTGCTCAACCAGTAGTCGTGGGTTGTGGGTACAGTAACAGCTTTCTTCACTTCTTCAAACTCCAATTGGATCCATCCGTTGGTTAGTGGTTACTGCCTTTATATGTGACTAGAATATGTACCCGTGTGATGCACGGATGACATTATTGTTATGTTTCTTTGCAGTGGAAAATGTTAATGAACAAATTGACATAATAAAGTTATGAACTTAAAGAAATTAAATTCGATATTGATAATCAATATTCAAATTTAATAGGTTGACAAAATCAAACTAAATTTTGGAAAACTTCTTTAAAAACAACATTTGTAGTGAAATTTGTTGGATACTCCTTATCAGAAATTAGTATCTTTAGCCCATCAGGATTAGTAACCCGAGACATTGCAACGTATAGTTGTCCATGATTGAATACTGATATTTTCAATAGTTAGATCGTTTTTGTACAATTTGTATAATGAGTTAATTTTGTACAATTTGCACATCTAATTGAAGTTTATATCTATAATTAAAAAGTAAAATGACACATCTCCTATAATATTAATGAATCATAATATCAAAGCGAAAATCACAATACATATAATATCGTCATATTACCTTGGAGTTCTCTCAACAACATATATGTCACATTTCTCACAATAGAATCGATAAATTTTTGTAAAAATTTAAAAATTTAATGCTTATAAGTAAATAACACAAATACAAATGCATAAAAATAATATTATATCATAATAACTATTAAAATTTTACAGACGTAATATAATGTCAACAAATTAATGAATTTAGGTGAACGTTAGACAATTTCTCTTGCTCACACACCATCTCGTGCAACGCACGGATGACATTATCATTATGTTTGTTTGCAGTGAGAAGTATAAATTAGCAAAGACATTTCTAAACCAAATGCAAAGTTCAGATTTTATTTTTGTAAAAAATTAATGCTTATAAGTAAATAACACAAATACAAATGCATAAAAATAATATTATATCATAATAACTATTAAAATTTTACAGACGTAATATAATGTCAACAAATTAATGAATTTAGGTGAACGTTAGACAATTTCTCTTGCTCAGACACCATCTCGTGCAACGCACGGATGACATTATCATTAAGTTTGTTTGAAGTGAGAAGTATCAATTAGAAAAGACATTTCTAAACCAGATGCAAATTTCAGATTTTTTGCATGTGGAAAAAAGCACAAAAAAAAGGCTAGGCTGTCATCTATTTTATTATGCCACCTTCCTTATTTTCCCATTAATAAAATTAATTCATAAAAGATATAAGATATCATAATCGGATATATGTCTAGAGAACATTTCTCTTAATAATAATAAGCTCACAATTCCGTTGTACTTAAATAAGGCTTTATGCATTTTGAAAGTCACAACATTATAGTCAAGTGAATTTTATTAACAATCTCGTGTTATCTACTAAAATAAGTTGCTCACGTGCAAAAGAAACAATGATATAAGAGTTTTGAAAGTCATAACATTATAGTAAAAAAAACTATTGTGGAGAAATAGCACGTAAGTGTACTCTACTTCAAACACTTTAATAAAGTGAGTTCATTCTGTGAAGCAACACAAAGGTCAAAGGTACCAACTTTTTAAACAATAAACATAGTTATAATCATTAATAACATACATTCATTTAAGTTAGTCAATAATTTCTACATTAATTAAATCAACACGAGTAACCCAGCTTGATTTAATTATCTAAGCAACTTTATAAAGTAAGATACAAAATAACAGAAGCTTTTTTTATGGCATTCCTGAGCTAGGGAGGTTAATAACTATCTGTACCATAGATAAAACAAATTATTGAAATAAAAAACATGAGATTGTTAAATGAAAACTATATTCCCTAATACCTCCATAACATTAGGTTGTCCTAGGATCAGCCTAAGTGGATTTCAAACATATTGCATTATGAGACTTTCATATGTGAGCTACAAAGGGGGAACTTGTATCCTGTGCGGGAGCTAGATTTGAAATTATATATGGGAACTTCATCAACCTAATTCCCTGCTTTCAGATCTTGAATATTCTTCAGCAAGGTAACATAACTTCTCAAGCATGAGTCTGTTTGATAAACATAGCAAGACTAGTAATTATTCACATTCGGTGCATAAAAATGGAGGATATTTTGCAGACTGAATATGTAATTTTACATAAATTGTAGGATAAATATAGTCAATTATAGAGGGGTGGAGCACTATTAAAGATCAATACTTGAAATTAGACATAGTAGGAAAAATTCAAGTCGGTCTTTCAGCTTTATGAAAAGATAAAACCTTGCAACGAATAACAATTTCTAGCAGAATTCAAACACAATCATCATAGCGAACTCCCTTAAAAAGTGGTAAAAAACAAAGAACCAAAAGAATAAAAATAGCCATCAATAACAAAAGAAAGTACTATATGAAAATGAAGCTGCTGAGTTACCGCTTACCATAATAGATGAAGAACATTTGGCAAGAAATTTTCATTTGTTAGCCTCCTCCGTCATAGATGCGTCCGCCACTAAATTCATTGTACCCAAAAACCATTTGAATGTGAACAAATTTCATATAACTAACAGAAATACATTACCTGTTGAATTTACTGAATACCCAACTTCAATGAAATGATGAATAATAAAATACAATAAAATTATTTACAATACATTTCTGATAAAGAATGAAGATAAGGAAAGAGAATCTTTTACCATTCACAAACCTATCAAAAGAACCCAATTTCCAGCGGCCATATTCCTGACATCCATTTTAATGAATTTGCTGCAGCTTAAAACTGGTACGGTTAGGACCTAAAATCAACTTTTACCTATTTTTGAAATCCATCAAGAAATAAATTGCCAAGAGAGTTCCAGGGGATTCAGGACCTTAAATTTGAAATCCACCCCACCCGTTCCAAATAAATACCATTAATAAGCCAATAATCAGCGTTTATCTTGATGAAGTACATGATGCAAAGCAGAGGTACAAGTCTTCATCAAGTTACACGCAATGACTTTTTTTTTTTTTTTTTTTCATTTTGAAAAAGAGGAGACCAAATTTCAAACCTGGACCTCATTAACAAAGATAAGAAAAGATTGAAATGAGAATAAAGCTTTCCAGAAAGACGGAAGAACAGAGGTGCACAACAATTGCAGATAAACATAGTCGCTGATCAAGTATGGAATACCTGTCTACAGTAGAAGGATGGTCCTTCAATAATATTTTCTGCTCCAGTTCTAGTTCTACGTCAAGCAAGAAAGTGCTTTGCTTTCAATGCTCTAGTAGTGAACCTAAAAGTTGGGATAGATGGAAAATTTGATTTAAAATATGACAAATCTATGACAAAAAAGTAGCACCTACTGTCATTATGAATGCAAGCTTAACCTCAATATCTAGCAAGAACAACCAAGAAGCAACAAAAGAACAACTATTACTTCTTCGAGTTGCCTTCAGAAAAACTATTTCACAGTTGATGGCTTTAACATTTAAAGGGTATATTTCCAAACTATGAAAGAATGTAAGGAACAAATCAAAAAAATGCACTTCACTCATATTTATATATAAAATATTCATTAAAAAAAATCTCAGTACATTTTTCCATAAATTACATCTAAAATTCTAAACTATACCCTTTCGTGCATGCATAATTCCCATTATCCTGCAACATGAAAAATGCCTCTTTCCCATCATGCACCATCTACAAAAATCAAAGCCGAATAAATAAATAGATAAATAAGACAGAGAAAAAATGCATATTGACTGTTAGAGAGAACCCAAAATTCAGCGTCGCTTATACATAGAGAACTTCCCCAGGCCTTATTTCAGATTTGAATCTGTATCAGGTTTTGGCTCGGTATCTTCAAGTTTCGTAGACAAAAACACAGCTTTTCCATCAGAAAGTGAAATTGAAGTCCGTACTTGGTCATTTCTCTCCACCAAAACTTTATTTCTTGGTGATGGAGTGAACTTGGAGACTGCAGAAATCGTTGGAGATATGAAATTCTTGGAGCCCGAACCGGCCTGTTGGATTTTTACTGCCGAGCTTCTTCTTGCAAAATCTGAAAGATTCAATAACAAAACTCAATAAAAAAAATCTTAGAAGAAAACCTATGCACCTGAAGGGCTATTTACAGGGGTACTGGGATAAAATTTTCTCGGATTCGTGTGAATAGATGGTCGAGAATAAGGGTTTCCCATGAAACTCCTTCTGGGCTCGAGAAAAGAAAATCTCCTTGTGCAAGGAATGAAAATATTGAAGCAGAAATTATGATTCTACGAAGATCTTGATACTGATTTGATGAAGATAATGAATGTGGATTTCTTGAGAAGGAGAAAAAGTTACCACAGATGAAGGAGAAGGAGAAAATTGCTGCTCTCAGAGAAAAAACTTCAACCCTAATTTTTTACTGTACGAAAATGAGGTAATCATAGCACAATTCTTTACAATTTCTTTGTTTTTTCCCTTTTATTGAGCAGGAGTTTTGGGTGGGAAACTCATTTCCAACTTTCCTACTTTTATATATTAAAATAGATTGTGAACTTGTGATTTGTGATTTTTAATTCAGCCGTTTGGAGTAAATTCATGAGCATCTTCTTCCCTCCCATAAGCCAGATGACTATTTTCTTTCTCAAAGATGTGGTGCCATTAACCTTTCCGAATGATTTACAGATTTCCCTGCAACTATGCATGTCAAAAGCAGTGCTCCTTCCCCTATCAATTAGTACAGGTCATTCAATTTCTTTATCGAATTTTGCATTCAAAGTAGAAAAGTGTCAAAAAATTGGATGCAAAATAGAGAAGAATAGGATAAAGGACAAAGGAATGTTGGAAGAAGAGGAAGACAGAGGAGAAAAAAATAGAGGAAGAAGATGAAACCTAAGAATAGTAACCTCGGTTTTCAGCTGGAGATATTTCGCATTCTTGTGGGGAATTAATTTCCTATCTCGGCTAAAATGTGATGTGAAAGAAAGTTTATTGTTTATAGAGTTGATTTATGGTTATGTTAAGATTCAATCCAGAGATAAAGGGAATGTATTAATTATGCTCATTTAAAATGAAAATGGCAGAATATATGTTAAACACGTATCCTACGGTCGGATTTCATCGCGGGAAGTGGTATACTAGTATAGTTAGTAACATGTCATGCTAAAGAATTGTGCATATAATATAAACACAATTAACTAAATGGTCACTGAAATATCTAAAGAACATATATAACCAGAAAATTCATGTTAAACACGTAAAACTAACAAATGCAGGGTGGCTTAGAAAAGTGTACACTCAATTCTTCAATAGGGTAGATTCCCTATCACGGAAGTCTCCTTCTGTGATTGGGTTTCTTTCACCTAGTGGTGTGTGGTTTTTCTGTTAGATTTCCGCCATAATGCAGCAGATTGTTTCTTTTGTTATTCTCTTCTTTAACGTCTATCTCAACTTTTCTTCAATCTCGGTTGTGTCTCTAGTTTCCATTATGATCTTTAGTGTTTGGAATTTCAAATAATTGAGGACTAGAGATAATAAATGAGGAATTTAAGGATTTAGTTTCTAATTATTGAGATTTTAAGGACTAAATCTTATTATATATGAATGTTTTGGGACTTGGGCTGGTTATTACACTTAATTTTCACACCCTTGTTTGATACTCATTAAAATTTTCTCTTTTTTTTAAAGTATTCAATTTCAACCATCCATAAAAAGTCAAGCCACAATATTTGACTTTTCAACCAAATTTTAACCATCTATTCTCCTAAAAATCTTTATTCATTTAAAAAAAATTCTTTTTAAATAACATCAAATACACTTAATAAGTATTAGAGACGCCACTTTCCCATATTTTCAGTGGGCTATTGGCAGAACTCGAGAGAAATGGAGGAAAAACAAAGGGGAAAGAAAGAAGAAAAAGAAAATGGAGAAAATGAAGGGCTTGGCTCGATTTTCATATACAATTCGATTTTGAGGTAAGCAAGCAAGCAAGTTATTAAAGGATATTTTATGTTATATTGTTTAGGGTTGAAGTTGAGATAAATGAGAAATAGAAGTGAAGTGGGGTTATAAAGTATAGTCCCAATCTTTGATTTTATCATGTTTATATAATGTCAAATATTTAATTTAAGGAATAAAGTTCAATTTCTCCATTTCTAAGTTATTTTCGAGTTTATGCACTCAAATTTGTTATTTCGAAATTTTGGACAGTGAACTGGTACTTTTGGCAATGGTTTTATAGACAAATTTTCGTATACAAAGATTGGTGACAAATTCCAAGATATCAAAATTATAGTGCCTAGATTTGAGTGGAAATCAATTAAGTCTAAGTATTGGGGATTAAGTATTAGAATAATTCAAGAAGGGGGGTTTTTACGTTATAGTGATTTTGATTCAAATTATGAAGTTGGAAATTAAAGATATCTAGTTTTTATTAGTTAAATCTTATTTCTAATGGTAGAAATAATGCATGAGGTAGTCGAGACATTATAAATATTATTTGAAGGTGAAGAGATGACAATATTGAAGTTGAGTACAGATGGATCTACAACTTGGTGAGTGGAAAATACTTTCTTAAGAAAATATGTATTTGTTTAATGTATATCAGTTCTAAAAGCTTTATGAAATATTTATTTATTATAGTACTTGTATATAATTATATAAATTGCAGAACTTGATTATTTTCAAGTTATTTTCTAGTATTGATGTTACAATATGATTTTAAGAATAAATTGAAGTTATATTATAAGGAGCTCTTTTTAAAACTAGAATCAGTTCATTTAAGGTCTCATTGACATCATACCAGCATCAGATATCCCAGTATATTTAAATTATTTTAAAAACCACCAGAAAGTACCCAGATGAATTTACCCGCTCTGCACTGATATGAATTCGTTTCCACGGTGTATGACCAGATATGTTATTTTACCCACTCTGCACTTGTGTGAATTCGTTTCCATAGCGTATGACATATATATTATTTTACCCACTATGCAATTGTGAGAATTCGTTTCCACGGTATAAGACCAGATTATCAGAGGTCTTTAGGACCCACTCTTGTACACACATAGCTTTTGGGCCGTGTAGTAGGGTGCTTAGCCTTTGGGGCATATCTGCGCGCGTATGAGCAGAATTATAGAAATTCAGAATCACAGAATTACAGAATCTCAAAATTTCAGAATTATCAGATTATGGGTACCTTTGGTGTGATTTTTCAGTATTTATACAGTTTATCAGAATTTAAGATTTCGGAATTGAGTTTTCAGTTTACAGAATAAAGGATTCATCTTATAGTATTGTAAAATGATATTTTTATTCAGAATTTCATTGATATAAGATTACTTACACTCATATGCTTTACAATTGCTTATTTAGAATAAAGAGTAAAGAATTTTATTATCCTAACTGTTTCAGTTTTAGAAGAAATTATCATATCTTTGAATTTCTTAAAGTTAAAGTAGTCAGATATTTCAGTAAATATTTATAAATGAGAAAATATACTTAATTATGAAATGTCCACTCACTGAGTTACAAACTCATATATTTTCCCATATATTGTTATGGAATGCAGGTGAATGTGAATTAAGAAGCATTTGGGGTTTGTTGATCTGCCAGTCAAGCCACAAATATAATAAGATTGTATGATTTAATTGATTTAAGTATCTAAGATTATGGGTTCACTGCAATTTCATGATTTTATATTCATTTAGGATGTACTGTAAATTATATTAAAATGATCGAGTTGGTTATACTTAGTTGGTTATTATGTGTTAGAGGAATATGTGGTTCCCACTATTTATGGGATATATGTACGTTTGAAAATTTTGATGCTATTCAGGTGATTTTAGTCTAATTTATAGGAAAGATCATGTCCGATTTTTAGTAAATTCATTAAATTAAAAGAAAAGTCAAGGTTGCTTTGGTAGTGGGTCCAACATCTAGTTGACACCTGCTATCGACATAAAACATGTTTCAGGTCTTGTAGGATGATTTTGGACGGATCGTGACACTGTATCC
Source organism: Ligustrum vulgare (assembly GCA_963555705.1). Lineage (NCBI taxonomy): Eukaryota > Viridiplantae > Streptophyta > Magnoliopsida > Lamiales > Oleaceae > Ligustrum > Ligustrum vulgare. Next base: position 35,353,162 of record OY743183.1, on the reverse strand, counting down.
CAACTGGAGCTGGGGAGGTACGTGACATGAATTTTCATCTTGTACCATTTTGGATCCACTTGCTTAATGTTTTGGATCCACTCGTTTAATGTTCCTTTGGTTTGTTCCACCATATGGGTATTACATTCAGGGACGTAGCCAGGATTTCAACGTTGCAGGGACGAATATCCGGGGGTAGAGGGGGGCGGCCCCCCCTCCCAATCTCCGTCTCTGATTACATCCCTAGGGAGGATGCTGGGAAAGGTGGAACGGATAGATCTAGAAGGCTCACTACCCAGATTGAGGATCATGGTAGATATTTCAAAACCGATTTTTCGAGGATTGAAGGCATACATTGAAGCACTGGACAAGGAGTTTATTTGTCCTCTAAAATATGAGAAATTACTAGACTTTGGTTTCTTCTGCGGAACGTTGACATCGTGTTTGTAAGTGATCCCATGTTTCATAGATTGGTGAACCTGAGGGTGGATTTAAATATGGGGATTGGCTTCGGGTTTCTTCACCATATTTCAAAAGAGGCGGAGGAGGCAGATTTTTTCGTGAGCATAACTCACACTAGACACATCATACGGGACAGTCTATGGGCAACCAGGAACCTAGTATGGAAAATACAGGGAACGCAAAGTTGAATCAGATTAGTTCTGGTACTGGGGAAATCAAACTATGAATGTAAGCAATGATCAACCCCACGGCGAACCAGGTGATGGACAGTCTTCTTCTATAGGTGAGGGTATTGATTCATTTTTTGAAGAATCACCTAACTTGAATCGATGTGAACATCAGCAGCATGTTCGAAGTGAAATAGATTGAGTGGATTGTACTCGTGGTATGAAATTAGTTGAAAGGAAAAAATGGAAGAGAATTGACAAATTAGGGGTTCGTGCTTCGACTGCTAGACCAATAGGCCTTGTTATTCATTCTCTCTCGATGGCTTTAGCACACGTAAATTTTGCCATTAATTCCAAAAGTTACGGTTCTAAATGAAAATTACCACAATATATTTCGTTGTTGATTGTTAAAATTACTATTTGATTTATCTGTCAATTTCCCCCCGGTTTAGTTCTTGTCTGAAACTAAACTATTTGGTGAAAGGGAAATGAACACAACATATTCTTTAGGTTTTGACAATAATTTTGTAGTTAATTGTGAGGGGCTAGTGGTGGATTGATGTTGCTTTGGAATGACGATTTGGATGTAACCATTAAATATTATTTTGTAGGACATGTGGATACCCTGGTTAATGGATCAGATGGGATTATTTGGCGTTTTACATGTTTCTATGGCAATTCAATTTTGAATGAAAGAATACACTCTTGAGATCTATTACGAAGATTATTTGGTACCTCTGCTTTTCAGCGGATTTGTGGTGGGGATTTCAACGAAACTATCTTGCTATCCGAATGCATGGGTGGAGGTGTGCAGCCTACTCCGACATCGATTAACTTTCAGGATGTGATTAATGATTGTGGGCTGATGGACTTGGGTTTCAAAGGACCTAATTTTACATGGAACAATAAACGTGATGGTGATGCAAATATTAAGGCAATGCTTGATCGAGTATTATGTTGTGAATGGTGGCGAGGGATTTTCTTGATGGACCTTTCTCATCATCTGATCATCGACCCTTACTCTTATCTTCACCCATGATTGGATCATTCTTTTCTAGGGAACCCTGCAAACCATCTTTTCGCCTTGAGCCATATTGGATAAAAGAACTGGAATGCCATGATATTTTTGAAAATGCTTAGAACTCTTCTGGGGATGATCGGGTGACTGCATCTACTCCTTTCTTTAATCTTAATCGATGTTTGTCAGCATGTCGCGGAATGCTATAGAGTTGGGAAATCGTACCTTTTGGTAATTGGAGACATGAGTTAAAATTGAAACGAGATCGACTGGAATTTCTTTACAATTGCAATGCACTAGGTTACATGGAAGGAGAAATTGGTAGTTTGGAATTAAAAGAAGAGAATTTTTGTGACTGGCTTAAAGAGGGCGATAAGATTACCAAATTCTTCCATATGAATGCAAATTCAAGAAAGAGAAAAAATACAATCCAAAAGTAGAAAAATGCTCAGGGGGAGTGGATTGATCAGGAGAAAAAATTTGTCCATGAAATTCAAAGTTATTTTTCTACTTTATTTCACAGTGACAGACATTCAGCTGTTGGCATTGAGCGTGGGGTTTCAGGGGTGAATTCCAAGATTTTTGATGAGGAATTTAATATGTTACAGAGGCCTTTCTCCAAGGAGGAAATCACCTCAGTTGTGATGGGAATGAGTCCAAATAAGGCACTGGGTGTTGACGGATACCATGCCCTTTTTTCCAAAAACATTGGGAAATATGGCAAGGAAATATTACCAGATCATGTCTTGCAGTCCTAAAAAGTAGAAAATCAGTTCGCGAGATAAATAAGATGACAATTGTGCTTATTCCAAAAACTAAAAGCCCGGAGCAAATTTCAGATTACAGGCCTGTCTTGTTGTGTAAGGAAAAATTAAAGCCACGGTCCCAATTTTATTTTATTTATTTATTTATTTTTGCAGACTTTACCCAAACCTTCACTTTGTACCACAGTCCTACACGTTTAATTTAGTAGCAGGAGAAGGACAAGTGGGTGAAAAACATCCAAAATCGTGTTAGTTGACTTAAAATTTGATTTTGACCAGATCTAGGAAGGGCAATATAATAACTTTGTATTTTCATATAATCTAATTCAAATAATTAAATCAAAAAACAAAACAAAATAAAAAAAACTATTCATCTTCTTCCCAATCCCACCCCCACCCCCACTGCCACCTCCACCGACCACCACAGTTTGCCACAATCACCATCACCAACCACAGCCACCTGCCGCAACCACCAGCCCAACAACAAACAAAACCACTCACAAAAGTATCCAAAAAATTCATTCACAAAATTAGCCACCAGCCCATCACCAAACAAAACTATCTACAAAATTCCCCTCCAACTACTCACAGCTCTTGGGCAAAAATAGTTCAGATCCATGCTAAGCTGACGACAAAAAATTCATTCCCAAGGGTAAACTCTACTAGACTGGCTGAGAGGTGCATCGGCACCGTGGCATTCCACATTACCAGACCAACAGTCCGCATTAGTACAAGAACCTGATTCGGATCTGTTGAATGTGAAGTCGGTTCTGCCCCCTGTCCTAGTTATCAAACAAATCTATTGTTAATTTCATTGGAATGTTCATTGGAATGTAAGCTGATTTCGAACTTAAGGTGAATTTCAATGGTGGTTGGTGTTGATTTGGACTGGGGGTGGGGGTGGGGGTGGGGGTGGAGGTGGAGGTGGGGGTAGGGGTGGGAAGAAGATGAATAATATTGTGGATGGTTTTGTTTGGTGGTGGGCTGGTGGCAGGTGGCGGTGGTTGGCGGTGGCGATTGTGGCAGACGACTGTGGTTGGTGGAGGTGGAGGTGGTGATGGGGGTGGGGTTGGGATTGGGAAGAAGATGAATATGTTTTGTTTGTTTGTTTATTTTCTTTTTTATTTAATTATTTGAATTAGTTTATATGAAAATACAAAATTACTATATTGCCCTTCCTAGATCTGGTCAAAATCAAATTTTAAGTCAACTAACAGAATCTTGGATGTTTTCCATCCACTTGTCCTTCTCCCGCTATTAAATTTAACGTTTGGGACTGTAGGTGGCACAAAGTGAAGGCCAAGTAAAGTTTGCAAAAAAAAAAAGGTTTGGGACTGTGGCTGCAATTTTCTCGTTGTGTAATGTCCTATTTATGATTATTTTGAAGTGTCTGGCTAACCGACTAAAGGGGGTGCTACCAAATGTGATTTGTGGTAAGTAATCAGCTTTTGTTCCAGGAAGACTTATCACATATAATGCAATTGTTGCCTTCGAACTCCTCAATTCCATGGGATTGCGGTGCAATGCTAGCAAGTTAGATATGAGAAAAGCTTATGATAGAGTAGAGTGGGATTTTATTCAAGCTGTGATGTAAAGAATGGGTTTCCGGATAATTGGATTCAACACGTTTATGATTGTATAGCCACTCCTTTTTTCATTTTCACCATTAATGGAAGCTACTAAGGCCGTGTAATACCATCGAGTTGACTCCGAAAAGGTTGTCTACTATCTCCATATTTATTTATTCTATGTGCTGAAGCTTTTTCTAGTTTGCTCAAGAAAGCTGAGGATCAAGGTCAGATATATGGATGCGGTGTAAGGGAAGTAGACCATCCATTAGCCACTTATTCTTTGTGGATGACTCTATCATATTTACTCAAGCCAAGGAAGATGATGCGATGGCTCTTTTTGGTGATGGTTGATGATTATCATCGAGCATCGGGACAACTAGTAAATTTGCTTAAAACATCTGTCTTCTTCACTCCAAATGTGGCTGCGCCGATCGTAAAATTATTCTTAATTGTTTGCAAGTTAAAGAGGTTAGTAATCACAACATTTACCTAGGCCTACCAGTGGCTATTGATCGTGACAAAAGGAAAACATTTGGGACCATTTGCAATAAGGTCCGAAAGCGAGTTCAAGGGTGGTGTAGGGGGCTTTTTTCATGTGAGAGAAGGGAGATTCTTATCAAATCAGTGTTGCAGTCAATCCCAACCTACTTAATGAGTATATTCAAACTCTCAATTGCTATATGTGACAAGTTAAGGAAAGTTACCACTTACCAGTCAATTTTGGTGGGGCTCGACAGGTGCTAAAAAATGAATTGCATAGATTCGTTGGGAGAAGCTGTGTAAGCTAAAGGGAAGTGAGGATCTGGTATATCAAGACATGCATTTATTCGTTCAAGCTTATTAGCAAAACAAGTGTGGAGATTGGTGACTAGATAAAGCATTGAACTTAAGTCAGGTGACTAGTAAACTTAAAACACCACCCACCTACATTCGTGTGCCTGAAGGCACATGCCTTCATTTTCTTATTTTTCTCCATCTATATGTGGTTGCTTCCCCCACCTCCAATTTCTGGTTACTATTTTTTTCTTCTTTCATGCCAAATGAGTTTTATAAATAAAAAACATGCCCTAATGAGTCAAATCTATCTATATATTACTAATGATAACTGAGATTCTAGCCAATTAATTTTGACCAGAATCTCAATTGTAAAGAAATTCTGAATATTGTGAATAAAATTTGAATTCGCAGAAACAGTTTCATTTGGTGGGTTTTTTTCAACTCTTTTTTGAGCTTTACAACAGTGGTTGAATAAGTGGGGGATAAATTTAGTGGATAGTTTTCAATCATTTTCAACTGTGTTCAATAACCGTTCAAATATAATCACGATCGTGTGGGGAATTTTCAAACTGCAGTCACACGAAAAAAGAACTATTCTTATGGTCTGTCTGCCTTTTTTTTTTTTCATTGCTTCATCAAAATTTCCCCAAATTTCATTGGTCTTCTTCAAGTTGTGAACCAAAAACTCTAATTCTTTGTTCGAATTTCATTGCTTTCCTCCTCTGCACTTGATAATTGAAGCTCCAATTCTTCCACACAATGGGATTACACGCCTAAATGATCCTGTCATGTATCACCCACTTCCCTTTCTAACACACGAGGTTGTAACCCAAAAGCATCGCACACGCATCAGAACTAGGGCTCTAACGGAGAGGCATGTGGAAATAGATTTTGAGGTGTGTAATTTATGTTTTTATTTCCTTTTTTTGCAGCTTCATTATAGTTAATTCCTTGGGCTTTCCGGTAAAATTTCTTGTTCCTTACTATTAGAAGGAAGAGCAATGAGTTTTGCAATCGAGAACTACCCCTGATAAGGAGAAATGATATGAAGAATAAAAAACATCAACTTTCCTAAATGTCATGTTGGGTGGCGAGTTATGGACGGATGGGCTAATTTGTGCTTTAGAATTTGTCCGAGGCCGTAGGGATACCTATGGTTCACGGTACAATCTTCACAACCAAATATCGTTACGGCACGAAAGAAGTTTGTATCTAAGGGGGTTTATTCAATATAGATTTTGAATGATTTTTAAAGATTTTAAAGGATTTGAAAAGTTTAGGTGTATTCAATTTAGACTTTAGATTCTTCATAAAATTTTTGATGTATTTAATATAGATTTTAATGGACTTTCTAAAAGTCCATAAAAATCATGGTGTATTGTATAAAGACTTTTAAAAGTCTTTAAAAATCATGTGTTATTCAAAGTATCAATGACTTTTAAAAACTCATACAAAATCCTCTATGTACTAACTTTTAAACACAAAGTACAACCACAAAATCTCTTTATTTGTCTTTCATTAACCTCCCAGATTTTGAAAGACTTTAAAAAAAAAAAAAAAAAAAAAAAACTTTTAAATTGTAATTTTATTTTTTCTATACTTTTCTTCTTTCATGTTATTTTTAGAAACCTTAAACCCTTGACTAAACAAATCATTATTTCTCTTCTCTTTAACTTTTTAATTTTTTTTCTTTTTAATATTTTTTTCTTTATATTTGGGTTCTCTTATTCTTCATCGTTTTCTTCAATTTTTCTATGAAAATAAATCTAAACTAAAATTCTATAAGATCTTATACAAAAATAATAAATAAATTGTATCAAAACAAATAATAATAAGTAAAGTGATTCTACAATTTTCTCTAGAAATTTTTTTATGAATATAGTACAATTTTTATGTTGATATCAAACGTGATTTTATTTTTTCCCCATTTTTTAAATCACAAATGTTTTTCTGTTTTAAAACTATTTATATCTCTTTTGCTGTATTTTTTTTTTTTTGTAATTCACTTGATTTATAATTATTATTATTAACGATTCACATAATATAAAAATTAATCTATTAACGTTTAAATTTTTAATTAAAAAATAAAAGTCTGTAAAAGTCTTTAAAAGTATTTGAAATCAATCCACAAAAGTCTTTAAAAGTAATTGAAAGTCTTTTAAATAAATGTTGACGAAAGTCTTTAAAAGTCTATATAAATTCATAAAAGTCAATAAAATTCAATGAAATTCATTAAAAAAAGTCCACTGAAAAAAGTCTTTAAATATCTTTCGAAATCCCAATTGAATAAACCCCCTAAACGTGAAACAAATGATCGTTTGCCCCAATGTTTTCTGTGAAAGCAATTTTGAAGAACCGTCTGTCATAGACAGTGGCATGCTTAATAGCTTTTTTATAATCTGGATTACCATTTAGCATCCTCCAGATAGATATCCTGGCAATTGATGGATACCTATAGGTTGGGCAAGAATTTCTGACCTACTTCAGATGGTTCAGGTTAATCCTATTTTGGACTTGCAACATTTTCAATTAGCAGATGAGGATGATGACGTGACTGTTGCAAATGTTGCAGCTCTATATCAGGAAGACAAGAACGCCCCCACAGGACCAACTTGGTGGTGTCATGTGGATTTAGAAATGGGTAACTTATGTTTTTATTTTGAAGAGGTGAGGATGGGAGTTAGAAATGGGTGGCAGAGTACTTGGATTTTGGCAGAGCGAATGCATGAGAAGAACAAGTTGGACCTCCCAATCATAATGCAGTATCATTCCATTCCATTCAATTGTTTACAGCAACAATGGATTGTCATGTGAGTAATTGTAGACAAAACAATCTGGACAATTTTAAACAAGACAATTCAAGAAAGAGACAATAGTCAGTGACTCAGTCAGTATTCAATATTCATAGCTGAACTGAAACAGCAAAAGTCCAAGGTTGGAAATCCTAGCTTATGAAATGGTCCAAGTCTAAAAGTCAGGAGTCCAGTTCTTTATGATCATAACAATTTGGGAATGAGGTAATTGACTTTGTACCGTCCCAGGGCTGTGATGCTATTAATAGCCTTATTTCAGACTATATATATAAAATTATTCCGCATAACATTTGACAAGTATGTTCAAAAAAATTAATTAAGAAAGCCCACAAGTAATAGACAAAAAATATTGATCTGTAATCTTGCACAGATACTCCTTCTATAACAAACTCATTCCTCTTGACACTTTCACCCTCAGTAAAATCTCCAGAAGCCCCATAAAGTTCCTGCATTTGGGGAACAGCAAACCATTCCATCAAATACTATTCCCATATGTGCAAATGTAACAGAATCATGATAATAATTAACAGGATTTATGTTTAAGGCCCAGAATTGCATATATAATTGTAGAATTTTCAAGAGTCTATTATACAACAACAAAAAAAAAAAAAAACAGAGTAAAATAAAGACAGGACACTTCTGAAATAAATGGAATATATATATATATATATATATATATATATATATATATATATATAGAGAGAGAGAGAGAGAGAGAGAGAGAAGGGGGGGGGGGGGCTTTAAGAATCAAAAGATTGGGATTTATTCTTCAGGGTTTCATTCTAGAAAGTTTAGCAGCCTGGAGGTTAATGTTCACTGATATCTTGCGATGCGAAATATCTCGCAAGTACACGGGACGTGATAAGTAATAAAGTGGACCTAGGAGTCCGGATTATCGTCCCACGAGGACTGCTATTAATTACCGAAATATTTTAGTTCTACACTTTATTTGAACGAACAAATGAATTTGAAGTTTTAAACTAAATCTAAGAATTAAACTAAAGAATTTAAAATTAGAGAATTATTTTGTTTTCAAATACGATTGTAAAGTAGTTGAGATTTACGATTTCACCTAACCAATTAAATTAACTCCAATTCCAGTTTTATTTCCTAAATATGCATTCGGTCGAATTCACTAATTTAAATTGAAATTCCTCTCTCGAGTTTAAATCAATCATACATAAAAAGTCAACCTTGTATCTCTACAGCGGGTCCGAATATTCCTTATCTAGATTCATTACACGCAAGAATTCACACACGATCGCAGTAATCACAAGGGTATATCTCTATCCCTCGCTCAATTACCGGATTTAATACCTAGATCTATGTTATTAACTCACCTCTCGGATTATGGAAATAACACATAAAATCATGAACAAGTGGTCAGTTCAATCACAAGGAATATTGAATTAAAATAATATGACTAGGCTATATCGTTCATCACAACGTTAAAATTAGCTACACATCATATTTAAATAACAAAAACAAAATATAATGACGTTCATTGAAAATAACAACGAAGAATGGAAAGATTGCACCAATTATCAATTCTTCAAGTATCTTCAATTCACGCCCCTCTGCGATGCTTGAATCTCCAAGAATTTGAATTAAAATATCTGTTGTGGCTCGTTCTATGGAGAGGCAAATGTCTGATTTTCGTGCCTCATGTATAGTATATATAGGTTTTGGAGAAAACCTAGGTCAAAAAGAGAGAATTATGTTGAAAATCGCGAGAAAAAGGCCCATAGTCGGCCCAGCTTGATAAGGACGCGATCACGTGGGTAAAACCATAACGATCGCGTGGAATACATTAAAACTCTCGGCTTACAATTTTGTGTCTTCTCGCGATCGCGTGGTATGTATCCAGCGATAGCGATCGCGACTTCCATCTTTTTTCGGCTGTGTAAGTTGGTCCCTGACTTTTAATTGCACATTCAATCCTCAACTTTCAATTGTTGCAATTTAGTCCCCAAACTTTATCTTCTTCTCGATTTGCCCATTTAAGCTCTTAATTCATTCAATTAGGTCCTCCAACCTCTGATTCGTTCATTTTGGCACATTGCATCTTTCCGGTTGACGTCACAAACTTATCAATTGCTCGTTTTAGCTCCAATCAACATCCAATTATGCATTTTTCTCATCAATTACTTCATTCTTCATCTTTTGGGATATTTTCTGCAAAGTAAACAGATAAACACAAATTAAATAGCATATATTCTAAAATGATAATAATTTATTCTAATTTAGACGTACAAATAAGTGTATAAAATACACTTATCAAATACCCCCAAACTAGAATTATTGCTCGTCCTCGAACAATGGAAAATAAACTACAAAAATCAAAGAAATAAAAGAGAATTTTTTTTTTTGTGTGTCAACTTGTTTACCATACGCCTCCATAGTCCAAACCAATTTAAGCTTTAAGCAATCATCATGAACAACAATGCAAAATAATTTCTAGTTATATCCTGCCAGAGTCTCAAGTGTGTGTGTGAATAGCCAGTGTCAAAAGCATACTTATGCAAAAGATATACTCGACAATGTGTGGCCCATTATGCATAATCCAGCCCGAATCCCATGTGGTCAATCTATGATTTCTAATAAAATTCCTTTCAACGCTCATGAATGATCACCACTTTCTGTTTTTCTCTCACATATCCCGGGTTTCTATCTATGTGGGTTCTAAAAATATTTTTTGTTTTTTCCACACAAGGTAGTTAGAATCAGAAATATGCGTGCATAACAAATCAAAAGAAAGCAGACCCCAATTCTACAACCTCAACCACCACAATTCAATCAACAAAGCTTATACCATGCAATAATTTTTTTATTTATTTTTATTTTTTATGGACGACTTTTTCTTTTAATTGTCTCTGTCTTTTATAGCGAGCTTTCAAATCGGCAACTCCCAAACTAGAAGGCTTTAGGGTACCAGGTTCAAAGAACCACTCAAACGTACTTTCCCGAGTCATAAAGGCTTAAACAGAAAAGTTAAAGATGTTATAATGTCTTATGTGTAAGTCCGCTCTTCGTACTTGCTTTCTAATTGACCCCTGTAGCGAGCTTTAGGTCAATGACTCCCAAGCCAGTTGGCTTTAGGGCACCAGGTTTGAAAGACCCCTCGGACTTACTTACTCGAGTCAAAAAGGCATTTGAAGACCAGAATAAGACATTCAGCATTTTTTATTTTTATGCTGGAAATGGTTTATACCAGTTGACCAAACTGTAATGACTAAAGTGCAAAACCAAGAACCACAGACCTCCAACCCGTCAATACACACAAATTCCAACTATTTTACCCCCAAACTTGCCTTTTAGCATGATTGGTTCTAATTTAGGGGTGGGATGTCTAATGATCTAAGTTCAGAGATTTTCAAATCATTTCTAAGTTCAAATTGCATAAACTCTGCCCCACATGTATTAAACAAAATCCCTCACACAAGCAATTATACGACACTGGCTATGTGCACAATAAGTATGAATCTAGAAAGACAGAACTAGTTCAAAATAAGTTCATGCTTTCATGTTATCCAATTTTCAAACCTAAGCACAAATTGATTCATACTATATCCTAGGCAATAAACATGTCAACAAAGTTTTCAATTTTTTTTTATCCCAATAAAATCGAATGAATATAAAATGAATGAAGAATGTAATGAATCTTCACCCCCAAACTTGAAATGAACATTGTCCTCAATGTTTGTCAAAAATATTCGACAATACAAAACGAGACAAAGAAAAGAGAACGAGAACTTCCCAAGTGTAGATGATGTATTTCTTTGAAGCTTCCTGTAGCACTGCACTGGATGAATCGACCATTTGTTTGTATTGTTCAAATTGGGTTGGCGTGTTTTGACTGGTGTTTTCCCTGCAAATAAGAAATAAGAAATATTAGAATACATAAACACCAATAAGATGAAATGGAAGTTCAGTACCACACCCACAAACTAAAGTTAAGGCAAAATTTTGAGTTTTCAACATTGGTCGACCACACACATTCAAGCCTTGACATCGCCTAGAAAAACATAAATTTTCCCGAACCATCTTTCGATACGTTAAAGTTCACAGCATGATCGACAATATAATAAAAATTCAGCTCATTTGAAGATCAATAGGGGCCATGAAACAATGTAGAGAAGTAGGTGACGTGAGTGGATTTTCAGGTGCTCTGGCCTGCAGTTGCCTTGTAATGGGGCTGCCATGGTGCAATGTTGATTTTCATGATTTTCATGTAATGTAGTGAACTAATTCATGAACTAAGCACACATAATCAATGATAAACATATCATGAAGATAAATGCTCGGAAGGATTTATAAAATTAGCACAAGAACGCCTTTGTGGCATTTCATCAAACACATGGTGTGCATTGCAAAAATCAAAGGATATGCATAGGTTTGGAGGCATGAATGAACAAAAAATTTTGTCTACTAAACCACAAATCACAAACTCCAACAACTAACTTAAGCCCCTTCTTCACAATTCACAATTCCAATTATTCAAAATCTAAAAGAAAATTTCATAAATTTGAGTAAAGTATGTGTCAAGTGAAAAATTACATACCTTTGATTGATTTGGATGCGGGAAATAGCAATGATATTGATGCAACTAGGTGTTGATGACATGCACAAAAAATGTAAGATCAAATATGAGGTGATTAGGGGAGAGAAAACAAGTTTATAATGTTTGAAATTGAAAACATGAGGCACAACACTTCAATTGCCCATTTTGGTCCCAGTACAGTCACGCGATCGCCTGGCTGGAGTGCCAGCGATCGCGTGGTTCAAGGTTTAAGAATCTGTTGATTTTTAAATGCAAACTCGCGATCGCCATAGTCTATTGGCACGCGATCACGTAGTTCCCGGCTATAATGAAATTTTTTCCTATTTTTGATTTCCAAAATTATTTTTATCCCCCTAATCACTTTATGATCGATGCAATGATTTTCCAAACCTTATCGTCATGATTCAAACTAGTGTGTGTGTGAGTTTGAAATGATGATAAAAACCTAGCATAATATAAACATGCAAAATTAAAAAAAACATACCTAAATATGCAATAATAGACTCTTATGCACAAGTGTTCTAAACATGAAACATGCAAAACACTCAAACACATTTCCTACCATGCATATATCTAAAATTTTAATACTAAAATAAATAATAAAAGCGTAATAAGTAAAAGGCAAGAAAGGTTGGGTTGCCTCCCAACAAGCGCTTCATTTTAAGTCTAAAACCCGACTATTTACCTGATTTTTCAAGGAACTTTAAAGAGAGCTTTTGATGACCGTCTTTGTTTGTGACGGTCAAGTTTGCTCCACGGTACATTTAAGCTCAAAAATTGTACCTTTCCCATGTCATAAGTTTTAACATCTACACTCGATTCAACTTTCAAAATTTATACTTCAATTATTTCTTCATCACAAATGATTAAATCAATTCTTGCCCAATCATTGAATTTGGAGGATTGCATTACAACTTCGGCACCCTTAAGTGTCTGCTTTTCTGTGATCAACTCCTCTTTCTTCAATTGTTCTTCCTCTTTGATTGAAGTCTCCTCGAGCTCGATGTCCTGATTCTGCATTGTTGACAATTGGACAAAGATATGTTCATGGCAGCTATTTTCTTCTGGTTGATCCACTCTTTCGAGTTCTTCTTCTTTTTCTTCAATTGTTTCAACCAATTTTTCTGGCTCCTCTGATCTTTGCACCTGAATTTCTGGTAATGGCAATGGCTGACTCTCTGTCATGCTTACTGTCCACTGCTCCATCAACTTTTTAATTTCAACTTGTTGTTTTTGCAATTCCTGATTTATCAAATCTTCATTGTCAAAATATTCAGTTTCAGCTTGAACTGCATGTATTGGTGGACACTCCTCTGGTGGTCTTTCTGTTCTTCTAACTGCCAACTGCTCCATCTGATCTCTCATTTCATTCAATTCAGCCCGTTGATCTTGGAGTAGCTGTAGTAGCAAATCTTCGTTGGATATACATTCTTTGACCTATTGTTTCCCAACTTCCTGATAGTGAAAATCTGTCTGTAGTTCTTGAAAATTTTCTCGTTGATCTTCTAGCAACTGTAATAATAAATCTCTTTTGTAATCACTTTGCTGTTGTTGTTGCTGTTGGAAAATTTGCAGGCTATGGATACTCTGATTATTTGACCCTGAGAAATTTGGCTGCTCGTTCCAGTAAGGATTATAAGCTTGAAAATATGAACTCCTCTACTGCATGTGACTATTTCCCCAATAATTATCCTGATCAATCTCTGGCTGAGCCTGATGTGTGAAAGGACAATCTTGGATGCCATGATTTTCACAGCAAAACTCACAAATCTGATAAGTTTGAACTGCAACTTGATCATGGAACCATTGATAAAGGTTCGCTGCCATCTTGCTGTGTTGCCTCCAACTATCTCAATATTCATTACATACCTGAGAAGGAGACAATTCACAACTTTTAAAAAACTCAAAAAATAATAATAATAAAAAATTAAAAAAAAATACAAATACAAATTCAAACTAAAGCAAGAACTAATTGATATCGATATTAATATAAAAACATTCTCCGGCAACGGCGCCAAAAACTTGTTCACTGATATCTCGCGATGCGAAATACCCCCGTAAGTGCACGGGTTTTGAGAAGTAATAAAGTGGACCTAGGAGTCCGGATTATCGTCCCACGAGGACTGCTATTAATTACCGAAATATTTTAGTTCTACACTTTATTTGAACGAACAAATGAATTTGAAGTTTTAAACTAAATCTAAGAGTTAAACTAAAGAATTTAAAATTAGAGAATTGTTTTGTTTTCAAATACGATTGTAAAGTAGTTGGGATTTACGATTTCACCTAACCAATTAAATTAACTCCAATTCCAGTTTTATTTCCTAAATATGCATTCGGTCGAATTCACTAATTTAAATTGAAATTCATCTCTCGAGTTTAAATCAATCCAACTAAATAAGTCAACCTTGTATCTCTACAGCGGGTCCGAATATTCCTTATCTAGATTCATTACACGCAAGAATTCACACACGATCGCAGTAATCACAAGGGTATATCTCTATCCCTCGCTCAATTACCGGATTTAATACCTAGATCTATGTTATTAACTCACCTCTTGGATTATGGAAATAACACATAAAATCATGAACAAGTGGCCAGTTCATTTGCGCATTAAACGCAATAATAAATCAACACATGCATCAAAGCGTTAAAACAAGGAATATGGAATTAAAATAATATGACTAGGCTATATCGTTCATCCCAACGTTAAAATTAGCTACACATCATATTTAAATAACAAAAGCAAAATATAATGACGTTCATTGAAAATAACAACGAAGAATGGAAAGATTGCACCAATTATCAATTCTTCAAGTATCTTCAATTCACGCCCCTCTGCGATGCTTGAATCTCCAAGAATTTGAATTAAAATATCTGTTGTGGCTCGTTCTATGGAGAGGCAAAGGTCTGATTTTCGTGCCTCATGTGTAGTATATATAGGTTTTGGAGAAAACCTAGGTCAAAAAGAGAGAATTCTGTTGAAAATCGCGAGAAAAAGGCCCACAGTCGGCCCAGCCTGATAAGGACGCGATCGCGTGGGTAAAACCTTAACGATCGTGTGGAATACATTAAAACTCTCGGCTTACAATTTTGTGTCTTCTCGCGATCGCGTGGTATGTATCCAGCGATAGCGATCGCGACTTCCATCTTTTTTCGACTGTGTAAGTTGGTCCCTGACTTTTAATTGCACCTTCAATCCTCAACTTTCAATTGTTGCAATTTAGTCCCCAAACTTTATTTTCTTCTCGATTTGCCCATTTAAGCTCTTAATTCATTCAATTAGGTTCTCCAACCTCTGATTCGTTCATTTTGGCACATTGCATCTTTCCGGTTGACGTCACAAACTTATCAATTGCTCGTTTTAGCTCCAATCAACATCCAATTATGCATTTTTCTCATCAATTACTTCATTTTTCATCTTTTGAGATATTTTCTGCAAAGTAAACAGATAAACACAAATTAAATAGCATATATTCTAAAATGATAATAATTTATTCTAATTTAAACGTACAAATAAGTGTATAAAATACACTAATCAGTTAACAAACAAAAGTCTTTTTAATCACGTAACTCATATCACAAGAGGTTGAAAATTTTCATTTATACTTCATGTGGCGTGGACAAATATCAAATAAGATTATTTCGAATTTTTTATTGCATCTTTAATTACATTTTTGCATTTTCATTATTTTATTGGCATGACTTTGTTATGGGCTTTATGCTTATAGAATCTTAAAGGTTTAGACTCCAAGTTAAAAGTTTTGATGTGGATTTATTGAGCCCGTTGCTTAGATTTGGAATATTGTCTCAATATTCTACTAAAGGAGCTAATAACAAACCATTTGTTGTTGGGTCTGTGGATGAATTGGTTGAAGAGGAATCTGCAATGCTTGTGGAGAGGTACGTATATTCTCATTTTCGTTCAAATATTAGCTTCTCTTATTTTCTGTTTGGCCGAAAAGTATAGAAGTTTGAATTTGTTTGAGTAGTCTTACAAGATAAACATTATCTACCAAGATATTAATGTACTCTTAATTTCTCCATGTTATAGGTTTCTACTTTCTATGATAGAAATCAATATCCCTTAAAACTTGAATCAATACTATTTAATATGATATTAGATGATATTGGTGAGTGGCCGCTTATTACAACGCCCTCGTGGGAAGAGCTCAAATGATGGTGGTGAAAGGTTGAATCTAGAGACATGATTAGATTAACTTCGAATGCTTTGCTATCCAACTTGAAGGTGAATTTGGTTATCACTATTTTGGACTCTGCACCTATTTTCATCTTTATGTATGACCTACATTTTTATTCAATTTTGATTTCATCTTACATTATGTTAAGGTCTAATATCATGGTACAATGTGAGACGTCTTGGTTAGGCAAGCAAAGTACGTTTTATAGTCTAGCTGGCTTCCGGACTGTCACCAATAACGTCTTTAGATTTTGTTTCACATTAGTTGTCTAGTTTAAAATATTAGCACGCTAAAAAATTTTCTCTATAATTTAATGTGGGAGAATGATGGAAACTGAAACTATAAAGAAGTTTTTCAAAATTTGTAATACTCTTGATAACTGTTATAAATAATGTATATATGTGAATGACATTACCATTATATCCCTGTAAACTTTACAATATTACGATTGTGCCATTGTCCACTCCTATAAATAGGAGCCTATACTTACCAATTTATTACACCAATTCTTGAAGAGAAATTCTCTCCTCTAAACTCTCTCCATTTCTCTCTCTATGTTGTTCTTATGATTTCGATGATTTTATAACACGTTATCAGCACGAGTCTCTAACCAATTGAGTAATAACGGAAGTATGCTCTACAGTTGCATCTAAATGATGAGCCTCTGTATCAGAAACCTGATTATTACTAACCAATGTTTCCTTTTCTCTCAAACTGAAAAAGAATGATTCTGGCCGATCCAGATATCCGATCGACGATCGGCCACCGCCATCAGAACGGGCTTGTCAAGGAGAAGACTCGCCTAAAATTTGGCGCAGAACCAACGGCTGAAACAAAAGATATCGACCGAAGAAGAAAATCTGAAAAACTGTGCAAAAACAGATATCTGACCGAAAATTGAAATGCTTATTCCGGACGATTCTGAACTCCGATCGGCGATCGGCCAGCGGCATATCAACGGGTTTTTCTAGGAGAAGACTCGACTGAAATTTGGCGCAAATCCAACGGTTAAAACGGAAGTTATTGTCCGGAGAAGAAGATGCTGGCGGACTGAAAAATGATGATTCCGGCCAAACGGTTGATCTTTTGGAAAATCGGAGACCACCGGCATGTTCAGGACGCCGAGGCACATATTATGGTGATGGGTCAATTTTTCCGATCACCGGCGCGTGGCGGCCGGCGGCGGCGGCGCGTGGCGGATCCGGCGATGACGAAAGACAGTTTGTCCGTTTTGATGAATTGGATTTTTCTATGATCTTATTTTTCTGTTTTGTGCAGTTTTTAAAATATTCCGGCGGTCGAACATGGCGGTTTTCTTAAAAACTGTTTTTGGAGCAATCCTGACGAGATTTTGAACTTCGGACCAAAAGTAAGTTTGTTCTAAATTAAATTTTAAACCTATTGACGGTTTCAATTTATTCATATGAGCAATATATTAAAATATGGACGATTTTGCCCTTAATAATACATACAAGTATAATAATCGTAAATTAACGATTAATATGTGATCAATTGAATTATATTATGCTGCCACCTACATGGTTGGTTTTACTACCTACATGGTTGGCTTTACCCGGTTTAATTATTTCATTATGTCGATTCCGCCTATATGGCCGGTTTAATTGTTTCATCTCGTTGATACCGTCTATATGGCTGGTTTAATTATTTCATCACGTTGACACCGCCTATATGGTCGGTATATCAATTGAATACATATAAACACCTCAGTTGTTGGTTAATTCTAACATATTAGAGGGTTGTTGTCAACATATATACTTGGTGGTATAACCCCAGTATCGTTATTGTTAATATATATATACAATATTATTGTTATTTGATACTTCATTAAATGATACCAGAAGTTATCAATACTAAAGTTAGAAAATATTTTATCAAATGATACCAGAAGTTATCATTACCAAAAGGTTGATAAATATTAATAAAATGTTTTATCCAATGGTACCAGAAGTTACCAATATCTGAATTTGAATGGGTGGATGAAAATTATTCAACAAGAGAATGTTGATGTATGATAAGATAATATCACATGATAGCACGGATATAGCTAATGTGAAAATAATCTCATCAGTATTATGAGATGAATGTTAGATGATAAGTGCCTGGAAAAGTTCTTGCACGAGCACTTATATATTCCAGAAGAAGTACATATTTACTCCAGAAGAAGTAAAAATTATCATCTAAACATACTGAAATGATATTATTATTGCTCCTGAAGAAGCATAAACGAGACATACATGCAAAATGCAAAAGGGGAAAACATTTATGATCCTCAAAATTAGAGATGTGTTTCGGGAGTAGCCGTATCCTACCACCTCTGACCTTTTGAGGAAATAAAGAAAAAAGTGTGTTTCAAGAGTAAGAAATACTCCATACTCTACCACTTTAAATCTTTGAGGTACACAAGATTAATACATTGATAAAATCCTAGAAATTTATGGTGTGTCTCAAGAGTGAGAATACTCCGTACTCTACCACCACCTATTCTAGAGTTCACAAAGATAAATTTACATTAACCGGACTCCATTTTCGCTTGATTCCCCTTCCTTGCGACCAATCTATCTTTACTCCTGCTGGATCTTGTATTGGAATATATGATTGCAACTTATCCAGCAGTTCCTCGATAGTAGGAGCAGAAATAAGGATTCTCCTAGAAAATGGAGATATGAATCCCTGTTCCACAGCATAATCAAGAAATGTTAGCAAACCATCAAAGAAATTGTTTACATTTAAAAGCCCTATAGGCTTAGTATGGAGATCTAGTTGAGCCCATGAAGTAATATTAAAGATTTCTTCTAAAGTACCAAAACCTCCAGGCAGGGCTATGAAGGCATCAGAACCATATAACATGCAAGTTATGCGTTCATGGATAGATAAGGTTTGTACTTCATGCCCTCGTGTTTTGCCTGCAATATCAGCTAAAGGAGTAGGTATAACACCTATCACTCTTGCTTTCTCTACTAGAGCGGATTGTGAAACACAACCCATCAATCCACTGCTACCTCCTCCATACACGAGAGTGATACCTTTCTCTCCCAATTTCTTTCCTAAATCCACGGCTGCTTCTAGATACCCAAAACCTTTTCCCACTTTTGATCCACAAAATACACAGATAGTTTTGATCTGTCGAAATTTTGGTCCTTCTATTTTTGAAAGTAAAGAAGGAAAATGTTATTTTGGGATGCATGAACTATGAAAAATGTTTGGCTATTTAAAACCGAAAAACTTCACTATTTACTGGTCGTTTTTCGAAAAAGTGAAGATTTACTTTTGACAAAATCATCCTACTCACCTTTCGGCGATTTAATATTTTTAACCAGCCTTTATCAAAACTCGTGAAAGGAAACAGAAAAAATATTTTATATGTGCATATATATCAAATGATTTACCTTGTATTAATGCTGCATAGCCAAAGCATCATTGTTTATAACAGCATGGCAAACAGGATCTTTTGCTATTATATTTTTGAGACTATATCTCTCTTTATCGCTGATGAATTTAGCCCATAAAGATAGTAGCTCACGCTGCACATATCCACTAGGGTGCGTCTCAAGAGTCAATCGGATATCATCCAATGACTCCTTACTCAGTCCACCCTTAATGAAGTCTATCTTATCATCTCGATTTATGGATGAATATCCTATTGATTTACAACGGGTATCACATGTCCATCGAGCACATTTGTAGCAACTATTTAATCTTTTTGCTCTTCGCTTCTTTGCAAAAGTACTCTTACCTAAGCCAGGCTTGTGCTTAGAAAATGAATCTGGTAATTCACCAGCTAATCGAACTTTTGCTTCGATCAACCAGCGAACATCTTCTGGCATGCCATGATCCATCAGCAACCTCAATCTTTCGAGCCTAATTCGATAAATTTTTCTCAAATCATTTACTGGAAGATTGGAATAATATTTGCGAATATTTGAAAGTATGATATCCATTTTTGATGGATCTAGCCTTCTTCCCAAATCATCTATTTAAATGCATTATTCAACGCGTAAAAGAGCGACGGCTCCGCGTGTCAGTGATATGGATTCCATCAAGAAATAATGGAATAAATTATTGAAAAGGTGAGATAATATGCCATTACCTTTTTCGATATAAGGGAAGATTTGGCGACAAGATTGAGATTATGAGATATTTCCTTGGATATTGTACCTGATTTTTCGGTATACTAAAAGTAATAAAGGTATACTGATTTGAACTATATAGAATACTGATGAAATAAATGTTGTATTGAACCAGAAGTTCATACATATGTACAAGTGAAATATCTTATTGAACCAGAAGTTCATACGTACAAGTGAAATATGTATATAGTATGAACCAGAAGCTCATAAATGAAATATACATTGTATTGAACCAGAAGTTTAGCGATATTGTATTGAATCAAATATTCATACATAGAAATGAAATAAAACCGTATAGAACCAGAAGTTCTATAATAAACGGTTAGATTATCAAAAGTTCCAAATTATTTTCTATGAGAATAACTTATTCAGAAATTGTTTATCATACAACAATATTCTATGTCAAACAGGGAATAGCTCAAGAAGCTTTATTATTTGTAAAAGTGCGATATGCATACACTCCACCAAAGCGCACTGAGATATATGATTGAAATTACATCCCTAAAAGAATGACATGTGTTATGGCATTTTAGCCGATTGATAATATTTGAGAACATTATGGTGAAAACACGCCTGAAGCGTAATTATGCCTGAAGCATAATGACTATCGATTCCAAAAATAAATATCTCTTGAATGATTGAAATGATTCCTTTGAGGCTAAATACTCAAAGTAAGTAAAAGGGACATAGTCAAATGATGAGATATTCAGGTACCTGATGATAGAACATATAAAGAGATCTCTCCACGTTATATTGAGATGGAATCGATAAATAAGTCGACTGCATACCCTCTTATGAAATAAGATTGATGAAATCATAATTCTTTGGCCAAGTATGAAACCCTAATGTAGGGATTATTGTTCAAGGACCTGAAGTCCAAATGCTTAAATGTGTAAAGCCAGTAATTATATGTACAAATGAAAAATATTTCACAGTCGTAAAAGACGACTAGTTGCGCGCGAAATTTTTCATAGAACTGGCATGACATATGGTGGATAGACTATAGTCTAAATCACTAGCTTGAGCTCCTTGATATACCAATGAGTGAGATCAAAATGTATGATTCTCATCTCGGTACTTTGGGAGTATTCTTTGATGTACCAGTTGATCGCGGTACGTTGGGATTTCAAGTAAAATGATTGTAGATTATATGTCGAAATTGATATCTATTTCAATGATTGATTATGCTCCTGCAAAATTAGAAATTGCAGTTTATAAAGTGCATGAACATACATGTATAAATAATTGAAAGATTCAATATGCCCAGATTAGTATCACTATAGAATGATACAAATGACTCCATGATATAATATGTTGAAAGTGAAATTGGAGTGTACTATTTATGACATCTGGGAAATTGATTATTCACTAGAAGTGAATACGAAAATGAATATTCACCAGAAGTGAATTTGAAATTGATTATTCACTAGAAGTGAATTTGAAAATGAATATTTAATTATTCACTAGAAGTGAAAGATGCAATCTATGAAAGTGAATTATAGATTTGATTATTCACCAGAAGTGAATTCTAAATTTGATTATTCACCAGAAGTGAAAAATACAATGAAAAGATTCGTGATTGCACCAATATACATGTAATATTCCATGAAAGGAATAAATACGCGTTGCACTCTTTTTCCCTTAGCTGAGGTTTTGTCCCACAGGGTTTTCATAGCAAGTTTTTTAATGAGGCAACAGTTGAGGCGTATTGATGAAAATTAATGAGAATAATGCACTCTTTTTCCCTTCGCTGAGGTTTTGTCCCACAGGGTTTTCCTAGCAAGGTTTTTGAGGCATCATCATAGCTATCAACAAGCTATAATTCAGCAACACATTGTTATACTGGAATGATATCAACAAATGAAGAAAATCATACACATCTTATGAAGAATGTTATGATATCGACTACACACAAGAAGATTTTCATATATATTCCAGAAGAAAGATGATATCATTATTCAAAAGGTTCATGAATACTTGATTGCACACTTCAGGGGGAGAATCATGCTGTCATGCTGTACTCTTTTTCCTTCGTCCAGGTTTTGTCCCACAGGGTTTTCCTGACAAAGGTTTTAACGAGGCAGCGGCTGTACTCTTTTTCCTTCGTTCAGATTTTGTCCCATTGGGTTTTACTGACAAGGTTTTAACGAGGCAGCACTGAAGCACTGAAGAACTTCAAAGATTCAATACATGATTTGTTCTACTTGAACATTAAGACTCAACGATTGACGATGGTCAATATCAGGGGGAGCAACTGTACTCTTTTTCCTTCGCTCAAGTTTTATCCCATTGGGTTTTCTTAGCAAGGTTTTAACGAGGCAGACAATTGCGTAATATGTCATTCAAGGGGGAGTGTTATAAATAATGTATATATGTGAATGACATTACCATTATATCCCTGTAAACTTTACAATATTACGATTGTGCCATTGTTCACTCCTATAAATAGGAGCCTATACTTACCAATTTATTACACCAATTCTTGAAGAGAAATTCTCTCCTCTAAACTCTCTCCATTTCTCTCTCTATGTTGTTCTTATGATTTCGATGATTTTATAACAATAACATAATTATTATTATTTAGATTGACACTCGTTATTATTACTTTCTATCGATTTTCTTCATATTGTTCCGTCTCAGTACATCATACTTTGTCAATGGAATATGTCCGTGCATCGCACGGGTGTGAAATTAGTTTAATCA
The DNA here is from genome assembly GCA_963555705.1 of Ligustrum vulgare. NCBI lineage: Eukaryota > Viridiplantae > Streptophyta > Magnoliopsida > Lamiales > Oleaceae > Ligustrum > Ligustrum vulgare. Next base: position 35,329,997 of record OY743183.1, on the reverse strand, counting down.
TCAAAACACTAACTCTTGGCCTATAATTATTTTGGGTTAAAGAAAACTCAACATTAAGGTGTCATTAGAATGATATTGGTATTAATATGCATTATTCCATGAATGACTCAAGAATACAATTGCCAATTGGTTCTAATTATCATTGAAGGATTCAAGAAATGCTTTACGTTACTACGACCAAAGCACTTTTTCACTGAATTAACTTCTAAACTTAAAAAATATTATTGTTATAATATTTTATAGCTTGTGTTTATTTAATTTTAAATAAAGATCTAGTTTCATATAAAGAAATTATTTTCAAAATAAAACGTTTAACTTTAATTTTTAATGTGATTTTATGCACAACATTCCTTCAATTATACGAAATAAATGATGGACAATACTGTTATTCAAAAGTGAGTGAACAAATAAAAAAAGATAAATATTGATGATTAATTATTTAATTAACTCCCTCAAATCTACAAGAGGACAACTAATACCTCCTCAACCTCTGTTGAAATTGTGGTTGGGTCTTCGATACACCTTCGGGCTCAATAAGCTCTCCAAATCGACACCTCGACTTCGACTTCGACTCAACAACCACTACTCTTGGTTGCTCCAATATGGGAAGAACAAGAACAAGAGCAGCAATGGAGAACTACCAAGTTAGAACTCCAAGAACGGTTGCTCTCTCTTTTTCCCTCTTACCCATTTCAAATGCCACAACTTCTCCACTTCTCCACACTAGACAATGGCAAGTGATGGGATATATATAACATGTTGGGCTAGGTCACAAGTTGGGCCAATGCTCCAAAACCCGAGCCTAAGTCCAAAGTCCATGCCCATAACCACTACAATTTGGGCCTTCCAAGTGGACCACGAGCAACTACCAATTAAGTCACTTCAAGTGATCCTGAGTTGTTATCGAGCCGAACTATCCATCGATGTGTCGATATTATTCCCATAACTGTTTTACATCAACGCTCGAATTTATTGGGTATCAAAAATCCAACAAATCTTCACCTTGATACCCAATCAACCTGCAAGAAAAACAACACAATGTTTATACTTTCCCAATCAAGGTAATCCGAACAAAATTGGAATCACAGACCTTACCTAGTGTCTCGCACTCGAAACACACACCATACCTGCTCCATTTACTCGCTAGGACTAAGGTCAAAAATATTCAAGCAGAAGACAGATAATCACAGTAATCAATCAAGAACATATAACACATGCGATGACAGATATAAATATAAGATAATACAGAAATCTTTTCAAACATGCTCACACAAGAATATAAGACTAACTCCTAGTTAATCAAACACGACGACCAACACATATGCACCACAATGCATAAATGACCCCATGAAAAGATCTCACACATTTATCCTATCACATTCCGTGTATCTCCCTCATTGAGAACACATATCACACACACCGCCACATATGCTCACTAGATTGGTCACCACACATGCCTAACTGGTAAACAAGAATAGATCCTAAATCTATGGGATGCTCCTCTATCAAACCCACACTTCTCTCAACCTAAGTGGATAATGTGTCTCCACCTAATAGAAGTGATCTAAGTGTCTCTAACACTTTACTCTGCCAGGATTCTCAGATAGAAGATTTATAGGACATTTAAATGTCATACTCACCCCCCGTACATCTCATCAATGCACTATCAGGCATCTACTCCACACATTACCAAAAGATATACTCACACTCACACTCACTACCAATGCATCACAAACCCACTATGCATGCCAACACATTACACTAAGTAAAAGCTGATTACACACAAATTCATGCAAAATAACACATATCAAACAACGTGAAATGCTACACAAAACAATGCATCGAATTAAGTAATCACACACACGCAGAAATGATCACATAGATGCCCATGTAGCTACATCGAACACTTATCCCCAATAAGCCTCGCTTGGATCTTTCCTAGATCTAGTGGCACTGTTCGCCTCACCTATCTCCTAACACCATCCACTCTTACATCACCTTACCTACCGCACTAATTAGACCTAAAACCTTGCCATCACATGCTCCACCAAACTAGATCACCATGCCATCAAGAAAGCCCAAGTGTTGTCATCTTACCCAAAAAATGCACAAACACGATACGCAACAAATGCAATGACCACAAGTAAAGTATAGGCACACATCACAAATAATTCAGCCAATCATACTTCCTAAGGTCACAGGCATATCTAAATGGCAACAGAACATTTAAAGTGTATATATTAAATCCATACAAAAAATAATATATCAAAATTCACACAGAATATATGGCATGAATTATGCAAATAATTCCTAGGTCTAGCAACAGACAATGGTTATCAAGCAATGGTAACCCCCAATCCTAATGATCACCCCACACGATGATCTGCTAGTGCGATAAATAAAGGTTTTAGCTAATTACCAGAGCGGACATTTCTGAGTCCGTAAATTAGGAGACATGTGAACCTCATCCCTTTAGGGACACCACCATACACCTTAAAGCCTCCACCGAAAGTTGCAACACACGAATCACCCGTCGACCAAACGACCACAGGGGCAAAATTGTCCAACTTTTAGTACAAAACTGCAAACTAAAATCCGTCAGTGTCAACGGCTCCACCTCAACGAGAGTAACAAACTGTCTTCAAACGTCATCGCAGGAAAATAACCTCACGTGTTGCCGGCTTGAAAATCAACCCATCACCAGAATATGCGCCTCGACGTCCTGAACATGCCTGTGGTCTCCGTTTCTCCAAAAGATCAACCATTTGGCTGGAATCAGCATTTTTCAATCCCCCAGCCTCTTCTTCTCCGGACAATAACTTCCGTTTCCACTGCTGGATCAGCGCCAAATTTCAGTCGAGTCTTCCCCTCGACAAGCTCGTTGATATTATAGCGACCCAGAATTTTTACTCAATTTTATAATTATTTTAATATTTAGAAAATTGTGTCGCTACTATTTCACTCATTGTTTTGAAATTAACGCCGCGACGGATTCGTCTAGCCAAGTCAAGAAATATCGAATTTGTTCGATTTTAAATTAAAATCCAAATTTCTAAAATTATGTTATATTAATTATTTATTCAAAGTATTATTTTCAAAATCATTTTTTTGATTTCCAAATTTATTAAAATATCTCAATTTTCCTTATTCAAATTATTTCAAGTCAAAATACGTAATTAAATTTTTATCTCAAAATTTATTTATTCTCAAATGTATTTTCAGTCCAAAATTATATCAGTTTTAAATACGTTTTCAAATCAAAGTTAGTCCAATATTTATCATAATCAAAATTTTACATAACTAATTCTACACCAATTTTCCATCTACAAATCATCATTTTGTCTAAACACTTTATACCATTTTCTATTTCATATTCTACCTAATTCTACACTATCCTATTCTATAATACCTAATCAATACATATATTTCTCCTATCCCCATCACAACCCACGATTTCCCCAAACCATCTTCCACCAATCCATTTCTTTTCTATTTCTTTTTCTACTTTTGCACCTAATATTCTCCAACATCAATTAGCATTTCTTTACACCTCATTTCCACCCCTCCAATTATGATGTTTTCCACCCTCTCACATCACCTAACTCTCCACTATCTTTCTTAATTGGCTAATAAAACACAATATATTCACCTCCATATACAGCTATCAACTTAGCACTCATCACAATCACCACCGAGCATCACCAAATTCATACAAACACCACCATAGAACCATTTCAGAATCAGCAATCATCACCTCAACCAACACTGCCTCTGCCATTTCCAATTCAATCCATCTCCAGCTCCAACTACCATATCACAAATATATTCCCAGCAACCTCGTTTATTCTCATCACCAGCCACGGTACATACCTCCATATTCAATCACATTATCACTGCCAAACCAGTTCAATGTCATGGCTTCACAGCCATCTCTGTTGCCGATCGAATCAATTTCACAACCATTGTCCTAATGCGAGAATTCAACCACAATATATTTCAATCCAAATCAAATTTTACAACTAAACTTCAATATCCAATCTGCAAATCAAGCCAGCCTCTTCTCAGATTCCTCCACTTCAGCTACCAATACCATCACTGCCGAATCACCAAACATTGCAGCCATCACCAAATTCATCATCATCAATCAGCACCACCATTCACACCAACAGAACCACCATTTTCAACCCATTTCCACCCACGAACCAACATCAATCCATTTCCACCACTCTGCCTCCTTCCAGGATCGATCACACAATAGCCACCATCACAGTTCACTACCCTCACTCACCATCATCAGATTTTCATCCTCTGCTACAATCACCATAACCACCTACTGCAACCAACCTCCATCAAACACCCCGGCCAAACCACCACGCAGCCAACTCCAAGTTCAGCTCAAACTCAAAATAATAACTCAAATAAAACCCAAAAATCAGAAATAGATCTATTACCTACCTCGACCGCCGTCCTCTTCGCCGGAAAACCATAACTTCCAGTCTTGATTTACTTTCGGTCTCGCACCTAAAACTCACACCCAAATCGTGACCTTCAAGCCTCGGTCTAGCCACTCACCGCACCTGAGCCGGCAGTACCTCCGCCGGATTTCCCCAGCTCTCGCCCTTCCCTGTCGCCGATCGCCGACCTCTCTCCTTTCGCTCTCTGTCTGTATTGTATCGAAAGAGAGAGTATGGATTGTGATAGAGAGAGAGTAAAGCTGAGATATATATTTAATTTTCGGAAATTGCTTTTTGGTCCTTGAAGTTTTAAAGATTTCAAATCAGCCCCTCAAGTTTTGAAATGTTTTAATCCAGCCCTTTTAGCTTCAAACTTATCATTTCAGTCCCTGCTGATTTTATTAATTTGATTTTAAGCTCAACTTTCAAAAGTATTCATTTTAATCTCTCAACTTTCAAAATATCTATTTTAGTCCCTCAACTATCAAAAGTATTCATTTTAATCCCTCAACTTTCAAAATATCAATTTTAGTCCTCAAATTATAATTTATCATTTTGAGCTATATATTCGATAGACTAAAGTGACTTATTGGCTAAGACGAAGCGTACGGAGAATTTAAAGAAATTGAAGTCATTCCCGCTCAACTTTGCACTCGTCGGATTTGAGGTAGACTCGCACTTATTAATTGATTTAAATTATGATTTCATATAAATGTCATGTGACTTGTGAAAGTCAATTTTCAAGAAAATTAAGTATGTTTTATGAAAGGTAAATATACCTTATGTTTTTATGAAAAGTAAGTATACCCTATGTTTTTACGATAATGTTTTATATGTTTTGGATCATTGCTACGCATAAGAATTCTTACCACCTAAGTTCGGTAGAATTCTGTGTCTCCATAAGTTTATGAGGATTTACCACCTAAGTTCGGTAAAATTCCTGCCTTTCCATATGTTTATGAGGATTTACCACCTAAGTTCGGTAAAATTCCTGTCGCGTATGTTTATGAGGATTTCGATCCTATCTTATGTTATGATGGAAATGATCCCTATGAATTTCATGAATTATGTTTTGGTATACTTACTGTTATTATGATCTTACTGTTATTATGAACTTACTGTTATTATGATTTTACTGCATAAGAATTCTTGCCACCTAAGTTCGGTAAAGTTCTTGTGTCTATTTATGTTTATGAGGATTTCGATATTATCCTATGTTATGATGAAAACTTACTGTTATTATGATTTTACTGCATAAGAATTCTTGCCACCTAAGTTCGGTAAAGTTCTTGTGTCTATTTATGTTTATGATGATTTCAATCATATCTTATGTTATGCTTTCAAAAGAAATTATGCTTGGCATAATTAAAATATTTTTATAAGTATATGGTTTTCAAAGAGCTGTTTTCAAAGAGCCTATGATTTGCAAAATATGTCCCGTGCTGTAATGCACAATATGAGTTTTATCAAGAGCAGTTTTATAAAGAAGCTCTATCAATGCCCGTTTAATAAAGAGCCGGGATTTATGTGTTTAATCATCTTATAAATTAAATTAATATGCGATGAGTCTACTGAGTATTTCTCCCATGAAATACTCACCCTACTTTTTAACAGTTTTGCAGATTTCGGAGACGGTGGCGAGCGATGAATGATGGTGGCAATAATCGTTGAACGGTTGAAAGTTTGACGTTAATGATTTCCGTATTTTCCAAACAATCGAATAATTTAGAGAAGTTCATTTATTTGAGAAATTATGATATTGGCAATTTCTTTACAATATTAATGGTTCTATTTACTATTTCAAATGGTTTCATAAATGTTTTCAATTTTAGCGGCCATTACAGTTTATTTAATGTTGCCAAAAATGAATTTCAACTATTTCTTCCGCAAAAATATTATTCGAAAAATTTAGACAGAAAATGACGTAGTGAATCGGGTATACGGAACTCGGGGCGCTACAAGTTGGTATCAGAGCTAGTCTGCGTTTCTGTAGACTCGTAAAATTTTCAAAAATAATTTTAAGAAATATTTTCCATTATAAGATTTTTATTGATGAAGATTGCCACTGCCATCATTCGTTCCACCAACTCCGAGGTAAAGAAGTTTATGATGTTTAAAGTTATTTCAGTATTTCGAAAACTCATTTTATTGATTTATGAGAAAGAATGAAGAGTATTTCGGATACTTATGATTTATGAGAAATAAGAATGTATTTCTTCGAAAATAATGATGTTGTTATGCTTTGTCATAACTTATATGCTTTAATATATGATTATGAGAAATTTTTTTAAGAAAACGAGTGTTGAGCATAATGGGAATAATATGATTTTATTGAGAATTAAGTAATGGATATTATGTTGAGTTAATTTATTATGCCTCTATGTTGAAGAGAAATTTATTATGAAGTTTGACTTTGTGAATAAATTTTGGGAATATGATTTATGGCATATATTTATAATTATGAGTAGTCTTTTGAGCCAATTAAGGTATGGAAGGAAGTGATATTGTGATATTGAAAAATATGATTTGAAATTGTTATGTTGAGGAATTATGAATTGAATTATGAGATATTTTGATGATATTGAAGTGTTGGAATCATTTTCAATATTTTTAGATCGTTGTGATCAAATGTGGAGTTATATGTTATTGTTAGTTATGAAGTATACTTATGGTTTGGGATAAGTTCAAATTATAAGGGAGACTCTGTCCAGAATTTTATCATTTGGAATTAAGAGCATAGTATGGTATGCAATCACTAAGAGAATTGAGTTTAGAATTGCAAGTTCATAAGCAAGATTGAGTAAATGATAAGTTATATTTTGAAAGACGAGTGAAGACAAGTATAAGGGCATTATTGGGAAGAATCTTAATTATTCTTGGGAATGGATTGATCATTTGTAAGGAATGATCACTTGAATTGGAGAGTATTATAAGGATATGAATTTTGAGGAAAATAGGGATAAGATTTTACAGTGATGACTTATTTTGGAATGGTGTTCAGAAGAGGGACCACGGTAGAATCCAAGATTTTTTTTAATCTGAGAAATTGATACATAATATTGAGTTTGATGATCTTATTTTGATGGTTTATTGCATTATGGTGAAATATTATCTACGATTGAGAATTTTCATTTTTAGTCATAATATATGGGTTTATTTAAAGATTTAGTGATGCAGTTCGATTAATTATTATTGGTTGTACTTTTGAAGTGAGTAAATATTTGGGCTACAATAATGGAAAATCTGAGATGATCAGTTGTGTGATTTTTAATTATGGGATTGTATCTTTGGGTTAAGCAAATTTGATGAGGAATCCTATATGATTTACAGAAGTCTTATTTAATGGTGATAAGATTAATCAGAGTATTGTTCATAAAGTGTGATATGAATTGAAGTTTGGGAGAATAGAAAATTTTAATTTTGAATTTCAGATTTGGGAAATTAGTGAAGTTTCTTAAGTTTGAGAATAACATATTTGATCCTTGTGATGCTGTTTTAAGTTAGTATCTTAGCTCTCAGCTAGAATGAGTATTTGATACCGAGTACTTGATGTATGATTTAAAGTATAATGAAAAGTGGGAACAAGAGTTAATGCGCTGTTATTTTTTCTCGACAAAAGAAAATTTGATGATAAGATTGGAGATATGGAATATTTTATTGGATTTTGGTACTGATATTTTTGGTACAATAATCAAGGTATAGTGAGATGATACGGGAATACGTGAAAGAGAAATAAGGACCGTATTGAATCAGAATTCATAAGTATGTATAAGTGAAAGAAATACTTTGCAGGAAATGTGGTGACATTTAAGTAAAGAATCTTAGTTATTTGGAAGATATTTGTTTACTGAATTTTTGGGTTACAAATATTGGAAAGATAAGTTGATGATATTATGTTGATATGTTGGGGTATATTACGTAGAAAGAATATTCAGGTAATTCTTGGATTATTTTTTTTTTGGAATATTCGATGATAAGAAGAAAGGAAAAAAAAAAAAAATTATTATGATATGATATGTCAGTAAAGATTTGTGGAAATTTTAGAGATATATACGAATATCTGAGGTCACATGATACGATGATAAGTGACATGTTACATGAATACTACAAGATATGATGAAATTTTTACATACGATTGGGAATTTTTTTGATTATTTTGGGAATATTCGATGATAAGAAGTTTAGAGATGATAAATTATTATGGTTTGATATATCAGTAAAGATTTATGGAAACTTGAAGAGATTTTTTTATGGAATTACAGAAATTAGTAAAAAGACATGATGTTGTTTGGGATTTGTGAGATAATGATGATGGACGTAAGGTTATTTGAATATAAAAGTACAATAGAAATTGTAAGGAATGATATGATGATGATAATTGAAGGTGATAATGTATTGAGATTATGAAATAAGTTGATCATCTATGAATAAGTTATGTTGTTTTGGGTTCATAAAAATGGAATTCAAAGAATAGTGAACTTTCAGTCACTTACGATTCAGAAGAATTTTGAGTAAACACATATGTCTATAGAAAAGTCCAGTTGGTTAAATATGGTTGGGTTAAATATGGTAACGATGATGCTACATAAGAGAAGAAGAAGATGAGATTCTGATTGAGTATTCAGAAATTTTAAGATTAAGTAAGTTTAATTTCGAGGACGAAATTATTTTAAGGAGGTAAGATTATAGCGACCCAGAATTTTTACTCAATTTTATAATTATTTTAATATTTAGAAAATTGTGTCGCTACTATTTCACTCATTGTTTTGAAATTAACGCCGCGACGGATTCGTCTAGCCAAGTCAAGAAATATCGAATTTGTTCGATTTTAAATTAAAATCCAAATTTCTAAAATTATGTTATATTAATTATTTATTCAAAGTATTATTTTCAAAATCATTTTTTTGATTTCCAAATTTATTAAAATATCTCAATTTTCCTTATTCAAATTATTTCAAGTCAAAATACGTAATTAAATTTTTATCTCAAAATTTATTTATTCTCAAATGTATTTTCAGTCCAAAATTATATCAGTTTTAAATACGTTTTCAAATCAAAGTTAGTCCAATATTTATCATAATCAAAATTTTACATAACTAATTCTACACCAATTTTCCATCTACAAATCATCATTTTGTCTAAACACTTTATACCATTTTCTATTTCATATTCTACCTAATTCTACACTATCCTATTCTATAATACCTAATCAATACATATATTTCTCCTATCCCCATCACAACCCACGATTTCCCCAAACCATCTTCCACCAATCCATTTCTTTTCTATTTCTTTTTCTACTTTTGCACCTAATATTCTCCAACATCAATTAGCATTTCTTTACACCTCATTTCCACCCCTCCAATTATGATGTTTTCCACCCTCTCACATCACCTAACTCTCCACTATCTTTCTTAATTGGCTAATAAAACACAATATATTCACCTCCATATACAGCTATCAACTTAGCACTCATCACAATCACCACCGAGCATCACCAAATTCATACAAACACCACCATAGAACCATTTCAGAATCAGCAATCATCACCTCAACCAACACTGCCTCTGCCATTTCCAATTCAATCCATCTCCAGCTCCAACTACCATATCACAAATATATTCCCAGCAACCTCGTTTATTCTCATCACCAGCCACGGTACATACCTCCATATTCAATCACATTATCACTGCCAAACCAGTTCAATGTCATGGCTTCACAGCCATCTCTGTTGCCGATCGAATCAATTTCACAACCATTGTCCTAATGCGAGAATTCAACCACAATATATTTCAATCCAAATCAAATTTTACAACTAAACTTCAATATCCAATCTGCAAATCAAGCCAGCCTCTTCTCAGATTCCTCCACTTCAGCTACCAATACCATCACTGCCGAATCACCAAACATTGCAGCCATCACCAAATTCATCATCATCAATCAGCACCACCATTCACACCAACAGAACCACCATTTTCAACCCATTTCCACCCACGAACCAACATCAATCCATTTCCACCACTCTGCCTCCTTCCAGGATCGATCACACAATAGCCACCATCACAGTTCACTACCCTCACTCACCATCATCAGATTTTCATCCTCTGCTACAATCACCATAACCACCTACTGCAACCAACCTCCATCAAACACCCCGGCCAAACCACCACGCAGCCAACTCCAAGTTCAGCTCAAACTCAAAATAATAACTCAAATAAAACCCAAAAATCAGAAATAGATCTATTACCTACCTCGACCGCCGTCCTCTTCGCCGGAAAACCATAACTTCCAGTCTTGATTTACTTTCGGTCTCGCACCTAAAACTCACACCCAAATCGTGACCTTCAAGCCTCGGTCTAGCCACTCACCGCACCTGAGCCGGCAGTACCTCCGCCGAATTTCCCCAGCTCTCGCCCTTCCCTGTCGCCGATCGCCGACCTCTCTCCTTTCGCTCTCTGTCTGTATTGTATCGAAAGAGAGAGTATGGATTGTGATAGAGAGAGAGTAAAGCTGAGATATATATTTAATTTTCGGAAATTGCTTTTTGGTCCTTGAAGTTTTAAAGATTTCAAATCAGCCCCTCAAGTTTTGAAATGTTTTAATCCAGCCCTTTTAGCTTCAAACTTATCATTTCAGTCCCTGCTGATTTTATTAATTTGATTTTAAGCTCAACTTTCAAAAGTATTCATTTTAATCTCTCAACTTTCAAAATATCTATTTTAGTCCCTCAACTATCAAAAGTATTCATTTTAATCCCTCAACTTTCAAAATATCAATTTTAGTCCTCAAATTATAATTTATCATTTTGAGCTATATATTCGATAGACTAAAGTGACTTATTGGCTAAGACGAAGCGTACGGAGAATTTAAAGAAATTGAAGTCATTCCCGCTCAACTTTGCACTCGTCGGATTTGAGGTAGACTCGCACTTATTAATTGATTTAAATTATGATTTCATATAAATGTCATGTGACTTGTGAAAGTCAATTTTCAAGAAAATTAAGTATGTTTTATGAAAGGTAAATATACCTTATGTTTTTATGAAAAGTAAGTATACCCTATGTTTTTACGATAATGTTTTATATGTTTTGGATCATTGCTACGCATAAGAATTCTTACCACCTAAGTTCGGTAAAATTCCTGTCGCGTATGTTTATGAGGATTTCGATCCTATCTTATGTTATGATGGAAATGATCCCTATGAATTTCATGAATTATGTTTTGGTATACTTACTGTTATTATGATCTTACTGTTATTATGAACTTACTGTTATTATGATTTTACTGCATAAGAATTCTTGCCACCTAAGTTCGGTAAAGTTCTTGTGTCTATTTATGTTTATGAGGATTTCGATATTATCCTATGTTATGATGAAAACTTACTGTTATTATGATTTTACTGCATAAGAATTCTTGCCACCTAAGTTCGGTAAAGTTCTTGTGTCTATTTATGTTTATGATGATTTCAATCATATCTTATGTTATGCTTTCAAAAGAAATTATGCTTGGCATAATTAAAATATTTTTATAAGTATATGGTTTTCAAAGAGCTGTTTTCAAAGAGCCTATGATTTGCAAAATATGTCCCGTGCTGTAATGCACAATATGAGTTTTATCAAGAGCAGTTTTATAAAGAAGCTCTATCAATGCCCGTTTTATAAAGAGCCGGGATTTATGTGTTTAATCATCTTATAAATTAAATTAATATGCGATGAGTCTACTGAGTATTTCCCCCATGAAATACTCACCCTACTTTTTAACAGTTTTGCAGATTTCGGAGACGGTGGCGAGCGATGAATGATGGTGGCAATAATCGTTGAACGGTTGAAAGTTTGACGTTAATGATTTCCGTATTTTCCAAACAATCGAATAATTTAGAGAAGTTCATTTATTTGAGAAATTATGATATTGGCAATTTCTTTACAATATTAATGGTTCTATTTACTATTTCAAATGGTTTCATAAATGTTTTCAATTTTAGCGGCCATTACAGTTTATTTAATGTTGCCAAAAATGAATTTCAACTATTTCTTCCGCAAAAATATTATTCGAAAAATTTAGACAGAAAATGACGTAGTGAATCGGGTATACGGAACTCGGGGCGCTACAGATATGGCTATGGCCGATCATCGATCAGAGTTTGGATCGTCTGGGATCCCCCTTTTTCAGTTCGGCCAGAATTTCAGTTTTCGGACAGTTTCGTCCCCAAACTTTCTGCCGGTTCTTATACTATTCCAGCCGCCCGAATCTGCTCAAATTTTGGTCAAAAGTTCTCCTCGACACGCTGAGTCCACCGGTAGTCTTGGATCTTCCAGCCGACTTCTGGTTTTTCCTGAAATCAGGTTTGAAGTTTGGGCAGTTTCACAAAAATCTGTCCAGATTTTTGTTCCTTGTTTCCGCTCGATTTTTGCTCCGTTTTGGCTCCTTTTGACCAGATTTTTCCCCCAAAATCACTCCAATAGCTCTGATACCATGTTGAAATTGTGGTTGGGTTTTCGATACACCTCTGGGATCAGTAAGCTCCCCATATCGACACCTCGACTTCGACTTCGACTTCGACTCAACAACCACTACTCTTGGTTGCTCCAATATGGGAAGAATAAGAACAAGAGCAACAATGGAAAACTACCAAGCTAGAACTCCAAGAACGGTTGCTCCATCTTTTTCCCTCTTACCCATTTCAAATGCCACAACCTCTCCACTTCTCCACACTAGACAATGGCAAGTGATGGGATATATATAACATGTTGGGTTAGGTCACAAGTTGGGCCAATGCTCCAAAACCCGAGCCCAAGTCCAAAGTCCATGCCCCTAACCACTACAATTTGGGCCTTCCAAGTGGACCATGAGCTACTACCAATTAAGTCACTTCAAGTGATCCCGAGTTGTTATTGAGCCGAACTATCCATCGAGGTATCGATATTATTCCCACAACTGTTTTACATCATCGCCCGGATTTACTTGGTATCAAAAACCCAACAACCTCAAATCCATAGCCGCCGCCGCCACCTCCTCCTTGACAATCATAAATAATTTTTCATCATAAAATACTCATCAGAATCAAGCAAGAAATCAAGGTACTTAAGTCTCTGTGCTTTCTCAACTTCTTCACACCAATTGATTCTTGCAACAAATATTAACAAGAAAATCAATACTGTCAAGAACCCAATTAATAACCCCGCAACTCGAGATGGATTTTGAAGGCTAAAATTACTCCTATAGGCAAGCCAGCAAGTAGAACCCACAGACATTGGCGTACATTGCCAACCACTGTTGAGCTGTTCCGCATAGTATGCCTAAGCAAACTGCTAAGGGAAAATTAACAACCACGGATGAGCAGCACTACTTATGCACCAAGCAATTCGACTCCATTACCCACGAAGTCCAGTGCAAGAGGTGTGAGGATGATTCTAGGGAGATTATATTAATGTTTGAACAGACAGCTAATACAAATCATTAACATGGAAAATGCCCACTACTTTGCTAGTCTAAGAGCATCTCTAATGGTATATTAATTGGGAAAAAATAGATTGTCACATAGGAAAAATAAATGATGATATAAAAATTTAATCTCCAATGGTTAGTTTACATGCTTATGCAGTCTTATAATGGGTGCCACTGAAAAAATGCAAAAGTTTCAATACGGTACAAAATCCAACCAGAATGTATGTATCTTATAAAAATAATAATAAGAGAACAGTTTAATCATGGAAAAATATCCTAAATTTCATACAGAATCACCGACAGCATTGATTACTCAAAACCAATAATTTAGCACACTGTGCAGAATTTCCTATTCTTTAATTCCTGTTCAAAGAGCAATTTCTTTTTGTAAGAGAGATTCTACATAAATGAAAAATGGAGAGAGCTCCTGGGAGAGGATCTGGTATTTTTCTTTCCTTTTTTCTATCAGATTTAGTTGAAACGAAATGTACAAAACAAAACCCAGTTAGAACAGCAGATTTGTAAGGATCAAAGAAACATAGAGGTTGTTTAGCATGTACACAACCAATCTTATATGGAAGTTACCATTAACTTAGTTATTTAATTTGGTGGATGAAGAGAATTTTTGTTTTGAAAAAATTAAAACCTACCAAACTAACCGAGAAAATGCTGGGGGAGAATTTTTGTTTTAAAAAAATTAAAACCTACCAAACTAACCGAGAAAATGCTGGAGGAGAATTTTTGTTTTAATAAATTAAAACCTACCAAGCTAACCGAGAAAATGCTGGGGAAGAATTTTTGTTTTAAAAAAATTAAAACCTACCAAACTAGCCTAGAAAATGCTGGGGAAGTGGTAAATGGTCAATTATTATGCCAATTAAGATTCGTGGAGGGAAAAAGATCCTAGAATCATTGTTGACTTTAAGCCCATGTTTGATTTGCATTAAAATGAATATTTTGTCAAATTCTCTTTCGCTTATTTGGGGCCAATGACTGAAATACTGTACGCATTCAAGATTACTGACACATTTCAATAACTATATTCTGTTGGCTGTATTAGATTTCCCATGTTACCTTCTCATACTTGGTTACTTATATGGTAATTTGTAATTGCGACCTTTGAACGAGGGTAATATAGTAAACATGTATTTAAATGTCTGCAGCAAACAAATGATGCTTGACACGATAGGTGTACAACCAAGCAATTTTTTAAGATAAAATTACTTTACAAAACTCAAAAAATGCATTAAAAATAGATTTTAACAAGGGGTAATAAGCACAAATGGTCCCAACATTTAAATTTCTTACGAAAATGGTTCCCAACGTTTAGATTTTTGCATTTATATCCTCAGAATCACCAAACGTTGTGAAAATGGTCCACACCGTTAGATTCCGTTAGTTTTTTCCGTTAAAAACGTGTAAATAGCACAAATGGTTCCTAACCTTTGAGTTTTTAAAGATAATAGTCCTTAACATATCAATGTCAAGTTTGACATTTTTAGTTTGTAACCTCCAAACGTTTGACATATTTAGTTCCTAACATATTAAGCCCTAAACGTTTGACATATTTAGTCTCTAACATATTTAGCCCCTATTTGAAACCAATTATTTCAAATAATTTGGTTTGTAATTGTAATTTTTTGAAGAATTTGTTGTTAAAAAAATTGAATTTATTTGTAAATTATTTTATTGATAGAATGTGTGGTTAAAAATGAGTTTTAAAAAATAAAATTTATTCTGAATTTCTAAAATGCACAATA
This sequence comes from Ligustrum vulgare, assembly GCA_963555705.1. Lineage (NCBI taxonomy): Eukaryota > Viridiplantae > Streptophyta > Magnoliopsida > Lamiales > Oleaceae > Ligustrum > Ligustrum vulgare. Next base: position 35,314,339 of record OY743183.1, on the reverse strand, counting down.
AGATATTTAACAAAAATTCACCGCTTTAACCTATTAGAAAAAATAATGAATCCATGGAACATAAACAAACTAATAGATTGGACATTATTTTAGAAATTGAATAAAAAATATGTTTTTATTAATTTTATTTTCGATTTTGAGAATTGATCAATATCGATTTTTGAAATTTCATTTTTTTTTTCAAAACTCATTTTCTTTCACACGTTCTATTAATTTTTTTTTTTAATTTATGCATAAATTAATAAAAAATTATGTTTTAACCAAAATTCTCCAAGCTTACTTTTCAAATCGATTGATTCTCAAAATCGAAAATTCAAATCGAAAGTAGAATTGATAAAAACATATTTGTTATTAAATTCCTAAAATAATTTCCAATGTATTTGTTTGTTTATATTCCATAATTTTTTTTTTTATCAATAAGTTGAAATGTTAATGCGGTGAATTTTTGTTAAATATTTTACTGCGCACTTTAAAAATTCAGTATAGACTTTATTTTTAAAATTCGTTTTCAACACACATTCTATCAATAAAATAATTTAAAAATAAATTCAATTTTTTTCTTTTATTTTTTAACCACAAATTCTTTAAAAAATTACAATTGCAAACCACATTATTTAAAACATAATTTTTTTTAATTTATGCATAAATTAAAAAAAATATATTAATAGAACGTGTGGAAGAGAATGAGTTTTGAAAAAAAAAATGAAATTTCGAAAATCGATATTGATCAATTCTCAAAATAGAATTTATAAAAACATATTTTTTATTCAATTTCTAAAATAATGTCCAATGTATTTGTTTGTTTATGTTCCACGGATTCATTATTTTTTTTTCCAATAGGTTGAAGCGGTGAATTTTTGTTAAATATTTTATTGTGCATTTTAGAAATTCAGAATAAATTTTATTTTTTAAAACTAGTTTTTAACTACACATTCTATCAATAAAATAATTTACAAATAAATTCAATTTTTTTTAACAGCAAATTCTTCAAAAAATTACGATTACAAACCATATTATTTGAAATAATTGGTTTCAAATAGGGGCTTAATATGTTAGAACTAAATATGTCAAACGTATATGACTTAATATGTTAGGGACTAAATATACCAAACGTTTACAGATTACAAACTAAAAATGTCAAACGTGACATTAATATGTTAGGGACTATTATCATAAAAAACTCAAAGGTTGAGGACCATTTGTGCTATTTACACGTTTTTAACGGAAAAACTAACGGAATCTAATGGTATGGACCATTTTCGCGACGTTTGGTGATTCTGAGGGCATAAATGCAAAAATCTAAACGTTGGGGATCATTTTCGTAAGAAACCTAAAGGTTAGGGACCATTTGTGCTTATTACCCTTTTAACACGCATCAAACAGGGGCTAAATATATAAATATAGATTCCCAATTTCTTGTAGACCTGAAACAAATTGTTTGTTCTTGGAGATATGTGCCCTGGTGTCAAGGACTGCAGCTATCACTTAGCCCCTTGACCCACCGCGGCCTGCAATTTGCTCAACTTCGGCCGTACTCTGTAAATATTATGTAAATTATTGTAATTCCATTTTAATTGTAAAAGTTTATTATGATTCTTCAACTTTTTAATGTCTACTGATGTAACTTAGGTTTTTTCTCCGAAGTCTATTATAGGGGGTATAAGAATTTAAAACTTTCAAGCTCTCTGGTGTTTCCCCCTGCACCAACATTTGTAATTTACTGCTTTCAGCAATTGATGTAATTTACTGCTTTCAACAATCAATGAACAATCATGTTTCAATGCATTCAAGTTTTCTCTTGTAAAATTTTCTTTCATTTGTAATCAAATTCAACTTTCGTCCCGAAGCAAGTGAGAAAAGGCGGAAGGTAGTCTAGCGGAGCAGACTACTGCCGCACGGTGCCCCTTTCTGTGCTAAGAGGAAACGCGCCCCATGAAAGTTGGTATCAGAGCCTTGACTCTCGTCCCTCGATAAAAAAGCAATGGATTTGAAGGCTTTGGATCCGAGTGCATCACAGATCACCGATATGACTGATGCTAAGAAGAGTACTAAAAAGCGCGTGGATGCGCTTGATGGGCAAACCACAAGGTTATGCTATGTTGTGGAAAACCTGGAGGAAAAGGTTGAAATGGTGGAATCGTATATTCGAGATATACACATCCAACTGGATGAAAGCCGAGCGGCTTGCACAACAATGACTGAAGCTGTTGCGATCATTCCTGGTCTGCAGGAAGAGATGAAAACAATGAGTGTTCAGCTACGAATTCTCCAACGTGCTGTGGGCAATGGGCAAGCTCCCGCACAAGAAGAGTGTGCACCTAGGGTCAGAATCCCTGAACCGTGTACCTTTGGTGGGGCACGCGATGCAAAGGAAGTTGACAACTTCCTGTTTGACATTAAACAATACTTTCTTGCTGCTGGCATCAGAGATGAAGCAAGAAAGGTGACTACAGCTACCATGTATCTGGGTGGAGATGCAAAGTTGTGGTGGCGGTCGAAATATGTTGATATTCAGGCTAACAGGGTCAGGATAGATTCTTGGGAGCTTCTGAAGGAAGCAATTCGAAACCAGTTCATCCCAAAGAACGTGGAATATGAAGCCCGTCAGGCATTGCAGGAACTGAAACATACGGGCTCCATCAGGGAATGCGTGAAAGCCTTTTCTGGACATATGTTGAACATTCGAGATATGTCGGAAAAGGAAAAGCTCTTCACCTTCATCGAAGGCTTAAAACAGTGGACCCGTAATGAACTCCAGAGGCAGAAGGTTGCGGATTTGAGCACGGCGATGGGAGCTACCGAATGCTTGATGGACTATAAAACTGAGTCTAAGAAGGATCGACCAAACACTAGTGGTCAATCTAATGCTGGAGGAAATAAATAGTTCAAGACTGGCTCGAGTTCTAATGGGGGAGAACGGAATTCCACCCAGAGAGGAGGTGGCTACCAAGGTTCTCGTCAGAACAACTTCTAGGGTTATCATCAAGGTAGTCGTCAAGGCAACTATCAGGGTAGTAACCAAGGCAATTGGAATAAAGGAAAGGTTGTGGAGGGTAGATCTGATACCGCTCCTAAGATTTCATGCTTCTTGTGTGAAGGACCTCATAGAGTGTCAGAATGTCCACATAAGCGAATGGTGAATGCCTATTGCCAACTAGCCAGTGGGGTATCAACGTCTAAGCAAGATGCTCCTCCTGCTAGTAATAATGGCAAGACCAATTTCGAAGAGGATGAGGAGGTGGTTGGTGCATTTTCCCATCGATGCAATGCAATATCAAGTCGGACCACTGAAAAGGAGAAAGTGCCTGTAAAAGAGGCAAGACTGGATGAGCCCAAACCTTGCATTTGTCGAGCAAAAGGGTTAATGTACATTGATGTGAAGATCAATGGGAAGCCCATAAGGGCTATGGTAGATACTGGAGCCATCCATAACTATCTTGCAACAACTAAAGTAGGGTGACTTGGGTTGGTTCTAGAGAAAGGCAATGGAAAAGTGAAAGCCATTGTAGCGCCCCGAGTTCCGTATACCCGATTCACTACGTCATTTTCTGTCTAAATTTTTCGAATAATATTTTTGCGGAAGAAATAATTGAAATTCATTTTTGGCAACATTAAATAAACTGTAATGGCCGATAAAATTGAAACATTTATGAAACCATTTGAAATAGTAAATCGAACCATTTATTTTGTAAAGAAATTGACAATGTCATAATTTCTCAAATAAATGAATTTCTCTAAATTATTCGATTGTTTGGAAAAATACGGAAATCATTAACGTCAAACTTTCAACCGTTTAACGATTATTGCCACCATCATTCATCGCTCGCCACCGTCTCCGAAATCTGCAAAACTGTTAAAAAGTAGGGTGAGTATTTCATGGGGGAAATACTCAGTAGACTCATCGCAAATTAATTTAATTTATAAGATGATTAAACACATAAATCCCGGCTCTTTATAAAACGGGCATTGATAGAGCTTCTTTATAAAACGGCTCTTGATAAAACTCATATTGTGCATTATAGCACGGGACATATTTTACAAATCATAGGCTCTTTGAAAACAGCTCTTTGAAAACCATATACTTATAAAAACATTTTAATTATGCCAAGCATAATTTCTTTTGAAAGCATAACATAAGATAGGATTGAAATCCTCATAAACATAAAGAGACACAAGAACTTTACCGAACTTAGGTGGCAAGAATTCTTATGCAGTAAAATCATAATAACAGTAAGTATACCAAAACATAATTCTTGAAATTCATAGGGATCATTTCCATCATAACATAAGATAGGATCGAAATCCTCATAAACATATGAGACAGGAATTTTACCGAACTTAGGTGGTAAATCCTCATAAACATATGGAAAGACAGGAATTTTACCGAACTTAGGTGGTAAATCCTCATAAACTTATGGAGACACAAGAATTTTATCGAACTTAGGTGGTAAGAATTCTTATGTGCATAGCAATGATCCAAAACATATAAAACATTATCGTAAAAACATAGGGTATACTTACTTTTCATAAAAACATAAGGTATATTTACCTTTCATAAAACATACTTAATTTTCTTGAAAATTGACTTTCACAAGTCACATGACATTCATATGAAATCATAATTTAAATCAATTAATAAGTGCGAGTCTACCTCAAATCCGACGAGTGCAAAGTTGAGCGGGAATGACTTCAATTTCTTTAAATTCTCCGTACGCTTCGTCTTAGCCAATAAGTCACTTTAGTCTATCGAATATATAGTTCAAAATGATAAATTATAATTTGATGACTAAAATTGATGTTTTGAAAGTTGAGGGACTAAAATGAATACTTTTGATAGTTGAGGGACTAAAATGAATACTTTTGAAAGTTGAGTCGGAAACTCAAAACAGTAGGGTTGAAATAATATATTTTAAAACAATAGGGGCTGATTAAAACTCTTTTAAAACTTAAGGGCTGAAATTGATAAGTTTAAAAGCTGAAAGGACTGATTTGAAAACCTTTGAAACTAAAAGGGACTGAATTGGATTGTTTTAAAATCATAGGGGCTGATTTGAAACATTTCAAAACTTGAGGACTGATTTGAAATAACTTTAAAAGAATTGAAAGGGCTGAATTAAGACATTTTAAAACATAGGGACTGAATTGAAAAGCTTTAAAACTTCAGGGACTAAACTGCAGATTCTGAAAATTGAATATATTATCTTCAGATTTCATCTCTCTCTCTCAGCTCACTATCTCACTCTTCGATCTAATCAGAGACAGAGAGCAAAAAGGCGAGAAGAGGACGAGAGGCGGAAGTGCGATCGACCAGCGCACACCGGCGTAGGGTGCGGCGACTGGTGTCGGTCAGAGTAAGATTCAGATTGGAGGGCTTAGGTGCGAGATTGGCGCAGAATCAAAGTGCAACCGAAACTCAAATTTCGAACTTAGAGTTGTGATCTTACGGCGGTGATTGAGGTAAGTGTCGGGGTTCATCTATTACTGGGTTTTGGGTTTTGATTTGTGAGGAGCAGTCGTTGGCCTGTGATTGAGATTCTGCGTGACGGTGATGATTGATGATGTTTGCTGGGTGTTTTGAAAATGGGGAATTGAATTGGTGATCTGCAAATTGGTGGTGATGGAACTAATTCCGGTGGTGGTTTAACCTGTGGTAGCCAGTTATGCATTGTATTGGATGAAGCTGAAATGGAGGAAAACTGGGAGGAAGCTGGCCGGTTATGGAGGTTTTGATGTTGATTTGGCTGTGGTTCATTTGATAATGAGATGATGGTGATACCGGTGGTTGGTGGATTGATGTAGGTGAAATGGAGTAGGAATGAATTGTGTATTGATGCAGTGATGAATTTGATTAAGACAGATGTTGGTTTGGAGTTCAATCTGGGCAGGGTGATGGCTGGTGGTTGGACTGATGATGATGATGATCGATAATGGGTTGGTGGTGATGGAAGGCAGACGGTGGTGGTGCAAATGAGGACTGCAGTGGCAGGGTCATCATTGGTGGTATGATGCAAATTGGTTTGGGTGGTTGGAATTTGCAGGGGAGTTGATACTGGAGTTGCTGAAACCATGGTTTGGTAGAGGTTTAGGTGGTGAATTGGTAGCTTGGTGATTATGGTAAAGGGCAAAGGTTGGCTGCGTAGGAAGATAGCAGTGGTTGCAGATTTGTGGTATGGAGTGATGGTGAAATAGATGATGAATATGAGGAAGGAGGTGGTGGATAATTAAGTATTAAGAAAGTGGGAAAACATCATAATTTGGGGATGGGGAGAAAGAGGCATTTGCTTTGCTGGGAAGAATGATGAAGATAGAAAAAGAAAAGAAAAGAAATGGATTTGTGGGGAAAAAAATGGTGTAAAGTATAAAGAATAAAATGATGAAAAATTTGGTGGAGAGCAAAGAAAGAAAAACCTGGGTGCGTGATACAATATTGGAAATGAGTTGGATTTGAGGTGGAAAGGAATTATTGATGGAAATTGGTGTAAAGTTGGAAACAAAATAATAAGGATAGTGGAGAAATAATGATGGTGCTTTGTGTAAAGATGAAAAACGTAGGAGGGGTGTAATTATGTTTAGTTAAATAGGATTAATTTAAGATAATTAACTAAAAATTAGACTAAATTCAATCAAGAAACGTTTTTAAAACAAATATATTTTGGACTGAAAATAAATTTGAGAATAAATAAATTTTGAGATAAAAATTGAATTACGTATTTTGGACTTGAAATAATTTAAATAAGGAAAATTGAGATATTTTAATAATTTTGGAATTCAAAATGATTTTGAAAATAATACTTTGAATAAATAATTAAAATAACATAATTTTAGAAATTCGGATTTTAATTTAAAATCGAACAAATTCGATATTTCTTGACTTGGCTAGACGAACACGTCGCGGCGTTAACTTCAAAATAATGGGTGAAATAGTAGCGACACAATTTTCTAAATATTAAAATAATTATAAAATTGCGTAAAAATTCTGGGTCGCTATAATCTTACCCCCTTAAAATAATTTCGTCCTCGAAATTAAACTTACTTCATCTTATGATTTCTGAATACTTAATCAGAATCTCTTCTTCTTCTTCTTTTATGTAGCATCATTGCTACCATATTTAACCCAACCATATTTAACCCACTGGACTTTGACTAAATGCATCACTTTGTTTTCTCAAGAACATGGACTTTTCTATAGACATATGTGTCTACTCAAAAATTCTTCTGAATCGTAAGTGACTGAAAGTTCACTATTCTTTGAATTCCATTTTTATGAACCAAAAACAACATAACTTATTCATAGATGATCAACTTATTTCATAATCTCAATACATTATCACCTTCAATTATCATCATCATATCATTCCTTACAATTTTCTATTGTACCTTTATATTCATCTAACCTTACGTCCATCATCATTATCTCACATAATCCCAAACAACATCATGTCTCTTTGCTAATTTCTGTAATTCCATAAAAAAAATCTCTTCAAGTTTCCATAAATCTTTACTGACATATCAAACCATAATAATTTGTCATCTCTAAACTTCTTATCATCGAATATTCCCAAAATAATCAAAGAATTTCCTGAATATTCTCTCTACGTAATATACCCAATAACATATCAACATAATATCATCAACTTATCTTCCAAATAACTAAGATTCTTTACTTAAATGTCACCACATTTCCTGCAAAGTATTTCTTTCACTTGTATATACATATGAACTCTAATTCAATACGGTCCTTATTTCTCTTTCACGTATTCCCGTATCCTCTCACTATACCTTGATTATAATATCAAAAGTATCAGTACCAAAATCCAAGAAAATATTCCAAATCTCCAATCTTATCATCAAATCTTCCTTTTATCAAGAAAAATAAAAGCGCATTAACTCTTGTTCCCACTTTTCATTTTTCTATTCCATACTTTAAATCATACATCAAGTACTCGGTATCAAATACTCATTCTAGCTGAGAGCTAAGATATTAACTTAAAACAGCATCACAAGGATCGGATATGTTATTCTCAAACTTAAGAAACTTCACTAATTTCCCAAATCTGAAATTCAAAATTAAAATTTTCTATTCTCCCAAACTTCAATTCATATCACACTTTATGAACAATACTCTGATTAATCTTATCACCATTAAATAAGACTTCTGTAAATCATATAGGATTCCTCATCATATTTGCTTAACCCAAAGATACAATCCCATAATTTAAAATCACACAACTGATCATCTCAGATTTTCCATTATTGTAGCCGAAATATTTACTCACTTCAAAAGTACAACCAATAATAATTAATCGAAACTGCATCACTAAATCTTTAAATAAACCCATATATGTGACTAAAAGTGAAAATTCTCAATCATAGATAATATTTCACCATAATGCAATAAACCATCAAAATAAGATCATCGAACTCAATATTCACACGATTCTTCCCTGGATAACCATAACATTCTTTAACCGTCTAGTCGTCATATCTATCACGTACCTTATACGTCAATTTGATCACTAATATTATATATCAATTTCTTAGACTAAAAAAATCTTGGATTCTACCGTGATCCCTCTTCTGAACACCATTCCAAAATAAGTCATCACTGTAAAATCTTATCCCTATTTTCCTCAAAATTCATATCCTTATAATACTCTCCAATTCAAGTGATCATTCCTTACAAGTGATAAATCCATTCCCAAGAATAATTAAGATTCTTCCCAATAATGCCCTTATACTTGTCTTCAGTCGTCTTTCAAAATATAACTTATCATTTACTCAATCTTGCTTATGAACTTGCAATTCTAAACTCAATTCTCTTAGTGATTGCATACCATATTATGCTCTTATTTCCAAACGATAAAATTCTGGACAGAGTCTCCCTTGTAATTTGGACTTATCCCAAACCATAAGCATACTTCATAACTCACAATAATAAATAACTCCACATTTGATCACAACGATCTAAAAATATTGAAAATGATTCCAACACTTCAATATCATAAAAAATATAACATAATTCAATTCATAATTCCTCAACATAACAATTTCAAATTATATTTTTCAATATCACAATATCACTTCCTTCGATACCTTAATGACTCAAAAGATAACTCATACTTATAAATATATGCCATAAATCATATTCCCAAAATTTATTCACAAGGCCAAACTTCATAATAAATTTCTCTTCAACATAGAGGCATAATTCATTTACTCAACAATATCCATTACTTAAAATACCAAAAACTAAGAACCAAATCTTTAAATCTCTAACTTCATAATGCTTCTCATAAAAGTCTCAATAAAATCATATCAGTTATAATCTTAACATCTTATCACAACTTCATAACTGGCTTGCTATTTCTCGTTTAATCTAAACGATAGATAATCTGAACATATAATCAAATCCTTTCCGTTGACTTCTCATACTTAGTGCCATCTCTAAAATCAATTATGCAAAGTCCATCTAGGGTTCATCATTTCTAACTCGAGGACAAAAATTATTTAAAAATCATTCTTAAATCATATTATTCCCATTATGCTCAACACTCGTTTTCTTTCTTAAAAAAATTTTCTCATAATCATACATTAAAGCATATAAGTTATGACAAAGCATAACAACATCATTATTTTCGAAGAAATACATTCTTATTTCTCATAAATCATAAGTATCCGAAATACTCTTCATTCTTTCTCATAAATCAATAAAATGAGTATTCGAAATACTAAAATAACTTTAAACATTATAAACTTCTTTACCTCGGAGTTGGTGGAACGAATGATGGCAGTGGCAATCTTCATCAATAAAAATCTTATAATGAAAAATATTTCTTGAAAATTCTTTTTGAAAATTTTACCAGTCTACAGAAACGCAGACTAGCTCTGATACCAACTTGTAGCGCCCCGAGTTCCGTATACCCGATTCACTACGTCATTTTCTGTCTAAATTTTTCGAATAATATTTTTGCGGAAGAAATAATTGAAATTCATTTTTGGCAACATTAAATAAACTATAATGGCCGATAAAATTGAAACATTTATGAAACCATTTGAAATAGTAAATCGAACCATTTATTTTGTAAAGAAATTGACAATGTCATAATTTCTCAAATAAATGAATTTCTCTAAATTATTCGATTGTTTGGAAAAATACGGAAATCATTAACGTCAAACTTTCAACCGTTTAACGATTATTGCCACCATCATTCATCGCTCGCCACCGTCTCCGAAATCTGCAAAACTGTTAAAAAGTAGGGTGAGTATTTCATGGGGGAAATACTCAGTAGACTCATCGCAAATTAATTTAATTTATAAGATGATTAAACACATAAATCCCGGCTCTTTATAAAACGGGCATTGATAGAGCTTCTTTATAAAACGGCTCTTGATAAAACTCATATTGTGCATTACAGCACGGGACATATTTTACAAATCATAGGCTCTTTGAAAATAGCTCTTTGAAAACAGCTCTTTGAAAACCATATACTTATAAAAACATTTTAATTATGCCAAGCATAATTTCTTTTGAAAGCATAACATAAGATAGGATTGAAATCCTCATAAACATAAAGAGACACAAGAACTTTACCGAACTTAGGTGGCAAGAATTCTTATGCAGTAAAATCATAATAACAGTAAGTATACCAAAACATAATTCTTGAAATTCATAGGGATCATTTCCATCATAACATAAGATAGGATCGAAATCCTCATAAACATATGAGACAGGAATTTTACCGAACTTAGGTGGTAAATCCTCATAAACATATGGAAAGACAGGAATTTTACCGAACTTAGGTGGTAAATCCTCATAAACTTATGGAGACACAAGAATTTTATCGAACTTAGGTGGTAAGAATTCTTATGTGCATAGCAATGATCCAAAACATATAAAACATTATCGTAAAAACATAGGGTATACTTACTTTTCATAAAAACATAAGGTATATTTACCTTTCATAAAACATACTTAATTTTCTTGAAAATTGACTTTCACAAGTCACATGACATTCATATGAAATCATAATTTAAATCAATTAATAAGTGCGAGTCTACCTCAAATCCGACGAGTGCAAAGTTGAGCGGGAATGACTTCAATTTCTTTAAATTCTCCGTACGCTTCGTCTTAGCCAATAAGTCACTTTAGTCTATCGAATATATAGTTCAAAATGATAAATTATAATTTGATGACTAAAATTGATGTTTTGAAAGTTGAGGGACTAAAATGAATACTTTTGATAGTTGAGGGACTAAAATGAATACTTTTGAAAGTTGAGTCGGAAACTCAAAACAATAGGGTTGAAATAATATATTTTAAAACAATAGGGGCTGATTAAAACTCTTTTAAAACTTAAGGGCTGAAATTGATAAGTTTAAAAGCTGAAAGGACTGATTTGAAAACCTTTGAAACTAAAAGGGACTGAATTGGATTGTTTTAAAATCATAGGGGCTGATTTGAAACATTTCAAAACTTGAGGACTGATTTGAAATAACTTTAAAAGAATTGAAAGGGCTGAATTAAGACATTTTAAAACATAGGGACTGAATTGAAAAGCTTTAAAACTTCAGGGACTAAACTGCAGATTCTGAAAATTGAATATATTATCTTCAGATTTCATCTCTCTCTCTCAGCTCACTATCTCACTCTTCGATCTAATCAGAGACAGAGAGCAAAAAGGCGAGAAGAGGACGAGAGGCGGAAGTGCGATCGACCAGCGCACACCGGCGTAGGGTGCGGCGACTGGTGTCGGTCAGAGTAAGATTCAGATTGGAGGGCTTAGGTGCGAGATTGGCGCAGAATCAAAGTGCAACCGAAACTCAAATTTCGAACTTAGAGTTGTGATCTTACGGCGGTGATTGAGGTAAGTGTCGGGGTTCATCTATTACTGGGTTTTGGGTTTTGATTTGTGAGGAGCAGTCGTTGGCCTGTGATTGAGATTCTGCGTGACGGTGATGATTGATGATGTTTGCTGGGTGTTTTGAAAATGGGGAATTGAATTGGTGATCTGCAAATTGGTGGTGATGGAACTAATTCCGGTGGTGGTTTAACCTGTGGTAGCCAGTTATGCATTGTATTGGATGAAGCTGAAATGGAGGAAAACTGGGAGGAAGCTGGCCGGTTATGGAGGTTTTGATGTTGATTTGGCTGTGGTTCATTTGATAATGAGATGATGGTGATACCGGTGGTTGGTGGATTGATGTAGGTGAAATGGAGTAGGAATGAATTGTGTATTGATGCAGTGATGAATTTGATTAAGACAGATGTTGGTTTGGAGTTCAATCTGGGCAGGGTGATGGCTGGTGGTTGGACTGATGATGATGATGATCGATAATGGGTTGGTGGTGATGGAAGGCAGACGGTGGTGGTGCAAATGAGGACTGCAGTGGCAGGGTCATCATTGGTGGTATGATGCAAATTGGTTTGGGTGGTTGGAATTTGCAGGGGAGTTGATACTGGAGTTGCTGAAACCATGGTTTGGTAGAGGTTTAGGTGGTGAATTGGTAGCTTGGTGATTATGGTAAAGGGCAAAGGTTGGCTGCGTAGGAAGATAGCAGTGGTTGCAGATTTGTGGTATGGAGTGATGGTGAAATAGATGATGAATATGAGGAAGGAGGTGGTGGATAATTAAGTATTAAGAAAGTGGGAAAACATCATAATTTGGGGATGGGGAGAAAGAGGCATTTGCTTTGCTGGGAAGAATGATGAAGATAGAAAAAGAAAAGAAAAGAAATGGATTTGTGGGGAAAAAAATGGTGTAAAGTATAAAGAATAAAATGATGAAAAATTTGGTGGAGAGCAAAGAAAGAAAAACCTGGGTGCGTGATACAATATTGGAAATGAGTTGGATTTGAGGTGGAAAGGAATTATTGATGGAAATTGGTGTAAAGTTGGAAACAAAATAATAAGGATAGTGGAGAAATAATGATGGTGCTTTGTGTAAAGATGAAAAACGTAGGAGGGGTGTAATTATGTTTAGTTAAATAGGATTAATTTAAGATAATTAACTAAAAATTAGACTAAATTCAATCAAGAAACGTTTTTAAAACAGATATATTTTGGACTGAAAATAAATTTGAGAATAAATAAATTTTGAGATAAAAATTGAATTACGTATTTTGGACTTGAAATAATTTAAATAAGGAAAATTGAGATATTTTAATAATTTTGGAATTCAAAATGATTTTGAAAATAATACTTTGAATAAATAATTAAAATAACATAATTTTAGAAATTCGGATTTTAATTTAAAATCGAACAAATTCGATATTTCTTGACTTGGCTAGACGAACACGTCGCGGCGTTAACTTCAAAATAATGGGTGAAATAGTAGCGACACAATTTTCTAAATATTAAAATAATTATAAAATTGCGTAAAAATTCTGGGTCGCTATAGCCATCAACTCAGCTGCTCAACCAATTGCAGGAGTAGCCAAATCTGTGCTAATCCGGGCTGGCCCCTTTGATGGAAGGACTAATCTGTCAGTTGTTCAGATGGATGATTTTAAACTCATTTTGGGATTGGAATTTCTTCGGGATACGAAGACAGCAGTGTTCCCACACTCTGATTCCCTAATGATGATGGACACTCAGCCGTGTGTCATACCCACTTCGACAGGAAAGGTTGGCGAGAAGAGTATCTCGACCATGCAATTCAGTAAGGGCTTCAAGAGAAACGAACCCTCATTTTTTGCACTCTTCTTCTAGAAGAGATTGAAGAGGCTTCTGGTCCTATTCCTAAATTGGTTTGAAAGCTTATACAAGAGTTTGAGGATATTATGTCGGAGGAGTTTCCAAAACAATTGCCACCGAGGAGAACCATTGATCATGAAATTGAGCTTATTCCGGGTGCCATGCCACCTGCTAGGGAACCCTATCGAATGTCTCAACCTGAGCTTGAAGAGCTTAGGAAACAGTTGGGAGAAATGCTGGAAAGTGGGATTATCGTGCCTGCGAAATCACCATATGGAGCGCCCGTGTTGTTTCAGAAGAAGGCGGATGGGTCTCTCAGAATATGTTGTGAGTATCGCGCCCTGAACAAGATCACTGTGAAAAAAAATTATCCTATCCCGTTGGTGGCCGATTGCTTTGACCGATTAAGCAAGGCAAAATATTATACGAAGATTGATCTTCGATCGGGATATTGGTAAGTTCGGATTAAGGAGAGAGATGAAGCAAAAACTACTGTGGTGATCAGATATGGAGCTTTTGAATTTAAAGTCATGCCTTTTGGTTTGAAAAATGCTCCTACTACTTTCTGCACGATGATGAATCATGTGCTGCATGTATTTTTGGACGATTTTGTAGTTGTATATCTGGACGACATCATCATTTACAGTGAGACATTGGAGGAACATGTGCTCCATGTCAGAAGAGTCCTCAGTCGACTCCGAGAGAATGAATTGTATGCGAAGCCATCCAAATGCTCATTCGCCCAAACCTCTATCAGCTTCTTGGGTCACATTATTGAGCAAGGGAAGGTTCGCATGGATTTGAAGAAGGTTCAAGCCATCATGGATTGGCAGCCACCAAAGAACGTACATGATGTACGCTCCTCTCTTGGGCTATGTAATTATTATCGAAGATTCGTGAAGGGATACTCAGAAATTGCATTGCCCCTGACGGAGTTAACGAAGAAGGAAAATGTTTGGGATTGGTCTGCACAATACCAGTAGCCTTTGAGAAGTTGAAGAAGGCTATGTAGACAAACTCGGTGTTAGCCTTACGGATGTGATGAAACCGTTCGAAATTTAGACAGATGCTTCTTATACAGGAAGGACATCCGGTCGCTATTGAAAGCCAAAAGCTCAATAATGCAGAACGTCGTTATTCAGCACACGAAGAAGAGTTGTTGGTGGTTGTTCATTGCCTCAGGGTTTGGCGTCACTATCTATTGGGGTTCCCATTTATTGTGATAACCGATAATACTGTGGTTAGTCTCTTCATCTCCCAGTCGAAACTTTCAAATAAACAAGCTCGCTGGCAGGAGCTTCTTTCGGAGTTCAACTTCGTGATGGAGTATCGTCTAGGATCCAACAACCATGTCGCAGATGCTCTCAGCTGTCGCGCTGACTTAGCTCCAATATGTGCAATCGCGGCTCTTTTAGGGAACGAAGTTACTATGGATATAAGGGACCGAATACGGGCACTTCTGGAGAAGGACCCGGTTACAATATATTTGGTCGACCTCATCAAACATGCAAAACTCGTTAGTTCTGGTTGGACGAGGGTCTGGTGAAGACAAAGGGGCACTGTATGTATGTCCCGAAGGGTGGGGATTTGAGAAAGTCCCTGATAACGGAATTCCATGATACGCTCTGGGCTGGACATCCGAGAGAAGAACGCACTTGGGCACTTTTACAACGTGCCTTCTATTGAGACAACATCACCACTTATGTGAAAACTTGTTTTGTTTATCAACAGAATAAGATAGATCATCAGAAGAAAGCGGGCTTGCTGGAACCCCTTTTCGTCCCATCCAGGCCATTCGAAAGTGTATCTATGGATTACATAATTGGATTGCCAAAAGTTGCAGATTTTGGTACCATTATCGTGGTGGTTGACCGGTTATCGAAGTATGCAACTTTCATCGCAGCGCCTAAGTATGTTTCCGCCGAAGAGACAGCTCACCTCTTCTTCAAGCATATTGTCAAATATTGGGGGCTGCCTAAGGACATTGTCAGCGATCGAGATACTCGGTTTACTAGCATATTTTGGACCGAATTGTTCAAACATTTTGGTTCAACTTTGAGCATGAGTTCAAGTTTTCTTTTCCTGAAATTTAGGTTCGATTCCTATCTCACTAGCCAGTTGCTTAGCCCCTGTTCTCTTTGCTGTTTTGAGGCCGTTTTCTGTTTTTATTTTCGAAAACGCTAAAAACGCGTTCTCTTTGCCATTTTAGAAAACGCATTTTGGAAAAAAAAAAAAAAAATAAATTCGTACACAAAACGCATAACGTCCAAAACCTCGTTTTGGGATTTTTTTTTTTTTTTTTTTATAAGAATTATCTTAACTTAGAACTAAGCTTAATATAAAGTTTTTATTTATTTATTATTTTTTTTAAGAATTATCCTAACTTGGAACTAAGCCTAAATAAAGATTTTTTTTTTTTTTTTTTTTGGAGAATTATCCTAACTTGGAACTAAGTTTAAATAAAGTTTTATTGAATTCAATATCAACATTACAAAAAAAAAAATTAAGTGAGAATTCTTGTTATATTTTCAAAAAATGCACTGATAAATGGACTATGGTGATTTTGAAAGGATTTGCATTTTCTGGATTTTAATAGAAGTAGAGCTTTCTCAAATTCCGAACCTAACCAAGCTGTGTTAATATAGACTCTTAATGCTCACATTAGTGTGTTGCATGTAACCATGTTTTCAGTGTATTGTGAAAGAAAATTTGAGTTTGAGTTAGTAGTATTCTGCAAGCAAATTAATTAAAAATAGTTTAAGTAGTATTCTGCATAGTGTTGGCAACGGGGCGGATTGGGGCGGACGGACCCCGATCCGCCCCGCCCCGAATTTTTTTGATCCGTTCCGGATCCGCCCCGCGATCCGTCAAATTTCGGGTCGGGTCGGGGCGGATCGGGTTCGGGTCGGGGCGGATTGGTCCACCGATCCGTGGACCGATCTGCCAAATTATTTTTTTAATTTTTTTTAATGTTTTTTTTAATTTTTTTAATTTTTTAAAATTTTTTAAATATATTTTAAATTAAATCCTTTAAAAAAAATTAGAAAAATTATTTTTTTTATTAAATTTTATTTATTTTATTGAAACGAGAAGTATAGAGGTCGATTCAACGGATTGAGTTTTTTTGCCATCACTTATTGGAATTCTTTCTTCAAATGAAGAATATGAAAATGTGTTTTTTTTTTTTAAAATACAAAGATTGCAGGTTATTCCCAAAAATTAAAGTTTGCTACAAAATTTACATATTATATTTTTATACATGATAAAAAAATTATATTAAAAAAAATGTCGGATCTCGGATCGGGGCGGATCGGCCCCGATCCAAATCCGCTCCGTGAATTTTCGGATTGCGGCGGATCACATAAATTTCGATCCGTCGATCCACGGATCGGGATTTTTTCGGATCGGATCGGGTCGACGGATCGACGGGGCGGATCGGATTTTTTTGCCATCTCTAATTCTGCAAAATTTCAAACAGGACGTGTTTTCCAGCTTTTCATTTTCAAAAACAGTTTTCAGAAATGATAAACCAAACGCGTTTTCAGCAAATTTGAAAACAAATGAAAACAGGAAATACAAAATATTTTCGAAAATGAAAATACAAAATAAAATACAAACAGAACGCCACCTTAGCTTCACCTATAGCACTATCAAACCCATGTTCTCTATACTCATCAAGAAATGCAACGAGTCCTTGTAAGAGGTTTATTGCGAGGCCAATATTCACATTTTCAGACTGAAGAAATTTACTAACACCATTGATAGCATACAATAACCTGTACCAAATCACAATTCCAAGCAAGAATTCAAAATTCTCCAAATCATACATTGTCAAGGTCTCTGCCTCACTCTTTGTTTTAGAATCTTCACTTTTTTCTGCTAAGTCAAATAAAGCATCTCTTATCTGTGTAGTTTGCCCTTTTATATATTTTACACTCTCAACATGACTTTCCCACCGTGTTTGTGACAATGGCTTAAGAGTCAAACCGGGCACCATATCTTTAAAAAATTTCCATCTTTTTGGAGAAGAAGAAAACAAAGTGTAAATGCGTTGCACCACTCCAAAAAATGACTTTGCTTTAGAACAACATTCCACCATATCCACAATAGCCAAATTAAGACTATGACAACCACATGGAGCTCTAGGATTCATTTCAAGTATTCTTTTTTGTACACCTTTGTGCCTTCCACTCATGTTAGCTCCGTTATCATACCCTTGCCCTCTTACGTCATCAATGTCAAGCCCAAGTCCAGTTAGCACATTTTTCAGTTCATTCAATAATCCAAGTCCTGATGTGTCATCCACCTTCAATAATTCAACCCAATACTCTTCTACTATCAGTGTGTCTGTCGAATCATCCACACATCGAAGTACTTGAGACATTTGTTCCTCATGACTCGCTTCTGGAGTAAAACAAGAATGACCGAAAAATATTTTGCATGTTTAACTTTTGCAACGATTGCACTTCTCACTTCATTTTCCAAATTCAATATCAACTCATTTTGAATTTTTGGTCCAAGGTATGTATATTGAATTTCTCGTGCTTGGGCACGCCGAACATGCTCTTCCATTACTGGATCAAACTCAGCAACCATTTCTATCATTTGTAAAAATAGGCCATTGTTCTCAACATGGAACTTCTCATTATCTCATCGAAATGCCAAAGTATTTTTAGCTAGTCTTTTCACAAAGGAGATTATTCTTGTCAAAACTTTCCTCCAATGATGTCTTTCTTTATTGATTTGTGTTCGCTAAACCGCAAGTACATGGTTCGCGTTCAAGTAATAAAGTGGACTTGAAAAGTCCGGGTTGTCGTACCCACGAGGATTGATTGATTTGTAACCAAACTTATTGATTTCATTTTAAAAGAAAAGTCCAGTAACATAAAAGTTGGTTTGATGGTGAATACTAACTAACATAAATTAAAACATGGCGATATGAAAAACTAGTTAACTAAAGCAAATAGACAACAATATGTAAAAGCTAGAATTAAAACTAATTATCCAAAGCAAACTAATGACAATAAGAACTTGGTAATTAATCTAATATAGAAAACTTAAAACAATGAGAATTTAGTTTTTATAACTACACTAATTTCTTTTTTCAAAAATCAATTAGTGGTAGTTAATCAATTAACCAAATTACATGGGAAATTCTTAATTAAACCTAACATGTATAATGACTTGCAAAGACAATGCAAAATATTGACAACATTTTTAAAATTACATAAATATAAAACAACATTCCTAATCATAAAAATATAAACATAAATACCCAATATACATAAACAACCTAGAATGCTTAATTAAAACTACACTAGTTAAATATTCTAACACAATAATATTAACCCATAATAAAATAACAACAACATTTAACAAATAACATAAAAATATCAATAACAATCTAAATAAGAGATTACAAATAAAATAGTAAAGAGAACTCCCTTCTAGTGAGTTTTTTGAAGAGAGTATTCCATGGGTTTTTCACTTTGAAGCAAATTTTCTCCTTCAACAATAAATATTTCCAGCAACCCAAGCTTAAAGCATTAAATACATTAAAGATATAAAAAGTTTTTGATGAAAATGTGAGAGAATAACAAAAATCAAAAGCTTAAATAACAACAAAATACTTGAATATATGAAAACTTTACTAAAACATAAAAATATTAATTGAAAGTTTCAATAAAGAAGTAAATGTTTAAGAGAAAAATACAAGAAAAATAATAAAAGGGCAAGAACTTACTTGATAACCTAAAAAGTGAGTATTTTTTTCTACCCAAAAATCACCCAAAACCTCTTAAAATGCACTAGATCCGCAAAATTCAGTATTCTGGGCCGAACCAGGTCGGTCAGGTTGACCTGGTCCATCCCAGATTTTTTTTTTTTTAATTTAAGGCCGCGCAATCGCGCGGCCAAAATCCGGGACCAATTTTGGTCCCCAGTCTGTTTCGAGCTGTGGCTTGCGAGCGCGGCTCGGTTCGAGGCACGTGTTTGCGTGGTTCAGCTGGGGTGTGATTTTGCAGATTAGTTCCTTCCATAATTACCATGAGTTCCTTTCATATTTCAATGATGATCAATTAAGTCCCCAATTTTTCAGATTTCTTTCAAATATGTCCTTCTAAAAATTGCATTTTAGGTCCTTCAACATTTGAAATCTTGCAATTTGGTCCCTCGGCTAATGCGCAGCTCGTCTAGAACTTCCCGAAAGTGATAAAATGGTCCCAAAACTTCCAATTTCAGCATAGTTTGCATTCCTTTTGTAATTTTTGGCATCAAATTTGGATATTAACCTATTTAAATACAAAATATGCATAAATTAGTATATATTTACTCAAGATATTTCAAAATAGGTTAATTTAAAGGTATAAAAAGTGTATAAAAATGCACTTAACAATTTGAAGTTGCACACTATGATCAATTGTTTGTTGTGCTTTCAGCCTCTTTTCCAAATCAATCCAAGAAAACATGCAGTCCATGTTATCCTTACTAGCTTCATTGTTTCTAATACTCCTATGCACATTACTCCAGTCTCTGTATCCGTCATTGCCCAATTGCCCCATTCTACTAATCATTTGTTGCGTCTTAAACAATTTGCAACAAAAGCAAAAGATCTTATCTTGAGACACAGAATATACAATCCATCATCTATCACTTGTCTACCCATTTGTTAATACCCGTTTGTAATGTGATTAATCAAAATGCTTGTTGTTACTATCTTTAGGAAGCAAAAGATCATCCACTATCTTTGGACCCATTTCTACTAAATAATCAATCAATTTCTGATCAATATTATTCCAATTCACGGGATCCTCTAAATTCAAAGTCGAACCTTTTGTTTGATCCATCTCTTTAGGTCGAGCTTCCTCATTGTCATGCAATTCATCAACCTCGACATCTTTATCACTCGATTCATTCAAATCCACAATTTCATATATTTCCTAATTTTCATTCTGGTCAATTTGATCTCCAGTCACCACTCTCTCCTCTATTTCTTCTATATTTCGATTAAAGTATTTGTTAATATCTCCGCTGGACTTTGAATTATTGCAGTTTCCCTTTGCTTCCTCTTTCTCTTTTGAGCTCCAGACTGATGTTTAGGAGACATTATTTACTATTATACACAAAATAACATTATATCAATGATCAATAAATATTTCAGAACTCTACAAGTATCACAATTCACCAATCACCAATTTACAAACAAATCCCAATTTACAACCTAAAAATCAATAATCACAATTTACAAACAAATCAAATATTCACCAAATCTCAATTCACAACTTATAACTTAATAATCACAATTCACACATCAAATCAAATATTTACCAAATCTCAATTCATAATTCACGAAAGGGGAATATGGGGCTCATAAGGGACGACATTGCAAAAACTTAAATGTAACATTTACGCATTATTTCCAAATAACACTTCAATCATAATGAATCAAAGTTTAACCTCATTATCAGAGAATTGCGAATTGTTCAAAAATTGGGCAGTGGGCAGCCAAGAAGACCGTTCACCAGTTACTTCTTAGAGCTTAGAAGCTAGAAATTGAGAATCTAAAAAAAATTGAGAAGCCCTGATTCAAATTTGAAGTTGGAAATTATGAACTATAAAAAATTACAATTTAAAAAATCAAAAAATCAAAATTTAAAACTTTAACTTACCATGAGTCCCGTAAGCCGTAACAACACACCAAGCTGGAGCTTGGAGGCAATGCAGGCGCTGGCACAAGCGTGAGCATGGAGAGGACTCGGAGGAACCACTACCTACTGCTAGAGTGGAGAGGTTGGACTTCTTGGAGTTAGAACAACCGCGAATCAGTCGAAGTTCGAACGGTCGAAGTCGAAACCGGGTAAGGGGATTTTAGAGAGCAAGAGAGTAACCTGTGGCTGTGGTCAGAGATTGGTGGAAGCTTGAAAGTCGGAATCACCGATGGCTGGCCTTGCACTGTCGCATGTCGCCCTGTCGAGCTTTCAGCACAGTTTCCAGTCGCAGACGAGTGGGTTGTGTCGCTGTGGACTGGTTAGATTGATTATTGGGTTTGGATATTAGATATATTTTATGTAATTGGGTGGGTTAGTTAATTGGGTAATAAGTTAATAACATTGGGCCTGAGTCGCTTGACTCCTGGACTAAAATAAAAAAAAAAAGAAAAAAAAGGCCCAAAAAAATAGGCCAGTAGGCCCTGAAGTAGGGGCGTCATGGGCCTCTAGGCAAGGTCAGGGCCTGTGTTTGACTCATGTGTAGGAATTAATTATTGAATTTTTGAACCACTTTTATTTTTTTAATTCCGTAAAGATTGACAAGTACTAGTTGATATGAGTAGCTCCTCCAAATATCGAGTTTATCAATTTTTTTTTTTTTGCAATCCTAGGGTGTGTTCTGCTGGCAATGGCATATTAAAATGGCAATGATTGCCTTTAATAATTTATACAATTTTTCAAATCACTTTTTAACCATATACATTTTCTTTCTCCAATTTCTAACCACACACCTTACCTAGAAAACTTAAATAAATCAAAATTATAAATCCAATTCCCTTTTCTCAGCCGTCGAACACCGCCCTAATAAAAAGGGTGGGATAGTGGGCGCCACGGCGGTGAGATGGGGTAGGAATGGATGGATGGATGGATGGGATAGGCGGAGAAAAAGAAGATTTTTTTATCATTATCATTTTTTTTAACTGCTTTAAGCTAAAAATAGTAAGTGACTATTTTGCCTAATTAAAATTGTTCAAATTATGGTTAAAAGTTTGGTTTTTGGCCATCGACAAAAATATATATATATATTTTGGGAAATCGTCAAATGTCAATTTGGCGTACATTTATTGAAAGGTTTAAAGAGTATTACTCTCCTCCCCATCATGGGAAGTGGGACCCACTGCCACCCGCCCAGAGGGGGTGGGGTTTTGTGAAGGGTGGGTTTTGGGAGCAAAAGTGAAGGTTTAAAATGGTTTTGATGATTTATCAGTTAGAAACTGCACTGCATATTTTTGAAAATTTTCGCTGCAACATATTCTGTTAGTGAGGGAAGGATATAAGTTCATAACGTAGTATAATTAACAATTGGGAAGAATACATAACTAAGGTTTTTAAAGTATACATTTTCAAAATTAAGAAACTCAAGGTTTTATTTCAAAAATCAGGTCATAATTAGTATATATTTTATTGTTTATGGTCACAAATCACAATTTTTATGTCACAGCTTATTATGATCACAAGTTACAATTTTTTAGTTCACAAGTCACAAATCAGGTCATAAGTTTATAGTTACAGTCACAATTTTTTTCTCGGTAACAAATTTCAAATTTCGTAGGTCACAATTTTTTTTCGGTCGCAAATCTCGAGTCAATTGGTCACAACTTAACAAATTATAAGTCACAATTTCTTTATTATTCACAAATCACAAATTTCATTGGTCATAATTTTTTCTCGAGTACAAATAAAAGATCTTTTAGGTCACAATTTTTTACAAATCACGAGTTTTCTTGGTCACAGATCATAAATTTTATTGGTCACAATTTATAAAATTATTTTGGTTGACTCATTTTTTGGTCACAAATTATCGATTTTGTTGGTCACAATCTATTTCTCGATCACAAAACACAAATTTTATAGGTCACAAACTAAGGTCACACAATTAATTGGTTACAACAATTAGTTGGTCACAATCTATTTCTCGATCACAACAATTAATTGGTTACAACCGTCAACAAGACACCCACCACCACCACCACCACCACCACCACCACCACCACTAGTGCAGGTACCACCATCTCAATGACACCAACACCACTACCACCATCGTCACTGCCATCTACACCACCACAACCAAAGAAAAAAAAAAAAAAAACTATGTTGCTACACCATTGCTTCCACCTCGTCACCACCTACCACCGATCGAAACCACAACTTCCACCACCACCACATCACAACCACCCACGACCACTACATCACCATCGCAATACAAAACATGATCACAGCTACATCACCCAAGATTCACCAACATCGCCTAGATCCATCGATCTTCCACCACAAATCAACAACCACCATGGACATCGCACAACACCACCACTGCCATTGCCATTGCCATTGCAACACCGTACCAAAACATAGCCACTACCTGCAACGTGACACTACTCGAATTTCCTCCACCACAACATCACCCCCAATATCCTCCACCACGACACCACCTGCATCCACGCTAGACACCATCTTCCCTCTCTCACCGCACCAGACTTACAAAGTTTTCGCTATCACCACCGCCACCTAATTAGAGACATCGCCACTAGCCACCTAATCAAAGACATCACCACCAGAGAAGTGGTGGTGCTACAAGCTAGCACCGCGTGAACATCGGGAGATACACATGACGATAGCAACGACGTTCGTCGCACAGAGGCCGCTGTTGGGGGAAGGGGGGGGGGATCTGAAGTCACAACACCTCATTTGCACCATCAATACCATCGATTGCACTGCCTTGTCGGTAATTTAGAAGATCTGTAATGGGGGTGAAAGTGAGGTGCGTGTTTAGGGTAGTTATTATAATAATTATATTAATTAATAAGAATTAAGACCTGGTTGATGTATAAAAGACTTTTAAACCTGATTTTTGAAATGTGAATTTTAAATGTAGGTGTGGGTGTAATTTCCACTTAACAATTTATGTAAATCAATTTGTCGAAGAAGCCCACTAATTAGGCCATGCTATGGATATATATTATACATTTTTAAAAAAATAAAATAAATCAACTTAAATTTGAACCAATTCAATTTTTCTTTGATTTTGGTTTCATCTCCGTTCGGTAACCACTTTAAAACAAAAATTTAATGGGCATAATTTTTTATACTATTTTTTAACCACGTACATTTTCTCTCTTCAATTTTTAACCACACATCTTAACTAGAAAACTCAAATAAATCACATTATAAATCAAATCCATTGATTTGACAGCCACCAAACAGAGCCTTAGCTAGATAAGGGTGGAGGTAGTGGGTAGTAGGTTAATTTAGATGATGTTGAAGAAGTAAATCTTCACTTTAAAAATTATTCATTATTGTGGCTATCTTAGTAATTAATTATTATGTCAATATGATGATTTTATAAATTCAAAGATCAAGATTTTACTTGATCAAAAAAGATCTTGTTCAGTTTGGTTCCGTTCCCACATTTTTACAAATGAACTTGGTATTTCAATGTAATTGGTGCAAAACCATTCTATCACTAGTCTTCTTTGTGCAAATTGTCATTACGTTTCAATTTTAATGCCTTGTAAATGAAAAAAAAATAAAAAATAATAATTGCAATCAGAGTCCCAGTATTTTTAAAAAGATATAAATGAATCCAAACTTTAAATAATAATAATAAAAAAAATTAGTATATTTCAAGAATGTCTGATAGGGGATTATTTTGAGGAAAAACGAGTTTTTAGAGAATCTCTATCAAGCATGAGATTAGAGGTATCAATCCGGGTGGTTCGGACCGGGTCGACCCGTCAATAAAAAGCTCGGTAACGGTCCGCTTGAAAAAAAGCCCGCCCGCTGCGGGTTACGGGTCAGCCCGCAGATTTTGAACTACAACCCAGGCCCGCCCACTGGTCCATCCGGGTCGAGCCCATGCGGGTCGCGGTTTGTTCTGATTTGGCCCGTATGAATAAAAACATAGATTTTTTCATATTTATAGCAAATTTTTTGTCAAGTTTCTAAATACAAAATGATTAAAATGATAAATTTATATTTATACCATAAAATATTTACATAGAATTTAAAATTATAGTTTATGTTATATGAATTACTTCTAAATTTGCAAATTTAAATAAAATATAAACAAATAACAATTAAATGATAAATGTATTTCTAATTACTTTTGTCAAAAAACATTATTTTTTTAGCTATTAGGGAGAAAAAAAAAAGATTTTACTTTAAAAGTTGTATTAGAGTTTCTAGAAGAAAAGAGATTTTCAATGTTACCATATTTAATAAAAACTGTTTTTTTTTTTTTTTTTACGGGCCAGCGGGTTAACCGCGACCCGCGAAGGTTTGACCCGCAAAACCCGCGGTTCACAACTTCTTGACCTGTGAATCGCCCGCACGGGTCATGAGTCGGCCCGCGATCCCGGATCAATCCGGGCCGATTTTCACGGGTCTGGTCGGCCCGTCCGTCTTGACACCTCTATATGAGATTAAGGATAAATTAG
The DNA here is from genome assembly GCA_963555705.1 of Ligustrum vulgare. NCBI lineage: Eukaryota > Viridiplantae > Streptophyta > Magnoliopsida > Lamiales > Oleaceae > Ligustrum > Ligustrum vulgare. The sequence goes on along the minus strand of OY743183.1, from coordinate 35,288,447 downwards.
ATTGTTAGTTTAAAATTTAAATTCCAAAAACAGTTCCAATATTTATTCACAATTACATGATATATTGAACGCAAAATGATGACTCTCAAGTCATGGATTCAACCCCCTAAAGCTTCAAATAAGCAAATCATAATATCTCATCAATTAATGCAAATTAACTCATCCAATTACAAGTTTACTCAAGTCTCAAGCACAAAAGCCTCATCATCCATGAATTTTCTTTCCCTGAAAAATAATAGACAGACAAATTAAAGGCTTGTTTGATACAGCTAAAAAATATGATTAAATATAAGTTAAAGTCAACAATTAATTTTAACCACACATTTTAAAGAACCGACAACTTTTCAACTACACATTCAATAAACTTTCATCAAAATCTAAAAATAATTTGATTTTAATCTCTACCAAACATGCCAAAATCATAAAAAATTAAAACAAAATATATGTATGACTCAACTCCGTGACCATCATTATCTAGTACTGAGTATCGAACATAGACTTCAAGACCGTTCCTCTAATGAGTCCATTGACTCGTATCCAAAAGCCCCCACAAAAAAAATAAAAAATAAAAAAAGGCCCAAAAAAAAAATTTGACGCCCAATTTTTATTTATTTTTGGATGTTAATTTTTTGGATGTTAAAAAAAAAAAAGAATTTAGAGCCCATTAATTTTTAATTTTAGCCTAATTATTCTTAATAGGTAGTAGTATGTCCAAACACAAAAGGTCATCCACAAGATACTTTCAATATTTCAGTTTTTTCCATCTTTTTTTACAAGTTTTTAAATTTTTTACTTTCAAAGTGCCAAAGACTCAAGTAAGTGTATATAGCCATATACAAGGCTCAAAAATAATTCTTCTTTTTTTGAATGTCGAAATGGGACCATTTTGATCTATATATGACTATTTTCATATTAAATTTGGGACGTAAAATCATCAATTTCAATATTCATAGCTAAAAAAAAAAAAAAAAATTGGGGGCAAAAGGGCCCTAGGCGCCTAATTTAGAAAGTTCGATTTAAGCCCTAAAAATCAGAGGACCAGTACTGATAGAATTACACAATCTTACATTTCCTCTGGTTCTGCGAGCACTGGATCCTTTAGATTTGCGACGTGCCATGCTCGTTTGATGCTGTATTTTAGGCCCGTCACCGGATCGATTTGGTGGTGGTACATAGGTGTGAGTCTCTGGACCTCTATAATCGATTTCATAAATCTCAGAATTCACAGCTTTCAAGTTCAACTTCGTCCCTACAATGCCACAAGTTCTTACAAGATAAAATTAGCACAATCTGAAGACATTTCTACATGAGAAGTGCAATCTTAAGCTCGAACAAGAAGAGTTTAGCCCCTACAAAAATTTGTCAAGTCTCGTCACATGAATCCGAAATAAGATTTATATATCCAACACTAAAATTAATGGGAACAAAATATTTTCAGCATTGTAAATGCTAAATTGAAGTTCAAAGCTTGAATATATTCTTCATAACGACAAAGGTTTGCGGTATATATGCAACAAACAATATGAAGCGTGTAACATGAATCTTAATGCCGTATAGATCACGAAGTAATTGATAGGACTTAATGATTGTGAAAGTTACATCGAAAAATCTCAAAGAGCATCGGCATCAAAGTTTGCAGTCGTCCAATGGGAGATTGGCCATGTCATCAACGAATGAGCCCCAAACCCGAATGTGAAAAGGAGGGTATTAGAAGTTAGGTTGGAAGACGGAAAATTATTCATGTAGTCAATTGACTCAAGAAATTGAAGAAAAATGCTCGTTGTAATTGAAATATATACGAACAAACCTCTTGAAAAGCATGGTGTGACATCGAGGACGAGAAAGAAGACGAGGAGAGTGACCATGAAACTAAGCTTGAGCTCCATGGCATGCAATCCCAAAATGAAGATTAAAAGTAGAAATATTCTTTTCTTTTGTGTGTATGGAAAGAGGCATGCAGTCAGCACTCAGCAGGAAGAAGCATGGCATATCAGTCAAGGTGATGCTCAAATTTTGTCAAGTGAAACCCTCACAGTCTGCACAGCAATTGATTGCAAGGAACCAATTAAAATGTGTTGGGTTGGCACATTTATATAGAGGAACTAGATCTTGGAAACTACAGCGTTTGGATCAGAGAAAACAAAGGAAAAACATCTCTTAATTACATGTATAGTTTACCCCCAAGGAATACGGGCTATAGCCTATATATATGTTGATAATAGAATTTTATATTATCCATCGAGAGCAATCAAATAGTAAAAAACAATAGACAAAGAAGATTTATAGAGATTCGCCTCAATGTAAATTTAATTTCTCTTCTGTCACTACAGTAATTCACTGTGATTAAAAAAAGACATGGGTTAGAAAAAAATGCATATCATATCTTCTTTAACCTTGGTGGTTATAAATTACGTACTATTCCCATGAAAAAACCGAGGTTGCAAATGTCAAATTCTTAAACTATCCATAATGAAATTTAAATGGCTCTTCCTTGTTGGGTGAATTTGTGAATAGTGACGTCAAATATTGAAAGTTTGTAAATTCAAGCCGAAATTTGGATAGAGTAACGGCAAGAAAAAACACAAATAAGAAGAATAAGGACAAAGCCGAGGTAAGAGTTGGACTATTTGTCCTTAAGTCGAATTTGCCCCGTAACGGTGCCTACGGATAACGGCAATCGACTCCCAAGATACAACGGCTTCACTTGTGTTTGTAGCACTCCAAAACACAAGTACAACGAACCAAATTTGTCTTATGTACTCCAAATGATGCAATGAAAGAATATCAAAACAAATGAAATGATTTGATTTTGGAGAGAAGTGAGGATGTTGAGATGTTTTGCATATCAAAAAGTGAGGAATATGACACCCAAAGGGTCCTATATATAGACCATGAAAGGGTGTGGACGAAATGGTTTAAGGCCAAATCATGCACTCTTTCCAAACAATGCACCTTTACGAAAAGGTGTCTTTTGGCCGGACAACTTGCGGCCGCACGGTTATAGACCGTGCTGTCGCACGGTTTAACTTAAAAACTCGAAAATGAAATTGACGTGTGGTCGCACGGTCAAACATTTTGACCTGATTTTCGTCATTTTTCGTAATTTCTCATTCATCCGATATTGATTTTCGAAATGTCAAATATACCCTTCAATACATGTAGAGAAATCAAAATTCTCTTTCGGGGGTGTTGCCCCCGAGCCCCCATGGGGGGCGCTGCCCCCTCGACCCCCGCGGCTTGACCGGGCAGGTCGATCCCCGTTTGTGCGCCCCGAAGCGGCGAATTGACAAACAATTTTGCCTAAACGGATTTAGCCGAGCTTTTGAGTATTTGGCCGAAGTCGACACGAAGTCGCTTTAATCGATTTTCAATTCTCGATTTATTAACCAATATCCAACATTCCCCACGGTGAATGCAGTGATATCAAAATCGAGTTTGCAAATGTGAAATTCTTATACTATCCTTAATGAAATTTAATTGGCTCTTCTCCACGGCTGATGCGGTGGTATCAATCAGCGTACTGATTGTGTACAGTAACAATAATTAGGCTCAATATATAGTGTAACATCACAAAGTATTGAATCTTTTCCATTTTACTTTTAAATCTTATCTAGTTACGCGTGTGAATAATACAATATTGGTCTTTTCATTTCCCTTTCCCTTCTGAATCCCAAACTAGGGTTATTGATGAAGAGCTTATCTTCCTTATGGTGTGGACAGTGGACAGTCCCATGTGTGTATTATTGAAATGTCTTAGAAGAGATATCCCGTTTGGCAGACCAATTCTTTGGCTGGACTTCTCTGTACAAAAAATACCTACATTTTCTTTCATGCAATAATATTTAAATTAATTAATTTTTTTAATGATATTCTTGGAATTTAGTGAAAATATGGGCGCCCCTTTTTCCCTCTGTAGGCTCGGACCAGACTAGCAATGTACTACATTATTGTAGTTGGAAAATTTAATGCATTGCACCATAGTATTGAATATTATGCAAATTTCATTTCCGTAAGCTCATCCTAGATGATATCATTAATCAGTGAACAATATTATGGGAGATATTGCATAGTTTGTATTCTAATTGAATTACAAAATTAAAGAAGAGAAATGTTCCGTCTCTAATCATGTCTCGTGTTTATGGCAATGTGATATGAATGAGCTATTATCCATCGATATGAGCAATGAACTATATATATATTTTTTTAGTTATACAAAAATTGGCCTATGCATATTATCATGTCATGTGCCCTTTTTGCAAGCCTTATGTTTCGCTTATGTTACTTACAGAAGAACTTCTTGATAGAATTACGTAGGACCTATTTTGTGAAGTGTCAACTTCTCATATGGAAGATATTAGTGAGAAAAATTGCCTTGTAATTATATTAAGTTCATCCAAAAGTTCTTATAAATTTTCAAAAATTATTAAACTACATTCAAAAATAACTTCTTAGTTTTAAATACTTTATCAAAAGGGTTCTTATGTCAACTTCTTCTAAAAATTTTTATAATTAGACAAATAATTACTACCAGAAAATTACTTAAGTATGTTCAAAATAGTCTTGAAAATAATTTAACCTCGAAAAAAATCATGTCCAGCGGACCATATATATATGGTGAAACATGGTGCATGTTACAACATTTATGGAGAAAGCGCATAGAAAGAGTATTTGAAATGGGATCGCAATTAGTTCCCGACACGTAATAAGAATAAGTGGTCCTATGAAAATTAGGTCTTTTCCATCCATATTAATATTAGGGCCCTAAGTTGTAAAGGCATTGATTGGATGGATTGTCCCGTTTTAAAGAATGGTCCTTTTAGTTTAAAGGCATATGGCCCCTTAATTTTGAAATATCAAACTCTTTAAGTTTTATTTGAAAAAAAAAAAATGTATATTGTCACAACTAAATCCAACTCTATATTAAATCCATAGTTTATAAATGTTTTATGTATGGTTATGTCAAAGGAGATTGTAGAGATTTCTGTTCGGTTCGAATCCCGCAAGTGTACGGGATCGTTGACAAGTAATAATTGTGATGAGTTGAGAGTATCGTTCCCACGAGGAATAATGTTTAGTCCTAATTACTAGTTTATCGTCGACTCAATTAATGAAAACAATTAGAATAAAAAGATGGTTTTGTTTGTCAATCTATTCTAAAAAATTGCAATAAATAAAACTTAAATAAAAACAAATGTTTGGGAGTAAAATATGAATTGAGAGCATGTATTGGAATCCGAATCCACTTGTTATCATCTATCTCAATTCAACAATTCGAAGTTTAAATCATTCATGTGTTGCTTGACAATCGATAATTCACATGCAATTAATTTTCTTTTCCAAGACAAATTAAATCTACCCTAAATATGAAACGAATCTATTCCTAGTCCGAATACGAATGTTTAGAACGCATTAAATCACACAATTATCAATTAGATTGCACATGTCATAGTGTTATTCCTAACATCTAGTGTTCATGTGTTGATCATACAATGTTCAAATCTATTGTGACTTTTCCAAGACTACAACAAGTAACGATATATTTAATTGGTAGCCAATCAATCAAACAATAACAATAAAGCATGCAAGATCAATCAAGACAACACAATAAATTCCTAAATTATTAATTCCTGAATTGAAATAAATAAACAACAAGTTTCATCTTCATCCAATACATAAAAGAGATTAACCTAACATCTTAATATGTAAATTAAACACAAAGAATTGAAAAAATATCACCCGATTGATTGTGCAAAAATTGGAATTCTGCAGAATTTTTTTTCAATTGCTACAGCCGACTCCTTCTCTCTTTAATCCAACCGCCGACCAGCCTTGTTCGTATATATGTATTCTGCCTCTACCAAGTAAAACAATCTGGCGAGTCCTCCTTTTTCCAACCTCTATCTAATCTTCATTTTTCTTTAATTCTCCACCAGCCGACCAGCACTTTAGATAATCCCCAAGACTCCCCTAATCAGCCCTCAATATTAGTTCCAACCCAACACACCAGCAGTCGTCCATTATCTCTTCCAATTCACCCGATCGTAACCTCCAATTAATCAACCACATTCGGAGTCCCAAAGAATTTTCTCACCAATTAATTCCCCCAACCTACCAATGTATCTTCTCTAATTCCCAGTTGGTGCACCAATTCTTCCCCTAGTAGTATTCTGCTCAATTCCCTACACTCCAAGCCGAGACCTCTATATTCTCCAAATCACGCCCAGCCTTGCACTCCCTCACCAAGTAGGAGCCTCTCTCTCGTTTAATCCCCTCTTTTCTCTTTTCTCTTTTCCATTGGCTCCCCCTAATCTGTACATATATATTCAGCCGAGCAACTCCAATTAAATCTAGGTCATCAAAGTCCAAATATCAATTAAGGTTTTAAGCCCAATTCTAATTGTTGAAGAGTTTATATCAAGTCCTCTATTCTTTCAAATATTGTTGAGTTGGTCCTTGAGTCTTCAATTGTGCAGTCCATGTCTCCATTTATGTCACTTCAAGTTCTTCAATTTTTGGAAGTTGCACTTGAGTCCCACTTTGTCCCTTTTTTGTACGGCTTTAGTCCATTTTTTCCGTTTCGCATCCAAACGCATTCAAAATTTGATTTTTCCTAAAACAAACAAAATAAATATATAATTAGCAATATCATATTTTAAAACACTTACAATTGTCTAAATTTAAAGCCAAGATAAGTACGCAAAACGTACTTATCAATTTCTAACCCAAAATACACAAAATAGCAAAAAAATTATTTGAAAAACACAAGCAATTACAGATCAGAAACTGTAACGTAAAGTTTTACAAAATCGCTCAAACAAACACAAATTTACAGAACTTTCGAAACCACAACAAAGTGTGCTTACAAATAGCACTACAACAAATCTCTCAAACAACTACAAAGATGAGGAAAATGATCAAAGATTTCTTCAAAAACATAAAGTTTAAGTGAGTAGAGAGACGGATCGCCTCATAGAACCAAAAGGAAGAGAGAGAAAAATCTAAAAGTAAAAGTGATGCGTATGAAGGGTCAGAGTTCCAGATCCTTCTCTTGATCTGATATAGGCAGGGATCCAACGGCCAGGAGCAACTGATTGGTTTGATCTAACGGCCTCAACAAATTCTGGTTATAACCATAAAAGCGTGATCTGAAGAATGCGACTTGGGTCGGGTGTGGGCTTCTTGATTTATCTTCAAAATGTGGGCTGCAGAATAAGTTTTGCTTCGACATCAATTCTGGGATGGACTGGGCTGCAAGTTGGGCCAAATTCTTAACAAATCTTCCCCTTAATTTGGTGCAGGCTGCAGCTATATCATTCCAGCTTCTATGTCCAGTTCTAAGTGCCTTCAGCATCCTCAAGTTGCTCTTCCAAGTGTTGTTCCCTGCAAAAGTTCAATGAAGCAGTATCAAATTCAAAAATATTAAGCAACTTCAGAGCATCTTTAAATTTTTTTTTATAGAAATTACTTTAGTTCCAGCATCTCTTGGATTGAGCTGAGTAGGGATTTTAACCAATTTTATAAAACCTTTTTCAGTGATGTCTCTTATAAAATGAAATTTGACATCTATATGTTTAGATCTATTATGAAACACAGGATTAACAGTAAGATATAATGTACTCTGGCTATCAGTGCAAATTTCAATTTCTGGCTTACTCAAACACCTAATTTCAGAAAGTAACCCCCTTGGCCACATGCATTCTTTTACTGCATCAGTGGCTGCAATGTACTCTGCTTCAGTTGAAGAAAGGGCAACTAATTTCTGTAGGTGTGCTTTCCAACTTATGCAGGAAGAGTTTAAAGTGAAAAAGTAGGCTGGAGTGGACTTCCTGTTATCCACATTTCTAGCAAAATTAGAGTCTACAAAGTCTTTAAGTTCAAAAGCAATTTTAGATTTTGAAAACATGAGACTCAAATTCAAGGTTCCTTTCAAATATTTCAGTAAAGATTTAAGAGCTTCCCAGTGAGATTCTCCTGGGTTACTCATAAATCTGCTCAAAATACTGACAAAAAAAGCAATGTCTGGTCTCGTTGAGACCATGAGATACATTACAGAACCTACAACATTAGAATAAGGAACATTTTTCGTTATGTGAAATTCTTCTGCAGTTTTAGGACACTGATCATTAGACAATTTAAAGTGAGCAGGTAATGGTAGTGTAACATGTTTAGAATCAAATAGGGAAAAAATTTTCAAAGATTTTCAAATTTTTTTCAATGTAACTCTTTTGATTCTAAAATTTTTTTCCTGCTGATTTATTTCTAAACACATCAATTCCAAGAATTTTCCTAGCTGGACCTAGGTCTTTCATTTCAAATTCAGTTTTTAAGTTCTCTTTCAGACAAGAAATAACATGCAGATTCTTACCAGCAATAAGCATGCCATCCACATACAAAAGCAAATACATAGGATCAGAAATATCATTCTTAAAGTAAAAACAGGGATCATATGAACTTTTCTGAAAATTTAAACTTTGAATGAAATTATCAAATCTTTTGTACCACTGTCTAGGTGCTTGCTTCAAGCCATAAAGAGATTTCCGAAACAGGCACACTAGATCAGGTTTTTTTTTCTGTTCAAAACCTTTTGGTTGAGACATATAAATGGTTTGATCAAGCATACCATACTATACAAAAAGGCAGTTTGACATCCATTTGCTCAAGTTCTAAATCATTTTGAGCAACTAAAGCAAACAAGATTCTAATAGAAGTATATTTCACAACAGGGGAAAAAATTTCTGTGTAATCTATGCCTTCTTCTTGTGAAAAACATTTTGAAACTAACCTAGCTTTATATCTAGGTTTACTCCCTTCATAATTCCCTTCTTTTAATTTAAAAATCCACTTACAGTCAATCAGTTTTTTGTCAGGAGGTTTTTCTACTAAAGTTCAGGTCTGATTTTTAATTAAGGAATTCATTTCCTCTTTCATGACTGCAAGCCACAAATTTTTATCTTTGGATCCCATTACTTCTTCAAATGAGCAAGGTTCAGGATCTAAAGAGGTTGACAGGGCAGAGGTAGAATAGTATTCAAAATCATCAAATCTAGCTGGGTGTCTAATTTCTCTCCTAGTTCTGTCCCTGGCCAGTTGGTAATCATTCAAAACAGGTTCATCATGATCAGTTAAAGTGGGTGAAGTGGGTGCTGGTGATGCAGGAAAATCAGTATGCTAGTGTTGGGGTTGCTCAGGCTGAAGATGAGAATCATCAAAGCTCACTTCAGTTATTAAAAAGTCCTTTTTACAAAGTGGATTTTCATTCTTTTCAGACTTGCAAGGAAAAAACTTTTTCATTAAAAACAACTAACCGGCTTAAAATAACTTTGAAACCACTTTGTTCTTTAACCCAAAGTCTATAACCTTTAACCCCTTCCCCATAACCAACAAAAACACATTTTAAAGACCTGGGATCAATTTTGGATTGAACCTGATGAGCATAGGCTGCACAGGCAAATTGTTTTAAAACTAAGTAGTCTGGAACTGCACCATTCCAGATCTGATCTGGAATGCTAGAAGGACACTTATTTATTAAAAAAGATGCAGTCTTGACTGCTTCCCCCCAAATTTTTTTTTTGGCAAATTGGATTGATTTAACATGCACCTTGTTCTTTCTAACAAGGTCTTGTTCATCCTTTCAGCAACCCCATTTTGCTTGGACTGTATGAAACAGTTTTATGCCTAAGTATACCTTGGTGTTTGCAAAAATCATCAAATTGAAAATTGCAGAACTCTAAACCATTATCAGTTTTGATTATTTTAACCTTTTTATTTTTCAAATTTTCAACCAAGGTAATAAAGTTTTTGAAAACAGAGACAATTTGGTCTTTGGATTTTAGCAAACGAACCCAACACTTTCTGGAGTGATCATCAACAATCAACAAAAAATATCTAAAACCAGAAACAGTGTTGACAGGAGCAGGACTCCACAGGTTTGCATGCAAATACTCAAGAATGACCTTGGACTTATGCACCCCTTTTCCAAAAGAAGAAGTTTTTTGTTTTCTCAAAGTACATTCTTCACAAAAATTAAGTTTCTGAAAAAAATTTTTGCCAAAAAATCCATTTTTCTCTAACATTTTAAGTCCTTTTTCTCCTACATGACCTAATCTTTTATGCAATAAATTAGACAAATTATTGTCAACAATTTCAATAGTTAGAGAAGTAGGAGGGACAGACTGCACAGACAGAATGTACATTCCATTAGACTTGACTGTACTGGAAATCAACAAATTGTTTCTCAAAATTTTTATGTATCCATTACTGACTCTAATTTCATAACCTTCATCATATAAAATTCCTAATGAGATGAAGTTTCTTCTTAAATCAGGGACATATCTAGTTTGATTTAAAATCAAATTGTTATTGTCAGCAAGTTTCAAAGTCACTTTTCCAATTCCTTTTATATCACAGGATACATCATTCCCCAGTTTTACAGAACTAGTGGCATGCACAGAGCAATTATCAAATAAATCCCTGTAAGGGCATATATGGAAAGTACAGCCTGAGTCCAAAATCCATTCATCTTTCATATTTGAAGTGGTTGTAAAATAAACAACTCCACTATTATTTTGAGTATCTACAGGTTCCTGTTGATTATTCTTACTATCATCCCTTAATTTCTTAAAACATTTATCAACTAGATGACCTATATTTCCACAATAAAAACACCTTCTAGTTTCATCAGGCTTCCTATCAAATTTATTATTATCATACCTTTTTATTTCAAACCTATTTTGATAATATTTTCTATTATCAAACCTATGTAATTACCTCTAGATGAGTTTTTACCCCTTTGTGATGTGGACTCAACATTATAGGCCTCTTTATGTTCTGACTTAGACTCTAGTTCTTTAGTTTTAAGGGATGTATGAATTATTTCAACAGACAATTTCTGACCTCCATACTCTAAGGCATTCCTTATATCTTTGTACTTATCTTCCATACCATTTAGCAAACACACAACTCTCTGATCCTCAGTAGTTTTCTCTCCAGCATTTAGAAGATCCTGAGTTATTCTATTAAACCTATCAATGTTTTCTTCAGAACCTAGGGAAGGATCAAACTTGAAGCTAAAGAATTATTTCCATAAAAAACATTTGTTTGGAAGAGAAACAGTGAGAAAAAAGTTCTTCAAGTTTGTCCCAAAGGTCTGCAACTGTTTTAGTTTCTCCTACTTTCCTAATCACAGTGTCAAAAAGGTGAAGGAACAGGGTACTCCGTGCTAGTTCATCTTGTTTAGTTCTTCTTTCCTTAGTTAAATTTTCAGGCCAGGTTTCATCTATTGCTTTAGCACATTTTAATTTAAGTAAGAGGTCTTCAATTTTTTGTCGCCATAAACTAAAATCCCCCTTTCCATTCCAAATTTCAACCTCAACCTTACCAGTATTCATATTTAAACAATTATGGGAGACTAAGAATGCACAGTAAAGGGTGGAGACAGAATAATGCAGGCAAATTATGCAGTCAAGGGTAAAACAGAATGTTACAAATTTCAAATTGCACATAAAAATTTCAACACAAGGCACAAATTACTACTGCAGATATCAAATTATACAGAAGTAAATCAAACTAAGTGCAAGAATCAGTAAAGATGCCTTTCTTTCCTCAACTCTATTTGGGTAGGCCAAGAACTCCCTCAGATTCCCGGATTCTCAAAAGGAACCCTGGACAAAGGTAAGTAAAAGGGACCAAGAAGGGCTTCAACAGAGGAAATAAAAAGAACAAAAGAAAAGGTTAAAAAAACCCTAAAAGAGTTTCAAGATATCACCTGATTGCTGCGAATATAGTAGTTTCTTTTGAAACTTTCAAGCAAAAGTAGATCTGACTGTGGGGTCTTGGCAGTGGACCGGTGGTGATGATTATTCGATTGGTGGTGGTGACTGTGGTGCTTCGGTGCAGGCGGTGGTTTGGTGGTGAGTGGTGATGATTGATGAAGAAGAAGAAAGTGTCGATGGTGATGGCTGCTACAGGTGGTTTGGGTGGTGGAGTTGCAGGTGGTTTGGGTGGTGGAGCTGCAGGTGGCTTGGGTTGCTGGTGGTTGGCCGAGACTGTGGAGGTGCTGGAAATGGTGGGTTGGTTTGCTAAATGGAGAGTCTGGGATGGTTTGAGTGGTGAGGTTGAGAGTTAGGTTTGGAGGAGTGGGTGATATAGGGCTAGGGTATGGTATGGTATGGTATGGTATGTGATTGATATGATTGATGGAGGTTGGTAGATGTGAAAATCAAGACAAGCATTGCACGTAGTTCGAGAGAAATTCGCACGCGAATTCAATTGGTCAGGAGAGTGAAACTGATAAAATGAGATTGACGTAATTTGAGATTTAAGATGATTCTGAAAATAATAATTTAAATAAATAATTAAAATAATAAAATTTTGGAAACTCGGAATTTAATTAAAATCGAATTGACTTTACATTTCTCGACTTGGCTAGACGAACGCGTCGTAAAGTTAACTTAGAAATGGGCGAGATTGTAGCGACACGGTTTTCGAAGTTTTTAAAATAATTATTTAATCGCGTGGAAAATTCTTAGTCGCTACACATAGCACATAAATTAGCGCATGGTAGGTCTCTAAATCTTTCTTTGCTATTCCTAGCCCCACTTTATAGAGGCATGGCTTCTCTCCAATTCCAATTGAGGACTAATGTGTAGCGACCAAGAAGCTTCAAGCATTTAAATAATTATTTTAAAACTATGAAAACTGTGCCGCTGCGATCTCACCCATTTTTAAGTTAACGTCACTACGTATTCGTCTAACCAAATCGAGAAATATCGAGTTCATTCGATTTTAAATTAAATTCTGAATTTCCAAAATTTTATTATTTTATTTATTTATTTAAATTATTATTTTCAAAATCATTTTAAATCCCAAATTACGTCAAGTTCATTTTATCAGATTCATTTTTTCGACTCAGTTGAATTCACTACGATTTCCTTGACTTACGTGCATTGCTTGTCAAGATTTGCACACTACCAACTTCCACCTATCACATCAATCTCATACCATACCATATCCTAGCTCTATATCACCTACTCCCCCAACTCTCAACATTCACCTCACCTCAGACCGGTCCAGCCTCCTCCCAGCTCCATCCATTGCAGCCTCCTTTCAGCCAAGGTAACATTTTCTTCCTCCTCCACCATGGTTATTCCAAGTTGAAGTTCCACCTTCATCACCAACTACCATATCACACATTCTTGACACAAACAACATCATCCCAACCAAAGAGTATCTCGAATCCACACAGCATCACAACTGTCAAACCATTCACGGCCAACACCACCCACACCTCCCCTTTCATCACCCAACCCCAACTTCCACAGTTCGAGCTCCATTACCCTGCTGCCAAACCCGAACCATCAAGCAACCCATTTCCACCATCACCACCCAAACACACAACCCAGCCCCAAAATCAAACCCAAAACCCAAGAAACAAAATACCCAGATACTAACTACCTCGACCGCCGGTTTTATCGCCGGAGAAATCGAGATTTGAGCCTCGTTTCACCTCGGTATTTCGCACCCAACCTCGCACTTGAACCCAAAACCTGGACCCCTCCCTTGCCCCCACTCGCCGCCACCTTCCGGAGACGTTTCCCCGGCACATTGTCGGCTGCAGCACCGATTTTCCCCAATTCCGCCGTCGGTTGCTGCGTTCCTCCTCCCTCTCTCTCTCTTTCTTCGATTCTGACCATAATGGGTATAGAGAGAGTAAAAATTGATTTCAATATTTTTGATTTTTTTTTCTTCAGAATTTGCACTTTAGCCCCCAAGTTCCAAAATGATTTATTTCAGCCCTTTTAGCTTTAAAACTTATAATTTCAGTCTTAAGTCTTAAATGATTTTAATCAGCTACTCCATTTTTAAAATCTATTATTTCAGCCCTATAGTTTAATATTCATTTTAGTCCCTCAACTTTCAAAGTATTCATTTTAGTCCATCAACTTTCAAAGTATTCATTTTAGTCCCTCAACTTTCAAAGTATTCATTTTAGTTCTCAACTTTCAAAGTATTCATTTTAGTCCCTCAACTTTCAAATTATTCATTTTTGTCCCCTCAACTTTCAAAGTATTTATTTTAGCCCCTCAACTTTCAAATCATCAATTTAAGTCCCCAAATTGTAATTTATCATTTTTAAACTACAAATTTCTAAAGACTAATTTAACTTATTTTTCTAATTGGCTAGACGAGGCGTACGGAGATTTGAAAGATTGAAGTCATTCCCGCTCAACCACACTCGTTAAGTTTAAGGTAGACTCTCCCATATTAATTGGTTTAAATTATGATTGCATGTGAATGTGTATGTTATGTGACTTATGTGAAAGTCATTTTTATGAAAAGAGACGAGAATATATTTCTTCGGAAATATTTATGTTGTTATGCTTGTCATAACTTATATGTTTTTATGCATGAGAAAGAAAGAAGAGAATATCTTGCAAGATAAATGATGATGTTATGCATAACTTATGTGCCTTATGTGTACGAGAAGAAAGAGCAACCCACACCCTATGATTTTAAAGAGCTTATGATTTTCAAAGAGAAGCCATGTGCTTTAATGCACGAGAAGAGTAACCCACACCCTATGATTTTAAAGAGCCTATGGTAGTGGTCCCCTTTGGTTCACTCAACTGTGGTTGAGAGCATATTTTCCATAGCTCTTCCTCAGTCTCTTAGCTGCTACGGGCTGATCATCAATCAGTTACGCCCTGTAACCTGTTGATATCCAATAGGGACGTTTTTACATTCTTTTATAAGTTGAATTCAATTCTTACCTTTTTTCCTTTCTCTGATCATCAAGTCCCAGTCTATGTGCAACCTCCTCCTACTTTAAATGACATAAGCACCTTTTTACCTGTTTGGGCTCAGTACTTGATTGGGAAAGAGTTATTCCATGACATTCTGACTGGGACAAATGCCAAGGCAGGAGTTGAGAATTATGCTCCTCAGTTCTTTGCATGTCATCTTGGTTTTGGCCAAACTTGGCATGTCTCTCCTTGTTACTCAAAGAGTCTTAAAGAGCTTTTTCATACCATCACTAAGGTAGAGGCACTGGCTATTTTGCTCGTAAAGTTCTCTTGATTAATGGGTTTTCTTTGGCTCCTTTTAATTCTACTTCTGTTGTTCACCCCATTTTTTTAGCAATCCTAGCTGTTAGTGAAGCGTAGATTATTCGCCACCGATGTCAACAATGCCTTTCATTTACTTGAGGGGTTAGGGGCTTCTAAGACTTCTGGTTCTTCCACTTCTACCCCTATTCCGGTTGTACCCCTATCTGTCAGGAGTCTTGCAAAATATCCACATGCTCATTCTAAACCCCCTGCAGCAAAATCTCCTCAATCTGGTTCCCCACCTGCTCAGGTTGGGAGAAAAGACTCATCCAGCTGTAAACGGCCAGTTTTGGACCCATCAAAACAATCTGATGATGATGATGATGCCCCTCTTATCATCAGAATGAAGGTACTTTGAAGGTAACACCCCGAAATTTTTTGTAAAACTGAATTATTTAACGATTTTATTCTAGATGTGTTTTAATAATTTTGAAGATTCAAAGGATTAAAGTGTATTATATTTTGACTAAAAAATTTAGTTGGAGTCAAATAATTTATTTTTAACAAAATGATAATTAATATATCAATATTGGATTCATTTTATAGATCATAATTAATTAGGATTCTTCGACTCGATCAAAAGTTAATTTGGATAAGTTAGACTCAAGATATTGTAGTTAACATAAGTTATCTTGAACTGATTAATTTATTGGTTGATTATTTTGATTTTAAAGATTTGTCGGCCTAAGTAAATATTTATGATAGTTATGAACAAATCCTTTGTTTTGATTAGGATAGAAAGTTAAGATGGATTCAATTAAGATTTCACTTATTATTATTTAGGTTGAATACAAATATCAAAGTCCAGTTTGACCAGGAAGTCATCCTATTTATATTTATATTGTTTCTCAAAGTTCAAAATCGTAGCACTATTTATTTCAAAACTGAATGCAATTCATGTCCTGCTTATTATAACGTGGCCGAGCGTTGGAAATTTTGTTGAACGTACATTTGGATTCTCTTCCAAAAATTATTTTGATCTAACGAGGAAGGATACATTACATGCAAGTGGTTTAAATTCTAATTTTTCATGATATCTATTTATTGTTACTTTGAATGCCTCAAGGCCTTCCGGTCGATTCTATGTTAAATCCTTCGATATTCTATATTAAATCCTTTTGGATCGATGTGATGATTTTTAAGTAATTTCTTGAGCTAATTGTTATCGCGGTTAGCTGTTCTAAATGAGGAAAAATGTATGTTATGAAATGTACTTTATATTTATGTTATGTTATGTTGAATTGGAATTGACATGTATTTTACTGGGTATTTTAAAATACTGACGCAGGACGGAAGCAAGCAAGAAATTCAAACGAAATCCCTAAAAGATAAAACTTGGAATCCACAAAGAAGAATCATAAAATTCTCAAGAATTTTATTAATAATCTGAATAAATCAAAATAATAAATTAACCCTCTATTTATAAGGTCATAAAACGAAGAAACGTGTTCTAAATTAACTAGGAAACTAAATTAACTAAATAAAACAAAGAAACATTCTAAATCATCTAGGAAAACATAAAATTTATTCTAAATCAATTATACAAGAAGAATTCGAAATAAACTAAATGACAGAAATAGCACCAAAATATTAAAACACTGTTTTCCCTGCCTAAACGATCTAGAATGTCCAAAATTCATCATATATTATAGAAAAGCAGTGAGTTGTACTCGTCTCGTCGAGCTACCCAAAATAGACATATTATGGGTCCAAAACAGAAGGTCGGACGTCAAATTTGCAAATTTCAGCTATGTCCCTTTTCGATCTAATTTTGTCTCGATTCTGTCTTACATCAGACCCTTGCACCTCCAAATAACTTGACCTCGAGTTATAATTTGAACTCGAAAATTTCCAAGCTATTAGCCATTGGCGACGTCTTGCTCCTTTAAATTTAAATTTAAATTTATTAAACTCGAGGATTAGCACTCCAATAAATTGTGGTTTCATGAATAAATCATCATCACTACCGGGTTGTTCCTTTAAGACATAATAGCTAACATATTTAGCATGTAAGCAAGCCACCGAAATTGTTTCCTCGATTTTTAACTTTTCAATTTTATCCTTCAAAGCACAATCTTCTATTTCTTCAATGATGTATTCTTTGGTTTCATCATGAGAAATAAAATTCACATTTTTTTCTTGAACGTTCTTCCTGCCACCAGAGAACACATTTCCCGTCTCATTACAAGTAACACACTCTTTTTTCTCAAATTCGAACCACTCAGTTGATTCTTCCTGCCACCAGAGAACACATTTCCCGTCTCATTACAAGTAACACACTCTTTTTTCTCAAATTCGAACCACTCAGTTGATTCTTCTTGGATTTGGAATGGGTCATCCAAGCGTTTGAGTTGGGTCAACAAAAATCTGAGTTTTAGTTGGAACAACAAAATGGGCTTCATCTAAGAAAACATCTTCACCTACAAAGATGATTTCTTTTGGTTCAACTTTATTCATGCATTCCTTGTCTTCTAAATACTCTTCTTCTAAGGAAATACCTCCATCTTTATAGATAACTTCTTCTAATTCTTGGATGTTAATATGAGTATCAAGTTCCTGAAGATCGATAGTGAATTCTTGTAAAACTTGATAAGACTGCTGAAATTCCTGATTTTGAATGCAAAATTGTTGTATATAGTTTAGAGGAAGAAAACGTTTAATCATTAATTTCTTCATTCCCTGCCAAGTTCGAATTTTATTTCTGCCTTGTTGGATAAGGTCTGTCTGCAGTTCATTCCACCAAATTGATGACATCCTTTGAGCCGATAGTTTACTTCTATGACTTTTCGATGCTCCTTGATTTTCCAGTAGTCAAAGAACCTTTCAACTTCATCTAGCCAATCGAAAAAAATTTCAACTCTCAAGTTGCTAGGGAAGCAGAGAATATTTTCCTTAATACGATACTCCTCGCCATACTGCACATCTCTAGCGGCCCTAGTGTGCCCTCCTCTAAGACGGCCAAGGGAAACTCCCTCAATTCCATCTCGGTTGGCAGGGGTAGGGGCGTTAACAACGGGTACGTTGGGGTTGGGTTGACGCCCCAACAGTTGTTGTAGCATTCCCTCCAACCTCTCCATCATTTGACACCGCTCATCAATTGCTGCCTATATATCTGCATCACCTTTCTTGCGATCAGAATCGCGAGGGACTCTTTCGGCTTCGTTGTTGGCCATTGAACAAGGCAAATCCTCGCTCCGATACCACTTGACGCATGACAGAAACAAGCAAGGAATTCAAACGAAATTCCTAAAAGATAAAACTTGGAATCCACCAAGAAGAATAAGAAAATTCTCAAGAATTTTATTAATAATCTGAATGAATCAAAACAATAAATTAACCCTCTATTTTATAGGGCTATAAAACAAAGAAACGTGTTTTAAATTAACTAGGAAACTAGATTAACTAAATAAAATAAAGAAACATATTTTAAATCATCTAGGAAAACATAAAACCTATTCTAAATCAACTAAATAAAAAAAATTTGAAATAAACTAAAAGACAGAAATAGTACCAAATTATTAAAACATTGTTTTCGCTGCCTAAACGATCTAGAATGTCCAAAATTCATCATAATATATCACAGCAAAGTAATGAGTTGTACTCGTCTCGTCGAGCTACCCAAAATAGACATATTATGGGTCCGAAACGGAGGTCGGACGTCAAATTTGCAAATTTCAGCTATGTCCCTTTTCGGTCTAATTTTGTCTCGATTCTGTCATACATCAAATACTCACTCTTACTTTAAAATTTTACAGGCTAGTTCGGTTTTGATTGGATCTATGGAAGAATAGTGATGCAGAATGTCAAGGGGATTTGGAGAATTTTAAAGCATTAAATTTTCTATTCCAGATTTAGTTATTGTTAAAAAAAAAAATTTTTTTTGCTAAGTTGGATGTTTAGAATTTCAATATTATCTTACCAATATCAATTATTTTATAAAAGTAAAGAATTATTTTTTTACGCTTCCGCATTTGTATTAAGAAAATCGAATTATTTTTAATAACATCCAAGTTTTATTTACGAAAAATCCAGGGCGTTACATTGAATGTATAATTGTTACTCATTCTTCTGAGAAGATTTATACAGAAATTAAAATATGTTATTATTTATGTCTTATCAGAAGAGTTCTAATTCTCCCTCAACGGCACTTATTCCACTTTCTTCAAATCTTCCTTCATCATTGCCATCCCATGAAGGAACTTCATATGAGAAGGGACTCAAAAGCCAAGAACCTTCAATCACCCAACCGGCTAGAGCTCTTTCATCTTCCCAGGGCGTTAATCTCCAAGTGTGGAATCGAAAGGCAATGTGTATACCTATGATTTTCCTTTGTTTTGTGTCATTAGTCCCATCATTACTTATTTCTTGCAGAGGCATTTATAGATCTGCCTGTTATAAAAGAGCCTACCTTCCAGATAAGGGGAAAACTCCCCAAGCAGTGGAATCATCCAGTGACATACCCCAATTTTCTTCTTCCAAAGTTGCTAACGAGGTAGCCTTTATTTTATCTTTCGTATTCATTTTATTTACTGTAATGAAAATGCTAAGTAATTACATTTTTTCTCTACAGGATGTTGATGCCATTTTGCGCTCCATTCAGGATCTCTTCAATTCTTGGGAACATGTTAAGGTAGGCAGCATTTCTCTTTCCTCTTCATCCAGTCATCCTTCTGCTGCATCCGCTACTTTTTTAGGGGGAAACATGAACATTCTCAAGCAAGAGGTGCTTGAGTACACTTCCTTCATGGATATGGGTATAGCTACTACCAGTGCTACCAGCCAACGAGACAAATTTGTGTGGGTGAGTGAAAAAATGCCTCAAGCTCTTGAACTTCCTTCTCTTTAACTTCCACTTGATATTAAACTGGCCTTGAAGATTATCCATTCCAAAATAAGCTCCTTCCTGGCCAAAAAATTAGAGTTGAAGGCCAAGAAGACTCAGTGTGTACGTTCTATGAATGAGAAAGAGTCTTCATCATGAAATTAAGAAGGCTAAGAGCACTCTGAATGAAATTTCTTCTGATGTCATGGTTCAAGACTCCTTAATGATGAGTTTGGCTGCTGAGATGAAGGAACTCTAGGCCAAAATGGACTACTGCAAGGCTAGATTAGCTACCAAGAAGCAAAATGCTTCCCAAGAATTTGAACGAACTAAGTCTTTGCTTAAGCGTTATGTAAGTCTAGAAGTTGACGATGGACTTATGGCCGAGCTGTCTTCTGCCTCCATTGACCAGTGCGATGAATGGGTAAGACTTAGGGAACAAATGCGCTCTCTTTAAGGTAAATTATAATTAAGACATTAATGTCTTAACATTTTGGAAGACGATCTCATCCTTTGTTTTGTTTCGATACAATTGTTTAATTTTATGATGGCAGCCAACGCCTGCTAAATGTAATGGCAGCCAATTTTAATCAATGAAATGAATATTTTGTTCACTTGCGTGATGACCTCATATATTATACTTCTATTCATTCAAATCCCCAAATCAAATGAACGTATTTCTTTAGATATTTGCCATTAATAAACCTTATGTGCCTTGTATTATCTAAATCTTCTAAGTGATACGCTCCATTAGGCAACACAATTTTTACTCTATATGTTCCTCCCCAATTAGGCGACCATTTCCCATATTTTGGGTCTTTACTATCCAAAGAAACTATTTTCTTCCAAACTACGTCCCCCACACTAAAAAACTTGGTTATAAGCTTTTTATTATAATACTAAGCCATTTTTCACTTTTGTACCTATAACCTATCTAGGACGTCCAATTAAATTCGTCAAATTCAAATAAGTTTTGGGCTAGTGATTCTGCATATACATCATCACCCAAATTATTTTCTAATTTCACTCTAATTGATTGCACGTTAACCTCCATAGACAATACTGCTTCTTGTCCATAAGTAAGCTGAAATGGAGTTACTTTAGTGCTTGAACTTAAAGGCGTTCTATAATCCCACAACGCTTTATTTAAACACTCGTGCCAGTTTCTAGAATTTTCATTCATCATTTTTCTTATAATATTCTTTGAGATTTATTAGAAGATTCTGCCTACCCATTAGACTGGGTGTAATAGGGTGTAGAACTCACCAATTTAACTCCAAATTCGCTCAAGAACTCCTTCACTTGTTGTTCATTTAAAGAAGTTCTGTGATCCATCATTAAAGTTTTGGTATCCGGAATCTATAAATAATGCGATCATTAAAACTCTATGATATTCTTCTGAGATATTTATTTTAAAGGTATTGCTTCCACCCATTTGGTGAAGAAATCTTTTGAAACTATTATAAACATATGTTGCTTGGACGATGGGGGATATATTTTCCTTATTAGATATATCGTCCAACCTTTAAACGCCAAGGCTTGATAATGGGTGTCATTTCTCTTGCTGACACTCTTTGGATTGGGCTATGTTTTTGGCGTACTAAACAAACTTTGGCATATTGAACACACAATTCGCCCCTATTGGACCCAAAGTATCCACTCCTAATGTTCAACCATCTCATTCTTTGGTCAGCTTGATGAGCCCCACAAATTCCTTCATGAATTTCAGCCATGATAATTTTAGCCTCTTGCAAACTCACACATTTTAGCAACATACCGTCTGAACATTTCTTATATAATTCTTCATCTATCAATACACAGTTCAATTAGCGTAACCTCATTTTCTTATCATTCTTTTTGTTAGGTTCTTGTAAGAACCTTCTTATTTCTTCCCTTCAATCTACTGCATCTCCATTTTGTATGCGATGGATATCAATTTTCTTCACCCTTCGTTGTACTACGGGCAATATAACTCCATATTCATAAGTGGAATCCAAATTCATTATTTCTGACTAGCCCGAAGCAGTTTGGGCTAATTCATTTGCTAAGTATTTGTACATTCTATTAACGTACTAAAGTTCTACTTGGTCAAATTTCTCCAATAATTCTTGGGAAATTTCATATTAGTTTATGATAGAATTACTTTGACACTTAAAATCGCCCATCAATTGGTAAACTACCAATTGGGAATCGCCCCATCTGATAATTACATTCTTTGTTCCCAACTCTAATAACAATTCTAAACCTACAATCAACGCCTTGTACTCAGCTTGGTTATTAATACATAGGTTATTTAAAGTAAAGGCAAGTTTATAATAAATCCTCAATGGATTTATTAAAACTACCCCTACCCCTGCTCTTTCAGCAGTTTTCAATCCATCAAGTATAAAACCCAAGGCGAGAAAACATGTACTTAACTAAATTTATTTTGAAAATCGGATAAACAGTCACATGCCCTAAATAAGCCCTTAGTTTTGTACATGTGAAATATAAAGCAAGACATAGTTTTTCAATAGCAGAATAATTACATTCACACTTTGTCAACTGTCTGGTAAGATAATATATCACCCTTTCTTCTCCAGATCTGTTTTCTTGAATGACCATTCCAGCTATTGGTTCTTGTTCAACTGATATGTATACCTTCATTGGCAGTCCTTGTATTGGTGAGACTGGCATTGGTGGACTTGATAAAATGTCTTCAGTCTATCAAAAGCCTTTTGGTATTCTTCATTCCAGACAAATTCGTCATGATTTTTAATCTTAAAAGAAGCGAAAAAGCCTTTTTTTTCGCCCTGCACAATTGGAAATAAAACATCTTAAAAAGTTCGCCTGACCTAAAAACCTTTGCAATTCTTTCTTATTACCAGGTGGTTTGGCCTCTAGAATGACTTTGCTTTATTTTTATCAAGTTCAATTCCTCTTTTGTGAACTAGAAAACCAAGGAAATTTCCTGCATTAACACCAAATGCACATTTCAAATGATTCAATTTTAACTTGTATTGCCTCATTCGCTAAATGAGCGTCTTAATTGTTTAAAATGGTCTTCTTCTTTAAGAGATTTGACCACTATATCGTCCAAATATAGTTCAACAAATTCATGTATCATATCATGAAAAATCATTAAAGTTGCCTTTGATAAGTAACCCCTGCATTTTTTCAGGCCGAAAGACATAACAACCAATTCGAAACATCCTAAAGCACCATCTGAATGCAGTCTTATGTATATCTTCTTCAGCTATGTAAATTTGATTATATCCTGAATACTAGACCATAAAAGGATACATTACATGTCCGGCAGTTGAGTCTACTAAAGAGTCTACCGTAGGCATTGAGTATTCATCTTTGGGTGTTGCTAAGTTAAAATTTCTAAAACATATGCACACCCTAATACTACCATTTTTCTTTAACGCATGCACAATATTAGACAACAACTCAACATATCTGGCTGTTCTAATAAAACTGGTTTTAATAAACGTTCTATTTCTTTCTTTACTTTAGGCAATACATTAGGGGCAAAATGTCTAGGAGGTTGTTTATGAGGTTTAAAGTTTGATTTAGTGGGTAATCTATGTTCTACCAAAATTTTATCTAAACCAGGCATATGCTCATATTCCCAAGAAAAACAATCTTTATATTCTTTCAATAAAGCAATTAACTCGATACTTATCTCTTTGCTAAGTATTTGGCTGACATATGTTGGGTGATCTTCTCATTCATCACCAGTGTTTACTTTTACCAAAGGATCTTGTGCTTGAGCATGCATAATTTTTGCAATCCTCATCATCTCATCGTCCAGATTCTCTGTACACATCACCTCCTCTAAACAATCCACCTTGTTGACTTCTCGGCCGATATTCTACTCTTACTCGAATGTTGTTAAGTTGTTCTTTAAAACCTTCAATGCTGCTACTACTTTTGCCTTTCTTCACATTCTTTATTAAAAGCCATTAGTTTGGTTTTGAAGGCCCGAATATTGCCCAAATTCTTTTGCTGCTAAAAACTCATTAAAGTTCCATGATTATTTTCTTGCCAATTACTGGCTCTTCAAGGGCTACTATGTTTGGCCTCATTTGATTGAAAATTTCAATAAGTGCATCTACTGAAAATGGTTATTCGCTTCGTGCAACTATCTGAGTTTCTTCTCTATCTTGAACTACTCTAACAAGTTCATAATTTCCATCATACATGAACCTCTCCACTGAGTTTGCTTCTTCGACAAAGGGCCTATAATCTGCTTGCACTGCCTTTGCTTCACCTTTAACATTCCAGAAAAGTAGGCATTGATGGAGTGGTGAAGGTATGGAGTGACTCCCATGAATCCAGTCCCTTCCTAATAGTACGTTATTACTAGCAGGACCATCTATGACGAAAAGATTGTAGTCCTAGTGGTAGTTCCCACCATTATGTCTAGTGGCATTACTCATTTGGCTAAAGTTGCTCCTCCATTGAAATTCGTTAGAATGACTTCTTTTGGGATCATATTGCTCTCCTGGATGGGATAGTGTTTATGGCTGCACCGTTGTCAATAAGTACCTTGGTAACCGGAATGCCATTGACCAGAGCATTCACATACAATGTCCTTAGATGTTTAGTTAACTTCATAGTGGGTCTCCTAAAGATGACCTTTTCAGGTGCATCAATCTCAACTTCTTGTTTATCTTCGATTGAATCATCTTCTTGTGTCAAATCAATCTGTTGTATTTCATTTGGAGTTTTTGTATTCTGGACTTCATTCTTACTTTCCTCTATCACTTCCTCTTCAGTTATTTATCTTGTAGGGGGAGGCAGTATCCTTGGAGGTGACCTATACTTATCAGAGTGAGGCACCCTCACCTTTCTTTTTGGCGTCCTATTTAATACATAGTAGTCAAAAGAACGCCTAGATGGTTCGCCCAACAAATCCACCTCGTGGATACCTTCCTGATACAGTTGCTTCAATACGTTATTGTATGAAACTCCCATTCTTCTTCTCTCTACTTCCAAGTCAATCTCTTCTTCAATGTCAGTCATACAATCGTCTTCTTCTCCTCACATTCCTCGTGAGATGTTTGACCTTCTTTGTACTCCAGCATACATGCTTCCTCCTCATTATCTTCCCTTTCTTCCTTTTTATTTTCTTTACTTTTGAATTCGTTGGCTAATAAGTAATTAATGGCCATTATAGGAGGTAAAGTACAAAATTGAATAGTAGGGGATTGGCCTAGATTCTATTCATCTTCATCCATTTTACTACGTTCAAATTTTGACTTCATAGAGGAACTTTTTGTTGTTGTTTCCATTGATTCACCCATATTGGCCTCTTTACCATCTTTGAGGACATTTTTGTAGGCCACCTTCAGTAAATTAGGAATTTTATAGCATAATGACCCTTTCTGTTGCCTTATCATTCTTCCATAATTTCGCTGGTAACGTCTTTGTTGTGTCTTGGTCATTTCATTAAAGGGCACAACCCTTCATGCATTATACTGGAATGAATGTCATACATTTGATTGCCGAGGTTATGGCCTAAATGTTTTGCCATTATATAATGGCCTGAACTGGCTCTCAAAAGGCGGTTTCCCATAAAATGACATGATTTGTCCTCCGATAGTATGGAAGTCTGGAACAACATAGGGACGATGATGTTGTCCCCATGCTCTCTTTTTTTTTCCATGTTCTTACTACTCACTTGTCTTTTGCATCTAGCATAGAATCTCTTCATCCTTTCTAACTTCCTTTCCTTTGAGACGTTCAAAGACGCTGGGATGTGGCTCAACATCTTCCTCTCCATCATCCACTACCAATTTGACTTTTGGCAATTCACTTTTAAAACCAGTCGTTACCATATTAACCTCAAGTGGCTGTGGGAAATGATTTTCATCCACTACCATCTTCTTCTTGGCTTCAAAAGTAATTCTCCCTAATTCAATTGCATCCTGTAATACATGACGAAAAACTAAGCAATTGTTAATCTTATGAGACCATGCATTGTGCCATTTATAATATTTTTTACCCTAAATTTATTCAGGGTCTGGCAATTTATGCTTATTGCTCAATTTTATTTGCTTATCTTTATAAAGTTTATCAAATATTATATCAGATTTGGTCACATCAAGGAGAATATCCCTAGCATTTTTATTTTCTTCTCTCATAGCGTCATTTTTGGCCGTTATTCCTGATTTGGCCATTACATGACAAACATATGCATCTCCCTTAATTAATATTCATCAACTGTATGAATATCAAAATATGGGTCTCTATAATAAGTCTCTGTACTAGAAATTTCAGTTGCTCTTCTTCTCTTATTAAATTTTCATATCTGATCACATTAGCACTTAACTGAAAAAAATCCGGAAATTCCCTGTCTTAGAGTTCCTTCTTTAAATCAAAGCTTAAATAGTTTTTGGAAATTTTAACAAACTCTTTTTTCAGGTAAAGGCACAAAACATTTACTCCTAACTATTTTAGACTTTTGAAGGAAGACTTCTGCCCATTCATTTGGAATTTGACGTAAATTTACCAAATCGGCCAAAGTCACTTCAAATTCAGTTTTATAAAACTGGGCATGGAATAATTGTTCCAATTTTTACCACGTCTGAACAGAATTTGCTGGCAAATTGATGAACCAACAGAAAGTTACCCTTGTTAATGGACTAGGGAACAACCTCATTTTGTGATAGTTAGTTACTTCACCACATTGCAATGTGAATCACCTTATATATTCTAGGGTGGAGACTTCTCCTAGGCTAGTAACTAATGAAAATTTAGGTACTTTCTACCCTCTAGGCCATGGGTATGGTTGATCTACCCTATCTAGATATGGCTTCCCATAGGTCCGCCTAATGAAAGGTCGCCCAAAAGCCATTTGGTCTTGTACTATTTCTGTGATTTGATTCCTCAACAGAACGTTAGGATCATATAGAACATCTATAGATTGGTTTACCGGTGGTATCACTTGAGGTCTAACATTTGGTCCTGGATTTATGGCATTGGCAAAATTGCCATTGTTTAAAAGAAAAAGTACATAATTACACAACTAAAACTCACATTTTAAACATAACAAACTTCAGATTTTTAAAAAAAAAAATCAAGTGTTAATTAGTTAATTAATTACTATAATATTATAATAATTATCATCATTTATTTATTACATTAAAACATATATAATATTAAATAATAAAATATAAACAATACATAATCAACAACCACTCCACCCCAACCCGACCCGACCCGACCCCCCGCACTCACCCCACCCCACCCCACCCAACCTAAAAAAATGATTTTTTTCCTTCTACTTTTCCACTCATCCCCACCCCCATCCCGACACCACCCTACCCACCCCTCCTCCCCAACCCTATCCTACCCTACCCTACCCTACCTACCCACCCAACCACCCCACCGCACCCCACTCCTCCCCAACCCAACCCTACCCACACAACCACCCCACCCCACCCTACCACAAGAATGACTTTTCTTCTATTTTTTTCCATCTCACCCACCCGTCCCGTCCCATCCCACCTACCTCACCCACCCCACCCCACGTCACACCACACCACACCACACCACACCCCCACCCTGCCCAACCTACTAAAAAATAAGTTTTTTTTCCTCTCCCTCCCTCCCTCCCTCCCTCTCGATGTTTTTCCACCCAACCCCCAACTGCAACCGACCTTACCCCCATGTCATCGCAAAGTGACAAATTGATCTCACCCCAAACACAGCCCCTCGACCCCACCCCCACCTACCCCTAAATTGATTTTTCTCCTATTCTTTCACACCCCCACCTCAAAAATAATTTTTTTTCTTCCACTTTTCCACATCCCACCCACCGCGACCCAACCCAACCCACCCCACACCACACCATCCAACCCCCAAAAAAAGATTTTTTTCCTCTACTTTTCCCAATCCCACCCCACCCCACCCCACCCACCTAAAAAAAATTCTTCTACTTTTCCCAACCACCACACCACACCGGACCTGACCTGACCCCCCACCCACCCACCTAAAAAAATTATTTATTTCTTCTACTTTTCCCAACCTCGACCTCGACCTTGACCCTACCCTTGCCCACCCACACACTACCCCAACCCACCTACCCCACCCAAAATGATTTTTTTCTACTTTTCCCAACCCCACCCCACAAAAATGATTTTTTTTCTCCCTCTCGATGTTTTCCCACCCTACCCTACCATGCCACCCTCACACTCACCCCTACCGCACCTCACCTCACCTCACCTCACTTCACCCACAAAGTGACAATTGATTACACAAAATCACAATTACAAATTTTATCGCAAATTTCACCCCATCTCATCCCACCCTACCTTACCTCCGCCCCACTCCACCCAACTTCACCCCACATGCAAAGTCACATTTTATCACACAAACTCACAATTCAATCACAATTTCAAATTTTGTAGCAAAATTTACCCCGCCCCACCTCACCTGACATACAAATTCTTAGCTGATCACATAAAGTCACAATTAGGTCGCAATTACAAATTTAGTTGTAAAACCCCACATCACCCCACCCCACCCCTCCACAGCTCACCCCAAAGTCACAATTGGTCACACAAGGTCACAGTTCGGTCACACAAAGTCGTAATTAGGTCACACGATATCATACCCCACCCCAAAAATGATTTTTTCTCTATATTTCCCCACCTATCCACCCACCCCATCCCATTACACCCAAACCCAAAATGATTTTTTTCTCTGTGTTTTCTCACCCACACCTCACCCAACACGCAAAGTCACAATTGGTCAGACAAAAAGATACTTTTCAGTCCACCCCCACCCCACAACACCCCACATGCAAAGTCATAGCTGGTCACACAAAGTCACAATTGGTCACAATTCAGTCAAAATTACAAATTAGTTGCAAAACCCCACCCAACCACCAAAGTCACATTTGGTCACACAAAGTCACAATTAATCACACAAGGTCACAGTTCGATTACACAAATTCGCAGTTCAATCACACAAAGTCCCAATTAAGTTACAATTGATCACACAAAGTCACAGTAGGTCACACAAAATCACATTTTGGTCACACAATACCACAATGTCATAGTTAGGTCACATAAAGTCACGATTCGGTCACACAAGGTCATAGTTCAGTCGCACAGTATCACACAAGGTCACTGTTTGGTAACACATGGTTACATTTCGATCACATAAAGTCACAATTCAGTCACACGAGGTCACAGCTCGGTGACACATGGTCACATCTCAGTCACACAGTCATATTTGACCCAATTGTAGGTCACATAACGTCCTCATCCAATGGTCACACAAAGTCACAGTTAGGCACAATCTCTAATATAATTGGTCACAATCATCCATAATTGATCACATATTATTTATTTATTAGTAACAACTTACTCATTTCCGTAGTCACATTCCGTACTCATCACAAGTCGCACAATCATAATTAGTCAATATTTTGGTCACAATTACCTAATAAAACTTATAAAAATCACTCATAATTGGTCATGGTGGTCACATTTCTTATTTAACACAAGTCGCACAAAATCATAATTAGTCAATATTTTGATTACAACTACCTAATTATTTGTCACGAAACCCATAATTGGTCCCATGAATCTGGCCTCATTAACCACAAGAATCTCTGTCCGCTGTTCACTAGTACATACCAAAACTCTAACAACTTGTTTAGAGTTAACAAGGTAACAATGTCAAAACTCACATAAGTTACAGATTTTTTAGTTAACAAGATATCAATTATCATCAGCATTGAATGTTTTCCATTACACATCAGAACCTAAAGTATCAAAAAAGCACATGAACTAGAAAACATGCCCTTGTTTGATTCCCATCAATTTTTAAAAAAATTTGAGTTTTTTGAGAATGCGAGGTGTAGATTGAGTTGAAAAATAAAAAATTGTAAGTCAAAAGTAAGATGTATGGTTCAGATTGAGTATTGTAGAAAAATGGGAACAAAATAGGGCTACAAGGAAATTAATTGTTATTCACATTGATTTACAAATGGCAAATGCTAATAGCATTTTTTTTTCCTATTAGCTTGTCTTGTAAGAGGAAAAAAAGTAGAATAAGTTCAATTTATTCATTACATCAAATTAACCAGAAACAAGATTGAGAAATAGTGAACTTACAATTCTTAGGGAGTGAAAAGTTACAGAGAAAGATCAGATAGGTCATAAGTTCTTTCGACAACTTTGCACCACATTACTTTTTTCTTCCTGAGTTCTTTGACTGAAATTGGATGGAAATTTAAAACACCTGCAAACTCATCGAGCCAGGTCACCAGCTGAGGTCTTCCTCCCAGAATCTGGACAAAAATAAATACCGGTTAGTTATCCCAAATTTGCAGGCGTGTGAATTATGCAAAACTCCACACCATCAACACAGCAACACCGTCGTCATGGCCTCCACCACCACCAAAACTCTATATCAACTCCAAATTCACATACCAAGAAATCGAAACTCTGAGCCATTCAATATAGAGAAGGAATGACGTCGATAGCAGTGGCAACTGTTGGACGTCTTCATTGATGGCCTTTGGTGAGGCTTGTCGTTGCTAGCCGCAATCTCGCTATTAGAGATCTCAGCTGCAGCGGCACCGCTGTGATCTCCAGTGGCAAGATCGCCTCTACCGCTTCAGCAAGGGCGATCTCCCCGCTGGCATCGTCACCTTAAAGGTGCAATTTCGTAGCTACGTCGTCAAGGTGGAAATAGTTGAGGTAGAGACGGGAGAGAGAGGGGAATGGGTAGTTGAGAGATGAGAGAGGGAGAGAGGAATAGGTTCTGTGCGTCTGGTTTAGGTCATTAAATATGAGTAAAATTATGTATTAATTAATTAATTTAAATATTGCTAATTATCACCTGAGAAGTAGAGAAAATTCTTCAGCGCCGGATTTTAGGATTGTGTCTTTCATATACAGGGTTCTGTGTACTTCTCCCTTGTTTAAACCATTATTACCATTAATTTGTGCATTTCCATCATCATTAACGCGTGGCATTCTGGACATTATCTCTTACATTTGGGCTACCCCCAGTAGGGATGGCAAAATAATCCTACCCGATGGGTACCCGACCCGAACCCGCCCCGCCGACCCCCAGGGCGGGTTTGGGATGGAAATTGAAAACCCGTCGCGGATTTGGGTCGGGTTTGGGTTGGGTCCAACCCGCCCAGTTATTGACCCGACCCGCTATAATATAAAATTTAAAAAAATAAATAAATTGGAACTCGTTATTTAATTCAAGACATTGTATAAGTTAATCATTAAACTAGAAGAATGAACATTAAGCCATTTATCACTTGGAACTCGTCATTTAACCCCCCAAGTTTGACATTTCATTACCATTACCCAAGTTTGCCATTCCACCACCCCCTGAATTTGAAGTGGATGGTCCAAAAGATGGTTCTATTCCCTTATTTGGACTTAAGACTAGAGAATTATGTCCCAAAATCATTTTGACTTGAAAGTGATGTCCTATATTTGGCAAAGTTGATTGAAAAATCTGGCCCACTAACATGTTCATTGTTTCATTTAAAGTATTTAGTTGTTTGGCCATGTTTTCATAATGTGCATTTCTACTTTGGGTAAACCTTTACATATTATGAATATTTTGTAGATTTACTTGTTCAACAACATCTTGTATGAGTTCACCAAGCAACGTGCGGATGGTTCCAGGACTAAACTCTGTCATTGGCTCATAATGACTTTGATTCTGTCCCTCTGTTAATGATAAGATATTCTTCATCAACCATTAAACATGTTCATCAATACTCAACTACCAAATGAGTCAAATGACAAAATATGATAAAGAAATATAACTATTTGAAAATGCATACCTCTCCAAATGAAATATGAACCATCTAATATCATCTTCTTCAAATGTTAGGAAAAATAAAGGGTAAATACTTAGTGTTAAACAAAAAATACAAAAGATCTTTATAGCAATTTGCTATGAAACATTTAAATTGTTTTAAAATTTTGATTTTGATCCAATTCATTTATCTACTGTGTAACATCATTATTCATAAGTTTCTTCTATAATAAATATACATCATATCAAGCATTAATTGCTTCATCATTGCACTCTAAAAAGTGATTTGGAGGGTAAAGTAGACATTTTAATCCTAAAATAAAATATTTTTGACACATTTTGAGAAAATGACAACTTTTATACATTTACTATTTTAATGACATCTATGCCGAAGCAGGATTTCTATAATAAATAATTTTTATAAGAACAATCTTGATTTGTAGCCTCCGTTTGAAACTCATTATTTCAATTAATATGATTTGTATTAATAATTTGTTGGAGAATATGTGTTTAAAGAGTATATAATCTTATTAGATTTATGTGTGGATTGTTTTAGTGATGTCTATGCCGAAGCAGAATTCTCTATAATAAATAATTTTTATAAGAACAATCTTGATTTGTAGCCTCCGTTTGAAACTCATTATTTCAATTAATATGATTTGTATTAATAATTCGTTGGAGAATATGTGTTTAAAGAGTATAGAATCTTATTAGATTTATGTGTGGATTGTTTTATTGATAAAATATGTGGTTGTGGTTTAAAATGAGTATTAAAAAATGAAGTTTTGAATAATGGATATCAAATTGGTATAGTCAAAGTTGAGTAGTGAACTAAAAATGTAGCCAATTTAGGAAGACTTTGCAAAAGTGACCATTTTTATGTGCAATTACCCAGAAAGTGGTCAATTTATATGTGTGGTCAAGATTTCCTAGTACGCAAACAGTTGAATTAGAAGTGAGTAGCAAAAACATTGGATATTTTTAGTGATTTTGAATGTACATATTTTTATACATTTTAAATTTTGGGGCAACGAATAAAAATATATGACGTTAACATGACATGAAGACAAACATAAAATTCGGAATTTAGATCGGAGATATGCATGTTTGTGTGATACTTAAAGGTACCCAGGGATATCGTTTTTATAGTCCTCTAGACATGAAGGCATGTGTTAGCATATATGCAACCTTCCTAGAGGATAAGTCTATTAATGAATGTTAGTCTAAGAGTAAGGTCGTAGTAGAATAAATGAGTGGGAGCAATTCCACCCCCATCGATTTCTGAAACACAACCTCGTGACAAACAACTCTCGATATTAAGAATACCTAGACAATATGATCTAAGTGGGCGAGATGAGTCATCATCTGATTTCATAGATCAAGGAAATGTTGAGGATAATTTGAAGGTAACCAAGTCACTTGATAGTGATATAGGCATTGATGAAAATGTTATGGTTCCAAATGATGCATTAGTCTTGGATCTACCAAAATTTAGAAAAAGGTCAAAAAGTCATCAATACACCTACAAGGTACTTGTTGGTCAGACAGTCCAATCAGACAATTGATGCGTGTCGTAATGCACCAAAATATAATTAATTCCTTACTTGCCAAATATCAATTAATAATGTAGTAGCAAGAGTAAGGGTCGAACAACGAGGAACAGTGGACCTAATTAGTTGCTGAAGAAATTAGAATAGAGTGGGGGGTTTGTTGTTTGGATTTGCTTAAATGAAAACTATGCATAAAAATAACAAGTAAAAGTGTTTACAGAACTAATATGAGAGAAGATCTTGTTCTCGAGTTCAACTGTGCCCCCAATTATTGTTATGTTTTTCCTTGCAACGCGTTTCTATCCCTGATTCAATTTATCAATTGTAAATAATCAACAAGCTCTGATTATCTCAATTCTTCCTTATGTAAATTAAATCAAAACAAGCTCTTTGATTCAATTCTAGCCAATGGATAATCCTAAACAAGCTCTTACAATTTAACTCAAGGCTAGTGTGAAAAGTGAGAAGAAATAGATTGAATTGGATTATCAATTTCCCAAGCTCGAATTAATAAATCCAAGTCGAATTATTACTAACTCTGTGCGAGATTTATTTGCTACTATGAGTTGAAATCTAATGACAATTACGGATCAAAAGATTTAAACATAGCTTATACATGAGTTTAGAGACTAAACAATTCAATTGGCCAAATCAAATATATTAATCGAATAAACTTAATAAATATTCAGAACGTAATAGTTCAACAATTGAAAGGAAAGGGATAGATGCAACGTTACTAGTTTGTAGGAAAAGAAAATAACAAAATTGAATTGAAACAACTTCCCCCCTTGAACAAGATAAGAAATTTAGCCCAGCATGGTCATGGTGAGTTCTTCAAGTTGATTCATGAATTAGCATTGTTGACGTTCTTGTGCTTGAAAATCTCCCAAGAATGCTCTTTTTCTTGCCCTTAACTTCCAACTCCCATTCTGTGGTGAATGTTCTCTTTTTATATTCCCAAAAACGTGCCCTAGGGTTCCCAAGAAGACATGCCAAAGATAGCTTCAAAAACAATAAGGAAAGTGCTCTACAGGAAAGTTACGGTAGTAACTCTATAACTTGTGGCCGTAAATGGTTTGCTGCAATTTTCCCTTTTTAGCACTTTTTGGCCCTTTTTCCATTCTTTTCATTTTTTGTGATCCTACACAACACAATACATAAAAGTGCATTAAATGATACTTTAATAGAATTAAACCAACAACAAAATACAACAATAGGTGAACTAAATAAGTACTGATAAAGCACTTATCAAATCCCCCACACTTGAATTGTTGTTCATCCTCAAACAATTATTTAAAAGACAAGAAATGTGACTCAACCAAAAGATAGACCCATAATTCGGAAAGTCAATGTCACAACCCACTTCTCTTTAGCACGATAATCCAATTGCATAACTAGGATGTGTTAGTGTGTGCATGAGATGCATCTTCCAATACTTTCTAAACACAAATGAAAATCAATGCCCTCGGCCGAATTCATCACCAAATGTAGCTTGTGTCCTCCCACCTCTCGTGAGTTCTCTTTTAGCATATATCAATGAATTACGAGAAGGGTGTTAGATTCGCCTAACTCTAGCAAAAGCCACTAGATCGGGGCGAGTTGTTCATGGTGAAAATCTTGTCAACACAAGTCTCTTTACCCCAAATCAAAAACACAGAACATAGACCAAGCAATTCAAACCATCTATAAGTACATGTAATGTAAGTTAACACCCTCACCAGATGTTTTCTCTGTTCACAGAAAAGTGTATAAGGGTAAGAATTTCACTCAACTCACTGAATGCATAATTCATTACCACAGACTGCTCAAATGTCTTAACTGGCGCTTTAGGTCAGGTAGGATAAAAGGGAAATATTTAGGCTCGGTTGAGAGGAGAATTCAGAAGCCGAATTTGTTCAACATGAACATTTAGTCCTCCACCTTCAATGTGATTTTCATGGTTTCCTACTAGCCAATTGATTCAACACTTGATTTTGATTTTGTGCAACTTGAAGTTTTTTTTTCCTCACCGGTAAATTTTCTTGATCCGGTAAATTGAGTATTTGACTGAACTTTCCTTCTTTTTTTTTGAATAAATCATTTAACTTTTCTCTTTTGGCCACACTACCGCACGATCCTTGGTCAACATAAGATGGAACTGCCAATTTTGAACTGGTCAACATAAGATGGAACTGCCAATTTTGAAACTTAGTCTGCCATACAATTCTCAACCAACACAGGCTTGTGAATTCCTTCTCTTACAGGTTCAAAATAGAGATAACATGAAAGAAGGGGTAATTATAGCTTGTATTATGGCATCAAAATTTCAATGAAAGGCTAAGGCTCAAAAGGACTTTTATTGGTAATTTCATTATGTTAGGCCGTTTAGACAGTAAAATTTGGCTTAACCTAATATCTTCACTATATTTTGCACTTGAGCCAAGAAGCTACATCAGCATGCACAAGAAAGTACATCCCAAAAAAAACCAACCATGTAGGATACACATCAAAGAAGTAAGAGCCTAATATAAATAGTACAAGCAGCTCATAGGCTCAAGAGCTCACAAACTACGGTTTATGTGTGTTGCTCCCATCCAATTATGAAGTATAGGTCATTGTTCAATCTTGGCCCCGAAATCAAAATCTAGTTTTTAAGGGTAGTGTCCTACGAAATTCAAACCATGACTACTCACACAAGCTAGATTACATCTGCTAGAATTTGGTCGCTCAGGGTATTCTATCAAATCTACTCTAGTTTGGCTCAATTAGGTTGCAAAAATTTTCAATTTATTCCCCATTTTCAAATCTAATCAGAACTTATTGGGAAAAAAATCATCTCATAGTGCTCATTCTTGTCCGATTAAGCAATTTAGGAAGTTGGTGGTTCAAAATTATCATAAGTGAGGCTTTTTCCTATTAAACCAAAATGTGAGTTTGAACACAGCAAAAACTAAAGAAATAGGACAAAATCTAAATAAATAGAATAGAAAGAAACATAGCAAAAGATAAAAGACAATCAACCCCCACACTTGAATTCCACATTGTCCTCAATGTGGAAGTTGATAATACAAAACAAATGAGGGGGTGTGGATGAAATCATAAGAGGGAGATGGGATTTTAAAAGTGTGCGAAAACTTACGGCCATGAAGGACATGGTGGCAACCGTAACTCAAGTTCTGATAAAAATCGCGATAATTGAGTTATGGTCGTAATTCAAGTTCTGATAAAAGTGTGCGAAAACTTACGGCCATGAAAGACATGGTGGCAATCGTAACTCAAGTTCTGATAAAAATCACGATAACTGAGTTATGGTCGTAATTGACATGGTTGCGGTCGCAATTAACTTATGTCCCATTTTTTTTCGGAATTCAAGTAGGGAGAAGAAATAAAATGAACAAATAACAAAGAATGGGAGAGTAAAGAAACTCCCCTCTCGGGTTGCCTCCCGAGCAGCACCTGTTTTTACTGTTGTTAGCTCGACTTATTGCTTTCTCCTTCAACCGAGATTAGGGGCATGCAAAACAGGGAATAGATGCTTCTCATCGGAAATTGGTAATGCAATATATGAGATGTTACCTGAGTGTGGTAACTTGGGACAATCATTAAACATAGCAACAGTGTCCTGCAAATCAGTACTCAAGGTTAGCTTATCATTCTCTTTCGTAAAATGCTTGCTACTAGAGAATCTTAGACCATCCTATCCACCAAGTTTGAAAACTTCATGTACTGAAAAATCAATCACATCAATAGAATGAACAGGGTTAGAATCATCAAGATCTTTCATGGAGTTATAAATATTGAATCGAATAATTTCATTATCAAATTCCATGGTGACTGTGGCACTACTAACATGTATTTTAGTCTTAGATGTCTTTTTTAGAATGGTCTGCCTAACAAAATAGGAGTAGAGTTGGGAGAGTGATCATCATTCATGTCCAACGCATAAAAATCAGTAGGTAATACTAACCCCCCACTTGCACTAGAACATCATCAACTACCGCGTCTGGATAAGCATTAGAATGATAAACCAGTTGAATGATAATATTAGTTTCAGTCATTTTGGCAAGAGTTAACGAAGCATAGGTAGATCTAGGAATTATGTTAATGGATGCTCCTAAGTCTATCAAAGCACAATCTATCTTATATTACCTCTTTGATAGGGTATGGTAAACATACCTGGATCCTTGCACTTGGGAGGTAATTTCCTTTGAAAAAGTGCAGACACAGATTCTCCCATTCTTACGATCTCATTCCTCTTCAGCTTCCTCTTGTTGTTGCACAGATCTTTCAAGAACTTTGCACAATATGGGACTTGCTTGATTGCATCCAATAGGGGGATGTTCTTTTCAACTTTCCTGAATATCTCTAGTATTTTCCTTTCCTTGCTCTCCTTGGTTGTCTTCGCTAAGCTGCTAGGAAAAGGGGGTGGGGTTAATTTAGCATTTACAGTAGAGTCAGTTTTTACCTGAGGGTTTTGTGAAGTGGCCTCCTCCCTCTCAATTTCCTTCTCCCTTTCGTCTTCATTTACTTGGGGTTGCTTTCGTGAACCTTCAATCTCTTTTCCATTTCGCAAAGTTATGGCGCTCACGTTTCTTGGATTAACTTCAGGTTGAGATGGTAATTTGCCTCCAGATTGTGCCTCTAATATGTTAATGGTTATAGCCATTTGGCTCATCTGGTTCTCCAAATTTTGAATGCCAGAC
Organism: Ligustrum vulgare; assembly: GCA_963555705.1. NCBI lineage: Eukaryota > Viridiplantae > Streptophyta > Magnoliopsida > Lamiales > Oleaceae > Ligustrum > Ligustrum vulgare. The sequence goes on along the minus strand of OY743183.1, from coordinate 35,250,496 downwards.
TTAGTATCCTGTTGAAACTGAAGTGTGTTAGAAGCCAAAGATTTAACCATGTCTTCAAGAGAAATACCTGAGTTTTGGGGTCCTTGTTGATACTGCCCTTGAGGTTAGAAATTCCATTAAGGTTTGTTGAGACAATACCCGGGGGCTTGTTATTTCCATAACTTAGATTGGGGTGATCCCTCCATCCAGAGTTGTAGGTATTGGAGTACGGATTGTACTGCTGTCTTTGGAATGGGAAACCCTCTGCATCATTCACTTGTTCACCATTTCCCTCTTGCAGCACCGAACACGTGTCTGTTTGATGTCTGAAATTCGCACATATTCCACAAGACTTATTATGACTTCCCTACAGCAAGTTTTTTAACAAGAATTGTTAGTTCAGATAATTGATTTTCAATATTAGAACCACTTACCTCATTTCATGCGGCGGACTTGCATATCTCTAGTCGAATTGAATTACTGAGTGTTCTCAGCCATATTAGAGAACAAGGCCCTTGTGTTGTTCCGGTGTTTTATCCATTAAGGCACCTCCACTTGCAGCATCTATCATGCTCCTTTCCATCGGTGACAATCCTTCATAAAAATAATTCATTATGAGTTGCTCATTGATTTGGTGATGGGGGAAACTTGAGATATGCTTCTTGAAACATCACAATACTCATATAGTGTTTCGCCACTATTCTGGCTCACTCCATAAATTTCTTTCCTGATGGTACTAGCTCTAGATGCAGGGAAGTTCTTCTCCAGGAAAAGTCTATTCATATCATTCCAGGTGGTGATTGTTCCGGATGGTAAACAATACAACCAATCAGTAGCAACATCTTCCAATGAGAATGTGATTGCTCTCATTTAGATTTTCTCTTCGATAAAACCTGTTGGCCTCATACTGTCGTACACCACATGAAATTCTTAAGGTGCCTGTATGGGTCCTCACAGGGATGTCCTCGGAAAGTTGGAAAAAGATAAATAAGACCAGATTTGAGCTCAAAGGTTTTCCCTTCCTCCACTATTGGAAAAGTAATGCACAGCGGTTACTGAGCGACATCCGGGGTAGCTAATTGTTTGAGAGTTTTGTTGTTGTTGTTGTTAGCTACCATTGGTTGTTGGGATGCCCTTCTTCACTGTCGAGAATTTTTCTCGATTTCTGGATCAAAATCAAAATATTCAATATTAGTTGATTGAGTCTTATGCATGCAAGCATAGAAACAGGCAAGTAGAAATTTAATGAAAATTAGAAAAATAAATAGAAAAATAAAATAAATGCAGGAAAAAAATCTAATTAGTTAAACAACTAAGTTGGTTAACCGCTCCTCGACAACGACGCCAAAAATTTGATGCGTGTCGTAATGCACCAAAATATAATTAATTCCTTACTCGCCAAATATCAATTAATAATGTAGTAGCACGAGTAAGGGTTGAACCCACGAGGAACAGTGGACCTAATTAGTTGCTCAAGAAATTAGAATAGAATTCGGGGTTTGTTGTTTGGATTTGCTTAAATGAAAACTATGGATAAAAATAACAAGTGTGTATAGAACTAATATGAGAGAAGACCTTGTTCTCGGGTTTGGTTGTGCCCTCAATTATTGTTATACTTTTCCTTGCAATGCATTTATATCCCTTATTCAATTTATCAATCGTAAATAATTAACAAGCTCTGATTATCTCTATTATTCCTTATGTAAATTAAATCAAAATAAGTTCTTTGACTCAATTCTAGCCAATGGGTAATCCTAAATAAGCTCTTACAATTTAACGCAAGGCTAGTGTGAAAAGTGAGAAGAAATATATTGAATTGGATTATCAATTTCACAAGCTCAAATTAATAAATCCAAGTCTAATTATTACTAAATCTACGCTAGATTTGTTTGCTACTATCAGTATTCTAAAATGCGTAATGCGTTGCGTTGCGTCGAGGTCGAGAATCAAGAATCACAAGTTTAGGCGAGTTTAATCCCGCCTAGGAGGTCAAAAAAAATCGTTAACCGCATTTTTACGCGCATACCACTTACTCGACACTTTTTGGTCACGCATCGCGCCTAGGCGGTACATTTTCGCGCATTTTAGAACACTGGCTATTATAAGTTGAAATCTAATGACAATTACGGATCAAAAGGTTCAAACATAGCTTATACATGAGTTTAGAGACTAAACAATTCAATTGGTCAAATCAAACATATTAATCGAATAAACTCAATAAACATTCAGAACGTAATAGTTCAACAATTGAAAGGAAAGAGATAGATGCAACGTTACTAGTTTGTAGGAAAAGAAAATAACAAAATTGAATTGACACAACTTCCCCCTTGAACAAAATAATGAATTTAGCCTAGCATGGTCATGGTGAGTTCTTCAAGTTAATTCATGAATTCGCCTTGTTGTTGATGTTCTTGTACATGAAAATTGCCCAAGAATGCTCTATCCTTTTGCCCTTAACTTCTAGCCCTCATTCTGTGGTGAATGTTCTCTTTTTATATCCCCAAAATAGTGCCCTAGGGTTCCCAAGAAGACATGCCAAAGATAGACTTCAAAAACAACAAGGAAAGTTTTCTGCGAGAAAGTTACGGCCGTAACTCTATAACTTACCCGTAAATGGTTTGTTGCAATTTTTTACTTTTGAAAGTTATGATCGTAAATCGATAACTTACGGCCTTAATTGAACTTTTTCCGATTTTTTTGTTTGAACCCGAAAGAGACTTACGACCGTAAGTCCGGTACTTACGGCCATAACTAATTTGCAGCCTTGGTCCCCAATTTTCGTTTTTCAGCACTTTTTTACCCTTTTTTCCTTTCTTTTCATTCTTTGTGATCCTACAAACACAATACATAAAAGTGCATTAAATGATACTTTAATAAAATTAAACCAACAACAAAATACGACAATAGGTGAACTAAATAAGTGCTGATAATGCACTTATCAGCAATCTTCGTGATACAAGTTGATGATCCAACTTTGTATAAAGAGACAATAGATGATGTGGATGCAATGATCCTTCTATGGATTGAAGTAGACATCAAGATCTTAGAACAAGAGATTCGATGAAGTAATTAAGACATTGATTTTTGATTGAATTTTGACGAGCCATGTTCTTTATAACAATACAAGACAATATTATAATTTTCAGGAATTTGATGTGGATGATGTTCTACTCGTTAAGAATAAAGTAGGAGTGTTATCATCTACAAAAGCATAGTTGGCCCAACATCATCATATGAAAGACTTAGCTGAAGCTATCTTTGTTCTGGATATTCAGATTTTAAGAGATCGAAGGAACATGATAATAGCTCCACCTCAAGTTTCATGTATTGACAAAAGACTTGTCAGATTTACTATGTAAGATTCCAAGAAGGGTACTTAGCCTTTCAGACATGGAATCCAACTCTCTAAGGATCAATCCCCTATAATTCCTGAAGAGATGGAACACTTGAGTATGATACCTTACGCGTAGTCACATGTATTCTTGCTATGCAATATAACTGACATTTGTTATACTATGGGTGTGGTGAATCGATATCCATTTAACTCTAGGCTAAGAAGATGGATTGAAGTTTGAAGAAGATTTGAAGTGTTTTGGAAAGTTCAGGGATCCAGTCACAATCAAAAGATAAAGGACTTGTGGGCAAATAAAGTTCAGGGACCAACTTAAACATACCAGAAAAGATGAAAATTGCACTGCAGGTGTTGAACTGCGTGGCCACGGACCCGAGACATAGTGGCCGCCCTAAAATATTGAAATTAATAGAACCTGTTTTGGTTTTACTATGCGGCCACCAAAAGTTAGCCTGCACGATCGCACAGTTGTCCAACGCCCAGCAGGAAAAGCCCATGCGCGGATTTCAGCGTGGTTTAGCTTAGGTTTCTTCGAAAATCTATAAAAGAGACTTATCATGCACGAATTGAGGACCTTTGCACACATATTCAAGAGGCACAATTCACCATCTTGCCTTGGAGATTTTGGAGCAAAAATTGGAAGCAAAGGCAAGGAGATTCGGAGAGAAATTTGTGAAGACACTTCTGATGCAAGAGTTCTTTTACTTTTCTCTTCAATTTGCTTATGATGTTTAGTTTTAGTTATTTACTGCGTTTTGTTTTCCTATATTATGTGTAACTAAACAAATTTCTGGGACTAACAATGTAGCGTAGTTTTAAGCTTTCAATTACACCGTTCTAAGTTTACGGTTTGATTGCATGTGTATGGTTTTATTTTGTGTTCAATGCGTGAATTAACTGGCCACTAATTCATTGATTGATTGGATCCTTTTCATAATCCGAGAGGTGAGGTAATGATCTAGACCTAGGAATAAAACTAAATAATTTAATGAGCGATAGAGATATACGTTCATTGTTATTGCGGTCTTAATTGAGTTTTTGTATTTCATGCACCTAATTATTACAACCAGCTGCTCATTAACGTAGTTGACTAAATATGTAGAGTTGATTTAAACCCGAGAGGGAAATTTCATGTGCATAAGTGAGCTGGATTGATCACATTAGTAGATTAAAATTAGAAAGATGGAATTGAAGGTATTGATTACGTGAAATCGTGAAATCCCAACTCTACATCAATTGATTCAAAAACATACTTTTATTCATTATTTATTATTTTTAGCTTAATCTTTGGGATCATCACATCTTCAATTATTTGTCATTCAAATAAAGTAGGAATTAAATTAGTTTTGGTAGTTAATCCAATTCCTTGTGGGTACGATAACCCGGACTTTAAAATTCCACTATATTACTCGTCACAAACCATACATTTGCAGTGTTAAATCAGTTAACACCTGCCAATAAATATCGACATCTTATGAAGATGATAAATTGGTTGTATGACTTAGAAAATCCTAAGGCGATTAAGGTGGTGCTTGCATTTGCACAACAATTAACATTATAGAGGGATAAAGGTGGGACTGTGGCAAAAGTTAAAGAACCAAAGTCTTCAGAAGAGTAAACACATTGAACAAAAATATCATCTCTTAAGAAAGATGGTTGATAGAGGAAATGTGGTTGTCAATAAGATTGCTACTTGGAATAACCTCACAGACTTGTTTACTAAGAGCTTGTTGGCTATGTTTTTTGAGAGCATTTGTCAGACATGAGGTTGCAAGACATGACACATAAACTCTAGGGAAAGTGGCAGAATTGTTGGATTGTGTGCCCATATAGTATATTTTGTTGTGATAAAATAACATTTTATAATAAATAAATTCTGGTTTTATTTATTTATTGTTTTTATTAATTACTGAGCATGAGAATTAAAGTGCTTATGATCACTTGTGATAATATAAATTGGGTAATTGCATTGAGAAGTGCAGTGTGACACAACTTATATTTTGATCACAAATAATTTGTTCGCAATCAATGTATAAGAGTTGACACCTTGTACTTCAAGGTTATAGTGTTGATCGAGTCAGTATTCGGGTTTGTGATTTGTCCTTATCACATAAATAGTTAAAGGTGACATGAGTACATTTGGAGTGTATTGAACATACCATGTGCCGAGTTTAATTCTATAACATGACCGTTCGGAGAATTAAATCTCACTTGATCACCGTGTATTTCATCTAAATCCTTTGACAATGTTATGTACATATTTTCATGACTTTAATGATTCTTTAATTCACTAATAAGTGAGATCAATTTGATTGGTCAAATATCTCAGTGAGTTAGAAGCTTGAGAATTAATAAAGTAGAGAACATGACTTCGTGTTGGGAATCTTCGTCCTGAAAATGGGAAGAGTTGCTACTTCATTGTTTTATGTCAAACAGTGAAAATCTGAGCTCAGTATTTAGCGAAAGCTAAATTCCAACATTTGTAATTGGTTCACAGGACCGTTGAAGAAAATGGTACTTAAGCTAGTGAGATTAATTAGGGACAAAATGGTCTTTTATGCTCTACCTAATTATCGAATCTCGAAATAGGATAAAATACATATACGATAGGTTAGAGGAAAGTAATACAGATTGATTGGCTTCTGTGATCTTATATATACCAAGAGTTCAGTATTATGTCGTTAGTGGAAAAGGCAAAGATTAATAATTAGATTTGGTGGTCTAGGGTCTAATTATTGGAGCTGGAATAATATATGTCTGATCAAGTCCATGTGGTAGCTTCATAAAGTATTGAAACTTAATTGCAATTAATATAAAAGTTTTGATCTTAATTGAAATAACAATTAAGTTTTGTACATAATTGTAATGGTCATAAAAGTTGTAAAACTTAATTAAAATTATAAATATAGTTGGGGCTGCACAAATAATTTAACGTAAAATTTTTAATTTGGACTTTAATGAAAACAACTAATTTTTTTTTAATTAAAAATCTTGTTTGAACTTAGAACCCTTATTTTAATTGGATTGGTACTTTCTCATCTGATGTGATCCAAGGTAGGAGATCAAAGGAGAAAACAAGCTACGGGTGATTCCATAACAATCTACAAGTTAAAGCGGGTAATTTTTGTGTTTGGCTAGAGTTGAGAATCAAAATGAATCAAGTTGCTTCGAAGGGACTAAGATGTTTCCGCCGGACAAACCACGCGATCGTGTGCTGAAACAAAGGGAGTGATCGCGCCATCGCATCAAAATCTAGGCAGAAGATAAAGAGCTCAACCACGTGATCATGACACTTCCAACCAAGCGATCGCACGGTTCAGCTGAAGCCAGATTTTAGCATTTTTAAATTTTATTTCTGTTTTCTTTATTATTTTTCGTATTTTTTAGTTCTTTATTGACTAGGGCTAGGGTTAGGCACATTTTGACAATATATTAACAAGTTTCTATCATTGTAAAAACAACTTGGAGATTGAATTGAATTATTGAGAGATTTTTTTCGTGAAGAGTGATTTTTCCCTTTTCTTGTTCTTCATGAACAATTGAACTTATTAAAGATTCTTAAATCTTCATGGCATTCCAACCAGAACATATCAAGGAGTTGACATCCCTTGTGGCGTTCACTAATCTTGGTTCTTTATTCCGCATCATTTCCTGCGTCGTGAATATTGGGTCGAGGTTTTATCGTTAATCTATCTTTTCTTTTCTATTATTTGTTCTTGATTTCTTGATTCTTGTGTTTGGGCTGAATTTAGATCTTTCCTAGGTTATTGTTTTTGTTATTCCGCGTTTTTCGTCGTGTTCCCCGATTGGGATCGCGTCATCTGATATCAGAACTTTGATCTAATTCAGATTCTTGCCTTTTCTTGATTTCTTTGTGTTCTTCGTGCCAGTAAACTTTTTTCAGCTTTGGATCCATAAAAATCCTACAGAAAATTCAAAAGTGTTTTTCTAGTTAGTTTTTCGTCTAAATCCAATTCTGTTTTTTCTGCCATACTCGTAGTCAAATTTTCTAGTAGTTCAACAAAAAAAAAGATGTCTTACAAGGAGGAATCCACATCATCATCTTCTTTGGGTGACAGAAAACAATTCAGGGGTGTGAATAAGAAGGTTGAGCAGGGTAATGATGAGGTTGCAGTGATGCGGGAACAATTTGAGAGGTTGATGGATCAGATGGAGAAACGGGGTGCAAAACGTGAACAACAACACCATGATCAATCTCATAATGGTTCTCGGGTTAGGAGAGGTAATAGGCATGAGGTTGGTATGGATGATGAGGGCATAGGTAATGAAAGTGATAGTATATCTTCAATGGCAAGTATGCGAAGGAGGGATAGAGGAGATAGGTAAGAGAGGAGGTATGATAGGGAGCATCGTGATGCTAAGAAGCATCGTGGAGGTAGGGATGTTTTGGATGACGACCTTGGGAAAATTAAAATGAAAATACCATCGTTCCAGGGTAGGAGTGATCCGGAGGCGTACCTGGATTGGGAAACAAAGGTTGAAGGAATTTTTGATTGTCATAATTATTCTGAAAAGAAGAAGGTAAAATTAGCAGTGATTGAATTCACGGATTATGAAAATATTTGGTGGGATCAACTTGTGACGGGTAGGAGGAGGAACCTTGAGGGGCCGGTGGAGACTTGGGGTGAATTAAAGGCCATAATGAGGAAGCGGTTTGTGCTAACTCATTATTATAGAGATATTTATCAAAGGCTGGAAGGTCTGACTCAGGGGTCAAGGAGTGTAGAGGATTATCATAAGGATATGGAGGTGACGATGATTCGGGCCAATGTGGTGGAGGATCGGGAAGCTACCATGGCTAGGTTTTTGAGTGGGTTGAACAGAGATATTGCCAACATCATTGAGCTGTAACATTATGTGGAACTAGAGGATATGGTGCATATGTCAATGAAGGTGGAAAGTCAACTAAGGAAAAAGAGGGTAGCAAGATACTCACCAGGGTCTTATCCCACATCACAACCAAAGCAGGAATACAATGATGACCATGTTCCAAAAGGAAAGGAGGAACCTACAACAAAAGGTAAAAATATTTCCGATTCTCAACCTACTAGGGATAGAAATATTAAGTGCTTTAAGTGCTTGGGTTATGGTCATATAGCATCCCAGTGTCCAAATAAGAGGATAATGTTTTTGCGTGATAATGGTGACATCATTTCGGAGGATGAGTTAAAGGGGATGCATAGATTACATGATGTTGGGGCTAGTAGTAGTGATGAGGAAGGGTTGACTTATGCTATTAAAGGCTCACTTGTTAATCGGCGTGTCATTAGTACTAGAGTTAGGGTGGATGAAATTGGTGAGCAAAGGGAATAATCTATTTCACACTAGATGCTAGTGGGTGAAAATGTTTGTGGTTTGGTGATTGACGGGGGTAGTTGTACTAATGTGGTTAGTACAATGTTGATTGAAAAATTGGGCTTGAGCTTGATGAAACACCCTAGGCCTTATAAGTTACAATGGCTGACTGAGTCGGGTAAAATTAAGGTGAACAAGCAGGTTTTGGTGGGTTTTTCGATTGGTGGGTATAGGGATGAAGTCGCTTGTGATGTAGTGCCTATGCATGTTGGCCATATTTTGTTGAGGAGGCCATGGAAACATGATAGGAGGGTAGTGCACGATGGGTTTAAGAATCAATATTTCTTTGTGAATGGTGGGAAGAAAATTACCCTTGTGCCTTTATCCCCTAAGGAAGCCCGGGAGGATCAATTGAAAACCAAAGTTGAGTTTGAGAAAAAAAATAAGAGTGTTGAGATTACGACCTCAGAAAAAGGACAGAGTGTGAAAGTTGAAAACAAGAGAGTTGAGACCACGACCTTAAAAAAAGGAGAGCTTGAGTGCAAAAAGAAAAAGAAAAGAGAGTTCACCCCCAAAATGAATTTTTTTGCACAAAGGTTGATGTACAAGGATTCTTGCCTTGCACTTAACCAGTCTAACAACCCCCTCCCTAGTTTGGCTAATTCTGTTTTGTAGGTATCCAAGTCAAATTCCAAAATTAGAGTTGGGATTGAATGTAATAGAAGAAAAAAATAGTACAAGAGGTTCAAGGAATGCACAAAGTTCTAGCATAAATACCAACCCAGCAAAAGCAAGCTTAAGTATGGTAAAAAATCCAATAAACCCAGGAGCTGCAAGAGGATTGGACAAATTTGAGATTCGAGGTCGAATCCTTTTCAAGAGAGGGGGAATGATGTGATCTGAGGTAGGAGATCAGAGAAGAAAACAAGCTACGGGAAATTCCATAACAATCTACAAGGAAAAGCAGGCAACTTTCGTGTTGGGCTCGAGTCGAGAATCAAAACGAATCAAGTTGCTTCGAAGGGACGAAGATTGTTGCTTCCGGACCAACCACGCGATCGTGTGGTGAAACAAAGGAAGCGATCGCGCCATCGCATCAAAATCGATGCAGAAGATATAGAGCTCAACCAAGCGATCGCGACACTTCCAACCAAGCGATCGCGCGATTCAGCTAAAGCCAAATTTTCGCGTTTTTAAATTTTATTTCTTTTTTCTTTATCATTTTTCTTATTTTTGAGCTCTTTAGCGACTAGGACTAGGGTTAGGCGCGTGATGACAATATATTAACAAGTTTCTATTATTGTAAAAACAACTTGGAGATTGAATTGAATTATTGAGAGATTTTCTCGTAAATGGTAATTTTTCCCTCTTATTCTTCATGAATAATTGGACTTATCAAAGATTCTTGAATCTTTGTGGCGTTCCAACCAGAATGGTTCTTTATTTCATATCGTTTCCTGCGTCGTGAATATTGGGTCTAGGTTTTATCGTCAATCTATCTTTTCTTTTCCATTATTTGTTCTTGATTTCTTGTTTCTTGTGTTTGGGCTGAATTTGGATCTTTCCTAGGTTATTGTTTTTGTTATTCCGCATTTTTCGTCGTATTCCTCGATTGGGATCGCGTCATCATCTCTATAAATAGAGACTGCATGTTACATGAAGATCCCACAAGACAATACAACAAAATAATATTCCAGAGTGTTCAATTTTAGAGAGAGAAGATATAGTTTTCTTATCAAAAAATTAGTTTATTGATTTAATTGAAATAAATTGTCCACCCATCGGTGTAGTTCTTGACTTCGGAGAATATAATAGAAGATTTGAAAGTTTGAGCATAAGGTTCTTAGATTTAAAAGCTGGAAGCTAGTGATCCAAAAAATTGAAAGCTCGTAATTTTGCTCCAATTCAAGAATTAATCATCAAATATAGGTAATAAATTTGAATAATTTATTCTTGATATAACATACACGTGAACATCTAAACGATCTTGTTTATTGAATTAAAGAAATTTTTAACGTCCATGTGATTCTATTTTCGCATTTCAATAGAGGATTCAAGAAAATCCTCTTTATTTTCTTGAACTCGAGCTGCAAGATTTTCACTCTCAATAGAATTTCTAGTACTGCCAACATGGTTTTGTCATTTGGGTTTTCTGATTCAAATCAAACTTGAAAGAATCGTCACTTGCATTAGTTTTTTTTTTTTTTTTAAAGAACATCATTTGAGGAAAAAACATCAAACCCCAACGCGAGGTTTGTGGAGACTTGAAGAAACTCTGTGCCAATAGAAAGTTATTTTAGGAGCCCCGAGCAGGTGTTGTTTCCGGTGGTGGTCCGAACCTTTTTGGGGTGGGTTTGGGCTTTTATTTGGAGGACCTCTGAACCCGGACTTGGCCAATACAAGTGACTTTAGGAGAGGATGGTTCTTGATTAGTTTATGTTTCATTTTTTTGCTGTGCAATTAAAAGCCACTACCAAAATGAACAAAATAATTTATAATTTGAATTGAGCTTTGGTAACCACTATTCGATAGATATATATATATATATATATATATTTCCCTCACATTACTAAAGCATTAATGGGTGTCATAGTTGTTCCATGCGTGTGACTAGTGTTCAAATCCTAACCATTTTACCAAAATGATTTTTTTATTTTATTTTTTTTAATTTGCAATGATTCAGTTTGTGTTTGTCCAAATATTAAAAAAATGTATTGATTTGCGGTGAAGATGGATTGACCACGCCCTACTGTTGGCACAAGTAGCTCTTTTCACCTTTCATTCTTTTTGGTTGATTTTCATTGAAAACAACCAAAACGATGATTTTGACTTTTTTTTTCCTTTTTTCTTATGTTTTTTCGTTATTGAAAATGTGTTTTTGAAAATACTAAATAGTAAGTATAGATGATTTTATTTTTTCGAAAATTGAAAAATAAAAATAGTCTAAAAACAACAAAAGAGAACGACCCCTATTTTTGGGGAAAAAAGTATTGGAAGAATTAAGAGTTTTTAACTTATTCAGTTAGAGGATTTAGTATTAATCCACACTTTAATATGGGGGAAAATTACATGCATCCATACATTTTAAATTTCAACTTTAAAAATCAAGTATAGATAAATCTTTTTTTTATAAATAAGTTGTTAATTCAAATTAAGTAAACTCATTTAACCTACCTCACCTACTCATCCACGTATCAAACACAAAATTCATTTTGTGTGTATTTGATATTGTTTAAAAAGAGTTTTTTTGATTGAAAAGTCAAATATTGTGGGCTTGACTTTTAATGTATGGTTAAGATTAAGTACTGTAGCAAAAAAAAAATTAAAGAGAACCGAACTCTCACTCTCTCTCTCTCTCTCACCTCCCAAACCGATGCGATGGTGGCGGCATTAGCGCCACTGCGCATTGTTATGAACTTAATCGAATCGGTAAGATTAACCACACTCACAACAAATTGACCACAAAAGAAACAATAGAAATTCAGTTTAATAACTCATCAGTGTATTGATATTTTGATGGCAGGAATTACAAAAATTAAAGGGAAATTGAACTGGTTGTAACAGAAGAGAATAGAATGGAGGTTGAGTAGAGAGGATGAAGAGAGATAAAGTAAGAGAAATTGAGTCTGACATTCAACAACTTATCCTCTCTCTCTCTCTCTCTCCTACTCTATATATAACTAACATAATGAAAATTAAAATGATGTAAAAACGTAAAGGGGTTAAACATGACTTGTCTATTCTTGCTTATATCCTCATACATATATTAGGGTATATCCCAACATATTAGGATATATCAGGATACATTTGCAGCATTCAAATTATCTGACTGTTGGAGCTGGCTTTACTTCTTCATGTTTCTTCCTCTGGTTGCGTCTCCCTTTTCTTCCCCACTGGTGGCTCTTGTTGTGACATCCCTCCCCCATAGATGACCCTTGTCCCCAAGGGTTAAATTGAGGGAACTCCCTTAATATCCACTCAACATTCTCCCAAGTTGCATTCTCCAATGAATCACATTGCCATTGTACCAGCCACTGAGTTACTGTCACTCCATTCACCATAACTCCTCATGTGGACAGTAGTTTATCCGGCTGCGGAGGGGGACCTTCCTCACTCACATGAGCTGGAAAATTAGTTATGGGAACACCATCCTTACCAAGCTTCTTCTTAAGCAACAACGCATGAAAGATGGGATTTATTCTTGAGTGGGGTGGAAGATCAAGCCTGTATGCTACCTCTCCAATTTTATCTGTTATCTGATAGGGCCCAAAAAATTTAGCTGAGAGCTTTTGGTTACTCCTCTTCTCAACTGATTGTTGTGCATAAAGGTGTAATTTTAAGAATACCCAATGTCCCGGTTGGAACTCCCTCTCTGTCCTTTGCTTATCAGCATACTGTTTCATTCTGGCCCTAGCTTGGGCTAGATTCTCCCTTAAGGACTTATCTATCCTTCTCCTTTCCTATAGTAAGTCCTCCACAGCCACGACCTTAGATTTTAGCTAAGGCCTTAATGGCTAATGCTAGTTGAGGTGGCTTTAGTCCATACAATGCCTCGAAGGGGGTCATTTTAATAGCTGTCATGTGATTGGTGGTATTGTACCACCACTCAGCTAAGCTGATCCATTTAGACCATTGCCTAGGATGTTCATGAACCAAACACCTTAAATATATTTCCATAAACTGATTGACCCTCTCGATTTGGCCATCGGTTTGGGGGTGGTATGCTGAACTCATTTGCAATTTTAGTGCTCATAAGTGTGAATAACTCCTTCCAAAACCCACTAGAGAATACTCTGTCTCTATCCGCAACAATACTTTGGGGCATTCCATGAAGTTTGAATATGTTGTCCATAAAATTTTTAGCTATGGTGGCAGCAGTGAATGGATGAGTGAGTGGGATGAAATGGGAGTATTTTGTGAACCTGTCTACTACCACTAGAATGATGTTGAAATTCCCTGACTTGGGAAGCCCTTCTACAAAGTCCATAGTGATATGGCTCTATGTAGTATTGGGTTTGGGAAGAGGTTGCAAGAGACTAGGATAAGGAATATGTTCAGACTTGCACCGCTGGCAAACATCACATTCAAAGACTTTCTGCTTAATATCTTTGATCATTCCAGACCAATAGAAGAATTGTTTGGCCTATGAATGCTGGCCTGGATCCTAAAGTGCCCTCCCTCTTGTGACTCATGAAGTGCTGCAATCAACTTCCCCCTTATACCTCCCTGTTCACTAATATAAATTTTGTTACGGTGCTTCACTAAACCATTGATATACTGAAAGTCAGGTTGGCTAGAGGGGTCTAACCATAGTGCCTGAATGATCTCCTCCAGCTTGGTATCATCCCTATAGCTTTCAATCACTTCGTGCACCCAATTAGGAGTCACCGTAGTGATAGCATGGCATTCCTCATCCCCAAGTTCATCCCTCCTTAAGAGAGCATCTGCAGCTGCATTCTCACTCCCTTTCTTGTATTGTATTTCGTAGCTCAATCCCAACAATTTAGTGAGCTATTTTTGTTGAAGCGGTGTTGGGATCCTCTTTTCAAGAAGGAACTTCAAAGATTGATGATCTGTTTGCACAATAAAGTGATTACCCTCCAAGTAGTGCCTCCATTTGCTCACGGCCAACACCAACACCAAAGCTATAAGCTCCTTTTCATATATAGACATCCACAATTTCTGTGGTGGTATAGTCTTACTGAGGAACACAATAGGTCTTCCCTCCTTCATAAGTACTTCCCCTAAACCACCATAGCAGGCATCGGTCTCAATGATGAAAAGCTTACTGAAATTTTGTAGGATAAGTACTGGGGTGTTTCTTATCGCCTGCTTGAGTTGAACGAAAGCTTGCTCTGCCCTTTCATTCCATCCAAAAGCATCCTTTTTAAGCAATTCAGTTAGGGGCTTGACTATGTTTCCACAGCCTTTTACAAATCTCTTGTAATATCCGGTAAGACCAAGAAATCCTTTGAGTTTCTTGAGTGTGTCTGGCCTAAGCCATGTAGTCATAGCTTCAATAGTCACCGGGTCTGCATATACTCCCTCTTCATTGATAATATGCCCCAAGTATTCCACTTGATTATGCTCAAATGAAAATTTACTCTTCTTAGCGAATAATTGATGATCTTGGAGGGTTTTTAAGACGGTCATAAGTTGCTCACAATGGTCCTTTAATGTTTTGCTGTAAATTAGAATGTCGTCAAAGAACACTAATACACCCTTCCTCAAGTAGCCCCTAAAGATTTCATTCATTAGTCCTTGAAATGTTGTCGGGGCATTGGTGAGCCCAAATGGCATTACCTTGAATTCGTACAGCCCCTGATGGATTTTGAAAGCCGTCTTGTAAACGTCTTCCTCCTTCACACGAATCTGGTGGTATCCCGACCTAAGATCCACCTTAGAGAACCACTTAGCCCCCTTTAATTCATCAACCAATGGCATCGGGTACTTGTCTTTAACCGTTAGGCTGTTTAGCTGCCTATAATACGATCAGAAGCACCATGAACCATCTTTCTTTTTAACCAACAACACGAGGAGAAGTAAAAGGACTATTCCTCGGCTAAATGATTCCATTCTCTAACATTTCTCTGACTAGTTTCTCAGTCTCTATTTTCTGCATATATGGACATCTATAAGCAGGGGCGGAGCCAGGATTTCAAGTCAGTGCGGGCTAAAATTAAATAGCGTGGGGGGGGGGGGGGAAGGGGGTTTGCCTCCGAATTTTTTTTTTTTTTTAGAAAAATTAAACCAAATAGAGAAAATTTAATTTCACAAATGACAAGTAAATAAATCTCAACTCAAATAAAGTACCTTAAAATCGTTCCTTGTGAGTTTTCATACTTTGAAATCTTTGTACAATAACTTCATTATCAATCTTCAAAGATATATCTTTCTCTACATAAACAACAAGGCTATCATTCATCCACTCATCACCCATTCGATTGCGCAATCTATCATTCACAATGCTCATTACAATCTATCTAAGGAGTAACTATGAATTTTCTTTTAAAGATTCTATCTAAGGTTGACATAATTTTCCCTACTAAAATAAATTAATTAGAAACTTGACTTCACAAAACACAAACCACAAATCTCAAAATTAAATCAACTCAACAAACCATAAATCTCAAATTACAAAAAATCAAACAAAGCTAATTATTAATTAAATCAATTAAAATATCTCCAATTCCAAATTAATATCAAATAGACAACAATACATGAGAAATAAATCAATACTTCCAAATGAAAAAATTAAAAAATCAGCATACTATACACTAAAAATTAAAGGCATTATCATAAGGAAAAAAAAAAAAATCATTATTTAACATTTAATAATACACACATGTTGAAAAGTCAAAACAAAAAGTCTCAAAAGTAGTTAAATACCTTATTCCGTTCACGCTTCAGTTTCAAAGTTCAGGATTCAACTTCAAAATTAAAATTAGGCTCTGTCTTCACCGACTCAGAGACCTTTTCTTTGCTGCTGCAGTGCTGCCTACTGGAGTGCTGGTTACAATCTTACAATCTTTCAATATATATGTCACTGCTTGCACACTTGAAACAATCAATGACGATTGATGGGTATAAATTAGCTCCTACCAATTGTTGCTGCGTTGTGGTTGGCAGGTGGTCGGGGTCGCCGATCGAAGACACAGAGTTGGCAGCGGCGGGGAGAGAGTTTAGGGTTATGCTTTGCCTTTGCTTCAAGCCTTCAACAGATTTCTGGCGTTCTACTTCTGGGTCTAGTGGCTTCTGCTTTCAACAGAGGTCTGTTGCGTTTTAATTTTTTTTTTTGTGTTGGGCCTGACCCGGTGCAGACCCAAGGTCCAGCGCGGTCCATGGACCGCGCTGGGCTTGAATTGGCTCCGCCACTGTCTATAAGGTCTGCTTGCAAATGACTGAGATCCTTCTTTCAGAATAATCTGATGATCGCAGGATCTCAGAGGGGCAGAAACTTAGGTTCTGCGAATATAGGCCTAAATTCATCCACAACTTGTTGAATGTTCGTGTGAATCTCTGTAGCCACATCTTCCTATTTGAGACTCACTTGTGCCAATACCCCATAATACTGAATTTGGACCCACTTCTGAGGATCCGTTTCTACTACAATTTTCCCCTCCTCATTATTCTAGTTACTCTGCAAGGTAACTGCATTTCCATCCAAATTGAAGTTGATGTTTCCCTCAGTGAAATCGAAAAGAACAGGATCAGACTGGCTCAACCAATCAACTCCAAGTACCATGTCACTACCTCCTAATCTGAGGACTCTAGGTTGGTACTGAAATTCCAGTTCATACATAGTCCAACAAAGTGGACACTCTCCTTCCTTTAATCCTTCCAGGAATACATATGGTGTTGGGTTTGCCACTCCCCATTAAGGCATGGAGTGATATCTCCATCACTTCCTCTTTTCTACCCGCCTCCAATTCAACTTCTTCAAGTACTTCTCCTTTCATTTCACCTTCCCCGTCTCCTTCACCTTCCAGCTGAAGGAAGTTCACTTGTTTATTCTTACATCCATGCCCCCACATGGTATTTCTCATCATATTTAAAGCACAATCCCATCCTTCTTTTTGTGTCTAGGTCATTTGTGGAGATGGTTTTAAATTTGAAGGGTAGTTGAGTTTTAGGTTTTGGTGGATGGAGTTTCTGGTAATTGGATTTTGAAAAGTTTAGGAGTGTAGATGGGTCTGGGGTCTGGGGGTTTTGTGTAGCGGTAAGGCCATTTTGATTGTATATTTGCTTTACTAGTTTTGACTGGTTCTTTAATGGATTTAACGGTGGATTCCATCAGTAAGGCTATAGTAAATACTTTTTCTAGGGTGGGGGGTTCCATGATTTTAAGCATGGATCGGATCTCACTTTTTAGGCCACTAGAGGATATTGCTATGAAATAGGTTTCAGGGTAGTTTGGGAGGAATTGAACTACCTGGGATTTGAGATGTTCATAGGCGTTTATGTACAGAGATGGCAAAAAAATCCGATCCGCCCCGTCGATCCGTCGACCCATTTGATCCGATCCGAAAAAATCCCGATCCGTGGATCGACAGATCAAAATTTATGTGATCCGCCCCGATCCGAAAATTCACAGAGCAGATTTGGATCGGGGCTGATCCGATCCGCGATCCGACTTTTTTTAAATATAATTTTTTTATCATGTATAAAAATCTAATATGTAAATTTTGTAGCAAACTTTAATTTCTGGGAATAACCTGCAATCTTTGCATTTTAAAGAAAACACATTTTTCATATTCTTCATTTGAAGAAAGAATTCCAATAAGTGATGGCAAAAAAACTCGATCCGTTGAATCGGAGAATCGGCCTCTATACGTCTTGTTTCAATAAAAAATTAATTTTTCTAAATTTTTTTTAAAAGATTTAATTTAAAATATATTTTAAAAAGTTTTAAAAATAAAAAAAAAATTAAAAAATAATTCGGATGATCGGTCCACGAATCGGTGGAGTGATCCGCCCCGACTCGAACCCGATCCGCCCCGCCCCGCCCCGCCCCGCCCCAACCCGACCTGAAATTTGACGGATCGCGGGGCCGATCCGGATCGGACAAAAAAAATTCGCGGCGGGGCGGATCGGGGTCCGATCCGCCTCGATCCGCCCCGTTGCCAACACTATTTATGTATTCTTCCACTGAACCCTTCTGCTTCATCTTGCAAAAGTCCTCCATGATTTCCTCTTCGGATTTCTTAGTAAACTTTCTACACATAGCTTCTGATAATTCATCCCATGAAAGGTGAGGATATGTTGCTACATACCCTGAGTACTAGGCATCAGCTCTCCCTTTCAGGTGCATTTGAGCTGTGAAGACTTTCTCATCATCCTCTATCTGGTACACATCAGTGTATTGATGTTTTGATTGCAGGAATTACAAAAAATTAAAGGGAAATTGAACTGGTTGTAACAAAAGAGAATAGAATGGAGGTTGAGAAGAGAAGATGAAGAAGAGAGATAAAGTGAGAGAAATTGAGTCTGACATTCAACAACCTATCCTCTCTCTCTCCTACTCTATATATCACTAACATAATGAAAATTAAAATGACGTAAAAACGTAAAGGGGTTAAACATTACTTGTCTATTCTTGCCTATATCCTTATATATGAGGATATATCCCAATATATTAGGATATATCAGGATATATCCCCATTTGCAGAATTCAAATTATCCGACCGTTGGAGCTGGATTTACTTCTTCATGTTTCTTCCTCTGGTTGTGTCTCCCTTTTCTTCCCCACAGGTGGCTCTTGTTATAACAAGCTACTGTAGGCAACATTCCTTATCCCTCTCTCTATCATCTTTTTACTAGGCACCAACACCCAAGCCCCATCGGAATCAATAGTGCGGTGGTACGTATGCCCTGATGGTGATGTGAGTAGTATTGCGTAGAAAGGGAGGTGATGGGTGATGTCCAATCTAAGGTAGCTAAGGCTGCGATTGGTAGTTTTTGGATCTTGAAGTGACTACTGATGGTGGTGGTGGTGGTGGTGGTGGTGGTGGTGGTGGTGGTGGTCTTAGCGACGGCAGTGGTGGTTCAATATTTGACATGGTTCAGTGATTGGAGTTGACTAATTGAATGGTAATATAATTTTATGCTTCATTATACAAAGTAGCTTTTCATAATTGTCGAGAAGGCAGATCTTGGAGCTTGAAGACATGTTGATAAACTCTACTCACTAGCCACCGGTCCTGGCCTTATGGACAATGAAAAGGTATCATTGATGATTGGATTGGTAAGATTATGGCGAATAAACAAGATGGTATAAGAATAAATAATAGCCATGAAAATGTGAAGATAACATACAATTTCCCGAGATGTTCTTTTAGAGTATGTAATACTACAAAAGTTATTCTCAGAACAATCTTTAAACAAAATTTCAATTAATAGAACACACGGTCTAGAGATTGATATGGTTATGGGCCGATACGATGATGATTCTGATGAGCTGGATGCTACAACTAGTGATTCGTCTCTACATTTTCATGGAACTTTAGAGTTGTTGTGACTGGTTATTTGGTTGACTGGAACTCGTTGAATTTGTATTTATGGCCAATTATTAAGTAATTGTGACTAAAATATTGACTAATTATGACTTTGAACTTTTAATGAGTAAAGGATGTGACAAGTTTAATTAAATTATCAATCATAAAATTTGATTTGGACTTCTAATTATGACTTACAATTTGTGTAAAATGTGACTTTACGTGATCCTTGACTAGTACGTAATGTGATCCGTTTAATTAATTTATATGTTACAAAAATTTATTGTTCACAAATGATTTCAATTATTAAGTAATTGTGACCAAAATATTGACTAATTGTGACTTTGTGCGAATTGTGATGAGTTGAAGATGTGACAAGTTTAATTAAATTATAGGTCATTAAATATGATTTGCGACTAAATTTGCAATTGTGACCTATAATTTGTGTTAACTGTGACTTTGTGTGACAATTGTGACCTTGTACCAATTGTGACGAGTACGAGATGTGACCAGCTTAATCAAATTACCAGTTAAAACTTGGATTTACAACTAAATTTTCAATTGTGGCCTATTGTATCAACTATGTCTTTGAATGAAGATTGTGATTTTGTGCGATTTGTGATGAGATGTGAGCAACTTAATCAAATTATGAATTAAAAATTTGATTTGCGACTAAATTTATAATTGTGACCTACAATTTGTGTCAATGTGACTTTGTGTGACATTTGACTAGTAGGGGACATTACCAGTTTAATTAATTTATATGTGACAAAATGTCACAAGTGTGATTAGTTATTAGGAAAATGTGACCAAAATATTAATTGATTATGATAAATAAAACGAGTAATTTGTAACCAATAAATAATATGCGACTAAAAATGTTTGATTGTAGTTATGTAATTTTGATCAAAATTTGTGTGGATTGTGACTTTATGCTACTTGTGACTATTACGAGGTGTGACTATCAATTCGACAATTGAACCGTACATGAGTGATATGGTTCCCACAAAGAGCAATATTTATGGTGCGAATTCAATATTGTTAAATGTCTAACTAGTGGAACAATATTTAAAATGTTGGACAGTGGACACTTGACAACATTTTATTGACAGTGGAAACTATAAATACTATCCACAATGGACATCATATAACTATTTATATGTGAGAAAGACTTGAAGAAAAAAATGTTTAAATAAGATGGTAAATACTGAGGAGAGGAATAATGCTATGTAGCACAAATGTAAATAAAAAACGACAAGTATCAAATTTTAGGTTCTGAATAATTTAGTGGACATAATTAACTTTTTTAAATAGGTGGAGATGTAATTGACTCTCTTGAGCAGTTGAATGTCAAAATTGATTCAACTAAATAGTTGGAGGAACAAATTGATTATTATGAATCTCTGAAGGATGTTACAGAAAATTATAAATAGTAGGATGAACATAATGCATCATAATACATAGAGGAGGACTAATTGACCTTTCAATATAGTTGGTGGATGAAATTCATGCTATGATATGGTTCAAGCTCTAAGTTGAAGATTATGAATAGTAAAAGGATGAAATTAAGATTCTGCTTAGTTAGAGGATGCAATTTGAGCACTGAAATGATGCTTATGGATAGTTGGACGACTTTAATGCTATTGATAAGTTGGAGGACAATCTAGAGAACGAAAGTGATGCACGTGAATAGATTGAATACTAGCCCTTGTTTGACCCCCATTTTTTTAAAATTAAAATTTTAAAACATTCAATCCGAACCATCTATTTTAATCAAGTCCAAAATATTTGACTTTTCAAATTATTTTAACTACACATTCTCCCAAAAATACTATTAAAAATCACATTATTTTACAACTAATGAGACTTAAACAGTGGCTAAATTTCATTTTCATGAGTAGACTTTAGTTGATAGAAAGTAACACCCCACCCCTGTGGACAAAGACTTTGTTGGAGTCACCATAGACATTTGTCTGGAGAAGCCTTCCATTTTACTTCCGAAGAGATGGAGCACAATATTAATATTTTTGGCACAATTGGAGGAAGAAGTTAGTATAGTGAAATAATTGGATGGGTAATTAATGAGAAACAATAGCTGGAGGATGAACTTAACCCTCTTAAATAGCTTGATGCCTAAATTGATGCTTATGAGTAGTTGGAGGATGAGTTTAGCACTTTGGAATAGTTTAATGGCTAAGCTGATGGTGGTGAGTAAATGGAGGGCTAGATTGGTGATAATATGTAGTTGGGGGATGAAATTAACACTTTTAAAGAGTTGGGAGATGAAATTGATACTGATAAGCAGTGGGAGGTCTAAAATTGATGTAGCGAAGTAGGTGGAGGGCTAGATTGATGAATTATAGTAGTTGGGTCGATGATGATGATGCTCGTTACAGGCGGATGCAGGAGGACGAAGTAAGCACAATGAGATATTTGGAGGATGAAATGAATTCTCATTAACAGCTGAAGGACTAAACTAACATATCCGACACCGTGTTTGGTGAAGATTAAAATCAGATTTTAATTAGATTTTGATAAAAGTTAATGAAATGTGTATTTGAAAAATTATGGGCTAAATAATATGTGTGGTTGAAATTAATTGTTAAATTTGACTTAGATTAAAATCTGGATTTTTATCACAATCAAACATGGGTTGAATATATGGTGGACAATATTATGGTATGCTTGATTGAAAAGATGGGAAATAAGTGGAAAAAAATAATTTTTAGGAATTTAATTGCCTAGAAAATATATTCATGGAAAATATCAACTAGAATTGTTTGATTGGATTAATTTTCTAGGTAGAAGCATGGAGAATTTTTCAAATTTTGTTATTTGATTGCCATTATTTTTCATGAAAAATTTGACAAAATCGAGCTCTTTTAATCAAAAAATATTTTATTTTTCATACATTTGTACTTGATAATAATAATGTTACCTTTTTAGAAAAATAAATCAATTAACAATAAAAAATAAAAAAAAGACCAAACGAGGCTAAAAATGTTTTTCTTATTAGCTGGAAAATCTTTTCCTTTGAAATGGGTAAGAAAACATTTGCTTGAAAAAACTAGAAAAGATACAAAGTTGGAAAAAAAATTCTAGGTAAAACTTTTACAATCAAACAAGGCAAATATGAAAAATATGTAAGGATTTTAATCAATCGTGTGGGTTTATATGTGAATTATTGTGTATTGAATAAAAGACTATCAATTTTGGTTAAGCCCATTTAAAGTGATCTAATAAGGATTTGGTATATTGGGCTTTAATGCATCTAATTAATGTATGGGCTTTTATGTGTAGATACCAGGCCATTACCTAATTCATGATGGGCCGTATTAGGTTAATTGGAAATTCAATATATAAAGTCGGTTATGGTCCCTGAATCCTACGTACTGTTCCTTCTGTCTGACATCCCATCATCAGAGAGAAAATTAGGACTACATATTGATTTGGAAGATCCAACCAACCGAATCGTTCATCGTGAATCACGTTTGATTAAGGTACGCTTCCGCTTCAGTTATTTAATTCTTGATAATTCAGCATGATGATTTATTTTGGATCATAGATAAATAATTTATCTGTGATAAATTTTTCAACAAGTGGTATCAGAGACAACCATCATGTTGGGTTATCAGATCTATGTTCGTATGAATATGATATATAATGTATACATCTTCTCACTGTCGTATACATGGATTAAGATTGAGATTTGGTTTGCATATTGTTGAGAAATTAAATAAGGACATTAAACTTCTTGATTCATTTTCTCTGTCTGTAAATGTGTGTATGTGTATGTATATATGGACCAGTCTGAGTATTTCAGTTGAAATTAGGTATGGATTTCTGTTGAAATTTGGGATGTTGGGATCTTCGATTTGGATTTGAAAGGTTGTTTTGGAAATTGGATTCGGATTTTTGGAAGAAATCGAGTTGGGTATAATGAATTTGTGGATGAAATATGGCCTGTTGATGTTGGTTGAAACAATCTGATTAAGTCTGGACTCGAGTTTTCTGATTAAGAAGAAGGTGTGGCCGGTACTGGGAAGGGAACCGCGCGAAGGGCAGCCGGGTGCCGCTTGTGCGAGTGGTTCCTCTGCTATGGGCGATCAGAGGCGCACAGCACCAGGTCTGGCGCTGCGCTGCAGGAGATCGGAGCCTGGGGTTGCGCCCCGGCAATGGTGCCGCGTTCGCTGGATTTGGATGCGACGGCGTAGGCGCGACGGATAGGGTTTCAAACCCTAGCTGCTGTAATCGATTTTGGAGCAGGGGCCTTGGTTGTGAATTAGAAGTCTCCAAGGACTTCTTTTACAATTTTTAGGTAGTTATGTAAATTGCTCCTCCGATCCTCCTTTTTTGTTATGGATTAAATGTTTAATCCTAAAGTTAAAGAATAATTTAAGTTGGCCCTTAAAGTTATGAATTTTATGAAATCAGCCCCAAATTTATAAAATTATTTAAGTTGGGCCTTTTAAAGTTCTAAATTGTATAATCCAGCCCCTAATGTTTGAAGAATTTTCAAAACTGGTCCCTAAAGTTTGAAAATTCTCTAATTTGGTCCCTTAAAGTTTGATAATTTTCATTTTCAGTCGCCTAAGGTTTGAGAATTTTCTAATACAGCACCTAAAGTTCTGAAATTCTTTAATTTGGTCCTTAAAGTTTGAAAAATTTCTAATTCAGTCACTAAAGTTTGGAAATTTTCAAAGTTGGCCCTTAAAGTTTGAATTTTTTTTTTAAATTAAGTCCCTAAAGTTTGGGAATTTTCTAAATTGGCTCCTAAAGTTTGAGAATTTTCAAAATCAACTTTTAAAGATTGAAAATTTCCTATTTTGGCCCTCTAAAGTTTGTTTTTCTTTCAAATTGGGACCTAATGTTTGGAATTTCTCTAAATTGGCCAATAAAGTTTTGGGAAAATTGTAATTTAAGTCCTTCAAGCTTAAATTTTTTTCATAATTGGCCACCAAAAGTCTAAGAATATTGCAATTGACTCTCTCAACTTAAGGATTGCTTTATTCTAAAGTTTTGAATTCTATAATTCAAATCCTAAAGTCAAAATATATGCAAATCAGTAGATTTCAATTTCAAATCTTGGTACATCGGAATCTTTTGAGAGATATAATATTCGAAAGTAAGTTAGTTGAAGCAACATGTTGCCAAAGCAACCTCTCTTGTGGATATTAATTAACTTTGAGTATTAGAAGGTATTTGTGTGTGTTATTCATTGCGGATATTGATCGGCCCAAAGGAAGGTCAATATTTGGCTCGAATTTCACATGCACCTGTTGTGATAAATACGTGGAAATTATTTGGTTTAACGTGTGACCAATAAATCGGTCCAAAGAAAGGTTTATTGGTTAACATGTCTTATTGCCAGTGTTTGATCACTGCACTAAGGGAAAATTAGGTGTTTGTGTGTTATTTCATGCGGATATTGATCGGCCCAAAGGAAGATCAATATTTGGCCCGAATTTCACATGAACTTGTGGTGATAAATACGTGACGGTTATTTGGTTTTACGTGTGATCAATAAATCGGTCCAAATAAATGTTTGTTGGTTGACATGTCTTACTGTCAGTATTTGATTACTACACCAAGAGTACCACTTACAAGTCAATATTTCTGTCCAAAGACTAAATATTGATGTTGTGCTAGGTATCTTGTGATGGGCCCTACCATTATTTGAAAGTATGATTTGCATAATAAGGTACTTATGTGAGCTATTTTGTTTAAGTGTTCTCTATTCGGTTTCAAATTCTGCTAGTAGTATATCTACAAGCTCAAACTTAATCCCTGTATTTATGGAACAAACTTCAAGGATCAAAACAAGAAAATTAACTTTTCGTTGGCTGCATGGATCTAGACCGTGTACTAATGATTGAGCAACCTGCTCCTCTTACGGATGAAAGTTCATCTAATCAAATGAGGAACTTTGAGAAGTGGGATTGCTTAAATTACGTGAGTCTCATGATCATTAAGTGCGGCATTCCGGAAGCCTTTAGTGGCATAGTATCTGAGGAGGTAAATGATGTCAATGAATTCCTTGCCGAAATTAAGAAATGTTTTGTGAAAAACGATAAGGCTGAAACAAGCACGCTTATGCAAAGCTTGATTTCAATAAAGTATAAAGGCAATGGGAAAATAAGGGAGTACATCATGTAGATGTCCCACACTGCTTCAAAACTTAAGGAACTAAAACTCGACTCGTCTAATGACTTGCACGTGCATTTGGTATTGATATTGCTTCCTGCACAATACAGTTAATTTAAGGTTAGTTATAACTGTCAAAGTAAAAATGGACTCTCAATGAGCTCATTTCATAGTGTGCAGGTTTCGTGTATAATTCAGTCAATTTAAGGTCTGTTATAAATGTTGAAGGGAGAAATGAACTCTAAATGAGCTCATTCTATTTTGTGTGCAAGAGGAAGAAAAGTTGAAGCAGGACAGAACTGAAAGTGTTCACTTGGAAAATACCTCTAAAGATAAGGGCAAGAAAACAAATAAAGAGAATAAAGTTGTTAAGGGGCTATTAATTTTATAATCCCACACTTAAGTCAATTTTTGAAACGGGAACTGCAACATTTTTGAGGAAGTTTAGTTTGGGGGAGAAATAAGGTTAGAGATATTGTCTTTAAGGAAGAAGTTGAGGAAGGATCGGTTTCGATTCCTATTATTGCTTTTGACAATGTGCAAGTTTCTATACATGTCATTGATCAAGAAGCATATCCGGAACTCAACTAGACAATGTTGAAGAACCTCCCATCATAATAAGGTAAATTTCAGAAGTACAAACTCAACAACCTCAATAACTAAAACCATTAAGGAGATCCACGAGAGAAAGGGAAAAATGCTATTCAGGATAATTAAATAGTATTTTTCCAAGAACATAAGGAAATAATGGAATGGTGGAAGATTGTTCAATCAATTTCCATCAGGCCATGCAGGGTTCTAACTCTCAAAAGTGGATTGATGCCATAAATAAGGAGTATAAGCATATGCAAGACAATCAAGTTTTGGATGTTGTCCTATTACCAGAAGGTAAGAAGCCCATTGGTCTTAAATGAATTTTTAAACCAAGGGGGATTCGAAAGGTAATGTGGAAAGATATAAGGTTCGTCTTGTATCTAAGGGCTTTACACAGAATGATGGCATTGATTATAAAGAGACTTTCCCTTTGGTTTCTACGAAAGACTCTTTCAGGAAAGTTAGGTTGTTGCACATTTTGACCTCGAGTTACATCAAATGGATACTAAGGTGGCGTTTCTCAATGGTGACATTGATGGGACGATCTATATGGTGCAATCAGTAAACTTTGTATCCGTAGACCCAAAGAAAATGGTTTGCAAATTAAAGAAATTCATTTATGTGCTCAAGCCAGCTTCTCGTTAAGGGTAATACAAATTTCATCAAGTAATTATCTCATTTGGTTTTGAGATTGATGTTGTTGATGATTGTATGTATTACAAGTTCAGTGGGAATAAGTATATTTTCCTGGTTTTATATGTTGATTATTGCTTGCCACTAATGATATAGGTATGTCACATAAAATTATGAGATTTTTTGTCAAGGAATTTTGAAATTAAAAATCTTGGTGACGTCTCTTTTGTATTAGGAATTCAGATACACCGGGATTGTTCTCGGGGTATTCTTGAATTGTCACAAAAGGGCTATATCGATAAAATACTTAAGAGGTTTGGCATGCAAGACAGTAAATCAGGGGACAGCCCTATCGTTAAGGGAAACAAATTTAGTCTCGACTAATGCCCGAAAAGTTATCTTGAAGTTAAAGAAATGCAGAGGATCCCATATAGTTCAGCTATAGGGAGTTTGATGTATGCTCAAGTTTGTATGCGTTTGAATATTGCATACATTATTGGGATACTAATCAGATATTTAAGTAACCCTGGGATGGATCATTTGGAAAGCAGCCAAACATGGGTTATAAGGTATTTAAAGAGAACAAAAGATTACATGCTCACATACAGAAAATCAGATCAGTTGGAGATCATATGGTATTATGATTCTGATTTTTACTAGATGCCAAAACAGTAGAAGACCCACATCAAGCTACATCTATCTGCTAGTTGGAGGAGCTATTTTCGGATGGAGTGCTTAACAGACACTTTAGCTTCTTTCACTTGGCAGCACAGTTGTAGCAATTTTGGGGGCATCTAATTATGGAATATTGCTGGGAAATTTTGTCATTGGGCTGCGTATTCTGTACGGTAAAGAAAGACCACTAAAGTTATATTGTGATAATAACTCAGCAGATTTATATTCCAGTAACAACAGGAGCTCAACTAAGTCAAAATACATTGACATAAGTTCCTGGTTGTGAAGGATACGATTCAGAGTGGACATGTGTCAATAAGAGCACATTGGGACAAACTCCATAATTGCGGATCCACTTACTAAAGTATTACAACCCAAGGTCTTTCATGAGAACAATACTCATATGGGTGTTGTATTTCTTAAGGATATTCGGTTTCAGTGGGAGTTGTATTTTGGGTGCATTAGATACATTTATTGTCCTTTTGGATACAGTTTAAAGTTAAAGTTATTTACAGCTGTGACGACCCGAATTCTCGACCATTCGAGTGCCACTAAAAGTGACTCATATCATATTATCGAGACTTAAATAGAAATGTAAAATTATTCAAAAGAATAATTAGAATCCCATAATTTTATTTGTGAATAAAAATAGAACATAATTTTCTTACATAAAGTTCAACATAATTATCTCATCAATCTTAACCACTTTTGCCACTTCCATGTTGACCGCCTCGAACCTTCAATTATCTGAAAATGGTAAATATCGTGGAGTGAGATTTATAAAATCTCAGTAAGTATACCAAGCATAAATTTTCTTTTGAAAGCATATGGATCATTTTCATCATAACATAGGATAGGATCGAAATACTCATAAACATAGGGAGACACAAGAATTTTACCGAACTTAAATGGCAAGAATTCTTATGTGTAGCGCTACTAAACTCCGGTCCCCTTAGCATAATCATAAACATATCATATGGAACCCATAACAATCTTGTGAGATTGATTTCATAGCAATGATCCAAACATTTTCATAAAAACATAAGATATACTTACTTTTCATAAAAACATAAGGTGTATTTACCTTTCATAAAAACATACTTACTTTTCATAAAAACATAAGATATATTTACTTGTCATAAAAACATACTTACTTTTCATAAAAACATAAGGTGTATTTACCTTTCATAAAAACATACTTACTTTTCATAAAAACATAAGATATACTTACTTGTCATAAAAACATACTTACTTTTCATAAAAACATAAGGTGTATTTACCTTTCATAAAAACATACTTACTTTTCATAAAAACATAAGATATACTTACTTGTCATAAAAACATACTTACTTTTCATAAAAACATAAGGTGTATTTACCTTTCATAAAAACATACTTACTTTTCATAAAAACATAAGATATACTTACTTTTCATAAAAACATACTTACTTTTCATAAAAACATAAGGTGTATTTACCTTTCATAAAAACATAGTTACTTTTCATAAAAACATAAGATATACTTACCTTTTAAAAGATTAAAATGAAGTGTAGTAGTAAATGGACCAAAACTTTCTTGACCACCTTGAATTTCTCTTACTTGTGGATTTTGTCAAGAGATTGGAAATAAGTGTATATGTGTAGAGTTGTGTGTAAAAGAGATGGGTTTAAATAGATGTATAAAGTTGGCATATTGTAAACATAATCATTCAATTCTATTAATTTTAACACATCATTTTCTTAAAGTAAAGCACCATTCATATACTTTTCCATATTTATACAAATATTATGCTCTTCATGATTACATATAATGGAGTCTTATCAACCATTCATATACTTTTCCATATTTATACAAATATTATGCTCTTCATGATTACATATAATGGAGTCTTATCAACCATTCATATACTTTTCCATATTTATACAAATATTATGCTCTTCATGATTACATATAATGGAATCTTATCAACCATTCATATACTTTTCCATATTTATACAAATATTATGCTCTTCATGATTACATATAATGGAGTCTATAATTCATTCATATACTTTTCCATATTTATACAAATATTATGCTCTTCATGATTACATATAATGGAGTATATAATTCATTCATATACTTTTCCATATTTATACAAATATTATGCTCTTCATGATTACATATAATGGAGTATATAATTCATTCATATACTTTTCCATATTTATTAAATTAAGATTCTCATAATTATTATATATAATGGAACCTCTCATGCTTGCATATATTTTCTTAATTTCAATAATAAAAATAATTTTTGTATAAATAAATATTGGGATAACATTGAATTAAGTACTTGGACTTAATATACTTTAAATCAAGAGAATGGAGATATTTTTAGAAATTCGGAATTTAATTTAAAATCGAACGATCTCGATTATTTCTTGACTTGGCTATACGAATACGTCGTGGCGTTAACTTAATAAAAATGGGTGAAATAGTAGCGACACGATTTTCTATTAAAATAATTATTAATCGCGTAAAAATTCTTGGTCGCTACAAACTTACCCCCTTAAAATAATTTCGTCCTCGAAATTAATCTTACTTGATCTTATGATTTCTGAACACTTAATCAGAATCTCTTCTTCTTCTTCTTATGTAGCATCATCGCTACCATATTTAACCCAACCATATTTAACCCACTGGACTTTGACTAAATGCATCAATTTGTTTTCTTAAGACATGAACTTTTCTATCAATAATAGACATATGTCTACTCATAAATTCTTCTGAATCAAAATGAAAATTCCCAATCGTATGTGATATTTCATCATATCTTGTAGTACTCATGTAACCTGTCACTTATCATCGTATCATGTAACCTCAAATATTCGTATTAATATCTCTAAAATTTCAATAAATCTTTACTAACATATCATACCATAATAATTTGTCATTTCTTCTTATCACCAAATATCCCAAAATAATTAAAACGATTACCTGAATATTTTCTATGTAATATACCCAAACATGTTATTCACATATCAACATAATCATCAGTTTATCTTTCCAATATTTGTAACCCAAAATTTCTGCAAAATTCAATAAACAAATATCTCCCAAATAATTAAAATTCTTAACTCAAATATCATAACATTTCCCGTAAGGTATTCCTTTCACTTGCACAAACTTATTAATCCTGATTCAATACAGTCCTTATTTCACTTTCACGTATCCCCGTATTATTTCTATACCTTGATTATTATATCAAAATATCAGTACCCAAAATCCAAGAAAATATTCCATATCTCAAATCCCGTCATCATCAAATCTTCCTTTTATCAAGAAAGTAAACGGAGCATAACTCTTGTTCCCTCTTTTCCATTATTCTATTCCGCGCTTTCTTGCTGGAATCAATATCACGCGGATTTCCTCCGATCCTTAATGCTTTTAAATAGTTCATGCTGGGAAGAGGTTAGATCCATCAAAACATGGATATCATTCTTACAAACATTCGCAAGTATTATTCCAGTCTTCCAATGAATGATCTGAGGAAAATTTATCGAATAAGACTCGAAAGATTGAGGTTGCTGATGGCTCATGGTGTTTCAGAAGATGTTCGCTGGTTGATCGAAGCAAATGTTCGACTATCTGGTGAATTACCTATGACATTTCCAAAGCACATGCCTGGTTTAGGCAAAAGCACCTTCGCAAAGAAACGAAGAGCAAAAAGGCTGAATGGTTGCTACAAATGTGCTCGTTGGAACTGTGATACTCGTTGCAAAACAGTAGGATATTCTTCTACTAATCGGGATGATAAAATCAAATTCATAAAGGGTGGACTGAGTAAGGAGTCTTTGGATGATATTCGACTGACTCTTGAGACGCACCCAAGTGGTTATGTGCAACGTGAACTTTTCTCCTTATACGCTCAGTTTAACGGGGACAAAAATCGTTATAGTCTCCAAAATATAATAGCAAAAGATCCTGTTTGCCAGTCTGTTTTACAAAATGAGGCTTCTGGCAGTTCATCAATGATATAAGGTAAATCTCTTGATACACATTTAAAATATTTTGCTGTTTTCTTTCACGCGTTTTGGAAATAAAATATATTTTCCTTTCTCGAGTTTTGATAAAGCTGGAAATAAATATATTTTCCTTTCTCGAGGTTTGATAAAGCTGGAAATAAATCACCGAAAGGTGATATCTTTGGTAAAACAGTCAAAAGTTGGCCGATTTTGTCAAAAGTAAATCTTTACTTTTTCAGAATCAATGAAAAACAGTAAGTTTTTCCGGCTTTAAATAGCCAAACATATTTCATAGTTCAGGCATCCCAAAATCACATCTTCTTCGTAAGTTTTCTCTTCTATACTATCAAAGATGGAAGCACCAAAACTTCGATAGATCAAAACTATTTGTGTATTTTGTGGATCAAAAGTGGGGAAAGGCTTCAGTTATCTAGAAGCGGCCGTAGATCTTGGAAAGAAACTGGGGGAAAAAGGTATCACTCTTGTGTATGGGGGTGGTAGCAGTGGTCTAATGGGTTGTGTTTCCCAATCTGCTCTTGCAGAGAAATCAAAAGTAATCGATGTCATACCTGTCCCTTTGGTAGATGTTGCAGGAAAAACACGAGGGCATGAAGTTCAAACCTTATCCATCCATGAACGCATAACTTGTATGCTATATGGTTCTGATGCCTTTATAGCCCTGCCCGGAGGTTTTGGTACCTTAGAAGAAATCTTTAACATTACCTCGTGGGCTCAACTAGATCTCCATACTAAGCCTATTGGGCTTCTGAATGTTAACAATTTCTTTGATGGCTTGTTAACCTTTCTTGATTATGCTGTGGAACAGGGATTCATCTCTCCATTTTCCAGAAGACTCCTTATTTCTGCTCCTACTATTGATGAACTACTGGATAAGCTGCAGTCATATATCTCAATACAAGATCCAGCAGGGGTTAAGATAGATTGGTCTCAAGGAAGGGGAATCAAGCGAAAATGGAGTCCGGTTAATGTAAACTTAACTTTATGAATCTTAGAATAGGTGGGGGTAGAGTACGGAGTATTCTTACTCTCGAGACACCCCTCTAATTTCCTAGGATTTTCCTTAATGTTTAAATCTTGTGTGTACCTCAAAGGTTCCAGGTGGTAGATTACGGAGTATTCTTACTCTCGAAACACACCTTTTTGAAGGTTTCTTTATTTCCTCAAAAGGTCAGAGGTGGTAGGATACGGCTACTCCGGAAACACATCTCTCAATTTGAGGAATTTCCCATGTTGCTTTCTTTTGCTTTTGCGTGTTTTCATGTATTTCCTTTCTAGGGTGACTCTTGTGTGTTCTCCTTATGAGAAAATAATAATATCTCTGTTATCATCTACTAAATCTCGTTTGTGATGTAAATGAACTTGTATGTCTAACTTCAATTCTCTTAGTGATTGCATACCATACTATGCTCTTAACTCCAAACGATAAAATTCTAGGCAGAGTTTTCCTTTGAAATTTGGACTTATCCAAATCGTAAGCATACTTCATAACTCACAATAATAACTAATTGTACATTTGATCACAATTTCATCAAACTTCAATATCATCATAAATATTCCAGAAAATCAATTCATAATTCCTCAACATAGAAATTTCAAATCATAATTTCTAATATCACCATATCAAGTCCTTATTTCTCAATAATTAAGAGCCTAAACTTTAAATCTCCAACTTCATAATTCTTCTCATAAAAATCTCAATAAAATCATATCACTTATAATCTCAACATCTCATCATAACTTCATAAAACTGACTTTCTATTTCTCGTTTAATCTAAACGATGAATAATTCGAAAATATTATCTAGTCCTTTCTGTTGACTTCTCATACTTAGTGCCATGTCTAAAATCAATTATGCAAAGTCCATTTAGGGCTCATCATTTCTAAACTTGACGACAAAGATTATTTTGAAAATCATTCGTAAATCATATTTTTTTTTTTTTTTTTTTTTTTCAAAATTGAAACTTGAAGAGTGGTACCAATAATCATCCACAGTTTTTCCTTGCTTTTAAGCAAAGGTAATGATAAAGGGATAAATTATTGAACCGAAAATTGAAACTTGAAGAGTGGTACCAATAATCATCCACAGTTTTTCCTTGCTTTTAAGCAAAGGTAGTGATAAAGGGATAAATTATTGAACCGAAAATTGAAACTTGAAGAGGAAGTACTAATAACCATCCACAGTTTTTCCCTTGTTTTTACACAAAGGTAGTGATAAAGGGATAAATTATTGTACAATTCATTATCAATTTTGTTTGTTTAATATATTATTCCATATATTTTGGGCCAAAGTTACAACCCAACTTAATTTCTAATTGAGTCAATCTTACTAAGCTTAATATGAACCAAAATTCATATCAATATCCTCTATGTCTCATGATTCTACATTAAAATGAATAAATTAAAATTTAGGCTTCTATCAATTCATATCATACTCAACATGTATATTTCACTTAAAGATTCATAACATATGAATATTTCATACTTAACATGTCTTAATAAAATCGTAAATGACTTGCAAAGCATATAACATACCTGGTTCGAGGAGTCAATACGTGGAGAGTGACATAGTAGAGTGATGAGTTAAAATATTTAAAAAAAAATTATTATTAATCATTTCGCATCTTTACATAAGATTGGGCCTAATTAACCCAAATAAAATTTTATCGTCAAATCTTATTTTCCTTTAGTCCCCGAACTTCTAGAAATTTATCAAAGACATCAATATAAAAATCATATCACTAACTAATTATATTCCATAAAATTTTCAGAACATTACAAACTCCCTTGCTTAAAATGAATTTTGTCCTTGAAATTCGCACATCAAATTTCATCATACTTTTCAAAATCATAACCATACTTGACATGTGAAAATTCAAATTTTTTTTTTTAATTGAATAGTGATTTCGTTCACTGTTCATCATGAATAGCACGTCGTTTTACTGTTCACGTGAATAGTGTTTTTTTTTTTTTTTTTTTTTTTTTTAAGAAATAAAATTTCAAAAATCTACAGAATCGTTTTTAAAACTCTTGTCTCTGATACCAACTGTGACGACCCGAATTCTCGACCATTCGAGTGCCACTAAAAGTGACTCATATCATATTATCGAGACTTAAATAGAAATGTAAAATTATTCAAAAGAATAATTAGAATCCCATAATTTTATTTGTGAATAAAAATAGAACATAATTTTCTTACATAAAGTTCAACATAATTATCTCATCAATCTTAACCACTTTTGCCACTTCCATGTTGACCGCCTCGAACCTTCAATTATCTGAAAATGGTAAATATCGTGGAGTGAGATTTATAAAATCTCAGTAAGTATACCAAGCATAAATTTTCTTTTGAAAGCATATGGATCATTTTCATCATAACATAGGATAGGATCGAAATACTCATAAACATAGGGAGACACAAGAATTTTACCGAACTTAAATGGCAAGAATTCTTATGTGTAGCGCTACTAAACTCCGGTCCCCTTAGCATAATCATAAACATATCATATGGAACCCATAACAATCTTGTGAGATTGATTTCATAGCAATGATCCAAACATTTTCATAAAAACATAAGATATACTTACTTTTCATAAAAACATAAGGTGTATTTACCTTTCATAAAAACATACTTACTTTTCATAAAAACATAAGATATATTTACTTGTCATAAAAACATACTTACTTTTCATAAAAACATAAGGTGTATTTACCTTTCATAAAAACATACTTACTTTTCATAAAAACATAAGATATACTTACTTGTCATAAAAACATACTTACTTTTCATAAAAACATAAGGTGTATTTACCTTTCATAAAAACATACTTACTTTTCATAAAAACATAAGATATACTTACTTATCATAAAAACATACTTACTTTTCATAAAAACATAAGGTGTATTTACCTTTCATAAAAACATACTTACTTTTCATAAAAACATAAGATATACTTACTTTTCATAAAAACATACTTACTTTTCATAAAAACATAAGGTGTATTTACCTTTCATAAAAACATAGTTACTTTTCATAAAAACATAAGATATACTTACCTTTTAAAAGATTAAAATGAAGTGTAGTAGTAAATGGACCAAAACTTTCTTGACCACCTTGAATTTCTCTTACTTGTGGATTTTGTTAAGAGATTGGAAATAAGTGTATATGTGTAGAGTTGTGTGTAAAAGAGATGGGTTTAAATAGATGTATAAAGTTGGCATATTGTAAACATAATCATTCAATTCTATTAATTTTAACACATCATTTTCTTAAAGTAAAGCACCATTCATATACTTTTCCATATTTATACAAATATTATGCTCTTCATGATTACATATAATGGAGTCTTATCAACCATTCATATACTTTTCCATATTTATACAAATATTATGCTCTTCATGATTACATATAATGGAGTCTTATCAACCATTCATATACTTTTCCATATTTATACAAATATTATGCTCTTCATGATTACATATAATGGAATCTTATCAACCATTCATATACTTTTCCATATTTATACAAATATTATGCTCTTCATGATTACATATAATGGAGTCTATAATTCATTCATATACTTTTCCATATTTATACAAATATTATGCTCTTCATGATTACATATAATGGAGTATATAATTCATTCATATACTTTTCCATATTTATACAAATATTATGCTCTTCATGATTACATATAATGGAGTATATAATTCATTCATATACTTTTCCATATTTATTAAATTAAGATTCTCATAATTATTATATATAATGGAACCTCTCATGCTTGCATATATTTTCTTAATTTCAATAATAAAAATAATTTTTGTATAAATAAATATTGGGATAACATTGAATTAAGTACTTGGACTTAATATACTTTAAATCAAGAGAATGGAGATATTTTTAGAAATTCGGAATTTAATTTAAAATCGAACGATCTCGATTATTTCTTGACTTGGCTATACGAATACGTCGTGGCGTTAACTTAATAAAAATGGGTGAAATAGTAGCGACACGATTTTCTATTAAAATAATTATTAATCGCGTAAAAATTCTTGGTCGCTACACAGCTGTAAGGTTTCAGGTTTATTATCTCTGAACTCGTTTGAGGATGATCTCACTAAGGTTGGACCAGTTGGAAATAGGCATGTTGAAGATCACATTACATGTAATTTCCATGCTACACATCCATACTTGATCCATGTCATTCAGTTATGTCGATATACGTGACCATTGATAGGTATAGTTACGATTAATGTAGCGAAAGCCGCTTTGATCCTATGTTGATATAATTAATGGACCGGATTGTTTGGGGATGCATTCAGTAATGATAGCAAAATTCTGTGTACTCATAAGGTTATGATTGATACACAATTGTAAGGTTACACATATAGCCCGAGTGGGAGATTGTAAGGATTTTAATCAATCGTGTGGGCTTATATGTGAATTATTGTGTATTGAATAAAAGACTATCAATTTTGGTTAAGCTCATTTAAAGTGATCCAATAAGGATTTGGTATATTGGGCTTTAATGCATCTAATTAATGTATGGGCTTTTATGTGTAGATACCAGGTCATTACCTAATTCATGATGGGCCGGATTAGGTTAATTGGAAATTCAGTATATAAAGTCGGTTATGGTCCCTGAATCCTACGTACTGTTCATTCTGTCTGACATCCCATCATCAGAGAGAAAATTAGGACTACGTATTGATTTAGAAGATCCAACCAACCGAATCGTTCATCGTGAATCACGTTTGATTAAGGTACGCTTCCGCTTCAGTTATTTAATTCTTGATAATTCAGTATGATGATTTATTTTGGATCATAGATAAATAATTTATCTGTGATAAATTTTCCAACAAAATATTCAAACATTTTCCCACATCTACTGAAAATTTTAGCAAATCAAACATAGCCTTAATTATTCTTCAGAGTTGGAGATAAGATTGGCACTTATTTGTAGTTTGTGGGCCAATTGGATGTATCCAAATAGTGAGGAATAATAGTGTGCTCCGTAAACTATTTATAAATCAATTTGCAAACAACAAAATTTATCAAATTATTTTTCAAAATTTTTTCAAAATTTTACATCAAAAATATTAAAATTCTATTTATAAACTAATTCCCAGTCTCTAAATAGACTGTAAATTGATATTAACGCTTTTGCAAATGATGGGAGACTAGAGGGATTTTCAATCTACCTTAGTCAAACTACTAAAACAATACAATGCCCCAAGTTTGTGGAACTTCACAACAATAGCCTTTTAAAGATTAAAATACATAGACATACTTACTTTCTTTATTAAATTGATAAAATAATATTATGTTCAAAGCCTATAATACCCTCATTGTAACATTAAAGCAAAATCAAACAAGCCTCACTTTTATTTCTACTTTGTGTATCTATTTTCTCAGTTCAAGATCCACTGTATACTCCATCCTACAACAATTTTACTGTTAAATCATATACAAGAAATTATGGAATAAAGCGCAATATTTATAAATTTAATCATTTCAAATTGTAAATTATCGCACTAAAATAACAAATAAGAAAATTAACATTAAAGAAAAAACTAAATAAAACAATTTTAACTAAATTTACTATATTTAATAATTATGATATATAAGGTTCCGTTCGGTAAACTAATGATTCCCTATTATAATTCAATTTATAATTGCACAATTATTCAAACCAATTTTTAGCCACACACATTTTCTCTCTTTAATTTTTAACCACGCGTCTTACCTAGAAAACTCAAATAATACGGATTATAAATCAAATTCTATTTAAAGTAGCCGCTGAACAGACCCTTATCATTATAAAATTATTATTATTATAATGTTATTAACGTTATGAATTATAATTACATTTATTAACGTCAAGAAATTATTATATTTTTTTATTAAAATTACGAAATTACAATTACATTTATTACTTTTAAGAAAAGATATTATTATTACCATTACTAGTTTCACACTCGTGCGTTGCACGAATATATTTCATTGATAAATCATAATGTACTAATATGGAATAATGAGAAAAATCAATTACAAGTAACAACACGTGTAATAATAATAATAATAATAATAATAATAATAATAATAATAATAATAATAAGAGTAATACAAATTTTGAAAAATCACCTAATACACAACATTAATCGCCACATTTGTTGGATTTTCTTATCATCGATTATATATTTACTTTCATCATTAGCATCACTTTGGTAAAAAGTTACGATCACCCGATCATTCCCTTTATTCACATACTTGAAGCAATATTTAATAAATCGTGTAATGCCTTGAATTCCATAAACTCTGGACGCCACATCATCATTTAATACTAACTTTTGAACAAACGTTATTGCGGAAATAAACTAAATTATAAATCTCACATTTATTATTTGAAAAACTGTAGCGGAAACTAAATAAAACAAATTCATTTAAAACAATTCATGAAACTCTAAATCTAAATTTTTAAGAATTGTAACGAAAAATTATAAATTGACAAAATTCATAATTGTGACTTTCAAAATAGCTTCATTTCTTAATTTGCCACAAATGCCCTTCACTCGTCACTCTCTCCGAAATCTGCAAAAACTGTTAAAATAACAAAATGAGTATTTCGAAGAAATACTCAGTAGACTTATTGCCAATAATTAATTTACAAAATAATTGAAAACATACTCATGCAATTATACAGTGACATCATATCATAATCATAGGGGATTTTAAAAATCATAGGGTGTGAGTAGTCTCGTTTCATGCATTAAAGTATGTAACTTATGCATAACAACATCAATTTTTCATTTTATCTCATAAGAGATATTCTCGTCTCGTCTTATATATCAAAGCATATAAATCACGTAAATTCACATAATACATGCAATTATAATTTAAACTAATTAGTGTGGGCAAGTCTACCTCGAATCCGCGAGTTTGAAAATAGAGCGAGAATGTCACATAAATCCTTTAAATCTCTGAATCCCTCGTCCAGCCAATAAGAAAGTTAATTTAAAATGGTAAATCAAGAATTTAAAGTTTAAAACTGAAAGATAAAGTTTGGGGAGTAAATTAAACTTTTAACATAAAAGAATTTGAAAGTATTAGGACTGAAATAAATGTTTCAAAAGTAATAGGGTTGACTCTAGGATTTAAAAGTCTTTAGGGAATGACTAGAAATGTTTCAAAAGTATTGGGACTGAAATAAATGTTTCAAAGTCTTTATGAGATAAAATGAGAATTTGATGTTGTTATGCATAATTTACATGTTTTAATGTATGAGACGAGACTATCCGAGCCTTATGATTTTTAAAAGAGCTTATGATTATGATTATGATGTCACTGTATAATTGCATAAGTGTGTGTTCAATTATTTTGTAAATTAGTTATTGGCGATGAGTATACTGAGTATTTCGAAGAAATACTCATTCCGTTATTTTAACAGCTTTTGCAGATTTCGGAGATGGTGGTAAGTGGAGGACATTTGTGGCAAATTAATAAATGAAGTTATTTTGAAAGTCAAGATTATGAGTTTTGTCAATTTATAATTTGTCGTTACAATAATTAAAAATTTAGATTTAGAGTTTCATGTATTGTTTTAAATGAATTTGTTTGATTTAGTTTCCGATGCAGTTTTTCAAATAATAAGTGTGAGATTTATAATTTAGTTTATTTCCACAATAATGTTTGTTCAAAAGTTAGTATTAAAGGATGACGTGGCGTCCCGGGTTTACTGAATTCGGGGCGTTATAAATCGAGTCTAATTAAATCATTCAAAGTTGATATGAGCAGCAGATACCGACTATGAGGAACAACGTATCGATTATCAATCTATATATCGTTCTTATTCACAATCCTTCCATTGTCACGATGTCTATTTATAAGATATTTTTTATCATCAACAATTGTGAATTTGGTAAAAATTTTAGGGTATTGCTTAATGCATCGGCCATTA
This sequence comes from Ligustrum vulgare, assembly GCA_963555705.1. NCBI lineage: Eukaryota > Viridiplantae > Streptophyta > Magnoliopsida > Lamiales > Oleaceae > Ligustrum > Ligustrum vulgare. Next base: position 35,209,828 of record OY743183.1, on the reverse strand, counting down.
GACATTTATAGAGAATCACGTCTCATTCTACAGCAAGGATGACTAACCATAAGATCTTTAATATCTACAGTGAGGGTCAGCCAACTCATCAAGAGTTTTAGCAGAAATTATATTGTTAATTTGTTTTGTGGGTGGATACATGATATCTTGAGTTAGGAACAACAAAATGTTTGCATGGTTCGTACCTCGCTTTTGAAATTCAATTGTGTACATTACTTAACAAAAATAGGAAAAAGTAAAAGAAAATACTAATTCAACCACCCCAGTAAACCTTGAAACTGGAAATTAAAAAAATGAATAAAAGCAACTGCTTGGAAGGAAATTCTAAGGAAGTTGAAAAGTGACCTAAGGAGGATGTTCAAAAATTAACCAATCAGAATCTAATTTGACTGTTGACAATTGATGCATTCCCATTCCCTGACCTACATTGCTTTCTTCCTTTAGCAACCTATAGTTAACAGACAGATTTCTCTATTCATTGTCCTTGAATAAATACTCGAGTTGTACCAAAAAAAAATTATAGTTCGACCCGCAGATTGTGAAATGGCAGCTGCAAATATTCATCAAGTAAATAGAATCAAGAAATGTTATTGCAATTTTTACTCACAAGAGACTTATTGTAGAAAACATGGAGATGGAATTAGAATCCTATTTAAGAGTAGTTACCTCTATTGTGGATTCAAGGGCCAACTGAAAGAATGCAGCTGAAACAAAGAAATAAATAGCCTCGCACACACACGCACGCACGCGCACGCACACACAAACACCCCTTAAGTGCACATAGAGATCGAGAAGATAGATGGGAGTTTTACCTCAAAATAGGGTGGCCTAATCCCTTAGCTCATTAGGTTGATTGCTTTTTATTTTTGTAGATGCAATTGGACCATATTTGCAACCCATATAATGAAGTCCAGTCCATGTGTTGAAGCCCAAGACTGAACTAAACAAAGGCTGGTCCATTCCATTATGATTTCGCCCAAACTTGAAGATCTGGATCTCTGGCCCATAACCGGTTCAACCTTCTACATTTGATACAATCCTTGGATCGAACTAACTGCATCTGTGTTCTTTGTGGTTCTCTCCTAGAAATCTCTCATCTCTCATCTAATTCTTTGTGGTTTTATTCTGATTCTTTGTGTATATCAGAGGGTTAATTGTGGTTATTACTTTGTGATTCTTAGTGGTTCCTTATGCATGAGTTTTATAGAGTTTTGTGTAATTTTCGGGTTTTTTGTTCGATCTTGTACAAACCTTCATTTTTGTACTTTTAATCTTGTTTTTAATAAAGTGTTTGATTTTTTATGTTTATTTCATTCTTTTTGATATATTTGTGGTGATTCTGAGTTTTGAAATCGTAACAATTTTTCCTTGTTGTCGAGAGTATTAGTTGGAGCAAATCTCATTCTATTCTTATGCTCTGTCTTGATAAAGAGTATTGACACACGTCAAATATAAATTGGCTTGCGATACCTAATAGCTTGAATACTTATTTTTCCTTGACTAATGCATCTTCAATGTTGGCTTATTAGTCGGAAGCGCAAATTGTTTAGCGCTTTCAATTCAAGAAAAATTAGAAAACAAAATATTGATTGGGATATACTGTAAGTTTTAACCACTAACTAATTTACACGATAACCATGCATTTAAAAAAAAACTATCCACTTGCTAAATAACTTCTAGATTACGAAAACTGTCAAAAACATAAAAATAAAAATATAAAAATAAAAAATAATATATATATATATATATATATATATATATATTAAAATACAGAATCTTTGACAATTGAGATTCTGGTCAAAATTAATTGGTCAGAATCTCAGTTATCATTATTAATATATATATATATATATATATATATATATATATATATATATATATATATATATATTTGTTTGAATTTTGTAGGTACCATGCATTTCAAAAATTGTAAGCATCAAGAAAAGGTCTTGGACTCCCACAAATGGAAGTTTGTCAAGTTCCCTTGTGAAACCAGTGTAGTTCCTTCTAATAAAATTACTATTTCCCCAAAAAGTGATGTAGATTGCAATGCTTTCCAAGATTAACGTTGCACATGCACCATGCAATATAGATGCTTCTCCGGATCAATAGATGGGCTATCAATTTCAATGTATGAATTTATGTCAATTTATGATTCCTTGAATAGTCCAGAAGTAGAATACATACATACATACATACATACATACATACATATGGATTATAGTAAGTTTTAACCACCGACTAATTTACACAATAATCGTGCATTTAAAATAAAAATTAAAAAAAAATACCCACTTTTTAAATAACTTCTAGATTACAAAAACTGCCAAAAACATAAAAAAAAATATTAAAATACAAAATCTTTGACAATTGAGATTCTAGTCAAAATTAATTGACTAGAATCTCAATTATCTTTATAAATATATATGTATAAAGTTATTTTTTATATTTTTATTAACTATATGAAATTATAATTACATTTATTATTTTTAAGAAAAGAAAGTATTATTAACAATATAAAATTATTATATTTTTGTTAGAATTATTAAATTATAATTATATTTATTATTTTTTAGAAATAAATTATTATTAACATTATATTATTATTATTATTATTATTATTATTATTATTATTATTATTGTTGTTGTTATTGTTGTTAAAAAAATAGATTATATTTTTTATTATCAGTACTATAATTAATTTTATTTTATTTTATTAAAATTATTAGCATTAGAAAATAATATAATTATAATAATTATATAAAAAATACACCCACGTTCGGTCTGTGTGCAGACACGGAATGAAAGCAGTCCACACAAAAAAAAATCGATTATATTTTTTATTATCATTACTATAATTAATTTTATTTTATTTTATTAAAATTATTAGCATTCGAAAATAATATAATTATAATAATTATATAAAAAAAGACATGTTCGGTCTGTGTGCACACTCGGACTGAATCGGGTCTGTGTGTGGGGTGCACACACGAACCAATATGTGTGTACACACGTTTGGTCTGTGTGTACACCATTACTGCTTCGGTATGTGTGTGCACACAGACCAAAGTAGTCTATGTGCATGAACCGTCTTCTTCATCGATCGCCCACCCTCCACTAATGGCGAAGGTCACCATTTTCGACGGTCACCATTTTCGACGAGCTCCACACATTTAATACAAACAAATTAGTTCCTTAACCATTTCTGACTTCAATTCAAATGATGAATTCATAAACTACATAAAAATTCCATAAAGATTCGAATTTTCTAAAAATGTAAGCCTTGAAGAATGTGTGAAGGTGACAATGAAGAGTTCATTTCCAAGTTTTCCAACTTTTTTTCAAGATTTTCTTCAAAAGTTACACTAATTGTTCTTCCGCCTCTCCACTTGGAAAACTAAAGCTTGTGAATAAAGAGAATGATATCCTCTATTTGGCAAACATGTTTTGAAATATGTTTTTTCCTACACAATTCTTCAAATCACTTTTAATTTTAACTACACATTTTACCTAGAAAACATAAAAAAAAATGTGTTTTTAAACAAAAAAATTTTAACAAACAGATGCTTAGAGCATCTCCAATACAACATTGTCAAGATATAAAAAGTTTGCCAAATCATCAAAATAAACAATGTCTAATTTTTTCATACTCCAATGCACCCATGTTATGCTCAGGTGGCATAAACATTGTCTAAGTCCATCACTATATCTGGAAGTCCAGTTGAACATGCTGATGACTGGGCAATAATTGAGGAAAAATGCTCCAAATTACGCCAAAGGACCAATTCAGTATCCCACGCCTCCATATCCCCTGCCATTTTCTGCAATACTTTCCTCCATTTCTTCCTTCGATCGACAACTGCTCTTGTTCAGATGTTCTCCAAACAACAAATGGAAAAGGAAATTTTTGTAAGATTTCTGTTCACACTGTTGCCTTTTGGTTCTTTAATTTTTGCAGATTTATTCATTATGTGTGCCGAGAACTATGAAAGGGGAAGAAAATCTCAATTTTCTCGTCTACTCCACTGCTCATGAACTCAATCTCGATTATAATTTTAGCTTTTCAAATTTTATTTCAAGAAGACATGGGTGTCAATACAACTCCAATTATGTATCTTCTCTTCTCACCGTTTAATTTTTTTTTTTTTTTGGTTACAACTACAACAGATGACAGACAAAAGGATCAGATATAAAGTATAACAGTAAGAGGGACGGAAGAGAAGAAAGTAGGGATAGATACCGTAATAGAAGTAGGTCACTTTCTCCAGTCAGGCATGGTCAAAGGAGGTCATCTAGGAGTCCAGTTCGGTCAAATTAGGGGATTATGTAGATTATCCCTGAACTTTGATTTCTGAAGAGGTAAGACATTTTTATACTTACCAAGTTTTATGTATGTGTGCTTTGATGTCTTAAGCTATGTTGTCATTGTGTGGTAAAATTGTTTTTTGTTCTCACAGCTCTATTAAGACTTTAACATCTCTTATCGTCAATATAATTATAGGACAGAAGATTGAGGTAGGTATCAATTCATTGTTGCCACTCAAAATTTGAATTTTAGTCAATTGTTTGTTCCATGCATCTCAATTGATTTGTCTGGCACCCGTAGTCTATTTTTTTTTAATTCCTTTTTGTTTGGGGTAGACATATCACAAGTATTTATTGAATGGATCGTATCGCTGTGGATGGAGAAAATATGTTTTATCAAACCTCGAGGTAAAAAAAACTATTCTAATTCTTTGCTGATGACAGATAGAAAGTCACAGAAGAATTGAAATATAAATTTAGAGAAATAAGATGGAAAAGGTTAAATGCTAGACTATCTGATTTGGGACAAAAACAAAATGGAATATGGGACTATTCTGGGCTGCATTTATGCTAGGTTGGGTTTTGTGGACATTTTCATTTTAACAATGATTGAGCTTTTTTGCATAAAAAGACACGCATTTCCACCTACGAGCATCTTCAATGGTGGTGTAAGATATAATTATTTTGTACTCCCTCCGTAGCATAAAAATATGCTCGTTTGCCTTTTTTTGTTTTCAATTGTAGTCATGGATTCACAAGACTCCAATAATTTCTCGTGTTCACAAAAACCTTCTAATAATAACATTCCATCTCAGCTTACGAACCAATATACTCCGTTAAATTTACCGTTTCAACATTTCTATCGCTTTGATCCAACTAGTGGTACCTTTCCTTCTCTTCCTAACCAACATTATGGATCTGGATTTTCTTTTCAAAATCTGTTGAACACTCCCATTACGCCAACTGGCGGTACTCAAGCTCATAGTACAACCAAAGGACCAAAAAAAAAAGTTAAAGAATCCCAAATATTTAATAACCCTCAATCTTCAATTGCAAAAAAAGATTGGACTAAAGATCAAGATATTGCACTGACAAAGGCATGGCTACATATTTCTATGGATGCTGACGTTGGTAACAATCAAAAAAATATAACTATGTGGAGTCATATTTCACAAGTTTGGAAGGAGAATATGGGAGATGAATGCAACAATGTGAGAAACAACAATAGCTTGCAATGTCGTTGGGCAAAAATACTAGCCACAGTTAAAATATTCCATGGATTTTATGAGCAGCTAGAAAGACATCCGCAAAGTGGTACAAACTTGGAAGATATGGTAAGCATGTCGTATTTCATTATTAAAGTTTTCGTACTTAATAATTTGTTGATTTTTTTTATTATTATTATTTTTTTAATTTGTTTAGAGGATGAAAGAGATGCGAATGTATGAGGATCTTCACAATGGTAAACCTTGCAAATATATTCATTGTTGGGAAATCATGGTAAAGAATCCAAAATGGTGTTCAAAAGAACTTACCAAGACAAATATGTCGAATAGACAAATGTTGGATACTAGCAATTCACCAAAAACGGATCAGCCTTCATCTTACTTAGGTGATGAACCTTCAACGTGTGAAGGTATTAAATCTGGTGATGTCATGCGCCCACAAGGAAGGAATATTTGTAAAGAGAAAAAGAGAAAGATGAATGAGGATGCGCCCACAAGGAAGGAATATTTGTAAAGAGAAAAAGAGAAAGATGAATGAGGAAAAAAGGTGTGACTAATGCACTGATCAAGTTACATTGCACATTAGGAAGGAGTTTGAATTACGAGAACAAGTGATGAAAAAAGAGATTGAATTAAAAGAGAAATCTCAAAAGTTGAAAGAGAGAGCTCAAAGGAGAAAAGAGCAAGAGCACATGATGAACCAAGACTTGACCAAACTTTCACCAATAGTGCGAGCTTCCTATGAAATCGCTCAGGCAGAAAAATTAAAAGAATTGAAGAATAATGGCCTATTTGGAAATAATATGGTAAGTGGTTGTTAATGACTTTATATTTTGTCTTCTATTCACCTTTAGCATTTCTAATACTAATAATTTGTTTTCCTCTCTTTTTTTACATGATATGTAGTGAAGGTCATACATAGGTTTTTTATGTTGATGACAAAAGCTCACATTGGATAATTGATAGGGAAAGGGATGTGATATAAATTCTTTTACGGGACATACTAATGCCGTGATAATTCGTGTCTAAGCTACTAATGCCGTGATAATTCGTGTCTAAGCTTGTTTGTGCTTTTATCATTGAACTGCATCTTAATTTTAGTAATGAAAGATTAACTTTGTTCATGCATTGCACAGAAATATCGGAAAGATAGTATATAAGTCCATAATTTTTTTATTATCAATCCCATTGTTTAGTAAATACTAACCATCAGATGAAAATTCGGATGACCCTTTCAACATAGAATGCTTGTTTGCAAATTTTGGATGATGTCGAATAGTAGGGTAATGACCAATTCCAAATATTCACATAATTGTTACCAATAGTATGGATAAGACTTATTGAACCTAGAGTTTGCAAGTGAAGGTGATTTGATACGAATGCAAGAAAAGCAAGTTTTATAAGATGTATCATGATAACAATCTATAGTAAATAATACTCAAGATGCTCCAAGTTCTGTTCCCTTTTTTGGACTAAATTTATCATTATCAAGAACCTCTGAACTCAATTTCACGTCTTCAAATTTCCAGTAGATTGAATGGAATCCAATCTGGTTTTCAACTTTCTTCAACCATTAATCCTACCAATTAGGATCACCCTTAAATGCTTTGCATGGTATAAGTTAGAATCTTTGTGCCCACCAAGTATTAATTGTCGTATCTACTTTTGGAGAGAGAAAAATATTAGGAGGAAGAATAAAACCTGAAGTGGACTGTGGATGAGGAAGAAAAGAATAACGAGATCTTTTTTCTTTTGATTACAAAATAACAGAAAGTGAATTTTATAAGTTTAATATTTTTATTTTAAATAAATAAATGCCACGTAGGCATTAATTTTAGGTTGTGGACATAATATATTGGAGTTCACTTTTTTAACTCAATGTCTATTTATTAAACATTCAATAGAAGTCCAAATAATTGATGCCAAATGTCACCTTTTTTTATGCTAAGACCATGTCCCATTGGAGATACTCTTAGAATCTGTTGGCAAACTAGTTTTTAAACATATTTTTTATCACAAAATTCCTCGAATCACTTTTTAACTACACATATTTTCTCTCTCCACTTTTCAACCACACATTTTACCTAGAAAACATAAAAAACATGGTTTTAAACAAAAAAAAATTTAACAAACAGGCTTAGACTTCTTCGAAAATAAACCTTCTTTTCCTTTTTAACTTATAAATCGGTCAATGGGTATTTTGAAAAATAGGTCGAGTGACCGGCTATTGACCACCAATTTATCTAGGAGAAGGTGCAATTAATTTTGTAGATACCCAACTCGACCCGATCCAACCAGGATTATTTATAGTGAAAAGTAAACTTACACAACTAAAACTAATACTTTTTAAACCTAAAACAAACTTAAATCAGGTATTAAATATTAATAAATAAATATTATATTATATATAATATAAAAATAATTATCTCTTATTTTAAATTAGTATTAATATAATTTTGGCTCTGTTTGTTAAAAGTTTTTTGTTTAAAAACGTATTTTTGTTTAGGATAAATGTGTGGTTGAAAAGTGAAGAAAAATGTGTATAATTAAAAAATGATTTGGGAAATTGTGTTATAAAAAAAATGTTTAAAAACATGTTTACCAAATAGAGGCTTAATTATAAAATCTCAAACACTAACCATGCACACTCACATAGTCCGTTCCATTCCAATCCCACCTGAATCCGAATTCGACCCCGACCCCGATTTCCCACCTATCCCACCCTACAAAAGTTACAATTCGATCACAATTATAAATTTAGTCGCAAATTTCATCCCTTCCCACCCAATCTCATCTCGTCCCGTCCCATCCCATCCCATCCCACCCCCACCCCACCCCACCCCACCCAATCCAACCCTCAAAGTCACAATTGATCATACAAAATCAAAGTTAGGTCAAAATTACAAATTTATTCGCAAATGTAACCCGGACACATAAAGTTACAGTTCAGTCACAATTTCAAATTTAGTCAAAAGACACTCCATCCCACACCCACAAAGTCATATTCGATCACACATAGTCACAGTTCAATCACAATTACAAATTTAGTCGCAAATTTCATCTTGCCCTACTCACTCGCAAATTCACAATTTGATCATACAAAGTCACATCAGTCATAATTACAAACTTAGTCAAAAATCAAATTTTGTGACCGATAATTTAACTAAACGAGTCACATCCCGTAATCTTCACAAGTTGCTAAAAGTTACAATTGACACAAATTTTGATCACAATTAAAAATATAGTCGCAATCAAATATTTTTATTCACGGATTATTTATTGGTACGGATCACGTCCAATGATCATACAAAATCATAGTTGCCCCGAATTGTAGGTCATAATAAAAAATTTACTCGCAAATCAAATTTTATGATCGATAATATTTAATTGAAATGGTTACATTCCATATTCGTCACAATTTGCAAAAACTCACAATTAGTCAATATTTTGGTTACAATTATCAAATAAACCTGTCACGTCCCGTATAAATCACAAATCTCAGAAAGTCACAATTAGTCAATCGTTTGATCACGATTATTATATAATTAAACTGGTCACATCACTTATCGTCACAAGGCGCACAAAGGTAATTAATTAGTCACAATCATCAAAAATTAATCACATATTATTTATTTATCGATCACAACTTATATAATTTCTTGGTCATGATTAGTTAATATGTTTTATCACAATTACTTAATAATTGATCACATTCTATACTCGTCACAAGTCGCACAAATTCATATTTAGTCAACATTTTGGTCACAATTACCTAATAATTGGTCATAATTACTTATAATTTGTCACAATTACTTAATGATTGGTTACAATTTATCGTTCAATCACAAATCACAAAAATTTAGTTCACAATTTATTTCTTGATCACAAATTAAAAAAATTGAGGTCACAATTCTCAATTACAAATTACAAATTTATGTCACAAATAACAAACTTTATAGATCACATATTATTTTTCGATCAAAAAACACAAATTTTTCATGAATTATCATTTTAATCTCACATTTTTTAATTCTCGTACTGTTTATTGGTCAAAATAACTCAAATAATTTGCCACCCACCCACTAGCACAATCACCAGCAAGTAACTCACGCCATAGCCATTGCCAGCGCCATCACCGTCGCCACCTATACCTACCCACAGAAACACCAACACTGCATATAACTAGGGGTGGACGTGGTTCGGTTTGGTCCTGGTTCTAGAAGAACCAAACCAAACCGTAAACCGATGATTTTTTACTAATGAAACCAATTGGTTTTTTCAAAGATATGGAACCAAACCGGAACCAAACCGCTCGGTTCTGGTTTGGTTCTGAGACCATTACTTGAATTTTTAAATAATAAATGTAAATTAAAACCTGTTTATATCCGCTTCTTCATTAGAATCCATCTACATCATTACTAAATAGAAAATGAAATTTTTAGTTAACAAAACAAAGATTTAGAAAAAGTAACATGTTATTCTAAGTCAAAGAAGAAGAAACTAGTCTGAAAGAAGCTCGTCGACCTGTTAAAATTTAGAGAATCAAACATAAAGGCAGTTTAGACTTATAGTTACAGATTACGATAAAGTTCTGAATCTCATTCTACCGTGGTGCCGTGTGAGTTAGGGATGTAATTTGCAATTTGAGTTTGGGTTAACTCTTGAGAATTGATGAATTGGGTCGAGGTTTATATACACATAAATTTTAAAAAATAAACATCATTGTCGTTGATGGTAACTAAGGAGTGCAACGATTGTTGTGTTATAGGAGTGTAAGTAAAGCAGTGTGAATGCGTATTTATAATTGAAAAGAAGAAAAACGAATTAGAATTAGAATTTAGATTTATGATTTAAAATCTTTGTCTAATATGAAATGAGATAAAATGTATGTTAAATAACATTTTTGTACATTTCATATTTATAATTTTAGATTTTAATTTTTTGGTGAGATGAATATCCACTAATTTGTAAAATATATATATATATATATATATATATATATATATATATATATATATATATATATATATATATATAGTTTGGTTCTTGGTTCTGGAAAGAGAACCGGAACCAGAACCGAAATCGAAAAGTTCTTGATTCTAAGAACCAAACCATTATTTTTTTTATGTAGAATCGAACCAAACCGCTTGGTTTGGTTTGGTTCTGGTTTGGTCTGGTCTGGTTCGGTTATTTTGTCCACCCCTACATATAACATAAACACCACCACGACACACCACAAACACCGCCACATACAAACACCACCTCCTACGCCTATGGAGGCAACTCTCACTAATGATCCCCCTGCATGGCGAATCTCCGATCATGCGCCCTTAGAGATTGAGCGACCTCACAACATCGCGCTTCATTGATGATGCGATCCTCTATGCAACACAGCCAGGTGTTGTCTATTATTTGAGCTGGGGAGATCGATGGTTTCATGGTTTCGAAAATGGCCGACCACTCTAAAGATGAATGGCATGTCCTCAAAGATTGAGAGATCCCACAGCACTGCGCTTTGTTGACGGTTTGACCTGCTGCGCAACCAGGTGCTTCAGGCTACTTTGATCTTCGCACAGCAAAGTTCGCCTGTTTTATGATTGTTAATGTTTAATTGAAATGGTCATATTCCATATTCGTCAAAATTCGCACAAAGTCACAATTAGTTAATATTTTGGTCACAATTACGAAATAAACTTGTCACACCTCGTATTAATCACAAGTCTCATAAAGTCACAATTAGTCAATCTTTTGATCATGATTATTATATAACATCACAAGTTGTACAAAGTTACAATTACCTAATAATTAGTCACAATCATCCAAAATAGATCACATATTATTTATTTATCGGTCACAACTTACATTTTTTTTTTTGTCACGATTAGTTAATATTTTTTTATTACGATTACTTAATAATTGATCACATTCTATACTCTCACAAGTTGCACAAATTTATATTTAGTCAACATTTTGATCACAATTACCTAATAATTGGTCATAATTACTTATAATTTGTCCAATTATCTAATGATTGGTTACAATTTATCGCTCAATCACAAATCACAAAATTTTTAGGTCACAATTTATTTCTTATTCACAAATTAAAAAAAAAAAATTAGGTCACAATTCTCAATCACAAATTAAAAATTTATATGTCACAAAAATCAAACTTTATAGATCACATATTATTTTTCGATCAAAAGATAATTCATGATCATAAATTATCATTTTAATCTCACATTTTTTTTAATTCTTGTACTGTTTATTGGTCAAAATAACTCAAATAATTTGTCACCCCACCCCACCCCACCCACTAGCACAATCACCAGCAAGTAACTCACGCCATAGCCACTACCAGCACCATCAACATCGACGTCGCTACCTATACCTACCCACATAAACACCAACAGTGCATATACCAAAAACACCACCACACACAAACACCACCTCCAACGCCTGTGTAGGAAACACGCACTAATGATCCCCCTGCACAATGAATCACCAATCGTGCGCCCTTAGAGTTTGATTGACCCCGCAACATCGCGCTACATTGATGATGCGATCCTCTAGGCAGCGCAACCAGGTGTTGTCTATGATTCGTGCTGGATAGAGATCGACCATTTCATGGTGCTACAAATGGCCGACCACTCTAAAGATGAATGGCGTGCCCTCAAAATCTGAGAGATCCTACAGCACTACGTTTTGTTGACAGTTTGACCTACTGTGCAACCAGGTGCTTCAGGCTGCTTTGATCCTCGCGCACCAAAGTTTGATTGTTTCGTCGTGGTTGGCAGCGCTTGATGCACATTGCGGATCTTGGGGTGGGTGGTGTGAAAGAGAGAGGGGATAGAGAGATGGTTTGTCGGGGATAGCAGTCCAGTGGCGCTATTGTTGCCGTTGGGTTTTGGTGCCGACTTGGAGAGAGAGAGAGAGAAATTAGGGTTTTATATATGGGTGGGTAGGTGAGATAGGTTAAATGAGTTTATTTAATTCGAATTAAACCTTATTTCTAAAAGTCTTTTTTTTTTTTTTAATCAACACTTAGATTTTTAAAATGGAACTTAAAATATTGGGTTGTTCTCCCCCGTCCCATAAAGATATGTTTATTTCTATTTTCACACAGATTAAGAAAACATAACTAATATATATTGGAATTAAGAATGGGCAAAAAATGGGAACCAAGAAAATCAAATCGAAACCCAAAAAATCGAAATTGATCTATGTTTTAGGTAAAATGAGAACTAAAATTGCACACATTTTCATGTTTGCTCAAAGTTATGTTTTTTAACAAAAGAACCGAACAAAGTATCGAAAATGATCGAAACCGTAATCGTTCAATTCTTGAGTTTTGAGCTTTAATAACCGAACCGAAAATTGAAATGTTCAACACTAATTGAAATTATAAATTTAATTACATTTTACCTAATATATCTACATACCCCCATATTGAATAATGGATAATTCATATTTGTTGATAATAATGTATATTAAATAGATGTATGTTAAAAAATCAAGACAATAAAGAAATTGACTAGAGATGGCAAGAAAATCTAATCTGATCCGTTGATTGACGGATCGGATTTGGATCGGGAGTAATCCAACTCAACCCGATCCACAATTCAATTTATTTTTTAAAAAATTAAAAAATATATGTAAAAAAAATTAATTATTAAATCTTGAATTATCTGTTACAGTTTAGCAGTGGCCAGGGTTTCAAAATTTCCTTTTTTTTCTTGGGCGCGTGGTGTTTGGAAGGGAGAGGGGGGGTTGTTCATGCTCAGAATACTAGTTGTGTGACCATCTAAACTAGTGATAGAAAGGTTTAATACATACATGAAATCAGATAAGATGCATTGGGGTTATTCTCGCTTCTACCATCAACAGGCATACACATTAAAAAGCTGGATCACTCTAACATAATTTATATGGATTTCATTCAGTGTGAAAATGGGCAGTCAATTCTACTTAAAAAACTAGTTTTTATCGAAAAGATACGATGGTTGTAGTGGTTAACACCTTCAATTTGGCAAAAAATCATTCTGCCAAGATTGGAAAAAAGAAGTTGTTGACCACAAAATCCGGCTGGACCTTGGACCAACACGTCTCAGCTCCTCCCTCTTGAGCACGGAGATCTCCTGTGCACTAGGACAAACAATCAGCTTGCAAAGGGGGCCGAGGTGGCACCCGTTTGCACTCCGATGCCTAAGTCAGTACTCATTTTAGGCGAATATATATTGGGTGCGGGAAATATAAGTGTGTAAAAGAGAGAAAAGGGAGTGAGAGAAATATCTTGTTCAGAGTCTTAAATTACTAACCTTTTACTTGGAGACAATCGTGCTTTATTTATAGAGGAACTTGTTATCTCAGATCACGACACGTGGCGTACTTTACACTTGTCATCACCCTAGCTCATGGAGGTGACAACCTTACTTTTCAACCGTAATCATTGCTACATTTCGTAGGGGATGGACGCCTGTCACGTCTTGGTAAAGGCAGTGTCTCATCACTGACTCCATCTCTCTTCTGGTCAACGCCGTAAAGCGCCCCGGCTGATTATAAAGCACATCGGCTAGGCGTTTAACTAGGTCGGCTAAAAGGGGTTTGCTTGACGTACCACCTCGGCCTTCATCCCAAGGTGATATTTTAGGCCTTAGCTGTGGGTCAAGATCCGTTGGGCCACTATTGGGCATTCGCTGGTAGATCACTGTACCTTTCTTTGGGCCCGGATTCAACACTAGTCCCTCAAATCTGAAGGGATCATTCATGGTCGTGTAGGATTTGCCATGATTTCACAGCATTAACTTCTTAGGGAGTCGATAATGAAATTCCTTATGTAAGGTTCGGATCCATATTATAGCCGATCTTCTGCCTTGGATTTTCCCTCCTAAATGGGGTCAGGATCGTACTAGCGCGTTTCCTTAGGCGGCGCATTTAATTCGGGTGGGCTATTGGTGTCTATTTCCAAGAAATATATATATATATATATATATATATATATATATATATATATATATATATATATATATATATGTAAAATGGGAGGGGAGTAGCATTTCGCAGCACGTGGTATTCACTGTGGTAGCTGAACGGTTTTGTCCCTCCCTTTGACGGCTGGTGCTTTGATTAGCCCATTCTCCAAGAAGCATGGGTTAACCACATTAATCATACGGCTCAAAAAAATCGATGAACCTAGATTGTTGGGATCCCTATAAATTCTTCTTCATTTCATTACTTCCCCTTTTACCACTTTCTAAGAGTCTTCGTAGCGATACTCTAGCGAAAGCTTGTTCCGTTTTTTTTTTCTTTTTCCAGCAAGTTTCGAGTTTTCTCCCCAAGGACTTTCTACCCAGCGTCCGCCTTTACTATTCCACAGTTTCTTTACCGGAAAGTTCTTCATTCCTAGTGCGCGATTTCAAGCATTCGTCATCTGAAGGTAAACCTCTTGGTCTTTGTATATGCGAGATTTTTCTATTTTTAGTTTTTTGTTGTGGGTTTGAAAATTTTGCTTTTGCACCTTGCTTTTCTTTCATTGAGTCTGACTCACCTTTAAAACAAAAGAAAAATGGAAAGAGTTGGGGGAACAGGTTCACAGGAGATGTTAGTAATGGCGGTTCCCGTCAGAGGTTTCTGCCCCATCTCTTTATCCATTTTTAGTTCCCGCTTCTTTAGGGAGCAGATTAAGAGGAGAAATAAGAAAAACAGTGGCATAATCTATTTGAGTGATTCTGAAAGGGAAGAAGATAAACATCAAACTTACATGGCTCATCTGTCATCCGAAGAGGAGGCATCTTTGGCAGAGTTTCGGAGCAAACGAGATTGGGATCTGAGTAGAGAAAGGACGACCGGCCCTTCTTCTGGTCACCAGGACCTTGGTTTGACCGTTAGGGCCCCTTTTAGGGCACATAGGGAAGAATTGGGTTTGTCTGCAGAGGAGGTTGCTCAAGTAGAGGAGTGGGTCGACCAAGTTAATAAGGTTTCAGGCTACCACGTCGATCCTGATCCAAACCCAGAGTCATGGGAAAGCAGTGAGGTCGCCACCGAAATTCGAAAGGTTGATTTAGCCGGGGCTTCGGCAAAATTCAGGCTACCAGAAGGGGTCCAATTGGTGCATCCTACACCATCTTTCTGACCTTGCAGCCCTCCTCCGGGCCAAGCGGCCATATGCTATGATGCCCTTTCTTGCGGGATGAGGCCCTGCACCCCTTCTTCAGGGCACTACTTAGGAGCTACAACCTGTGCTCCTACCAACTGGCCCCCAATTTCTGGACACAGGCTGTGGGCACTTGGTTGGTGTGGCAAGAGGTCAACCCTGATCATCCAATCTCACTGTACATCATTCACAGTCTCTATACTTTGAAGAAATCGGTTAGAAGAGAGAGGGATGTGAGGTCGGACGTTAAGGATTGATACTACTTGTCTCTCAGGGGCTCTTATCCTCCCGTTATCACCGGTCACCCTACCTCAATAAAGAACTGGAGGAACCAGTGGTTCTGGGTTGCTGGAGAGTGGCAGAGTTCCCCTGTGGACCCTAGTCCAGAAATTACCATTCCCCGAACTCTTTCCATACCTAGTGAGGCTTGCACTTGTTTTAGAGTCTTTAAGCGTCACGCGTCCTCTGCTCCTTTAATTTCCATTCAATTTTCTTGGTTGCTTACTAATATGTCATCGATTTATGGTAGGGGACACTTTCGCTCACCTCCTCCCCGACACAGACCTAGCAGCAGTGAGGCGCTTGTTCGCTTACAAGGGTACCTTTCAAGGGTCATTCAGCAAAACAAGCTGTTTGTTAAACACGGTCTTATGCGAGCCATGGGTGAGTTTTCTTTGTTACTGCTTTTATATCTCATGTTTTTTCTGTTCGTAACCTCATTTCCCTCTTTTTCTTGCTAGGTTCTAAGGATTTTCCAAAGATTTCTTTGAAGGGCCTCATGGCTACGAAGATTCCCCCTGCACTTCGCCATGGCAGTGAAGTTGAAAGGAAACAGAAGGCAGTGTTGGCTAACCTGCAAGTTGGGGTGGCAAAGGAGGTCTCCGAGGTGTCTACGGCCCAACTTCAGGGCCCTCTTCCAGCCCTAATGCCACCGCCTATTCTGCTGCCTGTGGGCCCTCAGAAGCCTAACATAGAAAAGGTGGCTGACCCTAAGGGAGTCCTTCCAAAGGGGAAAGGAAAAAGGTCTGACAGGGGCGGATCCAAGAGAGACAGGGAGGCTAAGGATGCCTCAGTGCCGCCTCCTTTGTCCGAGGACATATTTGAACATGCCCCTGACGAGGAGCCCGCCCCCTGAAGAGACTCAGAAGAGGTAAGGGCAAGGAATCCACCTCTGCGCCTCCGCCTCCCATGATTGAAGACCTGGAGGATGAGCCTTCTGTGCCCATTCCAGGCTTGGCCTATAAGGTGACACCGGACGGGGCAGAAGAACTTAAACATATTAAAACAAGCGTTCTCCCCAAAGATGTCACTTTTAGCCCTTCTCTATTTGACTCCCCCAGTTCTCCTCCAGCCCGGGCCGCCTTTATTACTGAGCAATTTTGGACAGAGGGCTAGTCTGCTTTCTCCTCCAGCGTTAGTCCGTCCCAGAAGTTACTCGCCGCCAAGGCCATGAATGTCAGGGCATTGGCCCTTATTGACGAGGTGGAGTCGTCTGTGAATGAGGCGCAGAGGGACAAAAAGAATGCTGAGACTGCTCTCCGACACGCGGACAATATGCTCAAGGAGATCAATGACCTCAAGGCCTAGCTATCCATAGCCCGTAAATCTTCCTCAGAGGAGAGGGCTAATGCGAAGCGCCTCCAGGAGGACAACGACAAACTGAAGCATGACCTCCGGGCCTCCGAGTCAGACGTGGCGGTCTTGTGCAAGAAGCTGGATGATTCCAACCGTGCACAATCTATCTCCTCTGAGGCCCTGGCCGTCGCTAACGCAGCCAACTTGAAGCTGGAAACTGAGGTGGCGGCGGTCAATGAGAAACTGGGGAGGGAGCTGGAGGCTATGAAGAAGGTTGAGGAAGATTATACTTCCCTGGAGAAGCATATTGATTCCAGAATTGCTGAGGCTTTGGAGCGTACCATAGCGGCCAGGGTGAAGGAGGTTCTGGACGCAGAAGTGTCGAAAGCAGTTCAGAACTTCAAGGATACTTTTGAAGACACCCCAGAGTACGAGGCTATGCAGAGGGTCTTTGGGAACTTAGGGGCTATGATGGCTTTGGGGGACGTGAAGGAAGCTTTTCCGACTTTGGACTTGTTCTCCATTGAAGCCTTTTACCCCGAGCCCCAAGATGCTCCTGCCGACCTTCGGGATGCATCTGACAAGGGTTCTTTAGAAGATGTCCCTCCTCCACAATAATCTTCTTCTGCCTTTGCTTCACTGCTGATTGTTTTGTTAGTTTTAGTTAGTTTTTTTTTTTTTTGCAAGTGCCCCGGCACCTGATATTGTAACACTCATTTCAACTTGTAAATGTCTTAATTTTTATGAATGAAATGACTTATCCACATTTTACCTGTAAGTGTAACAAGTATTTAGAACTGTTTACACGTGAAAAATCGGATTAGCACATGTATAACAGTCACATGGGCAGCCTGGGAGAGTTCCTTGCAAAAACGTGATTGTTCTTGTATTGAGGCAGTAAAACTTGGGAAGGATTCCTGTGTGCTTTGTGTTATTTGTTGCATTTCGTTTTGGTTCCTTTAAACTTGTTGGTACTTTCATAATTGTAAGCAATGTGGGATCGGAAGGCTGACTAAGATCAGATTTTAGTGTCGCAGTGGGTGAGAAATTTTGTGTTCAAATTTGAAACCGTTAACGTGCGAGGAGTTTTATGTTTATCCTTTATGCCTGATTGCAAACGCTTTGTCTAAGTATATGTATGGGAGTATTAACAATTTTGCGAAACCGTTCAACACTTCGCCCAAGAGAGCACTCCGTATGTATGAACTAACTTAACGTACCAAGAATTTTGGTTTATACGACAATATTTGGCTAAATTTGAATCTTTTAAAATGTGTTATATGGCGACATGACATGGCGAGTATAGTCCCTTAGATCTGAGTGGTTTGAGGCATTTATGTGTACCAGTTAGATCTGATTTTGACAATGATTTGAACGTTTCTTAAATCACATTTTGTAGGACCTATGCAAGCGAATTTGCATGGACCCCTTTCAATTTTTACGAAGAGGTCGCAGTGTGGGCTGATAAAAGTCCCTTGCTTTTTAACACCTTTTATCCGTTATGTTTGTCTAATGTAAAAATTAGCGTAATCTCCAATGCAGCTGACCCACAGTTTTATGAAATCATATGATAATGTTGCAATCATTGAGGAGAAATTTAGTTTATTGAAAATAACGATGAAGGTGGTTCGTATTCCAAGGATTGAATAAGGGTACTCTAGACAGGTCTTCAATCATGTATGTTCCAGGCACCACCTTGGCGAATACTTTTGAAGGGCCTTCCCAGTTAGGACCTACAGTCCCGACTCCTGGTTCCTATGTTGAAGGGAGAACCTTTTTGAGGACTAAGTCCCCAATATTAAAGCGTCGACTCTTCACCCTTTTGTTGTAGTATCGAGCCATCTTTTTATGGTATTCGGTCATTACCACTTGGGAATCATTCCGCTTTTCCATGAGGAAATCTAAACCGGCCATTTGCGCTTCCTCGTTCCTAACTTCTTCATAATGAATTTGACGAAAAGAAGGGATTTCGATTTCAACGGGGCATACCGCCTCGGCTACGTAAGCCAGCGAGAAAGGTGTTTCACCAGTAGCGGTGTGCGAGGTGGTTCGAAGCGCCCATAACACCTGTGGGAGTTCATCTACCCATGCGCCCTTTCTGAATTCCAACTTCCTTTTCAGGATATTTTTTATGGTCTTGTTCACCGCTTCGACCTGTCCGTTGGCCTGTAGGTGATGTGGAGATGAGAATAGCTTCTTAATTCCCAAATCGTCACACAACTAATCGACGCTTCTGTTTTTGAACTATTTCGCATTGTCACTAACCAGCGAATGTGGTATCCCGAACCGGCATATGATATTTTTCCAAATGAACTTGGTGGTGTTGGCCTCGGTGATCTTCATCAAATGTTCCGCTTCGACCCACTTGGTGAAGTAGTCAATTGCTACTATCGCAAAGCAATTGTTACCAGCTCCTCTAGGCATAGGACCAATAATGTCAACCCCCCATTTTGCAAAAGGCCAAGGGCTAGTTACCACAGTTAGCTTGTGATGTGGCTGATGTTGTATGGTTGCGTGTCTTTGGCATTTATCGCACTTGCGAACGAAGTCATGGGAATCCTTTCGCATAGTAGGCCAAAAATATCCCTGTTTGAGGGCTTTCCGAGCTAGCGATAACGCCCCGGCATGGTTGCCACATATGCCCTCATGGATTTTTCTCATTACATATTGACCTTCCTCAGGCCCCAAACATCTTAGTAACGGAGAGGTGTAGCTTCGTATATAAAGTAGATCATCCAAGAGCAAGAAATTTGCGGCATATTTTTTAATTTCCGAGCTGCATCTGGCTCGTTTGGCACTATCTGGTGCTTCAAATATGCGACCAGGGGGTTCATCCAGGACCCCTCTTCTTCAATCGCCAAAATCTCCGGTTCTGGCTCAATAGACGAAGTCAACATGCGCTCAACTGGGATTAGATTGTGTAACTCTGAATCGCTGCTGCCTGGTAATTTGGACAACACATCGGCGTTGGAATTTTCTGTTCTAGGGATGTGTTGCAACTCCATTTTTCTGAAGTGCACAGCCAAATCTCTTACTTTCTTCAAGTAAGCGACCATAGAAGGTTCTTTGGCAGAAAATTTCTCGTTGAATTGGCTCACAACAAGCTGGGAATCGCTATTGGCCACTACGGATTTAATCTTTAAGGCTTTCGCAAGTCTTAACCTGGCTAATAACGCCTCATATTCGGAAACATTGTTTGAGGCTTTGAATTCGAAGCGGATTGCGCTGTGTAATTTAAACCCCTCTGGGCTTACTAACAATATCCCTGCGCCGGATCGCCCATCAGCCGAGGACCCATCAACGAACAATTTCCACTCTTGGCTGTCATCCGTGTTATCTACCATTTCAACCTCAGGGGGATGTGTGAATTCAACTACAAAGTCCACCAGCGCTTGGCCCTTTACAGCGGTCCGAGGCGTATAACGTAGGTCGAACTGGCTGATTTCTATTGCCCATTTCAGTAGCCTTCCAGATGCGTCTAGTTTTTGCAACACTTGTCTCATGGGAAAGTTGGTGAGCACGCGTATTGAGTGTGCTTGAAAGTAGGGACGAAGTTTACGAGAGGCTGTGAGTAACGAGACGGCGAGTTTCTCCATGTCTGGGTATCATGTCTCCGCATCTAACATGGCTTTGCTCACATAGTACACTGGGAACTGATTCCCATCCTCTTCTCTGATCAGCACTGAGCTGACAGCCTCTTTGGATACAGCAAAATACAAGTAGAGAGACTCGACGGCCTTTGGCTTTGATAGCAATGGGGGCCGTCCCAAAGATGCTTTAAGGTCGGCGAAAGCCTGTTCACATTCCGGTGTCCACTGGAATCGCTTTCCCCTTTGAGGACCTTAAAAAATGGCAAGCATTTGTCAGTAGATTTGGAGACGAATCGATTCAAGGCCACAATTCTCCCCGTTAAGCTTTGCGCTTCTTTTGGACTTCGAGGCGATTGCATGTTCAACAAAGCGTTGATTTTGTCGGGATTAGCTTCGATTCCTCTTTTATTCACCATGAATCCAAGAAACTTTCCAGACGCTACCCAAATGCACACTTCGCTGGATTGAGCTTCATTAGATATTTCCTCAACACCTCGAAGGCCTCTAATAAATGGCGGATATGATCCGCGGCGACCATGCTCTTGACCAACATGTCATCGACATACACCTCCATGTTGTTTCCCAATTGTTCTGAAAACATGCGATTCACCAGCCTTTTATAGGTAGCTCCCGCATTTTTCAAGCCGAATGGCATTGCTTTGTAGCAATAGAGTCATCTATCTGTTATAAACGAAGTATGCTCCTCGTCTGATTCACACGTGGGGATTTGATTGTACCCAGAGTAGGCATCCATGAAGCTCAGCTGTTCATACCCTGCTGTTGAGTCAACCAACTGATCGATCCGGGGCAGTGGGAAACTGTTTTTTGGACATGCCTGGTTCAAGTTTGAAAAATCAATACATACCCTCAATTTCCCATTGTGTTTTGGTACCAACACAGGGTTTGATACCCACTTCGGATAGTGGGATTCTCTGATGAAGCCATTTTTCAACAGCTTCGTGACCTCGTCTTTCAAACCTCATATTTGTCTGAACTCATGGGTCTTCTCTTCTGCCTATGCTCGGGGCTTCAAGGGTCAATCTGGAGTCTGTGGCAGGCCTCTTTAGGATCAATCCCAACCATGTTGCCATGCTTCCACGCGAATACATCGAGATTTTTAAGTAAGAAATTCTTCAATTGATCTTTGTATTCAATTGGTGTATCCAACCCAATCTGCAATTTCCATGATTGGGTCATGTAGGTCTACGCCGAAGCATTCTAGCCTTTCTGCCGAGGTGGAGCAATTTTCTCCTGCAATTCTTGGGTCCAGATCTTCCAAGTCTTCTTCTAGTGTCATCGTGATGTCCTTATTTTCAAAGAGCTCTCCACCCAATCTTTCAGGGTCTGGAGCAGCCTCGGCCATGGCTACATCGCTAATCATGTTCAAGCTTCGATCTTGAAACTTTCGGATTGCGTTCGTGTAATAGACCCGCGACTCAGTTTGGCTTCCCCTTACAATTGCAACGCCATGCTCCATGGGGAATTTCATGCAAATGTATTTCGTATGCGTTGCAGCCCCCAAGTCAATGAGACCTGGTCTCCCAATTGAGCCATAATAGGAGGATATTTTGTCCACAACCAAAAATTCCATGGGGACTCTGGAAATAGTTGGTGCTTGCATCACCTCAGTTATTAGGGTTGTGGACCCTCTGGGGGTTATGCTGTCTCCCGTGAATCCATATATTGGATCTGGGACCGGAATAAGGGGAGTGTTGATCCCCATTTTATCGAACGTTACCCCGTAAATCACATTTACCGAGGCACCATCATCAACCATCATCCGTGATAACCCATTCCGAGCCACCACTACCCTGATAACCAATGCGTCGTTGTGGGGGAAATGTACTCCAATGGCATCGTCTTGGGTGAATGTGATTGGCTCTGTCCGAGGCATCCATAAAGGATGTGAATGGATATGGTAATTCACGTTGGCGAGTTGTTTGGCCTCTCTGATGTACCTCTTTTAGGAGTTGTTTGTGCTCCCACCTGGGTGGGGGCGTCCCAGTATTGTGTCGATTTCACGAATGGGGAGGTCGGCCACAGGCACAGGTGGTTCCCGTGTATCTTTAGCATACGCCGAGGCCGTATCCTGGCCCTTATTCCTGTTTCTTTGACGATTGTCAATTCTTTCCTTAGTTGAGTTCTTCCACGGAGCTCTCCTATCAGCTCGGTTGAAATTCTGGCCACCAGTTTTTTTAGTTCTCCCTGTGTCGGGGGGATAGTCACCTCCCCTTCTCCCCTGCGCCTTTTGGTCAGCTAACATGTGGATTTCCCTGCAATCCTCCGTTGCGTGACCGTAATATCTGTGATAGGCGCAGTAAGCCCCAATCATGGGCTGCTTTCCACTTCGGCCACTTTCCACTCTCCCTTGAGCCGTGGGAGGATTTTGAGAAGGGGTGTTAGAGTGCAAGTGAGGGATAGCTTTCGTGATTTATGCCACAAAGCTAGATCCTGTCCCCAAAAATGGGCGAGGCGCGCCACCTCGGTTACCACCGACCCTATCCTTGTTTCCTCCTTTCTTGAGGTCCGCTTCATTGGAATATCCAAGTTTATATCTCCCTTGGGGATGATTATCTCTGGACCTAGCCATTTCCTCTGATACAATCTCTTCCTTCATCAGGTCTACCAGGGTATTATAATCCCTTGGTTTCCTGCTCCGGACATCCCTCCAGAACATGCTGGTCATATCTAGCCCTCCTTTTAAAGCGGAAAATATCTCCGCTTCTGTGATATTTTCGCAGATATGCATCTCTTCAGTAAACCTAGCTAGGTAACTTTTCAGAGACTCGTCCCTTCCTTACCTCAGATCCTGAAGGTGTTGGAGCGGGAGTTGGCCAGGCCTGGAGGAAACAAAGTCATTTTTAAAAGCCGTCTTCATATCTCTCCAACTGTGAATGCTGCCAGGAGGGAGTTTTTTATACCATCGTATGGCACTTCCCTCAAGGGTTAAAGCAAAGGTTTTGCATTTCAATGCCGGAGTGGCTCCGGCTATTTCCATGCTGGCGCGGTAATTTAACAAGTGATCATCAGGATCACCTCGGCCAGAGTATTTTGCTATTTCTGGCATCTCAAAGTCATGAGGTACGGGGCACCTAGAGAGGCCCTCTGTGAAGGGACTTACTTCCTCTTCGTCATCCAACTCGTAAGAGGGCAGTTCACTGTTTTCATCGTGACCGGAATACATTGGACCATGGTATTGGTCGTGGAGCGGTGGAGCATACTCTTGCCTTTGTGGTGGCAAAACATGGCCGTGGTTTAGCCTTCCGTGGGTTGGTAACTCGTTGCGAGATCTTGTCCGAACTGCTTCGGCTCTTCTTTCCTGCCTATTCCTAGGCTCATGTTCTAATGCCAACCTTTCTGCTCCCGTACCATGTTGGTCCCTATACACTTGACCATGCGACAAGGCTTCCTCAGCGCGTCGCTCCTGCCTATTTCTAGGCTCTGTGGCATTGTACCGACCTGGGTCCGTTTGCCCCCGTCGTTGGCCCCTGAATAACCCTCTTATTCGGCTGAAGACACTGCTGGATTTTGCGGGAGAAGCCTCCCTGTGTCTAGGTGGGAGTGGGTTTTGTTCTTCATGTGCTTCATGCTCCGGGCCTAGCTCGTAGGAGGGCTCGAATTCTACCTCGGCATATGCCTGTGGATCTTGATAATAATATGAGGCAGTGACCGCCTCGGATGGTGAATAATGTGGCTGTGGGTATTGCTGAGGCATCACGGGTTCGTTAATAACATACCCTCTGGCCATAAAGGCATTCATTGCAGCAGTCTGTTCTATCTGCTGCTTCTGCATCTCCAGCATTTGAGCCGCCATGCGTGTCATGTCACGCATCATGTGGCGATTTCGGTGCCGGCGAGGCAGGTTAGGTTGTGCCACTTCTTCATTGGCGTTTTCATGGAGTCCTTGAGGAACCTCGCCCTCGCTGTGTTGGCCACTTCTTCCCCTACGGGGGTTAACATCACCATCACTTTCGTTCATGTTTAGGGAAATTCCTTAATCCTATCTTGTCTTTCAAAGATGAGTGGACTTTCGTTTCAAAAATCCCTGCCTTTTTCAAGGTTAATAAACTTATATCTCAAAGTTATACGTCTTTTCCAAGGTGAATAAACTTATGTTTCAAAGCTTTTACCTTTTTTCAAGGTCACTAAACTTATGTTTCAAAGCTCTTTACGCCTTTTTCAAGAGTGTTAAACTTATGTTTCAAGGTTATCACACTTATATTTCAAAGTTTTTCAAGGTTAACAGACTTGTCTTTCAAAGCTCTTACCTTTTTCAAGGCCAACCAGCTTATCTTTCAAAGCTCTTACATTTCTCAAGGCCAACATTTCTATGTGTGGCTTTTTACCATGTGTTTTCGTAGTTAGCAGTATGGTTTCCCACAGACGGCGCCAAAATGTTGACCACAAAATCCGGCTGGACCTTGGACCAACACGTCTCAGCTCCTCCCTCTTGAACACGGGGATCTCCTGCGCACTAGGACAAACAATCAGCTTGCAAAGGGGGCCGAGGTGGCACCCATTTGCACTCCGCTGCCTAAGTCAGTACTCATTTTAGGCGAATATATATTGGATGCGGGAAATATAAGTCTGTAAAAGAGAGAAAAGGGAGTGAGAGAAATATCTTGTTCAGAGCCTTAAATTGCTAACCTTTTACTTGAAGACAATCGTGCTTTATTTATAGAGGAACTTTTTATCTCAGATCACGACACGTGGCATACTTTACACTTGTCATCACCCTAGCTCATGGAGGTGACAACCTTACTTTTCAACCGTAATCATTGCTACATTTCGTAGGGGATGGGCGTCTGTCGCGTCTTGGTAAAGGCAGTGTCCCATCAATGACTCCATCTCTCTTCTGGTCAACGCCGTAAAGCGCCCCGGCTGAGTATAAAGCACATCGGCTAGACGTTTAACCAGGTCGGCTAAAAGGGGTTTGCTTGACGTACCACCTCGGCCTTCATCCCAAGGTGATATTTTAGGCCTTAGCTGTGGGTCAAGATCCGTTGGGCCACTATTGGGCCTTTGCTAGTGGATCACTGTACCTTTCTTTGGGCCCGGATTCAACAGAAGCCATTTAGGATATTGTGGTGACAAATGGGAGGTTGAACTCTGCTTTAGAGAATGCCGTCATTGTGGAATGAAAGAAACTGCTAAACTTATGAAAAGAATGCAACATTGGTGCAGTTCAAAGCTGTCACACAGTCGCCACAATCATTCATAACCAAGACAGCATCAGTGCTCTATTATTCATTTACCTTTGGCTTTCATAATCCGTTATGCAAACCTAATGTAGTTAGGACATAAGTAGCATGTACATGGAATAGAGCTATTATGGTATCAATTCAACTAATGTATACAATCAATGTTGAGCCAAGTGAAAAATGGTTCTAAATAATCCAAGCGAGCAAGAAATATCAGTAACTACAGGAGAAAAAATAGAGAGCTCTAACCTATCTCACTTGGGGCAAAAGTTATACATATATCAAATGCACAATATTCTACAGTTCATCATGAAAGTTAATAAAAATCAACAGGTCTTGAACGACATAGATAACTCTACACTATATGTAAAGTCATATGCAGCATAATTGTCTCAGAAAACCATATTTCTAAAATAGACCACATCGATAAGTTTACACTTGCAACAAATTATCCGACTGTACATTATAAAATTTGAAACAAATTCATTTGGAATATCACCTCAGGTTCTTTGTTCTGGATCACCAATCTATTATCTTCAATTGGCTCTTCATACTTGTCAAGAATTGCAGTGGTCATGGACTCACAGAATTCACACAGTGCCTGGAAACACACATTTTTATGAGAAAGATCAAAAATTGAGGGCTACCGCCTCCGCTTGTATGTTAAAACCATTTTACTTCTCATCATGTATATTTTGGGTGCTTCGTCTCCCTATAAATAAGCATCAACCAATTTCTCAGACATTTTATTCCAGATTGGCTGTACATCAATTCTGAAAGTAACAAAACTAAAATAAAATTAAGTGTTTATACCGTCAAAATTTACCTGTGCAAGAAGATGCAAAAGTTGTTTAAGAAAACAAAATCAATTGAGCAAGAACTATCACTCACAAAATACTGAGGTATATTTCTAAACATTGCATCAGTGCATAATATTTCATTCTTACATGTGAATGGTAAACATAGCTCAGCCACAAGATCTCTACACTATCAACAAATTTGCAAACCAGGGCAAAAGGCGTCTGTTTCCTTGCCCTGTCAATTTTCGGAGAGAAACTATGGAAGCTCATAGAAGAAGTAGCAACACCTTCCCATACAGACTGCATAGCAACATTTATCTATTTAACTCAAACCTTTGGTCAACAAACTATTTCCCTTTGCTTCTCAAAGAACTATCATTAAACCTAAGAAATATTAACATTATAAAGAACCCAAATTTATTCCCAGCCACAACATATATATTTAAATACAGGATTTGTACAGAAGAAAAAATCCAATAAAGGAAACCATAATTCCTCATCATATTCATGAACCCATACCATAAATAGAAGAAAACACAAAAGGGGCTTAAATAGAAAAAACAGAGAGCCCAAATTATAAAGATATTAAGGAGTGACATTAACAGTGTGTTTTCTAGAGGAAGAGAAAGAAAAGAGATTCCTTAAACATGAATATTACAAAGAACCCCATACAAAATCGGTAGAGCAAAAAATTCCCGAATCATAGGAAGCCCTTTCAAGCATCGCACCAACTGTATTCTTCCCTGCAAGAACAAGAATCAAGTAGAGTAGAAAGACCCAAGATTCAAGATTATGCTAAGTTTCAAAGACTGAAAGTGTAGCGACCAAGATTTTACGCAATTAATAATTATTTTAATATTTAGAAAATTGTGTCGCTATTGTTTTGAAATTAATGCCGCGACGGATTCGTCTAGCCAAGTCAAGAAATATCGAATTTGTTCGATTTTAAATTAAAATCCGAATTTCTAAAATTATGTTATTTTAATTATTTATTCAAAGTATTATTTTCAAAATCATTTTGAATTCCAAATTTATTAAAATATCTCAATTTTCCTTATTCAAATTATTTCAAGTCCAAAATATATCTGTTTTAAATACGTTTTCTAATCAGAGTTAGTCGAATTTTTAGTTATTTGTCATAATCAAAATTTTACACCTATTCCAATTCACATCCAACCCATGTTTCACCTACGGATTCATCATCACCATTTCTTTATTTTATCATTCCAATTATGAGTATTCCATTCAATGATTTCTCTTCACATTATTATGTCCTCCATATTGATCACTTTCCATCTCATTCCCAATTTCATAATTCATTCTCAATCAATGTATGCACCTCTTTACATTATACAAGCATCATCATTATCATCACCAAAATTCCCATACTTTACACCATTAACCTAATTTGCAACCCACGTTTTTCTTCCTTTCCATTCATTTATCTAATCACAAAGTCAAACCCACTCAATGAATGATTCCCCTCCCCAAATTATGATGTTCCCCATTCATCAATTCTTTTTCTTTTTTTTTTCCCATCATGTTTTTCAATTTAAGCTCAGCACTGCTCCATCACACAACAAACTGGCCAAAACACTGCCACTACCAAGCTGAACCAGAATCACCACCCACACTGATTCATCTCCCTCACGCAGTTAACCTCACATAACCATCTCAACATCACACAATTCTCAATTCCATCAAGTTTTCAGAAATCATTCTCATTATCAAAAACCAACACTGCTCACGATCATTATCACCACCACAATACACAAAAACCATCCAATTAAATCAAATTCCTTGCTGGACAAAACTAGTAACCTGCCATCTCCAGCTATCAACCCTCACCACACACTGCAAAACCAAGCATCATTATGTTCCTATACCAAATTCTCCACTAACCAAATCACAATTTCATTTCCATCTACCTTAATACCACCACAGCTTTTCCATCATTATATCAATCCACTAACTCACAGCCATTCACTGCTAAGCCATCTTCTACTGCCCAAATTGAACTCCAAACCAACAGACTGCTTCAATCGAATTCATCACACTGAAATCAATCTGTCAACCAACAATCCTCAATCCATTCAACCAACCAAGAACTGCCACTCGAAGCCGTCACTGCCAACTTCAATCCCCACCAAATCAAACCCAAACCCATGATAGACAAGCCAAGACTTACCTTCGACCAACACCGGACTTGTAGCCGGAGAAATCACGACCTAAACCGCGAACTCTAACCTCGGTTTCACTGTGAATCAGCAGCCCAAATCGTACCCTTCCTACTACCAATACCTTTCCCTTGTCACCGCCACCTTGTGCCGGCGTAGCGCCGGAAAATCCCCGGTGAAAGACCGGATTTCGCCATCGCCTTCCTACGCCTCTCGCACAGTCGCCCTAATTGTCTGAGAGAGAGAAATCGTGTCGTGAGAGAGTGAGTTGAGAGAGAGAAAGAAAGATCTGATATATTATATTTTTAACTTTCCAATTTGCGCGTCAGTCCCTGAAGTTTTAAAGTTTCAAAATCAGTCCCTGATGTTTTAAATTGTTTCAAATCAGCCTCTTTCACTTTAAAGGTTTTCAAATCAGTCCCCAACTTTTAAAGTTATCCATTTCAGCCCCAAAAGTTTTAAATGAGTTTTAATCAGCCCTTTCATTTTCAAAATCTATTATTTCAGTCACTGTTGATTTACTTTTAAGCCCAAGTTTCAAAAGTATCTATTTTAATCCCTCAACTTTCAAAGTATTTATTTTAGTCCCTGGACTTTCAAAAGTATTCATTTTAGTCCATCAACTTTCAAAACATCAATTTTAGTCCTCAAATTATAATTTATCATTTTGAACTATATATTCGATAGACTAAAGTGACTTATTGGCTAAGACGAAGCGTACGGAGAATTTAAAGGAATTGAAGTCATTCCCGCTCAACTTTGCACTCGTCGGATTTGAAGTAGACTCGCACTTATTAATTGATTTAAATTATGATTTCATATGAATGTCATGTGTCTTGTGAAAGTCAATTTTCAAGAAAATTAAGTATGTTTTATGAAAGGTAAATATACCTTATGTTTTTATGAAAAGTAAGTATACCCTATGTTTTTACGATAATGTTTTATATGTTTTGGATCATTGCTATGCACATAAGAATTCTTGCCACGAAGTTCGGTAAAATTCTTGTGTCTCCATAAGTTTATGAGGATTTACCACCTAAGTTCGGTAAAATTCCTGTCTTTCCATATGTTTATGAGGATTTACCACCTAAGTTCGGTAAAATTCCTGTCGCATATGTTTATGAGGATTTCGATCATATCTTATGTTATGATGGAAATGATCCCTATGAATTTCATGAATTATGTTTTGGTATACTTACTGTTATTATGATCTTACTGTTATTATGATTTTACTGCATAAGAATTCTTGCCACCTAAGTTCGGTAAAGTTCTTGTGTCTTTTTATGTTTATGAGGATTTCAATCCTATCTTATGTTATGCTTTCAAAAGAAATTATGCTTGGCATAATTAAAATGTTTTTATAAGTATATGGTTTTCAAAGAGCTGTTTTCAAAGAGCTATTTTCAAAGAGCCTATGATTTGCAAAATATGTCCCGTGCTGTAATGCACAATATGAGATTTATCAAGAGTCGTTTTATAAAGAAGCTCTATCAATGCCCGTTTTATAAAGAGCCGGGATTTATCTGTTTAATCATCTTATAAATTAAATTAATTTGCGATGAGTCTACTGAGTATTTCCCCCATGAAATACTCACCCTACTTTTTAACAGTTTTGCAGATTTAGGAGACGGTGGCGAGCGATGAATGATGGTGGCAATAATCGTTAAACGGTTGAAAGTTTGACGTTAATGATTTCCGTATTTTTCCAAACAATCGAATAATTTAGAGAAGCTCATTTATTTGAGAAATTATGACATTGTCAATTTCTTTACAAAATTAATGGTTCGATTTACTATTTCAAATGGTTTCATAAATGTTTCAATTTTATCGGCCATTACAGTATATTTAATGTTGCCAAAAATGAATTTCAATTATTTCTTCCGCAAAAATATTATTCGAAAAATTTAGACAGAAAATGACGTAGTGAATCGGGTATACGGAACTCGGGGCGCTACAGAAAGGTACCGGCCGAGTCGACGGAAAGACTGCCAAAATGGAGAGAAACCTCTCAAAGTGAGGAAAATTTGCCTCGACCAGGCGCACTCAAGGTCGATGAGCAGAGAGGTCGTTTCAGGTGTGGAGAGAGTTTTGCAGAAAGAGAAAATGTATATAGAAATTGGTCATGGAAGATGGAAACATGTATGAACTGTGGTGAGGAATTAGTGGCAAATAGCCTGATCCTCCGATCCATTTTTCAAAATACCCTTTGATCCATTTGTAAGTTAAAAAGAAAAAGCGAAATAAATTTATTATTTACAAAGTCTAAAATATCCTTATAAGTATTCAAAAGAGTCCGGCTCCTCACCATTTGTATTGTTCGGGTCCGGCGAAATTCCTCAGTCTCCTCTGTTCGGTCGTTGCAAAGAAGAAGAACTTCACTCCGGATTGTTCAAGATTCAAACTTTAGACAAGGTTAGATTACTTTTTTAGCTTTGATTCCTAGATTTATAGCTTGAAGTTTGAAATTTATCTTATGTAAATCGAGTTTGGGTTATTTTTCTTGATCCACCATTGTTGAAAAGCTTGGAAGAAGATGAAGTCGTCGGCCGGACCCATACCTTTTAAAAAAGGTCCGGCCGAACCTTTTGGTCAGGCAGATTATTTGGTCCGGCGGGACCATTTTTGCGGCCGAACCAATTTTGAAATTATTCCGGCCGGACTGTTCTGAGTACATCTTTTTTTACATTATAAATAAATATTCCCTCATCACGGGATTAAAGTGTGATCGCGAAACGAAAAAAACTCCCGAATTACGTTCAAAATTGAGGCTTCATTTGAAATACTTTGAAGAACAAAGGGCTATTTACAGGGAGGAACTCTGGAATACTATAAAGACTTGTCCCGATATGTTGGACAGATTGAAATTATGCATGGTCTATATTCTTGAGAGCTTCGTGAAGGGCAAGCAAGCAAAGAATGGTATCGACTTATATGGTTTGGAACTTGTTGATGATATTGAAACCTTCAACAACTATCCATGGGGGTCTATAATTTATGTCGATACCGTTAACATATTTAAGAAAACTCATTCGATGCCCAAGGTGAATAAGGGCCCCCGGAAATATGATGCGTACGGCTTCCCTTTTACTCTGCATGTAATAATTTTAAACTTTTCATTTTGAATTAGTTTATTATGTTTTTCATCATCATAATAATTGTAAGTTTCACAGATATGGGCATATGAGGTAATTCCCGCCTTAGGTGACAGGTGGGCAGTTAAGACGGGGACGCGATTTCCTCGGATGTTAAATTGGATAGCAACGGAGGCGCCAAGTTCTAGGAAGTTTTCGGCTATCCTCGATGATCCTGACGTGAGCGTTTATAAATTATTATTAATGTAATATAATATTTGACACATGATTTATAAATTGTTTGAATGTTAATATATTAGCTCGAAGTCCTTCATGCGTTGATGACTTCGACCGTAGAGGAGGAGCAGGACTACATGCGTGAACTGGTATGTAATGTAATTTTAGATTGTTATTTTACCTTTTGGTTTAAATAATTAATCTTCACTTTTGTTATATCTAGGATCAACGTAGTCCAGTACGAGACATGTCCCCGCCGCTCATGAGATCTCATTCACCGGGGGCATCTTGCGGACCTTTACGCTCCTCCACTCCTCCGGTATGTTCATGGATTCAATAAGCTATAATATTTTACTGGGGGTTAGTTTATTTCCTATTATATTATTTGGAGTTTATAATTTGAATTTGATATGTTTTTGAGATGAGAATTATTTTTTGAGCATTCGGTGATATGGGAGTATTATTGAGTTGTGGTTGGTGTTTTGAATTGTCGTTGTTGAGTGGTTGAGTGTTTTTGCTTTATTATGACATTTTGATGTCCCTTTATAGGGTGGCTAAGTCCAATTTTAAGAGGAGACTCTGTCGAAAATTTTGTAGAATCTTAAATAAACAATATTCGACATTTAATTTCCACTTTTGTTATATCTAGGATCAACGCAGTCCAATACGAGACATGTCCCCACCGCTCATGAGATCCCATTCACCGAGGACATCTCGCAGACCTTTACACTCCCCCACTCCCCCGGTATGTTAATGGATTCAGTTTTCAATAAACTATAGTATTTTAATGATCACATTTACATGTTATAATATTTGAGTTAAATAATCAATTGTCATTTTTGTTTTCAGCGTCCAGTACCTCACATTGATGATTTGTTTGAGCGTCTAGTGGGGGTCATTCGTGATGACATGCATGCCCTTGGGGATGAGCTCCGAGGTAAGGTCGACGCCCTCGAAGTGAAGGTCGACGCCCTCGGAGGTAAGGTCGACGCCCTTAGGGATGAGCTCCGAGATGGGCATGGAGCCTCATATATGATGCCAGAGCATGATGAGCTGGATGATATGATAGCTTGGATGACGGAGCAAGATTTTTACGGGGTGCCGACTGAGGGGGTGCCTCGTGTGGAGGAGGAGGTGCCTCGGGGGGCGGTGGAGGAGGAGGTGCCTCGGGAGGCGGAGGAGGAGGGGCTTCGGGTGGAGGAGGTGGT
Organism: Ligustrum vulgare; assembly: GCA_963555705.1. Lineage (NCBI taxonomy): Eukaryota > Viridiplantae > Streptophyta > Magnoliopsida > Lamiales > Oleaceae > Ligustrum > Ligustrum vulgare. The sequence goes on along the minus strand of OY743183.1, from coordinate 35,176,288 downwards.
GCCTCGGGAGGCGAAGGAGGAGGTGACTCGGGGGGCGGAGGAGGTGGTGCCTCGGGGGGGCGGAGGACGAGGTGCCTCGAGTGGAGGAGGAGGTGCATCGGGAGGCGGAGGAGGAGGAGGAGGTGCCTCAGGTGTCGGAGGTGCCAGAGGATGAGTTGACTGAGCGGCTGACGGATATGGTCGAGAAGAGGGGATGGAAACGTACTGTCAAGGTGAAGGAGCAGATTATAAGTAAGAGGACAAGACAACCCTCACAGCATGTTCTTTCTCCCTTCACGGCCGAGGCGAAGAAGAGGGCATTCGTGGACGGCACTTATGTCAACTTATTCCGCGAAGTCGATCCGGCGAAGCAAAAGGTGTTCGATATGTGGTACTCTCAACTTAAGTCGAAGTAAGTTTGTTATATTTTTGTTTATTTATTTCTTAACTGTAAAAATGATTATATATGAATCTCTAATTATTTATTCATTCAGGTTTCGCTTCGCTATTGGGAAGACAACAATATCGGATGCCAAAGATTGGTTCGCAATAGTCCTCAGAAGCGGAGCTGGTTTGCCGACGATGTGAGTGCATAATTGTAATTATGTGAACTCACTATATTATTTGTTGATTAAATAATATTTAATTCGCTTATATTTTATGTTGTAGCATGTTGATCTTGCGATGGAGTTGCTGGGCGATCGGGCTAGTAGGTACCCAAAATCGTTCGGCTTTCCCGGGCGAGTGATCTTGTGTTGCGGCTTTAAAAACGCTATCGACATTGAGTACTCAATGTTTGAAAGCAACCCTACCTCGTACGTGTTACCAGATTACATGTTGGACTACGTGGTAGGGGCAGAGCCCGTGTGTGGCCAGTCGTGGACGGGTTGTACACACATCTATATTCCGGTGATCGGGAACTCACACATCATTGCTGTTGAGGTCGTGTTCACTGAATCGAAAATGTATGTGTACGACTCCGAACATGGTTGTTTCACAGAGACCCAGCTCCAAGAAACTCTGATGCCCTTGGCATTCATTGTTCCTCTAATGGCTAAGCGTGCTGGAATTCATGTCGATGATGTACTAGCCATTGAGAGGATCAAGGGGATTTCTAAACAAGGTGTCAGGTAAATTTTCTTATACTCGTATTCTAATATTTAATTAAATTCTTAACTATATTCATTTATTTCACTAAATTTTTTTTTTTAACTTACAGTGGAGATTGCGGGATTTTTGCAATAAAATATATTGAGTTCTTGAGCATCGGACGAGATGTCAAGATGATCAATCAAGAACATATACAGAAGTGGAGAATAAAGTTGGCTACTGATTTATTTACCTACAATTGTGATCCATAAGATTTAGAAATGTAAAAATATAGTTTTTATATGTAATTGTGTATATATATTTATTTGTCAATTTTTTTATTACCGTCAATTTATTTATTATAGTTTTTATTTGTCAATTTCTTTAGTTGAATAAATTGCCTCACAAGTATAGATAACAATATATTTTTTGGAACAAAAAAATAGTATATATATATAAACCCTAAACCCTAAACCCCAAACCCCAAAATAGAAAACTATACCCTAAACCCCAAACCCCAAAATAGAAAACTATACCCTAAACCCTAAAATATCTTTTTTTTTCCCCAAGAAACATTTATCATCGTTCACCGTTTAATAAGCCATTCACGAACTTTATTAACATAGACAAAATAAAATAATTTATTATCAACAACACTACAATTACAGTAAAAGTTTTAATAGTGATAAAATTAATTATTCAAGGTAATCTGACTAGTACAAGTTTGGCGAGTATGACCGACTGCGCCGCAGCTGCCACACTTTCGCGGTCTGGGAAACTCTCCAATAGATGGTATTCTAGACGTACGTACACGTCCAGGAGTACGTCTTCGGACATTCGGTAACAGAAAATTATCAAGCGGGAGCAAGTGTTCGGGAAGTTCCCACTTGCCCTCATTTGGTAGAGGAAATATAGTTTCAGCATATGCTTCTCTCCAAAAAGCAGTGGTATAGTACTCAGTTGATAATGACTATGGTGAAAAGCCCCTATGTCTAGCAACTGCAACTGCATGAGCGCATGGAAAGTGCTCAAGCTGAAATTGTTTACACATGCACGTGTTCTCATTTAAGTCCACAACATAACCAACATTACGTCCGCATACAACGTTGAATCTAAACTGATCCAGTGGCTCCATGCCCAACCTTCTAGCCAGGTCTAATGTCTTGAAGAGTTTGGTTTCCATGGCAGGGGTGAGATAAGATGTGCATGATTGAGATTCCTCGCGTCTATCGTGAAACCAAACCTGTAACTTCTCCCTAATGTTCTCAATCATTGCCAGAATTGGTAACTCTCGATCCTTCTTAAATAATGCATTCAAAGACTCCACATTATTTGACGTCATCATATTGTATCGACGTCCTGGAAATTGACACCGTGCCCAATGTTGAATCCCCAATTTATCTATAAAGTACTCCGAGGCTTTCTCACTCTTGTTATTTATTTCAATCATGAACTTATTATAATCTTCAAAAGTGTAAGCCTCTGCCGCTCTCTTAAACAAGGCAACGATCCCAGTACCACGGTACGTCGTCTTCAAATTTCCTTGTATATGGTACATGCAATAACCGTGGTGTGCCTCGGGAAAAACTTCAGCTATACCATTTATGATAGAATTTCTGCGATCAGTTATAAAAGCAAGCTCATGGACATCTCCAATTACTTCCCTCAACTTTGAGAAAAACCAATTCATCGCTAGATCATTTTCGCTATCCACTATGCCGAACGCAAGAGGGTATATTTGAATGTTGGCATCTTAACATGTAGCAATAATTAACTTCCCTTCATATCTAGCTTTCAATGTTGTACCATCTACAAGAATTAGAGGTCGCATCGATCTTCTAAATCCATTTATACATTGTCCAAGAGCCATGAAAAAATACTTGAAGCGATTGTCATCGTCGGCCTCAATAAAGAATGTTGAACCAGGATTAGTTCTCGACATGTTATGACAATACCTGGCTAATTTCGCATAACTTTCCTCGGGTGAACCCATTAAATCATCTAACGCACATTCTCTAGCCTTCCAGGCCTTCTGGTAGCTCATGGTCACCCCAAAATCTCTCTGCACATCGTTAATGATGTCTCTGGGTCTGTAAATAGTCCTTGGGTCATCAAACTTATGCATTATATGTCGTCCTATAAACCATGAACGAGCTTGTCTGTAATCATTTCGACGAATGCCCACTTGACAAGTATGCTCTCGTGCATACTTGCGAACTACGAAGAATTGATTTGTGTCCATCCTCGTTGCTCGCAGACGCCAACTACAATTATCATCTACACAGACAATTGTGTAGGTACTCCTGTCTGATTTCTTCACTTTAAACTCGAAATTGTGCTTAAGTGCAATATTGTGCACCGCTTCTTGGAGATCTTGCTTGGTATTAAATAATTGCTGGACTTCCAAATCTTCATCATCTGGAACCACACATGAACAATTAGTCGATCGTGAACTTGGCCCAGCCTGTGAGTTCTCGAAGTGCTCATGTTGACGTCTGGATAAATTAATCAGATCATTGTTTGTAAATGGAATGTCCTCCTGATTGTCTCCGACTACATCGTGACCTCTATGAGTGATAAGAGGAACTGTATCAGGGATAACATCATCATCCTCACGAACTATTTCTAATGTGTCCCAAATATCATTCACATTCTGATCCCCACCATCGAATTCTTCATTCTGATTATCGGGGGTATCTTTTCGTACTAAAGTTACACAAAGAGGAATAGTTTCCTTTTTATTCGTCTCAATTAACCACGTAATTTGCACATCAGAAGTAACAAACAAGGGTGGCAATTCAACAGTAGAATTAGATTTATATAGAAATCCAAATTTCATATCATATTCAGATGGATTAACTTCAAGTTGATCTTGTAGTTTGCTGTACATGTCTGTAAATGACATACCTGGAGTTAACAAAATTACAGAAATGTTTTGATCACTTGTATATTTCCATGACCATCGCAGATTTTCATCAACCACGAATTCACCAAAATAAGAAACTGGTATGAAAGCCATATCTGCATTAATTAAAAATAATAAAATTTCAAAACAACAATTTAGGAAAATTAGAGTAACTGATAAAAAATAATTGTAAAAAAAATAGTTGTCGGGCCGGAGCCTCGGTCCGGCCGGACTATGCTTCCGCAATATTTAATCATTCTATATTGTAGACTACCGCACGTAAATGAACAAGTAGGAAAATTAAACATTATTTAATTATTATAATATATTTATTTTGATATTATTAATAAATTTGTTATTTGCATTATGAAATTATAATTACATATCTTATTTCTAATTATTATGAAATTATTAATTCATTTTTATTAAGAAATTATGAAATTATAATTGCATATCTTATTTGTAATTATTATTAACAAATTATGACATTATTTAGTAATGAAATTATTTTTGTAACATATGATAAATAATATTAAGAATAAAAAAATTATTTAGAATTTTATAATTTATTTATAATGTAAAAAATTAAGTTAGAATAATCATTTTTGAAATTGGTCCGGCCGGACCCTGCAATTAGGTTCGGCCGAACCAATTCATGGTCCGGCCGGAAATGTTCAATTTTTCCGATTTTGTTATTAAACTGATAAAAATCACACTTCACAATATTAATTTTAATTGTTTAGTCTACATAATTATAGATCTATAATTATTATTAACTAAAAAATTAACAATATATGAATTTTTCGTTAATTTTTGGTTACTGAAATTATAGATCTGTTGAATAAGTTTAACACAACGAGAACAAAATTAAATACAATATAATAAATATTGCTAAATCAACTTACCGATAAGAAGTAGCGAATGAAATCTTTTAGTTGAGATTTGTATATTTTTTGCTGATTTTTTTTAGCACAAGCAGATAAAAATGAGAGAATAATTTATCTGCGTATTGAGCACAAACAAATGAAAAAACGAGAAAATAATGAAAAGTGAGAATTGTATTGTATTGTTTTCGTTTTAATATAAATATGAAATATGAGATAAATGAAGGGTATAAGAGAAATATGGTTATTAAGGGTATACACGTCATTTTAAAGAAAAATGAGTACTGTGGTTAGTTTTTGAAAAGTTAGGGTATTTTGACTTAACCATTGTTTGACTTGGGTATTTTTAAAATTCCCCCGAACTGTGGTAAGCATGGGAGAGAAGTGTTGAAGGAAACGCACGTTGTAAGACGTAAGTTTAAAAGCGTTGTAGAAAAAAAAAACCACAAAATAGTTGGACGAGAGATTCTATAGTGTTTGGCCTCTATGTAGGAAATACAGTTAAAAACTTAAGGCCGTATTCTCTTTGACTTTTTCAGTCGTTTACCGTTTTCCTTTTTCGAAAATGCAAAAAACGCGTTCTCTTGCGTCGTTTTCGAAAAAAAAAAATTCAAAAACGTTTTCCAAATTTTATAAAGGAAATGAAAAACACGGAATTCACGTTTTTCGCGTTTTCATTCATTAAACTAAAAAAAGGAAAACGCGTATTTTCCCGTTTTTCGCGTTTTTGTTTTAAAAAAAAATCCTAAAAAATTTGAAATTGGTCAAAATTTGTCATTTTAATTACATTATTGGTCCCCAATTTTCAAAATTTGTCATTTTAATCCTCAAATTTTGAAATTTCTTTCAGAAATACGCTAATTTATTTGCAACTTATGTCCTTCAACTTTAAATTTTCTTACACATTAGTCCGAAAATTTTTCTTTTCTTTCAATTTAGTACTTCCCGTATTTGCTTTATAGATCATTGTCTTCAAATATATATAACTTTTGATCTACAACTTCGAATTGCACTCTGTTTTTTAGGTCGAACTCCAAATTCAACAATCTTTCTTATGATGTATCATGTGCTCAATTATTAAACATTTCTTTTTTACTTTTGTATTGTACAAAATTAGGGCATCATTGATGAACGTATGGATTTTTGAACTTTTTTGACATAACCAAATATGACATCTCTATTTCATTTATATTGTTTATATCATATATGTATGAATGTTGAATGTGTGTGTGTGTGTGTGTAATAACATGTAATATAATTACAAGTGCACAAAGTATGTGTTTGGTATTATTTAAAAAGAAATTTTTTCAAATGAATAGTATTATTTAGGGGAATGGATGATTGAAATTTAGTTGAAAAGTCAAATATTGTGGACCTCACTTTTAATGAGAATCAAACAAGGGCAAAATAGTTTTTTGGAAAAAAAAAATCCAAACAGAACGTGTTTTCCAGCATTTCATTTTCGAGAACAATTTTCAGAGATAACAAATCAAACGCGTTTTCAGCAATTTTGAAAACGTTCAGAGAAAACAGAAATCAGAAAACATTTTCGGAAATGAAAACAGAAAACTGAAACATAAAGAGAACGCAGCCTAAAATCCCTATAACAGACTAATGAACATTGGCTTAATTTTTGTATCCAGCTCTAGCCCACCTCCTAACACCCGACCAGAAAGTCTAGAGATATTAATAGAGTGGGTTTCGATAAAGTTATCCCCACCCTACAAGAAGAATATCGAAATCATACCCGTCTCATTACCCATTAAATCAAAACGGGGCATCCCATACCATACCATACCCGACCCGACCCGCCCCAACCTTATTTTTATTTTTATTTTTAAACATGATTTTCTTCAAGTTTCTAATTTTTTTCCCACTCAAAAGAAATAAAAGTCAAAAGAATCAGGCACCTAATTCATCATAAAATCAAAGATTTTATCATAAATAAGAAATTGTATTTTGAAAGTTAGATGTTTGCATTTTTTTGAATTAATTTTTTTTTTAATGTAAATTGCGGTGGGGCGGGTCAACCAAAACCCATGTTTAGTAGGTGCTACTCACTTTGGGCCTAAATTGGTTAAGCCCATATACATGGCCTAGAATTGGACCATTATATAAGTTGGTGATATCAAATTGGTAATAATAATCTTGATGGTTCCATATCAACACAATTTACGGTTTCTCCTCTTTAGCCCCCTTCGGGAGGCATTTTTGATTAAGAGTTCAGACAAGATTGCTTAGTGATATCCATTTGTAATTCCCTTTTGTGATCTCTTTTTTTGATGATTATAGTATCTTTTCTTTGTGGTTTCTCCAATTTCTTAGTGTTTGGAGTGGTTTTACGATATGTGTAAAACATAGTTTAGATGGAGAGTAATCTTTGTAAAATCCGTGTGTTGTATGGTAGTTGATAGACTAAGTGGTTTTGGAGATCATTTTGGTGTTGATCTTGTAAATGTAATGAACTTCTTGAGGTGCGTAGTGGATTTGAGCGTAAATTCAAGTTTGATGGATTACTCAACGGGAGATGTAGATGATTCTTGAATTATTGAACCTCCGGGCCTTTGGAAAAAAAATCTTGACGTTCATGTATTTTTACATTTAATTATTTTTGTTCTTGATCATGTATCGATCTTAACAGTGGTATCAGATCCTTGTGATTTGAATCTAGCCTTGTGTAGAGATCAAGAATTGTGTGAATTTTGCAATTCCAATTAATTTCAAAAAAATTGGCAAGAAAGAAAAAGTTGAAATTAAAACTTTCCACGTAGGGAAAGTGCAAAAAACTTGGCCGGTGACACTTTCGGACCTAGAAGAAATTGGGAATTCCAAGTAGGAAGAAAAAGCTTGCCAAAATGAAAAAGTTCATGGCCAAATCAAAAATTCAACAGAGAAGTGGAAGAAACCGGCTGGGAAAGAAAAAAACATTCCAATTGGGGAAAGAAGCATCTTAATGCCTAATTAAAAACTTTCCAAAAGTAGAAAGTTGGAAAACCGGCCAAAGAAGAGCTGTTGGCCGACGCAAAAATCTGGGAAGTGAGAAAATCAATATAGTGAAAAGGAATTACTACTGTCGGGGTTAAAAATTAAGGAAGAAGAAATTAGGCACCGAACTCGCTCAAAGGAAGATCGAACTAGAGAACAAAAATCAAGAAAGGAACTGGAAAAAAGGGGAAGGAATTTAGAAGAAAAACTACAATCTACCAACATTTGAAGAAGCAACCCCGGAAACCTCATGGCGGTGTCCAACAGGGGTAGAAGAAAGGCGGCAATCAACGACAGTCCCAAGCGGAGTGGGAGAGAGGCTACGACCTACAAATTAAGTCCACCGGTACGTTCGTGAGGCCAAGGTGGAGTCTCTGCTGGTGGAGAGTTGCAGATTTCGTCGCGGAAGCTGCGATTTGGCCAGAAAAGGTAATCTTGACCGGAAGTTCATTTCCGCAATCGGTTTTGCAAGATTCAAAGGGCATATATACGAACATGAATTGTTTGCTCGATGATATTCCTAAACCCTAACTTTTTCTTGCTTTATGAAAATAGCTACCTTGCCGGTATCAACCTGTTTTGATTAATTATTATTTTTGAAAATTGTCACCTTGCCAGTGACAACCTGTTTTTCTAGCTATGTTCGATATTAATATGTCTTAATTGCTTTGGACTTGTGATTTTTTATTTTGATTGGTAAAATTGGATAATTCTCTATATGTTATAATTGATCACTTTATTGAAACTCTTAGCTTAATGGACTTCAAATTAGACATATCTAGTATATAGTGACTTAGAATTAAGGAATAACGTTTTCTTTTGTGAGTTTGCTTGTTTCTTGATTTAGGTTTTAATTGATTGTGTCTTTTTGTCATAATCTACATTATACTTGAAATACTTGGTTGAGTTGTTACTTGGTGTATTTGTTGTGTTAAGATTTTTTCCAAGCACGCATTGCATTGATTTGGGAGTTTTCAATGTGAATTATGATTTTTGGTTTGACAACACAAAATGTGGTTAACTAGTAAAATTGAGCATATGATCATGATAATAATTAAGTGTGTTCTCGTAACTTGTAACGGGTTATAAGAATTGGTGTATTTGTTATCACTACTTAGGTGTTTAGAGATGTTGATTCCCCTATTTCTTTTACTAACACAAATGACATGTTTCATGGTGATGAAAGGACTGTTATTGGAGACTGTGTGTCGTATGTACCTTTTTGTGATAAATGTGGATTATATGTAGACTGTGTGTCTTATATGCATTTATGTTGTCATTATATGGTTGGTAAGTTTTATAGAAGGCATTCTTGGAAAAGACTATATGTCTAACGTGGTTTTATGTGATCGTTGTTTGCTTTGTAAGCAACGACGTGTTTCTTTTACTTCAGGTATTTGTGATACTACTCATGATAGCTTGCATGATAAATGTGTTGATCATTTTATGCTTTTGACTTTTGACTGTACTTTAGGAGCCAAAATGGCAGTTAGATCATGGAGTAGTGTGATCACGATTAATGTGGCTGATATGTCATGTTTTGGACATGATTTTTGGTGTAATTGAGAGAAAAACAGCAAGGTATGCTTGTTATCAATTGCAAGTGGAGTTAGATATAGTGAGAGTACTATACCCAGGCCTAGGATACCTCGAGTGAGGTGGAGACTCCATATTCAGCGTCCTGAAGTTAAAAGATAGTGGTGAGAGAGTGATAGGAATACACCCATTATATCATATTCTTGTGTTGACTAGTATTTGACTAGTGTGGTAATTGAGGAGACTGTGGATGAACAATCAATAGAGTGGATAAGTAATGATAGGAGACATGGTTATCTTGTTATGAATCAAAAGTGAATACCACTAGGAATGAACTTTTAAGATTATTGGATACATGGGTACACACATGGAAGGAGGTGAAGGTTATATGAAAACTTTTGTTGGTGGTTTTGTTGGTCGCGACAATTTAAACAAGCTGATATGAAATTATATTTTTTTATAAAAGTTTATATGTTTGAACCTCTTGTTTTTAACATGTGCATGTGTGTCTTTTATCTTAAAATGTTCTTGTACGGCTTAAAAGTGGCCTTGATTGTGGTATAAATCATTTGATTTGTTTGTTCTTATTATTGGCTTTTGATGCAATAAATTTGATCATTGCTTATATATCATCATGTTGAAATAAAAGTAACTTGGTGTTCTTGTTAGTGTATATTGATGATATTGCTTTTGATTGGTTCATTGTTAATACTTATAAATAGGAGTTTTGAAATATGTACATTGATCTGAGGAAATATGATATGAATCTTGTGTTTAAGTGCTATACACAATGTGATATTGTGAGAATTTATAGATGTATATTATCCATGGGATATTGGTAATTGGATGTTATCCTCCTATGTCTTTTCATATCGTGTGATAGCTATGTGAGTTCGAAATCACATATTTTTTGCACATAGTGCTATTTTGACTATTAGCATGTTATACATTTTATGAAAAATCTAGTTTTTCACCGTTGCACTATACATAGAGAAATTTTGATGCATTTTGTTTAAGGTGTCACACGTGAAGGAAATTTTGAATAAATGTGCATTTTATTTGAGATGTGTCATGGGGTGAATAAAGCCTATATAAATGTTTTTATCAACTATTTTCTTGTATATGGCACTAAAGTAATTACTTGTTTTTCAGGTGTGTGGGAGAGCAAGATGATATTAAATTGGTTACTTAAATTCACTATTGGTACACTCAAGTTCGTAGCAAGGTGGAGATTGTTGAGTAGGTTCTACTCACTTTGGGCCTAAATTGGTTAAGCCCACATACATGGCCTAGAATTGGACCATTATATAAGTTGGTGATATCAAATTGGTGATAATAATCTTGGTGGTTTCACAACAACACAATTTACGGTTTCTCCTCTTTAGCTCCCTTTGGGAGGCATTTTTTATTAAGGGTTCGGACAAGATTGCTTAGTGATGTCCTTTTGTAATTCCATTTTGTGATCTCTTTTCTTGATGATTAGAGTATCATTTCTTTGTGGTTTCTCTAATTTCTTAGTATTTGGAGTGGTTTTACGATATGTGTAAAACATAGTTTAGATGGAGAGTAATCTTTGCGAAATCCGTGTGTTGTATGGTAGTGGATAGACTTAGTGGTTTTGGAGATCATTTTGGTATTTTTGGTGTTGATCTTGTAAATTTAATGAACTTCTTGATGTGCTTAGTGGATTTGAGCATAAATCCAAGTTTGATGGATTGCCCAATGGGGGATGTAGATGATTCTTGAATTATCGAACCTCCGGGGCCTTTGGCCGAAAAATCTTGGCGTTCATGTATTTTTGCACTTAATTAATTTTATTCTTGATCATGTGTCGATCCTAACAACCCACCCCGCCCCAAACCCGTTTCGGTAATTGATATCAAATCCAAACCCGTCCCATCGATCCGCGGGGTGGTTTCTTTCCGCCCCATTAGGGTCGGGGCCCCATTGGGTTCAGGTCGAAACTGGATTTTTTGTCATCCCTACCCAAGACAAAGACAAAGCTAAAGCTTAAAATCGTAAATTTTGTAACTGAATGAAATTCATGTACTTCCTGCTAATTCACACCAGTATTATCATGTATATAATTACTTGTGATTGGAAAATGCAGTAAATCTACTTTATATCACTTAAGGCAAGAGCTTAAAATTGCATGGATTCTATACTGTTATATTTTTAATTTTATTAGTCTTAATGTCTTATAATATATATTCGTAATGTCATTGGATTATTTGCAATTAATTTTGACGTCTTAATTCAAACTATTTCAATAGTTATTTCAACCGGTCTAAATGATATTAGTTTAATTTCGTTTTGAAAACCGTGGTTTGAACTCGCACCAAACCGCAAAAAATGGTTTGGTTTGGATTGATTTAGGAAATTAAATGATTTAGTTTGGATTGGAAAAACGTCAAATCGCTTTAAATGGTTTGATTTGAAAATTTATTAAAAACTGCCCAAACCAAACCATTTACACCTCTAATTTTTAATAAATTGTAAAGATTGGGTACTATAGAAAAAAAGAGAAAAACTATATCTATACTATCTATAAAGGGAGAATAGTGGAATAGTATGAACGCATAGTGAATTTGTGTGAATGCAAAATATGGATATATGTAAATGCATTTATTGCCTTATATTTAAGTACTAATATTATTTTATGGTAAATACTAAACAATTATTAAGAATTTTTTAATAATTTTAAATTTTAATAATTGTGTAAAGATTATATGATATAATAATTTTTTGATTTTTAATATTGTTCAATTGTCTTATATTTTTGATAAGTTAAGATTAAACACATTTATAGTTTATTGTGATTTTTTAACGAAATTTGAGAAAAAGTTAAATATATGAGGCAAATGCAGATATTATAATAAATATATTTATATCTTGAACAAACATCAATATTTGTACTTTTTTTTTTTTGGCAAATAACTATATATACAACTACAAACCCACCCAAATCCCTCCAAGAGAATCGAACTCAAGACTTCAATCTTGGTAAGGGATGTCACCCCACTTGAACAGAGCCCTTGTTCTCTAATATTTGTACTTATCATCTAACATGATATACAATTAAAAAACTACAGAATTTGCATTTATCATTCAATGAAGTTTTCGATAATTTGGATTATTTATGTTGTTTTTAAATATATACTTACTATCTATAACGGGAGAATAGTGTGAATGCATTTATTGCCTTATATATAGGTACTAATATTATTTTATGGTAAATACTAAACAATTGTTAATATTTTTTTAATAATTTTTAATTTTAATAATAGTGCAAAGATCATATGATATAATAATTTTTTGATCTTCAACGTTGTTCAATTGTCTTATATTTTTGATGAGTTAAGATTAAAAACATATTTATAATTTATTGTGATTTTTTAACGAAAATTGAGAAAACGTTAAATATATGAGGCAAATGCAGATATTATAATAAATATATTTATATCTTGAACAAACATCAATATTTGTACTTATCATCTAACACGATATACAATTAAAAAACTAAATAATTTGCATTTATCATTCAATGAAGTTTTCGATAATTTAGATTATTTATGTTGTTTTTAAATTTTAATAATTGTTGTAATAAAAAATTATTTTTGTAACTTTCGTATTTGTGTTGATTATGTATAATCATTAAATTTTATGAATGCTTATCTATATTTTGGATAGTAATTTCAGTTCATTGCACTGATGGAAATTTATACTTTTATACTATATATAAAAGTAGGATAGTTTGTTAGAATTTAATTCTTAAATTTTTTATATAAATATATGAGGTAAATGCAGATATTATAATAAATATATTTATATCTTGAACAAGCATCAATATTTGTACTTATCAACTAAAACGATATACAATTAAAAAACTACATAATTTGCATTTGTCATTCAATGAAGTTTTCGATAATTTAGATTATTTATGTTGTTTTTAAATTTTAATAATTGTTGTAATAAAAAATTATCTTTGTAACTTTCGTATTTGTATTGATTATGTATAATCATTAAATTTTATGAATGCTTATCTATATTGAGGATAATAATTTCAGTTCATTGCACTGATGAAAATCTATACTTCTATACTATATATAAAAGTAGGATAGTTTGGTAGAATTTAATTTTTAAATTCTTTATATTTTAGTATTATAGTAAATAATTAATATGATGTTCTTGTTATTTGTATATTTTTGTTATAATTTTTTTTATTATTAACGTTAATATTGAACGAGTTCAATCAATATTTTTAGTTATCAATATTAAAATTATTATTTAATTATTGATGTTTAATTTATTTGTTGTTCTTAATATTATAAATCATATATGTAGCACTCAATTATTAAATTGTGTTTTAATTATTAATGGTCAAATAATTTGTTATCTTTAATACTACATCCATTCCAAAAAAATAGTCCTATGGTTATTTTCACACAGATTAAGAAATGGTAGTTAGTATAGTTATGGTATTAAATTTTATCAATGTTTTCCATTTATACCATTTATCCCTTATTTATTGTTTTAAGTTGATTCACTTTGTTTCCAACAAAAAATTTGAAAATTCAATAGTTAAGTAGTTGATGTGTATTGTACCAAGATACATTAGATAATGGTACATGTGAAAATGAAAAATTTAATGCATGCTCAATATGGAAACAAGACTATCTTTTTAAGACAGACAAAAATAGTATATAAGACTATCTTTTTGGGACAGAGGGAGTATTATAAATCATATTTTCTAATATATATATGTATTATTAAATATTTTAATAAATTAATCCTCTGCCCAGCAACTAAATTTTTATATCGTTGTAAAATGTGTGGTTGAAAAATAGTTTTGAAAAAATATAGTTAAAAAGTGGGTTGAAAAAATGTGTTACTTATAAATAATTTATAGAAAAAACTATTGAACCATACTTTAATATTGAAGAGTTAATGCTTTGATTTTTTTTTTTAGTTAATAATATTACTAGAATGATTATTTTTTTAATCGTTCTTAATTGTAATAAATTTTTTAAAGATTATATGGTATAATTTTTGGTATAATTTCTAATCTCCAACTTTACTCAGTTATTATATTATAATAATCGCTAGATTTTCAAAATTATTATTTTGACTATACTTATTTTTGTAAATAAAATTTTATTGGTTAAGTTCAAATATTTTGACTATTTCTTTTTTAATTATTGTGATTGATGTTTTTGAATGAAAATTAAAAAGTACGTTAAATAAAAGAGGCAAATGTAGAAGTTATTAGAATTATGCTAATATCTTTCACATGCATCAATATTCGTGCACATAATATTATATCAAATATGATATATCATTAAAAAAACTACTAAATTTACATTTTCAATGAAATTATTAATAATTCATAAAAATCATTAAAATCAATAATAATTTATTATTTAAATATATAAATTGACGTTATTATTCAAATAATTTTTTAATAATTTGAATTACTTATGTTATTTTTTAAATTGTAATAATTATTGTAATAGAGAATTATTTTTTATACATAAATACTAAAATTTTACGAATACTTATTGAAATCAATATTGCGGATAATAACTTTCGTGCATCGCACGGATAAAATGCTAGTTTAAGGGTGCATTTGAAACCTTTTTTTTCCCCGGAATTGACAGATTTTCTAGCTTTTGTTTCCTACTTTGCATGTTTGATTTGCACATTTTTCAGGTAATTTGATTTTTCAGGTAATTTGATTTCCAACTTTTTAACTCACTTGCGGATTTTCTTGCTTTTTAAGGAACTTGTTTTCCCAGCTAGATAGAAAAATTTATTTTCCAGGGAAATCGCGTACCTTTTTGTCACGTTTGACCATTTTTATTATTGTTAATTGATTTATTTTTATCCCAAAAATTAACATTATTATTATTAAATACAAACGTGTTAAAAATGAAAAAAATAAAAAATTATTGTAATGGTTAATTTTTGCTTTATTTTCTATAGAAAATAATGTCAATCAAATAACAAAAGTTAAAAAATTCTTAACTGTTTCCATCTAAAAAATTAAACCAATCAAACACATCAAACTTTCAATTTCCTAAAATTCATTTTTTTTCCACCCAAATTTCATCACCAATATAAAATGCAGCCTAAAAGAAGTTCAACAAAGGCTATGTTTGTAGGCGGAGAGAGTACGTAATTTTCCCTTATTTATTTATATAACTCACACTCATTCATTGGTTTCATCTTGGACTAGGGTTTTACTCTTAATTCGGCGCATCCTCTTCCTCTTCTCAGACTCTTCAACGCTCTTGAGTTGTTCGTTCTCATCACTCTGCAACAATGGGGTATATATTTCCATCTTTTTCACCTATATACTGTTTAAATCTTTCTCGATGCGTCGAAAAAAAGAAAGAGCATACGCCTTGAGGAAGCTATGAGCCCTTTTTTTTGGAAAATGAGGAAGCTATGAGCTATATTCGTGGAGAAGTAATAATTTTGTGTTTTTCAATTGAAGATTGATTAGTTTTAAATAGCTGTACTGTTAGCTGATTGGTAGAATATCGGGGATTTCAAATTCCGAGTGTTCCAGTTCCATGAATTATAAAAAAATAAAATAAAGAATTCGATGGTAGGTTGTGACGTTATGTGTTACTCTTCATATTTCCTGCAAAAGGAACGTTGCTTTATCTTTCATTTCTCGTGTATAACAATTCTTAAAGAGGTCATTCATTTATTTTTTGTTGTGACTTGATTGTGGTAATTGTTAATGTAGATAGTTCTAGTAAATGCTACTGATCAGGGATAATTACAAATTTGACAGTTTAGTGTTTCTATGTGACTGTATATTTAGACCATTCGAACAGATCTGTCTACCGTAAGGATAAAGTGAGTCCTAAAACTTTGAGAAACTTCCATGGTCATATCTCAGAGCAGGGAATAATGATTCTAAGTTCTAACACGTGCATTCTAACTTTCTGTTTCAAATGTGGTTAATCAGAAGTATCAGAAGCCTGTTGAGGATCTTAATTTTTTGAACCTCGTTGATTATTAGAATTTCTACTATAGAATTTTTCTTTGTAATTCTCTACTGTCGCTTGTTCTGTAACCGTTCAAGCATTATTATATAAACTTTGGAAAATGCCACGTGTATGTATGACTTGATGGGTAGTCTATCTTGAGCAATATGTGATCTCAAACCAGCAAGGAAAAGCAAAATATGGTAATTTATGGCTTTTGTTGGGGGCAGTAATTCATGTTATTAGTGGACATTAGAGCAATTTGGCAGGCCTTTTAATAGAAATACTAAGAATGACAGTGTTGTTTCTATAATTTGTGTTTTCCACAAGTGACTAGCTTTAAATTTTTATAGTATTTCCAACCTTGTGAGTGGATTTTGTAAACTATTAGGAAGACACGTGGTATGGGAGCTGGTCGCAAACTCAAGTCCCACCGTAGAAGACAAAGGTGGGCTGACAAGGCCTATAAGAAATCTCACCTTGGGAATGAATGGAAGAAACCTTTTGCTGGTTCATCTCATGCTAAAGGCATTGTGCTTGAAAAAATGTGAGACTCTACCTTCTGCCTTGTATTGTCTTCATAGTCAATTCTTTTACAGGTCAGATATGATTATCAATTCCTGAACTTGGTATAAATTGCTGTGTACAGAGGTATTGAAGCTAAGCAGCCAAACTCTGCCATCCGTAAGTGTGCTAGGGTTCAACTCATTAAGAATGGCAAGAAGATTGCTGCTTTTGTTCCCAATGATGGTTGCTTGAACTATATTGAGGAAAATGTGAGTTCTTGTTAG
Source organism: Ligustrum vulgare (assembly GCA_963555705.1). Classification (NCBI taxonomy): domain Eukaryota; kingdom Viridiplantae; phylum Streptophyta; class Magnoliopsida; order Lamiales; family Oleaceae; genus Ligustrum; species Ligustrum vulgare. The sequence continues at coordinate 35,159,121 of OY743183.1, read as the reverse complement.
TTTAATTGCTGTGACTTTTCTTCCACTCATTTCTTTAATACCTAACATTATAATGTTTGTGCCACAGGATGAAGTGTTGATTGCTGGATTTGGGCGTAAGGGTCATGCTGTGGGAGATATTCCTGGTGTTAGATTTAAGGTGGTCAAGGTTTCAGGTGTTTCTCTCCTGGCTCTTTTCAAGGAGAAGAAGGAAAAGCCTAGGTCTTAGTTTTGATTTTTTTGTTCCGACTGTTGTTTGAGTGCTTCTTGAGCATGACGGATCGACAAAACGTTTTTAATTTCGTGAACAATTTAGTATGTGTCATCAACTTACTCAACTGAGATTTTTATAATATGGATTTTGTGTTCTCATTTCTTTCTAGCTGCATCTCGAGTTGAAGTGAATTAATAGTGCAGTAGTCCATTGTTTCCATTGATTTTTTTGGGCAACAGCTTATTTTCTTGAATAAGTTGAACAAAATAAAATGATTATATAGAGCTCTACCGTGCATCAATTGTTTTCTGGGTTAACTTTTGACAAATGAGGTGATGGCTTCATCTTTTTGGGGGGTTAATGCTTCTTCCGCCGGGCTACTCTCTGAATTTATATACATATTTGTTATATATGAGAATGGGATGTGAATGTGAATTCTCTTTGAAACTGCACAAATATTATCTTCTTCAACATGGTCAATGCGACACAATTTCTAAATTCCGAGAGCATAGTTTTAGATCACAGAGAAGACTTGGAATGTGTAGAGTACTAAAGAAGAGGGTTGAAACTTGAGAGGAAGGAGAGGTTTGACAGTGTTGCCGTGTTGGCTAGTTATGCCTAGATGGCCGTTATGAATTTGATAGACTATATCCTGTAACAAATTTATTACTTCTCTTCTATTTAATTTACAAGAGTTAAATAATTGAAACCTAGTACCTTATATTTTATTTGGTAAATATATATATATATATTTTTTTTGAAACTGAAAAAAAACCAAGAATTTGCTGTTTTTGAAATAAAATGTGGTTAAAAAGTTATTTGAAAAAATGTATTATTTATAATAAATTTAGACACATTTTTACCAAATAGAGTTTAAATAATACACGTCAATTAAATAGTCACATGGAATACTGAAGTTCTGTTCTTATTGTTGTTTTCAGATTGTTTTTCAATTTTCAAAAAAATTAAAAACGCGTTCACTTCTCAATTTTACAAAACAGGCTTTTGAAAAGAAAAAAAAATTACAAACAAAATTCAAAACATTAAAAAACCATTTTGAGAGTTTTCAGTTCAAAACTCCAAAAAATAAAAAATGCGAAAACAGAAGCAATTTCCACTGTAACTTCTTCCCCCTTCTTCCTTCTTTCTCGTCCGGATCTCTTCCTTCTTTCCCCTCCTCTCCAAGATACAAAGACGAAGACTGGACGAGTTAGAGAGAGTTGCTCTCAAGTCTCAACTAGAGAGAGACAGAAACACATTCTGGTGCTTGTTACTTTGGCTGCTTATGACTATTCGTTCATTGATTCTTCTTGGTTTGGTATTGTTGTTGAATTTAAGGCTTATTAGCTGCCTTAACTCGACAATTTCTGCATTTATTTCATTGATTTTGGTGCAAAAGCGTGAACTGGAGGTTTTAGCATTGTTCATTATGAGGTTCAAACTCCTGCTAGGAAAATTCATTCTGGATTTCTTTGTGATGAGATCCCAGTTCGGGAAACGTGATGAAAACACGCAGAATAATACAAACAAAATTAGGAAAGATCTAAATTAGATTCAACACAAGAAATAAACAACGGAAATAAAGATAAATTTTGACGGTAAAACCTTGATCCAATATTCACGCCGCAAGAATGATGCGGAATATGAACCAAGATTGGTGAACGCCACAATGGATGTCAATTCCTTGATAAGTTCGTTGGATAAACGTCAAAAAGATTGGATCTTTGATAAGTTCCAAGAATTAAAATGACTTCTCAACCTTTAATAAGAGAAACTCTCTCTCAAAATATAAATAGTCATCCAAAACTGGTGTTCAATAATGAAAAACAAGATAATATAATGTAAAACGCTTCTAACGTAGCCCTAGCCCCAATTAAGGTTCAAAATATGGAAATAAATAATTAAAAACGGAAAACAATTAAAAATTCGCGAAAATCCGAAAAAGCTTAGTTACGACCGTGAAAATGTCACTTACGATCGTAAGTGATTTCTTGTTCTTGATTTACAGCCGTGAGACTCAAAGTTACAGCCATAAGTTTGTTTTTGATGAAATTCTCCGTTTTTTCCCGAGAGAGAGTTATAGCCGTGAACTTCCTTTATTACGACCGTAATGATACTTCTGGTCCTCGAACTTCTCCCATTTGACTCGACTTGATCCATTCGTCTTTTCGGCTCGACTCCAATATGAAACTTGCTCTATTTTCCACCTAGATCGATGTTGTATTTAGGGTTGGGCAAAAACCGACCCAAACCGCCGAACCCGCCCAAACCGACCCAACCCGATCGGTTTGGGTCGATTTTTCATGAAAATTGGGTTGGGTTGGGTTTTTTTTTTAATTTTTTTTCGGGTTGGGTGAATAACCCGACCCGACCCGACCCGACCCAACCCAACCAAAAAAAAAAATACAGTTTTTTTTTTTTGTAATGAAACTTGACTTATTTAAATATTGATTGAATATATTTTAATTTTATTAGCAAGTGTTCAATTTATTAAATTTCTGGTTATTGTAGTATACATAATTGATTTGAATTAAAGATAAATTCATGAGTTTTTTATTTTTTTTTTTCAAAAATTTTACTAATTGGGCCAAAGCCCAAACCGACTAACCCGACCGAAATTTGGTGGGTTGGGTTGGGTTGATTTTTTATCAACCCGACCGTGGTGGGTTGGGTTCGGGTTGGGCAAAAAACCGACCCAACCCAACCCACGCCCACCCCTAGTTGTATTGCCAATAGCCTGACTTCTCCTTTGATCACATCATTCCCCCTCTCTTGAAAAGGATTCAACATCAAATCAACTTCGGGCATGCTTTTCAAGCTCAAGCTCTTCTTGCTTTTGTAGGCTTATTGATCATGCTTATGTCTCGTTCTACCCTTCAAAATTTTGGGTTGCTCATTTGTGCCAATGAATGTCTTCCTCTCCTTAAGATCATGGTTTGATTTTGGTACCTGCAACACAGATTTAATAGAATTGGGAGGGGTTTGTTAGCATGGCTAAGTGCAAAGGATAGTTCCTTGTACCTCAACCGTTGGGTAAATAAGCTCATTTTGTGGGTTGTCCCTCTTTTCTTTTTCTCTCTACACTCATGCTTTCCTTTTTCCGAGGTCGTTGCCTCAACTCTCTTGTTTTCACTTTTCTCTAGCTCACCTTTTTTTAAGGCTGTGGTCTCAACCCTCTTATTTTCCCCTCAAACTCACACTCTAATTTCAATCGATTATTTTGTATTTGGTCGGGAACAATGGCGTAAGTGTTAATTTATTTCCACCCTTCACAAAATTATACTGGTTTTTAAATCCGTCATGTACTACCCTTCTATCATGTTGCCATGACCTTCTCAACAAGATATGCCAACATGCATAGGCACCACATCACAAACCACTTCATACCCACCAATCGAAAAACTCACAAAAACCTACTTGTTCACCTTAATTTCACCCGACTTAGTAAGCCATTATAACTTATAAGGCCTAGGGCGTTCCATCAAATTTAAACCCAATTTTTCAACCAACATTGTATTAACCACATTAGTACAACTCCTGTAGCGACCAAGAATTTTTATGCAATTTAATAATTATTTCAAAGTTTCGAAAAACGTGTCGCTGCGATCTCATCCATTTTTAAGTTAACGTCACGACGCGTTCGTCTAGCCACATCGAGAAATATCGAATTAATTCCATTTTAAAAATATATTCCGAATTTCTAAAATTATATCATTTTTATTTATTTATTTATTTTATTTCTTTCAAACTTGTTTTAAAGTCCAAATCATGTTTAGCTTATTTTATCAGATCCATTTTTCTCAACTCAGTTGAATTCACGCGTATTAATTTCTCGATTTCCGTTCCTTGTGTTTCAACCCATAAATTTTCCAACATACCCCACCAACCCATACTCCACCCCATACCTATCAAACCCCCACTAACCTAAACCCATACTCTTCACATCACCCAACACCCTCTTTATACGCATCCCGTCCCCCTTCAGTTTCAGCAATTCCAGCAACCTCTCGACCAAGCAACCACCATTCTGTCCAGCAACTCAACTCCAAACCGCCACCACCACCTCCTTCCTCATCTTCATCATCTTCACCATCATCACCACCGCACAACAGCCCAGTCGCCAGCCCTCCCCCATCAATCATCATCATCACCACCAGCACACTGCCAAGATCCCAATCATCACCTCCGCGAACCCAACTTCAATCGCGATCCAAAATCAAAAACCCAAAACCACAAAATAAGACATAACCCATACTTACCTACCTCGATCGCCGGTTCCTTCGCCGGAAAGATCACTAACCCAGCTCGTTTTGACTTCGGTTTCACGCCATTTTCCAGCACCCAAAACTGCACCAAATCCACACAAACCTAGCCTAGTGGAACCCTCGCCGTTGGCCGCATCCTGCGCCGGCGTTGCGCCGGCGAACCGCCGGCTGGAAGACGGACTTCTTCCTCCTCCGTCGCGTCTCTCCTCCCTCTGCTCCGATGAAATGGGTAGGAGAGAGAGAAAGATTTGATTTTATAAAATTTTGATTTTTCAAATTTGCAGCTTGGTCCCTGAAGTTTTAAATTGTTTCAAATCAGTCCTCAAGTTTTAAAATAATCTATAGCAGTCCCTACAGCTTAAATATTTTTAAATCTTACTTTAAAGTTTCAAAAGTTATTATTTTAACCCTAAGTATCAAACCCATTTTATTTTAGTCCTTGCTGATTTAATCTATTTGATTTTAAGCCTAAGTTTTAAAAGATTTACATTTTAGCCCCCATAGTTTTCAATTGTTTCACATCAGCCCCTATAGCTTTATAAACTTATCATTTCAGCCCCTTATGTTTCGAAATGATTTTAATCAACCCCTTATTTTTAAAATATATTATTTCAACCCCATTGTTTTGAGTTTACGACCCAACTTTTAAAAGGTTTACATTTTAGTCCCAAATGTTTAATAGCAATCATTTAAGCCTTCATATTTTAAAGTCTTTCGATTTGGTCCATATTGATGATAAATACATGTACACGTATATTTATAAAACTCGAGTTTCAAAGATATTCATTTTAGTCCTTCAATTTTCAAAGTATTCATTTTAGTCCTCCAACTTTCAAAATTAGCGATTTCAATCCCTAAATTATACTCTATCATTTTAACTATAAAATTCAAAAGACTAATTCGATTTAATCTTCTAATTGGCTAGACGAAGCGTACGGAGAATTAAAGAATGGAAGTCGTTTCCTGCTCAATCACACTCGTCAAGTTTAAGGTAGACTCGCCCCTATTAATTGATTTAAATTATGATTGCATGTGAATGTATCATGACTTGTAAAAGTCATATTTTTTTGTAAGAAAAGGCGATGAGAATGTATTTCTTCGAAAATAATTATGATGTTAATGAGTACGCGGGCATGATTGGGAAAAGGCCCCTTGAGGGAGCCCACCCGGTACTAGAGAAATGATGTTATGCATAACATGTGCCTTATGTGCACAAGAAAGAAAAGAAGTAAGAAGACCCGTGCTGAAATGCACAACATGAGATCTATCAAGAGCCAATTTATAAAGAGCCTATGATTTTTCAGAAAGAAGCCAAGTGCTTAAATGCACAAGAAGAGCAACCCACACCCTATGTTTTATAAAGAGCCTATGATTTTTCAAAAGAAGCCAAGTGCTTAAATGCACAAGAAGAGCAACCCACACCCTATGTTTTCTAAAGAGCCTGCATTTATGTGTTCAATTATGTTGTAGATTAATTAATTGGCGATGAGTCTACTGAGTATTTCATTCGAAATGCTCAACCTGTTATTTTAACAGTTTTGCAGATCTCGGAGATGGTGGCAAGTGATGGATGATGGTGGCAATAACCGTTAAAGGGTTGAAATGTCTTACTTTAATGATTTCCGTAATTTCCAACAATAGATAATTTTGAGAATCTCAATTATTTGAGAAGTTATGACATCGTTAACTGCTTTACAAAATTAATGGTTCGATTTCCCATTTCAAGTTGTTTCATAAATGTTTTCAATCTTATCGACCATTACAGCTTATTTAATGTTGCCAAAAATGAATTTCAGTTATTTCTTCCGTTAAAATATTTTTCGAAAAAATTAAATCAGAAAATGACGTGGTGAACCGGGTATACGGAACTCGGGGCGCTACAGCTTGGTATCAGAGTCAGTCTGCGTTTCTGTAGACTGGTAAGTTTCAAAAAGAAATTTTCAAGAAAACGTTTTCCGTTATGTAATTATTAATGAAGATTGCCACTGCCATCATTCGTTCCACCGACTCCGAGGTAAAGAAATATAAGATGTTTAAAGTTATTTCAGTATTTCGAATACTTATTTTACTGATTTATGAGAAAGAATGAAGAGTATTTCGGATACTTATTTTAATGATTTATGAGAAAGAGAAAGAAGATTTATGATGTCGTTATGCTTGTTAAAACTTACTTGCTTAAATGCATGAGATAGAAGTAAAGACTATGAGTACGACTCGGATAAGGCCCTAGCGAGGGAGCCGGGTCGTTACTAAAGAGAAAGAGATTTTATCCGAATAAGAAAGAAAGAAATAAGTTTTGAAGCATAACGAGAAATTTTTTTTTTCAGAAAGAAAAGAAAAGAAAGAGAACGAGTGTTGAGCATAATGGGAATAATATGACTTAAGAATGATTTTATAATAATTTTTGTCCTCGAACTTAGAAATGATGAACCCTAACTGGACTTTGCATAATTTATTTTAGACATGGCACCATTTACGAGAAGTCAATAGAAAAGATTAGACAATATTTTCGGAATATATCAACGAGAGATAGCAAGCCAATTTTATGAAGATGTGATGAGATGTTGCGATTATGAGTAATATGATTTTATTGAGACTTGTATGAGAAGAATTATGAAATTTGAGATTTAAAGTTTTGATTCTAAATTATTGGGAATTAAGAATTGATATTGTGTTTGAGTAAGTGAATTATGCCTCTGTGTTGAAGAATGTTTGACCTTGTGAAGAAATTTTGGAAATATTGATTTGTGGCATATATTTTATAAGTATGATGAATTAGTGGTCATTTTGAGCCAATTAATGTATTGAAGAAGTGATATCGTGATGTTGGAAAATATGATTTGAAATTGTTATGTTGAGGAATGATGAAATGATTTTCTGGGATATTTTGTGGTATTGAAGTTCGTTGGAATTGTTGTCAATATTTAAATTATGGTGGTCAGATGTGGAATATAACTACAGGTTGTTATTGTTGGTTATGAAGTATACCTACAAGTTGGATAAGTCCAAATTACAAGGGAGACTCTGTCCGGAATTTTATCAGTTTGAGTTAAGAGCATGGTATGGTAAAGCAACCAACTAAGAGAATTGAGGTTAGACTTGCAAGTACATTTACACCGCAAGCAAGATTTAGTAAGTGATATAGAGGGATAATAACTCTTGAGATATTTTTGGCTTATTCGAAGCATAATCATTTTGTATTGGAGATAGTTATATTGAAATGATCTCCTTGTTGCACAATTTCAAAACAAGATGGTGTATACAACTACTGGGATGTCAAGGTACATTTTGAAATATGAGTGAAGATAAATATTATGGTGTTATTGAGAAGAATCTTGATTATTTTGAGAACGAATTGAGTACTAGTTGGAGATGATCACTTGTATTGGAGAATATTATAAATGATGAGGATATATGATAATACTGTCGATTTGTTTTGGAAGTTGATTGGTAGATGATGCGTAAGATTTGGTTGTTTACAAGTAATAAGATTATTTGGAAAAGTCAGTTATCATGAATGAGAGATATTGGAAGTATTTTACAGTATGACGCCCTTAAAGTATCGAGATTTATTATAGTGAGAATTTGGAGACATATGATCGAATGATTGGGACTATGTGAGATTATGATAATGGTCATAAGGTCGTTTGAATATTAAGGGTGCAATAGATGATTTTAAGGAGTAATGTGATGATGAGAACTGAAGGTGACGATGTATTGAGATTATGAAGTAAGTTGACTTTTCATGAATCAGTTATGCTATGTTTGGTTCTAAGTGGAATTCGAGGAAAGACAAGTCTCAGTCATGGAAAATCGGGATTGCCTCGTGATCAGTGAACGATTCACGGATATACAATAAGTTTTCATTTATGATATTAGAAGATCATGAGAGAAAATTGTTAGAAGAAAGTGATGACAGAAATTTTATCAGGTCCTAAATTTGCTCAAGTATTGCAGAAGTAATGCATTGGAACGGAGGAAAGTTTATGATAAGATCCTACCTTGAAATTTTGGAAAGAGTTACTAATGGTATCTTGGTTCGAAAATAAGAAATGCAATTTTATGTAATTTTCCTTGTGGAAATGAGGATCAGACTTCACTGTAATGACTTATTACGGAGTAGTGTGCAGAAAGAGCGGCAATGACAGAATCCAAGATTTATTTAGTTTAAGAGATTGATATATAATCTTAGTGAGCAGATTGACGTACAAGGTTCACGTAATAGATATGATGGTTATTATATTGTAATCTTAGAGAGATTGATATGATTATTTGAGGTCATATGATGCAACGATAAGTGACATATTACATGATTACTACAAGATATGGGGACTAGACGGGTAATAGATGTTATGGTTATCCCGCGAAGGATTGTGTGAATATATGGAGTCAATTGATCTCATTTTGATGGGTTATTGCATTATGGTGAAATGTTACCTACGATTGAGAATCTTCATTTTGAGTCATAAGATATATGGATTTATTTAAGATTTTTGGTTATGCAGTTTCGATTACTTCTTATCGGTTGTATTTTTTTTGATGTGAGTAAAATATTTTACTACAATGATGGAAAACTTGAGATGATCAGTTGCGTGACTTTTTCTTATAAAAGAGATTGTATCTTTGGGTTAAGTAAACTTGATGAGGAATCCTATATAATTCACAGAAGTCTTATCCAATGGTGATAGACTTAATCAGAGTATTTGTTCAAATTGTGACATGAATTGAAGCTTTGGGTGAACAGGGAAATTGTATCATGAACTTCAGATTGGGAAGATAGGGAGATTTCTAAAGTTTGAGAATATCAGATTTGATTCTTATGATGATACTTTAAGTAAGTACCTTTGTCCTCAGCTAGAATGAGTATGTGATATCAAGTACTTGATACATGATTTAAAAGTATGGACTAAAGGATTTAAGTTTGAATTCTTTCATCTTGAAAGGGAAGGTTCAGTCGAGTTTGGAAATGATTTCGTTTGTAAATCTCTTCAGAAAGATTCTGCCAAGTTTGAGTTTGTACCCAAATGTTTTGGAATTGATACCGTGTTTCTATGTTTTGGGTGATAAGGTATTATTCTTGATCAATCTTCTTGGTTTCTAGTTTAAGCATTTGAATAATTGATGTTTATATCGTGGATTCGATATCAGTATAGATTCTGGAAAGTTTTGGGAATAGAAGGTTAATGAATGAGTTAATAAGTTGGATAATGACGGATGACTGATTGAGTTCTACTCAATAGCTATCCAGTGTCTTTTTGATAGCTTCGTATGAGGTACAGATATATGTTAGAGAGATTGTCCGATTTCATGTATTGTTAGTGTTCATTTTTTTTCGGATAGAGATTCGAGATTTACTTCGAGATTTGGAACAGTTTACATGTGGCAATAGGTACTAAGTTAAATTTTAGTACTGCCTACCATCTTCAGATTCAGACAGTGAAAGTTATGCTTAAGGCATGTGTTCTAGACCCAAATGGTAATTGAGAGATACATTTTCTATCAGTAGAGATTGCCTACAACAAATAATTTTCGAGCTACCTTTGGTATGGCACCCTATGAAGCTTTGTATGGACGGCGATGTTGATCGCCAATCGAGTGGGATGAAGTTAATGAGAAGAAATCATTGGGTTCAGAATTAATTGAGAAGAACAGTCGATGCTATTGAGAAAGATCAGAGTACGAATTAAAGCTGCCCAAGATAGACAGATAGCTATGCCGATCAAAGAAGAGACTTAATGTTTGGGATCAGAGAGAAAGTGTTCTTGAAAGAAATTCCTATGAAGGGTACTTTTGTTTCGGCAAGGAAGAAAAATTTAAGTTCTTGTTTCATCGGACCATTTGAAATACTAGAGAAGTGGATATTGTGGCTTATTGTTGGCTTTGCCACCAGAACTTGCAGTTGTTCACAATGTTTTTCATGTTTCTCTATTGAGAGAGTATGTTCATAATTCTAGTCATGTGGTGAATTATCAGTCTCTTGCAGTTCAGAAAGATTTGACTTATAGAGAGGCACCTATGTGCATAGTAGAGAGAAGAAGTCCATGTCTTAAGAAACAAAGAAATTCCTTTAGTCAAAGTCCAGTGGGGTAGACACAATAATGATGAAGTTACTTGGGAAATGAAGAAGAGATCCTAGCCAAGTATCCAGAAAGAATAGATCAAGAAAGTTTAATTTCGAGGACGAAATTATTTTAAGGGGGTAAGGTTGTAGCGACCAAGAATTTTTATGCAATTTAATAATTATTTCAAAGTTTCGAAAAACGTGTCGCTGCGATCTCATCCATTTTTAAGTTAACGTCACGACGCGTTCGTCTAGCCACATCGAGAAATATCGAATTAATTCCATTTTAAAAATATATTCCGAATTTCTAAAATTATATCATTTTTATTTATTTATTTATTTTATTTCTTTCAAACTTGTTTTAAAGTCCAAATCATGTTTAGCTTATTTTATCAGATCCATTTTTCTCAACTCAGTTGAATTCACGCGTATTAATTTCTCGATTTCCGTTCCTTGTGTTTCAACCCATAAATTTTCCAACATACCCCACCAACCCATACTCCACCCCATACCTATCAAACCCCCACTAACCTAAACCCATACTCTTCACATCACCCAACACCCTCTTTATACGCATCCCGTCCCCCTTCAGTTTCAGCAATTCCAGCAACCTCTCGACCAAGCAACCACCATTCTGTCCAGCAACTCAACTCCAAACCGCCACCACCACCTCCTTCCTCATCTTCATCATCTTCACCATCATCACCACCGCACAACAGCCCAGTCGCCAGCCCTCCCCCATCAATCATCATCATCACCACCAGCACACTGCCAAGATCCCAATCATCACCTCCGCGAACCCAACTTCAATCGCGATCCAAAATCAAAAACCCAAAACCACAAAATAAGACATAACCCATACTTACCTACCTCGATCGCCGGTTCCTTCGCCGGAAAGATCACTAACCCAGCTCGTTTTGACTTCGGTTTCACGCCATTTTCCAGCACCCAAAACTGCACCAAATCCACACAAACCTAGCCTAGTGGAACCCTCGCCGTTGGCCGCATCCTGCGCCGGCGTTGCGCCGGCGAACCGCCGGCTGGAAGACGGACTTCTTCCTCCTCCGTCGCGTCTCTCCTCCCTCTGCTCCGATGAAATGGGTAGGAGAGAGAGAAAGATTTGATTTTATAAAATTTTGATTTTTCAAATTTGCAGCTTGGTCCCTGAAGTTTTAAATTGTTTCAAATCAGTCCTCAAGTTTTAAAATAATCTATAGCAGTCCCTACAGCTTAAATATTTTTAAATCTTACTTTAAAGTTTCAAAAGTTATTATTTTAACCCTAAGTATCAAACCCATTTTATTTTAGTCCTTGCTGATTTAATCTATTTGATTTTAAGCCTAAGTTTTAAAAGATTTACATTTTAGCCCCCATAGTTTTCAATTGTTTCACATCAGCCCCTATAGCTTTATAAACTTATCATTTCAGCCCCTTATGTTTCGAAATGATTTTAATCAACCCCTTATTTTTAAAATATATTATTTCAACCCCATTGTTTTGAGTTTACGACCCAACTTTTAAAAGGTTTACATTTTAGTCCCAAATGTTTAATAGCAATCATTTAAGCCTTCATATTTTAAAGTCTTTCGATTTGGTCCATATTGATGATAAATACATGTACACGTATATTTATAAAACTCGAGTTTCAAAGATATTCATTTTAGTCCTTCAATTTTCAAAGTATTCATTTTAGTCCTCCAACTTTCAAAATTAGCGATTTCAATCCCTAAATTATACTCTATCATTTTAACTATAAAATTCAAAAGACTAATTCGATTTAATCTTCTAATTGGCTAGACGAAGCGTACGGAGAATTAAAGAATGGAAGTCGTTTCCTGCTCAATCACACTCGTCAAGTTTAAGGTAGACTCGCCCCTATTAATTGATTTAAATTATGATTGCATGTGAATGTATCATGACTTGTAAAAGTCATATTTTTTTGTAAGAAAAGGCGATGAGAATGTATTTCTTCGAAAATAATTATGATGTTAATGAGTACGCGGGCATGATTGGGAAAAGGCCCCTTGAGGGAGCCCACCCGGTACTAGAGAAATGATGTTATGCATAACATGTGCCTTATGTGCACAAGAAAGAAAAGAAGTAAGAAGACCCGTGCTGAAATGCACAACATGAGATCTATCAAGAGCCAATTTATAAAGAGCCTATGATTTTTCAGAAAGAAGCCAAGTGCTTAAATGCACAAGAAGAGCAACCCACACCCTATGTTTTATAAAGAGCCTATGATTTTTCAGAAGAAGCCAAGTGCTTAAATGCACAAGAAGAGCAACCCACACCCTATGTTTTCTAAAGAGCCTGCATTTATGTGTTCAATTATGTTGTAGATTAATTAATTGGCGATGAGTCTACTGAGTATTTCATTCGAAATGCTCAACCTGTTATTTTAACAGTTTTGCAGATCTCGGAGATGGTGGCAAGTGATGGATGATGGTGGCAATAACCGTTAAAGGGTTGAAATGTCTTACTTTAATGATTTCCGTAATTTCCAACAATAGATAATTTTGAGAATCTCAATTATTTGAGAAGTTATGACATCGTTAACTGCTTTACAAAATTAATGGTTCGATTTCCCATTTCAAGTTGTTTCATAAATGTTTTCAATCTTATCGACCATTACAGCTTATTTAATGTTGCCAAAAATGAATTTCAGTTATTTCTTCCGTTAAAATATTTTTCGAAAAAATTAAATCAGAAAATGACGTGGTGAACCGGGTATACGGAACTCGGGGCGCTACAACTCCCCCCATCAATCACCATTTCAAAAATCTTCTCACCCACCAAACACTTAGGGTGAAATAGGTTATCTCCTTGTTCACCAGCTTCATCTATTTTGGTTCTAGAATATAGGGCACGCCTATTGACAAATGATTCCTTCACAGCATAATTCTTTCCTTCCTCATCACTACTACTAGCCCCAATATCTTGTAATCTATGCATCCCTTTAAACTCATCCTTCGAACTAATATCTCCATTGTCACGCAAAATCATAACCTTTTTATTTGGGCATGAAGAAGTAATGTGACCGGAACCCAAGTATTTAAAACATTTTATATTCCTATCCTTATCATGTTAGGAATCAGTGATATTTTTACCTTTAGTTGTTGGCTCCTCAATCTCTTTCGGGGACATGATCATCATTGACTTCCCGTTTTGGTTGAGGAGTAAGATAAGAACCTGGAAATTGTCGTGTTGCTCCCTTTCGCCTCAACTTTCTTTCCACCTTCATGGCCATGTGTACCATTTCCTCTAGTTGCACAGAATGTTGTAGCTCAATGATATTGGCAATATCCCTATTCAACTCGCTCAAAAACCTTTCCATTGTAGCCTCCCGATCCTATATCACATTGGCCATAATCATTGCCACCTCCATGTCTTTATGGTAATCAACCACACTCCTCGACCCCTGATTCAGGCTCTGCAGCCTTTGATAGATATCCCTATAATAATGAGTTAGCAAAAAATGCTTCCTCATTATAGCCTTTAATTCGCCCCAAGTCTCCACTGGTCTCTCAAGATTCATTATCCTACTAGTCACCAATTGATCCTACCAGGTGATTGCATTGTCCGTGAATTCAATCGCTGCTAATTTCACCTCCTTCTCCTCAGAATATGATGACAATCGAAGAGTAGTTCAACCTTAGTTTCCCAATCCAAGTATGCCTCTAGATCACTCCTACCTTGGAAAGAATGTATTTTCATTTTAATGTTCCCAAGGTCTTCATCTACCACATCCCTACCTCTACGATGGCCCCTAATGTCACGATGTTCTTTATCATACATTCTCCCAAACCTATCTCCTCTCTCCCTCCTTCGCACACTTGCCACCGAAGATACACTTCCACTCTCACTACCCATGCCCTCATCATCCACACAAACCTCATGCTTATTACCTCTCTTAGCCCGAGAACGATTAAGAGATTGATCCCGGTGTTGTTGATCACGTTCTACGTCCCATTTCTCCATCTAAGCCATCAACCTCTCAAATTGTACCTGCATCACTGCAATCTCATCATTACCCTGCTCAACTCTCATATCCATGCATTTGAGTTGCTTGTTTTCACCCACAGAAGATGTTGATGTAGATTCCCCTCTGTAAGACATTTTAATAACAATAAGAAAAAAAATATTCCTCACGTGTCCTCACGTGTATTTTCGCTCGTGTATTACTCTTTATCCCTTTCCAATATCACCCAAGAAATAATCAATGATCAATAAATAGGAATATATGGCAGACATGAAGAAAAACATAGATTGAGATATTCTTGAAATTTTGAATTTGCTAGCAATTTTCAGATTTTTATTTTTTATTTTTTATTTTTGGGAACTGTTAGAAAATTTGATTACGAATATGGCAGAAAAAAAGGAATTGGATTTGGACGAGAAACGAACCCAAAACATAATTTTGAAATTTTTGGAACGAATTTTATGGATTAAAAACTAGAAAACTTTACTAGCACGAAGAACACAACGAATAAGGAAGAATCAAGAAACAAGAAAAAGAAAACAAGAATTTGAAATAGATCCAATCTCTGATATCACCTGATGTGATCCCAACTCACGAAACGCGATGAAAACACATGAAATAACACAAACAAAACTAAGAAAGATCTAAATCAGATTCAACAGAAGAAACACAAGAAATAAACAACGAAAATAAAGATAGATTTTGACTGTAAAGCCTTGACCAAATATTCACGATGCAGAATATGAACTAAGATTGGTGAATGCCATAAAGATTGAATCTTTAATAAGTTCTAAGAATTAAAGGGACTCCTTAACCAACAAGAGAAACTCTCTCTCAAAATATCAATAATCATCCAAAACTGGTGTTCAATAATGAAAAACAAGATAATATAATATAAAATGCTTCTAACCTAGCCCTAACCGTAATTAGAGTTCAAAATATGAAAATAAATAATTAAAAATGGAAAACAATTAAAAATTCACGAAAATCAGGAAAAGTTTAGTTACGATCATGAAAATGTAACTTACGGTCGTAAGTGACTTCATGTTCTTGATTTACTGTCGCGAGCTACTTTTATTGCGGCCGTAATGATACTTTTGGTCCTCGAACTTCGCCCATTTGACTCGGCTTGATCCATTCGTCTTCTCAACTCGACTCCAACATGAAACTTGCTCTGTTTTTCACGTAGATCGCTGTTGTATTACCAATAGCCCGATTTCTCCTTTGATCTCCTAATTAGGATCACTTCTCTTTGGGTCTTTAATTCTGCTGGGCAAATCCATTCTTGATTTATTTGGGTCTTCAGCTGAAATCTTTCTCGGGTCTTCTTAAATGTGCAGATTCATTCATCATTCTTCTGAACTTTGACAAAAAGTCAAAACAAATCCCCTTATTCTTTTTTTCATGAGTATTTCTGTGGCGCCCCGAGTTCCGTATACCCGGTTCACTACGTCATTTTCTGTCTAAATTTTTCGAATAATATTTTTGCGGAAGAAATAATTGAAATTCATTTTTTGGCAACATTAAATAAACTGTAATGGCCGATAAAATTGAAAACATTTATGAAACCATTAAAAATAGTAAATCGAACCATTAATTTTTGTAAAGAAATTGTCAATGCTATAATTTCTCAAATAAATGAACTTCTCTAAATTATTCGATGTTTGGAAAATACGGAAATCATTAACGTCAAACTTTCAACCGTTTAACGATTATTGCCACCATCATTCATCGCTCGCCACCGTCTCCGAAATCTGCAAAACTGTTAAAAAGTAGGGTGAGTATTTCATGGGGGAAATACTCAGTAGACTCATCGCAAATTAATTAATTTATAAGATGATTAAACACATAAATCCCGGCTCTTTATAAAACGGGCATTGATAGAGCTTCTTTATAAAACGGCTCTTGATAAAACTCATATTGTGCATTATAGCACGAGACATATTTTGAAAATAATAGGCTCTTTGAAAACATATCTTTGAAAATAGCTCTTTGAAAACAGCTCTTTGAAAACATCTCTTTGAAAACAGCTCTTTGAAAATAGTTCTTTGAAAATAGCTCTTTGAAAACCATTTACTTATAAAAACATTTTAATTATGCCAAGCATAATTTTCTTTTGAAAGCATAGGGATCATTTTCATCATAACATAGGATAGGATTGAAATCCTCATAAACATAAGAATTTTACCGAACTTCGGTGGCACGAATTCTTATGCAGTAAGTATACCAAGCATAATTTTTGAAATTCATAGGGATCATTTGCATCATAACATAAGATAGGATCGAAATCCTCATAAACATATGAGACAGGAATTTTACCGAACTTAGGTGGCAAATCCTCATAAATATATGGAAACATAGGAATTTTACCGAACTTCGTGGCAAATCCTCATAAACTTATGGAGACACAAGAATTTTACCGAACTTCGTGGCAAGAATTCTTATGTGTAGCGCTACTAAAACTCCGGTCCCCTTAACATATCATAACTTATCATATGGGACCCATAGCAATCTTGGTAGATTGATTTCATAGCAATGATCCAAAAAAACATTTTCGTGAAGCATAGGGTATACTTACTTTTCGTAAAAACATAAAGTATATTTTCTTTTCATAAAAACATACTTACTTTTCATAAAAATATAAGGTATATTTACCTTTCATAAAAACATACTTACTTGTCATAAAAACATACTTACTTTTCATAAAAATTGACTTTCACAAGTCACATGACATTTATATGAAATCATAATTTAAATCAATTAATAAGTGCGAGTCTACCTCAAATCCGACGAGTGCAAAGTTGAGCGGGAATGACTTCAATTTCTTTAAATTCTCCGTACGCTTCGTCTTAACCAATAAGTCACTTTAGTCTATCGAATATATAGTTCAAAATGATAAATTATAATTTGAGGACTAAAATTGATGTTTTGAAAGTTGAGGGACTAAAATGAATACTTTTGAAAGTTCAGGGACTAAAATAGATATTTTGAAACTTGGGCTTAAAATCAAATAGTAAATCAGCAGGGACTGAATTGATCAGATTTTTAAAATGAAAGGGCTGATTAAAACTCATTTTAAAACTTGGGGGCTGATTTTGATAAGTTTAAAAGCTGAAAGGACTGAAATAAAACTTTTTTAAAACTTCAGGGACTAAACTGCAGATTCTGAAAATTAATATAATATATCAGATCTATTTCTCTCTACCCTAATCAGAAACATTCGAAGAGAGAGAGAGAGGCGAAGACGGAGAAACGAGGCAGAGACGGAGGAGAGTAAATCCGATCTTATACCGGCGCTGGGTGCGGCGAGGGATGAGGCTTGATGGCTTCGATCGATGTTGGTGTTCATGATTCGAATTGGGCATAGAAGGTAGCAGCTTAGCAGATTGGTTGGTGGTCTGATGTTCGACGATGGGTGGTGACTGTGGTTGGGGAAATGATGATTTGGTGGTTTGGAGCTGCAACGAAAACTGGTTGCAGTGGAAGTATTATCATGGATTCAAAGCTTGGTTCTTGGGTCAGTGGTGATGCTGATGATGTTCATGATTCGATTTGGTAAATTTTGGTGATGAATTGAGGGCTTGGTTTTAGGTAGTGAAGTTGCAGTCGATGAGTGCAGACAGTGGTGGCTGGATTGCATTGTGATGGTTCGGACTATGAGTTGGAGGTGGTAACTTGACAGTGATGATACTGATTGCAGTGTAAATGGTTTGTGCAGTAGTGGATTGATATAATGATGGAAAAGCTGTGGTTATGGATTGATGATGATGATGATGGTGCTGTAAAGGAATTTGTGGGTGTATGAATGATAATGATGAAGATGCTTTGATGATGGTATATTGAGGTGGAAAGAATGATAAAGAAGGAAGAAAAAATGTAGGGGACGTGAGTTGTGATGGGGAAGAATATGTATTGATTTGATACTATAGAATATGATAGTGTAGAATTAGGTGTAAAATTATTTGTACAAAAATGATGATGTTATTGTGTAAAGAATTGTTGTCTTGGTGTAAAGAAGAAGACATGTGGGCAAATTTGGATTTTAGAAAGATTTTGAATATAATACTTTGAATAAATAATTAAAATAACATAATTTTAGAAATTCGGATTTTAATTTAAAATCGAACAAATTCGATATTTCTTGACTTGGCTAGACGAATCCGTCGCGGCGTTAATTTCAAAACAATGAGTGAAATAGTAGCGACACAATTTTCTAAATATTAAAATAATTATTAATTGCGTAAAAATTCTGGATCGCTACAATTTCATATTAACTCCTTGAAAATAATTTCTTGAACAAGTAGGGAAATGGGGGTATTGAAGGCAATACAATTAGAGAATCTGAGCTGCCAATGCAATTTGATTCATTGAAATTGTTGGGTATTTCTGTGGGCTTCTCGTGAAACCGAAAAGGTTGAAGTCTTGTTTTGAGCTCATCAATGTCTTGGGCAGGCCTGGAAGATATTTACCTCGAGGAAATTACATGGTCCCATGTTTATTAAGTTCTAAATTCAAAATTCAGGTTTTGTCTATATCTATTCAAAACTCAGGTTTTATTTTAACTTTTTTAATTCATTAATTATTTAACCTACCTCACTTACCAACTACACTTCAAACCTATCATTTCTCTCAACCCTCTCAGCCTCTCCTTAAGCCCCTACCCATCCACTACGGCGCCACCACACAGATTTCGTCGACGACCACAGCTCCGTAGTCACTTCCGTAGGAGCAGCACCTTCACCGCTGCTGATTCGATCTACAACAGTGACGCCTAAGTAGAGCCTTCGCCGGTGCGTACCTCGAAGCAGCAGCAAAGGAGCTCCTCCAATCTAGCAGCGGCGCCGCTGCTTCCTTCTCCTTTCTTTTTTTTTTTTTTCGCTTTGGTTGATTGGTAGTGTCAGTGGTGTGCAATGGTGGCGAGGATGTGTGTGATGGTGGCACGGTGATTTGGTGATATGTTTTGGCGGTGGTGCTCAGCAATGGTGAGGTGTGGTAGTCACGATGGTGCTTTGGTGAGGTGTGGCAGTAGTAGTGAGATGGTGGGGGCAATTTGGAGGTGTTGCGGTAGCTGTAGTGGTGGTGGAGGTGATTGGGGTTCGTCAGGTGGTAGTGGTGGTGGTGGGGATGGCTGTGATGGTGGAGAAATGGTGGGCGATTTGGAGGTGGTGCGGTGGCTGTGGTGGTGGTGGAGGTGATTAGGGTGTCGCCAGGTGGTGGTGGTGATAGCTGTGATGGTGAAGGAGTGGGGGTAAGGTAGGGTGGTTCACATTTTTTTGTGATGGCGGGTGTGGTGGTGGAAGTGAAGGTGGTGTGGGTTGGTGGTGAGGTTAGGTTAGGTGTGGTGGTGGTGGCTGTGATGGTAAATGGTGGTGGTGGTGGTGGTGGCTGTCGTGGATGTAGGTGGGTGGGTGGTTGGTTGGTTGGTTGGGTGATAAAGGGTAATTGTGACCAAAAAATAAGTTGTGACTAATTAATTGCTGTGACCTAAAAAATTTGTAGTTTGTGACCAAAAAATAAATTGTGACCAACTAAAATCGATAATGTGACTAAAAAAATGAGTCCGACCAAATAATTTTATAAATTGTGACTTATAAAATTTCTGATTTGTGACAAAAAAACTAGTAATTTGTGAAAATTGTGACATAAAAAATTCTGGATTTTGTATTCAAGAAAGAATTGTGACCAATGAAATTTATGATCAATAACGAAATTGTGACTCATAATTTGTTGAATTGTGACTAATTGACTCGAGATTTGCAATCGAAAAAAAACTTGTGACCTATGAAATTCGAAATTTGTGATCGAGAAAAAAATTGTGACCAATGAAATTTGTGATTTGTGACCAATAAAGAAATTGTGACTCATAATTTGTTAAGTTGTGACCAATTGACTCGAGATTTGCGATAAAAAAAATCGTGACCTATGAAATTTGTGACCGAAAAATAAATTGTGACCTAAAAAATTGTGACGTGACCATGAACTTATGACCTGATTTGTGACTTGTGACCTTAAAAATTGTGACTTGTGACCATAATAAACTGTAACTGAAAAATTGTGACTTGTGACCATAAACAATAAAATATTAAATATGATCTGATTTTTGAAATAAAATTTTAAGTTTCTTAATTTTGAAAATCTGTACTTTAAAAACTTTAGTTACGTATTCTTCCCATTTACCTCTCTGCTTCTCTTGCCAGTTATCTTGATAGTGAGTTTATTTTATTTAGTACGCTTTTATGTTTAAAAAGGTTTAGCCCACACCTCAGTACACTTTTATGTTTGTTATTATGTTGTAACGTTGGATTTATACTTGGATATTTCTTGATAATTGAATCAAAGTTTCGATCTTTTTATGTTCTTGAATTTTCATTTTATTTGTATACAGTGCCAATTGTTCTTGAAGTAAGTAAGTTGTTTGTGGGATTTTGCAGCTCATCCATATTTGTGTGTGGAATTGAATTTTAGTTTTTCTTTTATGCTTGTACAGGGGGTTTTAGATGTGTCAATCCGGGTATAGTTGGCCCGGAAACATATGAACCCGGTAACGGTACATGTGGAAAAAGCTTACCCACTGCGGATTTACGGGATGTTTGGGCCGGCTCACAAATTTTGAACTACAATCGAGGCCCGCCCTTGACCCATTCGGGTTGAGCCCATGCGGGTCGCGGTTCGTTCTGATTTGACCTGTATAAATAAAAATATAGAATTTTTCATATTTATAGCAATTTTTTTTGTTAAATTGCTAAATACAAATAAACAAAATGATAAATTCATATTTATATAAAAAAAAGGTTTATGTAGAATTCAAATTTATATCTTATGTTACATGAATTGCATCTAACTTTACAAAGTTAATACAACATAAACAAATACCAACTAAATTGCATTTCTAACTACACTTTCAAATGTTTATAATTTAAGTACATTCTAACTAGGTTGACATTTACTTTACTATAATTTAGCCATCGTTTGGTGGAGATTAAAATCAGTTTTTTAGTAGATTTTGATAAAAGTTGATGATATATATAGTTGAAATGTTGTGGGTCACATTAAATAAATAGTTGTGATGCATTGTCGACTTTGATTTAGATTAAAATCTAGATTTTAATTGTTACCAAATAGGGGCTTATATTTTAAGTACATCCCAACTAGGTTGACACCTACTTAACTACAATTTAGTTGTTCAAATTTAAATTATTTAAATTATTTTTTTTATTATTTCATGGATCAACGGGTTAACTGGGGCCCGTGAACATGTGACCCGCGAAGCTCACGGTTCACACCTTATTAATCAATGAACTGTCCGATCGAAACATGGGTCGGCCCGTGATTCCGGATCAATTTTCACAGGTGTTGTTGGCTCGGCCATCTTGACACCTCAAGGAGGTTTGTCCTAATGGAGATTTTGACACGTGGAACGGATGCGAATTACAATTGTATGTCTTTGCAAGCTTATATGTAAAAAATGGCAACTCATTCATTTTTTGGATTAATTGCTTACAGGGTTGCTGGATTGGTTGGCCATTTATGATTTATTGTTTTATAAAACTGTTAAAAAGATATTGTTCCTACTTTGCCCATGATCATCAGTATGATGCATTACACTTAAATTTTCAAGAGCAACTCCAATAGGATTGTTTAATATCAAACACCTAAATTTTGCTTGTGAGATAAAGATGGTTGCTTTATGAGGTAATAGAAGGATATGCATCGTGCCAAGAGCAAGGAGCCATCAAAATATGTGTTGGGTGGATTTGTGAATAGTGACGCTAAATAATGAAAGTTTGTAAATTCGAGTCGAAATTTGGACAGAGTAACGGCAATGAAAGTACAAACAATGAAGAAGAAGAAAAGAAGGACAAAGCCGAGGCAAGAGTTGAATTCTTTGTCCTTAAGTCGAATTTGCCCCGCAACGGTGCCTATGGATAACGGCAATCGACTCCCAAGATACAACGGCTTCACTTGTGTTTGTAGCACTCCAAAACACAAGTACAACGAACCAAATTTGTCTTATGTACTCCAAATGATGCAATGAAAGAATATCAAAACAAATGAAATGATTTGATTTTGGAGAGAAGTGAGGATGTTGAGATGTTTTGCATATCAAAAAGTGTGGAATAGGACACCCAAAGGGTCCTATATATAGACCATGAAAGGGTGTGGACGAAATGGTTTAAGGCTAAACCATGCACCATTTCCAAACAATGTACCTTTACGAAAAGGTGTCTTCTGGCCGGACAATCGTGCGGTCGCACGGTTTAACTTAAAACCTCGAAAATGAAATTGACATGTGGTCGCACGGTCAAACATTTTGACCTGATTTTGGTCCTTTTCCGTAATTTCTCATTCATTCGATATTGATTTTCGAAATGCCAAATATACCCTTCAATACATGCAGAGAAATCAAAATTCTCTTTTGAGTATTAGGCCGAAGCGGCGAAGTGGCAAACAATTTTGCCTAAACGGATTGAGTCGAGCTTTTGAGTATTAGGCCGAAGTCGACATAAAGTCACTTTAATCAATTTTCAATTCTCGATTTATTAACCAATATCCAACAATCCCCACTTAACCTGGTGAATATGTATTGATTATTGATTTGTCTTCAGCCTCAATGGACGTTGACAAGTTGTTTTGGAAATTTTATTGATCTTATTAGGCCATCTCCAACCAGGAACTCTAAAATACAGTTAGCTTTACATTAAAATGCAATTTCTCTTATTTTATCATATAACTTATCTCAAACCCAAAACTTCAAATTTCACACCAAATAAATATAATATTTTTATTTTCCTTTTTTTAACTTACTTTTTATTATTATTATTTTATTTGAAATATTTATTGCATCATTAAAATAAAACGAGAAATACACCAAATATATTTATTTCAATAATTTAATTTTCGGAATTTATATATTGTTCCCACAAATGTTCAATTAAAACATTTCAAGGTGCAAATGTATTGTATTATCATTTAATTTTAATGTCTTCATTTATAATGATTTATTAATTATGTGGTAAAAATAATGGTCAAATTAGAAACACAAATTCAATAAACTTCAATGAAGATGTGCAAACTATGGTTTCTATCAAAAAAATACATTAAAATGCAGTTTGTAAATAATTTTTTTGGTAGTAAAATTAAATTATATTCATCAAATAACTATTTTTCTAATAAAAAAAAAAACTACAAAAAAAGAGGACGAAATTGGAATTAAAATCAAATTTTGGGGTCAAAATTGAGCAAACACAAACTTTGGGGCAACCAAAAGTTGCCCCAATCAACATAGCCTCGACTATAGTAGGACACCATTTATATGGCGTCCTAATGTAGCATACTCCATTTTGCAGACGTCTTTGTTGTCTGCATTGGAGTGAAGGCCGGACAGCAAAATGGTGTAAAACTGTCCGGTTGGATGGCTTTATGAATTGACTCTATAAAATGGATAGATAGATGAGAATGGACGACTTGCCAACTCAGACTAGATTACTAAATTATATTTCTTGGTTCGGAATACCAATAATTGGATGAGACACAAGCTCTTTCTTTCTTTCTTAATGAAGCGATAAAATTTCAATTACTTCCATCTTTTATTCCTGTTATCCTTTATTCCACTTTGAAATGGATGCTATGTTATAAAATTCATTACAGATAATTGTTTATCTATAATTCAAAATTATCATGTTGAAATTATTAAGAATGAAATAATTGAAGCGGAAACGTATCTCAATCAGATATTATTCACAATGATCGACGGTTGGATTTTCCAAATCAACACGTAGTCCTTATCTCTCTGATGATGGGATGTTATAACAGAATGAACAATATGTGTGATTCATGGACCATAACCGACTTTATATACTGAATTGTCTGTTAACCTAATTCAGCCCATCATGAAATTAAAAATAATGGTCTGGTATCTACACATAAAAGCTCATACATTAATTAAATGCATTAAAACTCAATATACCAAATCCTTATTAGATCACTTTAAATGGGCTTAACCAAATTTAATAACCTTTGATTCAATACACAACAATTCACATATAAGCCCATGTGATTGATTAAAATCTTATAATCTCTCACTTGGGCTATATGTGTAGCCTTACAATTGTGCATCAATCATAACCTTATGAGTATTCAGAATTTCGCTATCAATACTGAATGCAAACAATACGGTCTATCAATCATATCAACATAGGATTAGAGCGATTTTCGCTACGTTTATCGTAACTAAACCCATCAATGGTCATGTATATCAACATAACTGAATGACATGGATCAAGCATGGATGTGTAGCGTGGAAATTACATGTAATGTGATCTTTAATAAACCTGAAACCTTATATCTGTAAATAACTTTAACTTTAAACGGTATCTAAAAGGATAATAAATTTATCTAATGTAAAAGCACCCAAAATATAAATTCCCACTGAAACCAAATATCCTCAAGAAATACGACACCCATTTGAGCAATGTGCTCATGAAAGACCTTGGGTGGTAATACCTTAGTAAGCGGATCCACAATTATGTAGTTTGTCCCAATGTGCTCTTATTGACACTTGTCCACTCTGAACTGTATCCTTCACAACCCGATAACTTTAGTGGTCTTTCTATACTGTACAAAATATGCAGCCCGGTGACAAAATTTCGCAACTATATTCCATGATTAGATGCCTAAAAAATGCTACAAACCCTGCTGCCAAGTGGAAGAAGTTATAAGTGTCTTCTAAGCACTCCTTTCAGAAATAGCTCATCCAATTAGCAGATAGATGTATTCTGATGTGGATCTCCTACTGTTTTCGGCATCTAGCAAAATCGGGAATCATAATACCATATGATCTCCAATTGATCTGATTTTATGTATGTGAGCATGTAATCTTTTGTTCTCTTTAAATACCTTATAACCCTTTGGCTACTTTCCAATGATATATCACAAGGTTACTTAAATATCCTTAACATCCCAACAATGTACGCAATATCTGAACACTTATAAACCTGAGTATACATCAGATTCCCTATAGCTGAACTATATGGGATCTTCTACATTTCCTTAACTTCAAGGTCATTTTTTGGGCATTAGTTGAGACTAAATTTGTCTTCCTTAGCAATAGGGGTGTCCCCTGTTTTACTGTCTTGCAAGCCAAACCTCTTAAGTACTTTTATTGATATAGCCCTTTTGTGATAATCCAAGAATATCTTGAAAGCAATCCCGGAGTATCTAAATCCCTAATACAAAAGAGACGTCACCAAGATCTTTAATCTCAAAACTCCTTTATAAAAAATCTCATAATTTTATGTGACATGCCTATATCATTGGTGGCAAGCAATATATTATCAACATACAAAACCAAGAAAATATACTTACTCCCACTTAACTTGCAATACACACAATCATCACCAGCATTAATCTCAAAATCAAATGAGATAATTACTTGATGAAATTTGTATTATACTTAAAGGGAAAGCTTTCTTGAGCCCGTAGATGGATTTCTTTAATTTGCAAGCCATATTCTTTGAGTCTCCTGACACAAAGTTTTCTGGTTGCACCATATAGATCGTCTCAACACTGTCTTCATTGAGAAACGTCGTCTTAACATCCATCTGATGTAACTCAAGATCAAAATGTGCAACAACCATAGCATTCTTGAAAGAGTCTTTCATTGATACCGAAGAGAAAGTCATAATCTATATTTACGGCCGTAATTGACACGCTGAAACAAAAAGTCATAATCTAGTTACAGCCATGAAAGAGTCCCTTCGGCCGTAATTTAAGTTCTGGCCCAACGAGCAAGAACCTGTTGCGTGTGCCGGTGGGACCAATAACGAGGCTAAGGGCTAAGAAGATCAAGCAGGAAATGCAAGGATTTATGTAAGCTTAGATGGATGAGTGCCCAAGTGCAAGGTCGAAGACTCCATTTTCAATGCATGACAAGATAGAAGAAGAGTCAAAGCCATTACAATGGATATGGGCCAAAGAACGAGCAAAAAAGGAATAGAAGCCATCCCACGACCGTAAGAGTGGAAGTTACGGCTGTAACACAGCATTCGAAAATTTTGTTCAGAACTTAAATTATGGCCGTAAGGGTCTCTTTAACAGCCGTAACTAGATTATGACTTTTTTGTTTCAGCGTGTCAATTACGGCCATAAATATCGATGTCACGGCTGTAACTAATGTAATCACTTTTGGACCCGAGAGACACTTACGGCCGTAAAGCTATATGTTAGGGCCGTAACTAGCGCCGCGTTTTTAATTGTTGTTTTGCGGCTAGGTTAATTCTTTCGGTCTTTTTTTTTCTATATTATGCTTTCTTTTCCATTGTAAAACATAACTTTGAGATTATTGATATTGAAGGTGAGTTATTCCCTTATTCTTCTTCGTTCTTATTGAACAAATCGAACTTATTAAAGGATTAGACAACATTTGTGGCGTTCACCCCTTTGCGGTTCTTATCTCCGCATCGTAACGGGTCTTTGGTTTAATATACCTTGGGTTCTTATGTCGTGAGGTCGGGGTTGCATTGTTATCGTCTACCAATTTGTATTTGGAGCTTTTTGGAATTTCGAGTCTATTTTCTGCGTGTTCTTCGTGATCCTCATAACGGATCACATCAATTAGTTCTTGAGGTTGTTGAGTTTGTACTTTTGGAATAATTACCTTATTTTGGATGGGAGGTTCTTCAACATTGTCTTGTTGAGGTTCCGGATATGCTTCTTGATCAATGATATGCATAGAAATTTGCACATTGTCAAAAGCAATAGTAGGAATCGAAATCGATCCTTCATCAAAAGAAACAATCCTTAATATCTTTATGTGGTTTCTTTTGTTCTGAACCCTTAGCAACTTTATATTCTTTATTTGTTTTCTTGCCCTTATCTTTAGAGTGTTTGTCATGTCAACACTTTCAATTCTGTCTTACTTCAACTTTTCTTCCTCTTGCACACAAAATAGAATGAGCTCATTTATAGTTCATTTCTCCCTTTGATAGTTACAACTGACTTTAAATTGACTGAATTGTGCAAGAAGACTGCACACTATGAAATGAGCTCATTGATAGTTCATTTCTCCTTTTGACAGTTATAACTAACCTTAAATTGACTAAATTGGTCAAGAAGAGAATATCAATACCAAATGCACGAGCAAGTCATCAGATAAGTCGAGTTTTAGTACCTTAAGTTTTTGAAGCAGTGTGACACATCTACGTGATGTACTTCCTTATTTCCCCATTTCCTTTACACATTAATTAAATCAAGTTGTGCAGAAGCGTGCTTGTTTCAACCTTATCATCTTTCGAAAAACGTTTCTTAATTTCGGCAAGGAACTCATTGTCATTTTTACCTCCTCAGATACTGTGCCCCAAAGGCTTCCAGAATGTCGAGCATAATGTTCATTAGACTCATGCGATTTGAGTGATCTCACTTCTCAAAGTTCCTCCTTTGATTAGATGAACTTTCGTCCATAAGAGGAGCAAGTTGCTCAATCCTTAGTGCAAGGTCCAGATCCATGCAGCCAAGAACAATTTGAATGTTCTCTTTCCAATCCTTGAAGTTTATCACATAACACATGGATTAAATTAAAGCTATCAGAGATACTAGTAGAAGAACTTGAAATCGAATAGAAAATACTTAAACAAAATAGCTCACATAAGTACCTTATTATGAAAATCATATTTTAAATAATGGTAGTGCCGATCACAAGAAACCTAGCACAACATCAATATTTAGTCTTGGAACAGAAATAATGACTTGTAAATGATACTCTTGGTGTAGTGATCAAACACTGACAGTAAGACATGTCAACCAATAAACCTTTTTTGGACTGATATATTGATCACACGTTATACCAAATAACTGTCACGTGTTTATCACCACAAGTTCATGTGAGATTCGAGTCAAACATTGATATTCCTTTGGACCGATCAATATCCGCATGAATAACACACAAACACCTAATTTTCTCTTAGTGTAGTGATCTAACACTGACAATAAGACATGTCAATCAATAAACATTTCTTTGGACCGATTTAATGATCACACGTTAAACCAAATAATCGCCACGTGTTTATCACTACAGGTACATGTGAAATATGAGCCAAACATTGACATTCCTTTGGGCCGATCAACATCCGCATAAATAACACACACACAAATACCTTCTAACATTCTAATTAGCCCTTGTTTGAGACCCATTAAATTTTACTACATTTTTCTCTCTTACTTTTAACCACACATTCTCCATTAAAATAATATTATACTTTTCTTTTTCTTATTTTAAACTACACATTCTCCCAAAAATCACTATTCCAAAATACATTTTCCCAAATAAGTTGATTATAATGGGAATCAAACAAGGGCTTAATATCCACAAGAGAGGTTGCTTTGGCAACATGTTGCTTCAACTAACTTACTTTCGATTTTTTATCTCTCAAAAGAGTTCATTGTACCAAAATTTGAAATTGAAACCACTGATTTGCAAATATTTTGACTTTAGGATTTGAATTATAGAATTCAAAACTTTAGAGTAAAGCAATCCTTAAGTTGGGAGAATCAAATTACAATATTCTTAAACCTTTTGTGGCCAATAATGACAAATTTTAAGCTTGAAGGACTTAATAGCAATTCTCCCAAAAAAAACTTAATGGCCAGTTTAAAAGGATTCCAAACTTTAGGTCCCAATTTGAAAGAAAATCAAACTTTAGAGGCCAAATTAGAAAATTCTCAATCTTTAGATGCTGATTTTTGAAAAAATTTCAAACTTTAGGAGTCAACTTAGAAAATTTTCAAACTTTAAGGGTTGAATTAGAAATTTTTCAAACTTTAAGGACTTATTTTGAAAATTTTCAAACTCTAGGTGCTGATTCGAAAATATTCAAACTTTAGGGGTTGAATTATAAAATCCAAAATTTAAAAAGTCCCGACTTTAATGCTTTATAACTTCAGAGACTCATTTTATAAAATTTAGAACTTTAAAGATCAACTTAAATAATTTATAACTTTAGGGGCTAAGTTATAAATTCCAGAACTTTAGGATTTAGCTTCATTTCACAACAAACATAGAGAACCTAAGATGCAAATTACTTTAAAATTCCAAAATTGCATTGTAGTCCCTGAAGGCTTCAAATTTTCGAGACAAGCCCCTGTCCCAAAATTATCAGCAATTAGCCGCCACCTCTAAATTCGGTAGAAGCACAGCCCCCGCCGACTCCCTTCGCGCCTCCAGTAGCGTCGGTCTGCTTCTTGTAGCACCATTCCCGACGCTGCACTGTAGCGCGACAGTGCTGCGGTTTGCACAACGTCTGACCCGCCTAAGGATGGAAAAAAAACTAGAAGGACCCGAAACAATCCGCCTCGAAAATTACCCGCCCCATCGGGTTCGCGGGGCGGGTTTTTCGCCCCTGGAGTATTTCTGGGCTGGTTGTAGGTGGACCCGCCCCATGACCCGATTTTTTTAAAATAATAAATTGGAATGAGAAACTAAAAATAAATTTAATGAGGTCCAGAAGAATTGAACATTTGTGGGTTTTAGGGGTATGAGAATATACAGCCACTATACCATTATGTTGTTTATTGATTTTTTTCCCTTCAAATATATACATATTATCTTTAAAGTTCAAATTTAAAAACTTAAACTAGTTCGACGCCTAAGTTTTCACATAAAATCTCATTACCAATTTTGAATTTTGAATTTTTTTTTATAATTTTCGGGTAATTGCCCCATGAACAGTCACGGGGCGGAGCGGAGTAAAGAGATTTCGGGGCGGGGCGACCCCGACCCACTGCCATTCCTAGACCCGCCAGTGCAATGACGGCTTATCGTCGGTCATAACTTCTTCTTCATTCACAAATCTCGAGTCCAACACCAAATTGATTTCAGTCAACCCAAATTCAAAAATCGAACAAAAATCCATAATTGATTTCGAAAAATATATAAATACAGATTCCATATACTATACATCATAAACAAAAACCTATATGAAATTGAGCCCATATCCGAATCCCAAATCTTCAACCGTCCAAAACCATATGCAAATTCATACACCCAAACTCCAAATGAAAAATCATACGGCAGTAATAAGAAGAATTGCATACGGTTGATATACGAATGCACACTAACAGAAATATATGCACATTCCAAATCTGAATTCATAGATTGAACACCAATTGAATCTTAATATTGTTCTCAATCAGATTGATAATTCTCAGGAATCAATTAAAACTTTGAATTTTCAATCCAAATAATACGATTAAAACAAAGATTAGATAATCCAACGTGATGATTGGCTCTGATACCACTCGTTAAGAAATTAATTACAGATAATTGTATATCTATAATCCAAAATTATCACGATGAAATTATCAAGAATGAAATAACTGAAGCGTAAGCGTGCCTTAATCAGATATTGTTCACGATGATTGATTCTAATGGTTGGGTCTTTCAAATCAACACGCAGTCCTTATTTTCCCTCTGAAGATGGGATGTTAGAATATAATGAACAATATGTGTGATTCAGGGACCATAACCAACTTTATATACTGAATTTTCTGTTAACCTAATTCTGCCCATCACAAAATTAGGAATAATGGTCTGATATCTACACATAAAAACCCATAAATTAATTAAGTTGAAGAATACATAAGAAAAGTTTTTAATGTACACATTTTCAAAATTAAGAAACTTAAGGTTTTATTTCAAAAATCAAGTCATAATTAATTATATATTTTATTGTTTATGGTCACAAGTCACAATATTTTAGGTCACAAATCACAAATCAGGTCATAAGTTTATGGTCACAATTACAATTTTTTAGGTCACAATTTATTTCTCGGTCACAAATTTCAAATTTCGTAGGTCACTGATGTGATCCAGACCACGATTACAAGCCCGTGCAAAGATCCATTGATGATCAAAGGACGGTCGATGACTCGATTGAAAACGAAGAGGGCCAATGAAGCAATGGACAAGCTAGTACAAGAAACAATGGCCAAAACAATGTTTGTGTCATCAAAAGAAGCAAGTTCCATGTTGGGACCTAGTCAAGACTACGAGTGGATCAACCTCATTCAAGCCGTCGAAGAAGAAGGGGAATTATTGCATTTACGGCCGCAAGCCTTGGAGACTCACGGCCGTAACAAGCTTACTGAAGAAAAATCGGAATTTCAAGAAAACAAAGTTACGGCCGTAAACTTGGGAAGTCACGGCCGTAACCGGACCTCGGATTGAAATTGAAATTGCGAGGAATTGGAATTACGGCCTTAAACGTTGGAAGTCACGACCGTAATGAAGCCACTGCTCAAAAAACTGGATTTGAGAATTTTAGACTTACGGCCGTAAGTCATGGTGTCATGACCGTAAGTGTGAACCAGTAATTCAGTTACGGCCGTAAAGGAAGTAGTCACGGACGTAACTATTAAGACGCGTGAAATCCTTATATTTCTGTTATTTTTATTTTTTTCCATATTTGAGCAATTTCTTTCCTAGTTGAATTAGGGCTCTTAAAGCCAGATTTGACCATATTTAAAGGGATGTAATTTTCATTATTAGGTTAGACTATTTTGATTTTATTATTGTGAGGCAAATTACTTTCAAACTCTATTCTTCATTGAATACAATTCGAATTTGCGAGTTAATCATGTTTGTTCAAACTTAGGTGAGAATTAATATTGTTTGTGATCAAGAGGTCAATATATCCCTGTGATTGTATTGGTTGCTTGGTTCAATTGATTTTATTTGGATCCATAAATCGTGGTTCTTTGGCGTTCTTGGGTCGATTCAATATTTTGTAGGTTGCGTAGCTACAATTGCTACGTGGTTTGCATCATTTGGTATCAGAGCTTAGGCTCCAAAAATCAAGGTTATATCTTTATTTTGTTTTCTTGAGTTTTTTTAATCCTGTTCTTAGTGTTCTTCAAGTTCTTGAGTCTTTAATTCAAAAAGTGTCACAAAAAAATTCAAGAGTTGTTATTTCCTTCGTTTGATAGCCAAATCAAACATCGTCTGTTTCTTTGTTTTTGTCATTGAGATTCCCTACAAATAAATAAATAAATAAATAAATTTTTATTTGATTTCAAGAATTATCTTCTTGAATCAACTTATTTCCCATAAAAAGTGTCAAGTCCTTTATAGAGTCAAAATTCCACTCTCTCAAGATCTTCTTTAAGTTTTCCAACAAGTTAATAAATTCTCACTCATACTCGGTTTGAATCATTCGGGTTTAAACTTGTTTGAGTTCGGATTCGTTCTTTGAAGCAATTGGGGTGAAAGCCATTGAGTGGGAAAAATGCCAGATAGGTGAGATCAATAGAGGGTAAAAGCCAAAATTGAGTGATACACGAGCGAAATACATGTGAGGCATATATTACTTAGTTTTAGGATGTCGGAGAGTTCTACTACAGCAAAAAACAACAACCAAATCAACATGATGGAGGAGATGACATAACGTTTCGAGAAGATGTTTGGGGAGATGAAGGCAGATTTGAAAGGTTAGAGGGGCCTAGGGAAGCGCCCAATGTGCAGAGACAAGGGGACGTGGACATAGGGTAGAGATGGGTGAAGAAGATGAAATTGATGGTTTTGATGATGGGACACTTATAGATAGAGAAATTGGGTTTGAGCGACGAGATAGAGAAGTTGTTGGGGATCGGCCGGATCGTGGCATGAATAACATCAAAACGACGATCCCTTCTTTCAAGGGTCAGAGTGATCCGGAGGCATACTTAGAGTGGGAGAAAAGGATTGAGTTGATATTCGATTGCTACAGCTATTCGGAGGAGAAGAAGGTTAAGGTTACTGTTTTTGAATTCACCAATTATGCTCTTACTTGGTGGGATCAATTAGCAACATCTACGAGGCGAAATCATGAGAGGCCTATTAGTACGTGGGGCGAATTAAAGGCTGTCATGAGAAAGAGATTTGTACCTAGTCATTATCATAGGGAACTTCACCAAAGGTTATAACGTCTATACCAAGGTTCTAAGAGTGTAGAGGATTATCATAAGGAGATGGAGATGTTGATACTTAGAGTGATGTGATCCAGACCACGAACACAAGCCCGCACAAAGATCCGTTGATGATCAAAGGAGGGCCGATGACTCGATTGCAAACAAAAAGGGCCAACGAAGCATTGGACAAGTTAGTGCAAGAAACAATGGCCAAAACAATGTTCGTGTCATCAAAAGAAGCAAGTTCCATGTTAAAACCAAGCTAAAATGACGAGTGGATCAACCTCATTCAATGCGTCGAAGAAAATTGTGAAATTTCAATGTTACGGCCGTAACATATATTTCCTCACGGCCGTAACCAACTCACTGCTGAAATTGATTTTGCGAGATATAAGGGATTACGGCCGTAAAGGTTGAGTATCACGGCCGTAATGAAGTTACTGCTTAAAACTGGAATTTGGACGTTTTTGGACTTACGACCGTAAGTCATATTTTCACGGCCGTAAGAGTGAATCAGTAACAAGGTTACGACCGTAAGGGAGTGAGTCACGGTCGTAAAAGCCTATACGCGTAAATTTTAGGGTTTTATTTATTTCCTTATTTTTAGCTAGTTGTTTCCTAGTATAATTAAAACTCTTAACCTAGGTTTTGACCCTATTTATAGGGATGTAATTTTCATTATTTGGGACACAACTTTGATATTATTATTGAGAGACAATTTGCTTTCAAACCTTATTCTTAATTGAATAAAATCTGAACTTGCGAGTTAATCTTGTTTGTTCAAATCTTGGGTGAGATTTATTTTCATTGTGATCAAGAGGTCAGGATATCTATTGATTGTGTTGGTTTCTTGTTTCAGTTAATTTGAATCAATCTCGAAATCGTGATTCTTTGGCGTTCTTGGGTCGATTCCAATAATTTGTGGGTTGCGTAGCTACAATTGCTATGTGGTTTGCATCATAGAGCCAATGTGGAGGAGGATGAGGTGGCCACTATGGCCCGTTTCTTGAATAGGATGAATAAAGAAATACCAAATGTGGTTGAATTGCAACACTATTTGGAGCTAGAATAGATGCTACATATGGCCATGAAGGTGGAGAAGCAATTGAAAAGAAAATGCTAAGTATCAATCGGGTACTTCGGGCTCTAATCCATATTGGAAGCTGAAGTGGGAAAACAAAGGAGCTGGGGCTGTTTCGAAAGGGAAGATTGAGGTACCAAAGGGAAATGAGGAGTCCGTAAAAAAGTTCCCACCCAAAGGGGAACCTCAATCATCTAGGAGTAGATATATCCAATGCTTCAAATGCTTGGGAAGAGGAAATGTGGCATCTCAATGCCCTAAAAGGCGGGTCATTACCATGCGAGCGAAAGGAGCTTGGGAAAGTGGTAGCGACGAAGAGGATTACAGCGACATGCCCGCATTGGAAGAAGCTGGTGATAATGAGGAATTGTTATTCGGGGAGCATGGACCACTATTAGTAGCAAGGCGAGCCCTTAGTGCTCAAGTCAATGTGGATGACGTGGAGCAATAGAGGGAGAACATATTTCATACACAGTGTCGCGTCCAAGACAAGGTATGTAGTATGATTATTGATGGTGGTAGTTGTACGAATGTTGCTAGCACCACACTAATTGAGAAATTAGGACTACCCTTGTTGAAGAACCCATCACCTTATAGAATTCAATGGCTAAATGATAGTGGTGAAATTAAGGTGAATAGGAGGGTGATAGTGAATTTTTCGATTGGTAGCTATATGGATGAAGTAATGTGTGATGTGGTTCCCATGCAAGCCGAGCATATTTTGTTGGGTAGACCTTGGCAATATGATAGGAAGGTGATACATGACGGGTATAAAAATAGATATAGTTTTACTAAGGATGGGAGAAATATTACACTTACACCATGACACCATCACAAGTTTATGCAGATTAAGTTAAATTGAAAAATGATGAAGAACAAAGGGTGAGGAAACTTGAGAAAAAGAGAGTTGAGGCCACAACCTCAGAAAAAGGAGAGGAAAAGAGGGTTGGAGCCACGACTTCGGAAAAAGGAGAGGCGAGAGAAAAAAGGAGTGTTGGGGTACATACCTCAGAAAAAGGAGAGGGAGCGAAGAGTGCCAGAAAAGAAAAATCAAGAGTGAGTTTCTATGCAAAAGGTAGTGAAATCAAGAAGGCCTTAGTGAAAAATCGGCCAATGGTCCTTTTATTATACAATGAATCATTCCTTGCCTTTGATTAAAACTAACACATCCCTCCCTATTTTGTCTATTTCTCTATTGCAGGAATTTGATGATGTATTTCCAGAGGACATACCTAGTGGGTTGCCACCCATTCGAGGTATTGAACATCAGATTGATTTTGTACCTGAAGCAGTCATTCCAAACCAGCCCGCTTATCGAAGTAATCCCGAGGAGACCAAGGAGCTTCAAAGGCAAGTGGAGGAATTGATGAGCAAGTGGTACATAAAGGAGATCACGAGTCCATGTGCCGTACCCGTATTAATTGTGCCAAAGAAAGATGGGACGTGGAGAATGTGTGTTGATTGTAGGGCCATCAACAACATCATGGTAAAGTATCGTCATCCTATTCCTAGGTTAGATGATATGTTGGATGAATTGCATGGCTCTAGCATATTTAGTAAAATTGATCTTAAAAGTGAGTATCATCAAATTCGCATGAGGGAAGGCGATGAGTGGAAAACTGCCTTTAAAACTAAATATGGCTTGTATGAATGGTTAGTTATGCCGTTTGGACTTACCAATGCACCTAGCACCTTTATGCGTTTGATGAATCATGTTTTACGTACATTTATTGGTAAATTCGTTGTAGTTTACTTCGATGATATCTTGGTGTATAGTAAAAGCTTAGAGGAGCATGTAGAACATGTTAGGTGTGTGCTTGTGGTGTTGAGGAAAGAACAACTTTTTGCTAATTTTAAAAAGTGTAGTTTTTGCATAGAAAAGGTTGTGTTTCTTGGCTATGTGGTTAGTGCAAAGGGAATAGAAGTAAATGAGGAAAAGGTCAAAGCTATTAAAGAATGACCAACACCTAAAAACATAATTGAGGTTAGGAGTTTTCATGGTTTGGCTAGTTTTTATAGGCGCTTTGTTAGAGATTTTAGCACACTGGCTACACCACTTACTGAAATTGTCAAAAAAGTGTAGGATTTAAATGGGGTGTAGAACAAGAACATGCTTTTGAAACTATTAAAGATATGTTGTGTAAGGCCCCGGTATTATCACTCCCTAAATTTCACAAAGCCTTCGAAATTGAGTGTGATGCCTCAGGAATAGGTATTGGAGCTATTTTAATGCAGGATCAAAGACCGATAGCCTATTTTAGTGAGAAGCTAAAGGGGGCTGCCCTTAATTATCCTACCTATGACAAGGAGTTGTATTCACTTGTGCGAGCTTTGGAGACATGGCAACACTACTCGTGGCCACGGGAGTTCGTGATTCACACCGATCATGAGTCTCTGAAGCATTTGAGGGGTCAAGCTAAGCTGAAGCATTTGAGGGGTCAAGCTAAGCTGAGCAAGAGACATGCAAGGTGGGTGGAGTTCATTGAAACTTTTCCCTACGTCATCTGGTACAAACAAGGTAAGGAAAATGTGGTGGCTGACGCATTGTCTCGAAGGTATGTGCTTTTAACTTCGTTGACTGCTAAATTACTTGGGTTTGAATACATTAAGGACATGTATGCTAATGATCCGGACTTTTCTAGTATTTATGATTCATGTGGTAAGGGAGCTGTAAATAGATTCTTTAAGCATGATGATTATTTATTCTTGGAGAATAGGTTGTGTGTACCTAAGTGTTCAATGAGGGAATTACTTGTGAGGGAGGCCCACAGTGGAGGTTTAATGGGTCATTTTGAGATTAAAAAGACCTTAGATATCCTAAGTGAACATTTTTATTGGCCTAAGATGAAGGTTGATGTGGATCGGGTTTGTAGTAGATGCATTACTTGCAAGAGGGAAAAGTCTAGGATTAAACCCCATGAATTATATATGCCTTTACCCGCCCCTAGCGAGCTTTGGGTCGATATCTTTATGGATTTTGTTTTGGGTTTACCTAGGACTAAGAAGGGAAGAGATTCGATTTTTGTGGTAGTGGATCGTTTTAGTAAAATGGCACATTTCATACCTTGCCACAGAATTGATGATGCTACCAACATAGCTGATATTTTCTTTAGGGAAGTCGTGCGCTTACATGGGGTTCCTAAAAGTATAGTCTCGAATAGGGATGTTAAGTTCATTAGTCATTTTTGGAGAGTCTTGTGGAACAAACTAGGTACAAAACTACTTTTCTCTACAACTTGTCACCCACAAACCGATGGACAAACCGAGGTAGTAAATAGGACCATGATTCAATTGTTGCATACCATAATCAATAAAAATCTGAAAAATTGGGAAGAGTGTTTACCATTTATTTAATTTGCATATTATAGGGCTATACATTCTACTACTTCTTGTTCACCATTTGAAATTGTTTACGGTTTTAATCCGCTAACACCATTGGAATTAATTCATTTACCTGTGAATGAACGTAGTAGTTTGAATGGAAAGAAAAAGGCTAAGATGGTTAAATCACTCCATGACAAGGTGAGGTTGGAAATTGAAAAGAAAAATGAACATTATGCATCGCAAGCTAACAAAGGAAGAAAAAGTGTCATCTTTGAACCCGGTGATTGGGTTTGTGTACATTTGAGGAAGGAGAGGTTTTCGGAACAACGCAAATCAAAGTTACAACCTCGAGGAGATGGTCCATTCCAAGTGATTGAAAGGATCAACAACAATGCCTATAAACTAGATCTTCCTAGTGAGTATAATGTTTCGGCTACGTTTAATGTTTCTGATCTATCTCCGTTTGATGCAGGTACAGATTCGAGGTCAAATCCTTTCGAGGAGGGAGGAGATGATATGATCCAGACCACGAGTACAAGCCCGCGCAAAGATCCGTTGATGATCAAAGGACAGTCGATGACTCGATTGCAAACGAAGAGGGCCAACGAAGCAATGGACAAGCTAGTAAAAGAAATAATGGCCAAAACAATGTTTGTCTCATCAAAAGAAGCAAGTTCCATGTTGGGACCTAACCAAGACGACGAGTGGATCAACCTCATTCAAGCCGTCAAAGGAGAAGGGGAATTATTGCATTTACGACCGCAAGCCTTGGAGACTCACGCCCGTAACGAGCTTACTGAAGAAAAACCAGAATTTCAAGAAAACAAAGTTACGACTGTAAACTTGGGAAGTCACGGTCGTAACCGGGC
Source organism: Ligustrum vulgare (assembly GCA_963555705.1). Lineage (NCBI taxonomy): Eukaryota > Viridiplantae > Streptophyta > Magnoliopsida > Lamiales > Oleaceae > Ligustrum > Ligustrum vulgare. Next base: position 35,120,410 of record OY743183.1, on the reverse strand, counting down.
CTCGGATCGAAATTGAAATTGCAAGGAATTGGAATTACGACCATAAGCGCTGGAAGTCTCGACCGTAATTAAGTCACTGCTCAAAAAACTGGATTTGGGAATTTTGGACTTACGGCCGTAAAGGAAGTAGTCACGGCCGTAACTATCAAGACGCGTGAAATCCATATTTTTCTGTTATTTTTATTTCTTTCCATATTTGAGCAATTTCTTTCCTAGTCGAATTAGACCCTATTTAAAGGGATGTAATTTTCATTATTAGGTTAGAATATTTTGATATTAATATTGTGAGGCAACTTGCTTTCAAACTCTATTCTTCATTAAATACAATTCGAACTTGCGAGTTAATCTTGTTTGTTCAAACTTAGGTGAGAATTAATATTGTTTGTGATCGAGAGGTTAATATATCCCTGTGATTGTATTGGTTACTTGGTTCAATTGATTTTAATTGGATCCACAAATCGTGGTTCTTTGACGTTCTTAGGTCGATTCAATATTTTGTGAGTTGCGTAACTACAATTGCTATGTGGTTTGCATCAGTCACGATTTTTTCGGTCGCAAATCTCGAGTCAATTGGTCACAACTTAACAAATTATGAGTCACAATTTCTTTATTTATCACAAGTCACAAATTTCATTGGTCAAATTTTTTTTTTCTCAGATACAAATTAAGAATTTTTAGGTCACAATCTTCACAAATCACTAGTTTTCTTGGTCACAAATATTAAATTTTATAGGTCACAATTTATAAAATTATTTGGTTGACTCATTTTTTGGTCACAAATTATCGATTTAGTTGGTCACAATCTATTTCTCAGTCACAAACCACAAATTTTATAGGTCACAAATTGCTTTCAAACTGTATTCTTCATTAAATACAATTCGAACTTGCGAGTTAATCTTGTTTGTTCAAACTTAGGGGAGAATTAATATTGTTTGTAATCAAGAGGTGAATATATCCCCGTGATTGTATTGGTTACTTGGTTCAATTGATTTTAATTGGATCCACAAATCGTGGTTCTTTGGCGTTCTTAGGTCGATTCAATATTTTGTGGTTTGCGTAACTACAATTGCTATATGGTTTGCATCAGTCATGATTTTTTCGGTCGCAAATCTCGAGTAAATTGGTCACAACTTAACAAATTATGAGTCGCAATTTCTTTATTTATCACAAGTCACAAATTTCATTGGTCAAAATTTTTTTTTCTCAGATACAAATTAAGAATTTTTAGGTCACAATTTTCACAAATCACTAGTTTTCTTGGTCACAAATATTAAATTTTATAGGTCACAATTTATAAAATTATTTGGTTGACTCATTTTTTGGTCACAAATTATAGATTTAGTTGGTCACAATCTATTTCTCAGTCACAAACCACAAATTTTATAGGTCACAAATTAAAGTCACAACAATTAATTGGTCACAACTTATTTTTGAGTCACAATTATACCGCCACACCCACCGGCCCCACCCTGTCGTTGTCACCACCACCTCCACGACAGCCGCCGCGGCCACCATTGAACACACCTACAACACTAATCGATACTCGTCCCCACAACCTTCATAGCAACTCGCCCCTACAACCTTCACAACAATCACTTCACCAACCACCATCGTAACCACTTGCACCACCACCATCAACGATGTAGTCCAAGAAAGCCAAGACCGCTTCCTGCACCACATACAACCACCACCTTACTGCTCCTATTACTGCCAGAGACCCATGAACACTGCAGCCACCGCAACACTGACATCACCACCGCAACACCAGCACAACCACTACGCAACCAGTAGCAGCAAAACACCACCACCTCGATCTCGACAACAACACAACCAACACCCACAACAAATCAACGCAACACTCTCGCGACACAAATCACCACCATCCCAGTCCACAACAAGGGCGCACGAGGAATCTAGTCCAATGCAAGATGTGGGCCTCATCGCTACTTACCAGTGCCGTGCTTGCCGGTGTCGATGCCTCTTATTCTATCCCCGCTACTGGTGGTGCCGTCGGTGAGGAGAAGTTAGGGTTGAGAGAGGTGAGATGATATTTGAATTAGGTTTGGGGAGAAATGTGTGAATTGGGTACATTAATTATAATTTGATATTAAAATTGAATTATGACTTGAGTTGTGTTGTGTTGTGTTGTGTAATAATAAACTTAAAACTTGATCTTTGGATTTTGATATTTAGAAATAGGGCATCATGTAATTTCCTCATAAAAGCCCAGTATACTAAATCTTTATTAGATCATTTTAAATGAGCTTAATCAAATTTAATAGCATTTGATTCAATACAAAATAATTCACATATAAGCTAATTGATTAAAATCTTACATGGCACATGCTACAAGTCTATTACTGCTTATAGTCCAAGAAATGAAACCTGCAATAGTACCGCCTTTGTCTTTGGTGTATATGCTTTGATATTTTTTTTTATTTTTATTTGTTTATTATATGATTGCTAAGGAGCTTCAAGGCTGTCAACTGGAAATACTTGTTTGATTTACCAAGTTTTCCATGGAACTAAGAAATTATTTGAATATTTTTCATCTTTCAACTTGTATGATTGCCATATTTTCCTTGGAATTCCAATTATAACTTTCTTGCACGTGATGCCATTTTCCTCCAAAATCGGGAATTCCTTTTCTTGGCTAGGGACGATGTTTTTTTTTTTTTTTTTGCAAAATGTTTAATCATTTTCGTCACGTTTGATCATTTTTTTTGTTATTGTTAATTGATTTATTTTTTCCCAATAATTAACATTATTATTATCAAGTACGAATTTGTGAATTTTTTATTTTTTTTATGTTTTAGTAAAATAGCTAAATTTTAATTTATTTGCCATAGAAACTAATGTCACTAAATAACAAAAATTGAAAAATTCCTCCATTTTTCACCTTGAAAATTAAACTAATTAAACAAATTAAACTTCCAATTCCTTGAAATTCATTTTATTTCCATTCAAAATCCACCTTTGCTATCAAACGCAGCCACTTGAACAGATTATTTATTTCTACTAAACATGTTATGATCGTATTAGCATACTATTTTATATTTATTGCCTTTCTTAGGATATCGCGTAGTTCTTTATTCTGGAGGCTTGTCTATGCTATCATGTGTGTGTAAGGTGATCATGAGCTAATTTGCTATTCGGAGAAGTTAAACGGTCATTCATTTATTTGCCATCAGAATTTTTGAATGTAAAAACATGTATTATGGAACTTTTGTGGCGCTTTAAGAGAGAGAGAGAGAGAGAGAGAGAGAGACAGTAAAAAAGTTAGCATCGAGGGGGTTGCCATATTCCTTACCGATTGTGGAGGCATACAACACATGTAGTATCTAGATTCCAACATAACTAAACAAAGCAACCACTTTTTAATTCAAAATCCACCTTTGCTATCAAAGGCAGCCACTTGAACAGATTATTTATTTCTACTAAACATGTTATGATCGTATTAGCATACTATTTTATATTTATTGCCTTTCTTAGGATATCGCGTAGTTCTTTATACTGGAGGCTTGTCTATGCTATCATGTGTGTGTAAGGTGATCATGAGCTAATTTGCTATTCGGAGAAGTTAAACGGTCATTCATTTATTTGCCATCAGAATTTTTGAATGTAAAAACATGTATTATGGAACTTTTGTGGCGCTTTAAGAGAGAGAGAGAGAGAGAGACAGTAAAAAAGTTAGCATCGAGGGGGTTGCCATATTCCTTACCGATTGTGGAGGCATACAACACATGTAGTATCTAGATTCCAACATAACTAAACAAAGCAACCACTTTTTACATATAAAATATCCCAAAATAATGAATTTCAAAATTTAAAAGTAAACGTATTTTTCAATTTTTTTACTTTGAAAAACAATTTTACAAAATCACAAAAAAAATAAAATGCGTTTTCAATAATCTCAAAACAAACTCCTAAAACAAAAAAAAAAACTCAATAAATTAAAAAACATAACTGAAAACCGAAACATAGAACACGAAGAGAACGACCCCTAAATCAGTTTGGAAGTACTATTGCATCCAAAAACATCTGATAACAGCGGGAGGAGGAAATGAGCACAAAACCACCTTGTAAAGTGACATTGGGACGAACATGATTAAATAATTCCAAATTTTAGAAGACATAATACGCTTAAAGTTTGATATATAGGTATCAAAACTTTATCTAGTAGGAAAGATGTCGAGTAATGTTCAAATGGAACTAATGTTGGGATTACTACATCATATGCAAATTTGTATAAAATTTCCCATTCGTCGTCTTGACTCATGCATGAATGGAAATATTTGAATTACCAGACACATCCAGTGGAAGGCCTCTCACCATCGAAGTAAAGAGAACAGCTTTATCATCCTCTAAACAATTCTTACTCCCCAGGTACCCCTCTTCGGCCATCATGCCCTCTGCACGGAATAAACACAGGTAGGTTTAGTTTAACAGTATGCTTTCAAGAACTCTACAAGTTGTCAAATAAATAATATGTGCAATGTGTAGGGACTTGATGTGAATCACATATCACGTAACAAACAAGAAGATGATCCTCTTTTCCTTTTTAATTTTTCCTTCTTGGAAAAAGTAGCCTAGAAGAGATTTGTCATTTTCAAACATGAGCTATCCCATAAATGGATCCTAAGAGCATTTTTTTTACAATTGACAAGAATTGCTTATGTGGCATAATTAATGCTAGACATTGTCTAACAGAATGTCTAATTCTAGACATTGTGCTAGACAATGTCTATCATTAATTTAATAATTTTTATCCAATTAAAACATTTCTCTTTTATTTTTCTTGAAAACTAATAATAATTTGTCACGTATGCACAATGAACATTATTGCATTGGAGAAGTTTTTTAATGTTAATGTCTTTGCCACATATGCATGGTAGGCATTGTCCCAAGATGCTCTAAGTAATCTATCAAGAGCAGTGCTACTGTACCTGAGAAACAAAGATGCTGGGCATGAAGACTAGCATTAAATGTTCTCTTTCTGCTCAGTAATAGGTAAGGGAATAACTATCTTTTCGATAAGCTGGGCTTCTGATTCTTTAGAGAAATCAGGACATTCACTATTGTAAAACGAATCCTTGAGAGCAAATGGCGCTCTGATGGCAGTAGTTGTCGAGGCTGTTTCAGGGAAAGAGACTGAAACAGAGTCTGATATATCGGATAGAGGTTCACCCTTTAGGCTATTAATGTTTGAATTTACACATTCCTTCGATCCACTTACCTCCTGTTGATCTTCAATTGTTTTCAAAATTGAACTCAAACACTTCTGCTGCTTTTGGTCATCCAATACATCTTTATCCGCTCTCTGTTCAATACTTTTAGAGCCCATAGCATTATTATCTTCAACAAGAACAATCTTTATATCCTCAGCGTGTATATTTCTAAGCATACTGAAGGCTGCTGCATCATGCAACTCACCTAAATTTTCGTTCATAACCTCCCCAGCACCTCCGTCTAGAACTTGCTTATTTCCATCCTGCCCTTCGGCTTGAACTTTCTGAGACTCCAATATATTTTCTCCACGTCTCTTTCCTTGAACTTCAGGTGATAAGCTAGGAGAACCTTTTACACCAGTCAAGGCTCGAGAATCATTTTTCAATGCACATGATCTTTCTGGAAAGGATGCAGGAGACAGAGATCTTGGAGATTCAGGCTTTATATTTGCCGAAGAAGATACTGCTCTAGCTGTTGGCCCAATCTTTGGTTTAATGTTTGAGCTCCCTTTTGGACTGCAGATAGCAACTCCAGTCTTAATAAGCACATTACCTAAGCCAGATTGAGTGCGCGAAGTTCCATTAGGAGTGCGGATGGACTTCGCCTACAATGCAACCGAATAAAGATAAGTTCGGAAGATGTAAATCCTAAAAGTTACTTAATGAAATAAGAAATATTTACAAGTATCAATTTACCTTTGCCTAGAGCAAAAATAAAAGAAAAATATATCATGCTTTAAATGATGTACAACGGTGTTACCTGATTCCTGAACAATCAAAATAAAAGTACTAAGATAAGGCCACAAAACTAACCCCATCAAAGAAGCCAATTTTTGGAGATGGCTTTCGAAGTCCTGATGGTTTTGCAGGAGCTTGAAGGGGTGTCGATGATTTATTTGAATTTTTACCAGGTAAAGCAGTTCCATTACTTCTGTATTCATCTGCAATTTGATCAGTAGACCTCAGACCCAAAGGAACAACACTATCATCTACTGATGGACAGGAACTCATATCTAGGCTGTTCCTTGAGTTAATAGATCTTTGGTAGAGCGTTGAAGATGATGATGATGATGATGCTGAAGACCACTCACTAATAGAACTAGCTGGTGATACACTTGAGGATATCTTAGTTGACCTCAGATAAGCTGATGGCGGTGGTTTATTCTTTAGTGCTTCTTTTGATGGTGTTTTAGGAATGGAACCAGAGGAAACTGGTCTAATAGTGTTACTCTTCACTGGAATTCTTCTTGCAGCCATTAACGGAAAATTAGCAGTGGTTTTAGATGGCATACTATCAGAGCTATCACTTGAAGTAGAGGACCTTGTAGACAGCATCTTGCTTGTAGTTGAAGTCCCTAAAGAAGAGGACTTGGACGATGGTGCAGGCTTTGTCAATATCCTTCTGGCACCACTTAAGGCAGGAACTTTTGATGCCTGACTCCCTTTACTAGAAACTGTTACTGTCGAGGGGATTAACTAGTGTTTTACAGACTAAAAAAATATTAATTGATCTTCTGCTGAAAAAAATTATATGACATGAGTTCATTACCAGTACCAAGTTTTGAGCTTCCAATTTCAGATTTGTAATCCCTCTTTGCTGCTGATGTTGAAATGAGGGTAGCCTTGCTGATAGCCTTGGGTGGCTTAGGACGTAATGAACTTGGATTGTCGGTCTTAGGGACAGACTTCACCAACAAAAATCTGGTTAGTGTCACTCGTTTAAGAGAATCATAAACTCCATGATACATATTATCACCAAGACAATGGCACAGAAGACTTACCAAAACAGTGGAAAACTACGTGGCCACTACATGCAACAATAACAACAAACTAAGCCTTGTTCCTAATTAATTTGGAGTCCGCTACATAAATTTTATTTGACCACTCTCATTGCTAGATCTATGCTTAACAGAAAATTGCATTTTAAAAAAGAGTGCTAATTTATTGTAATGTGTGATGGTAAAATCTGAATTTTGACATTTCCAATATGATAGAATCATGCATCGCAAGTTTATGCATTCTAATAAAGAAAATTATACAGGATAGCGATGAGTTCTCATTTCTCATGAAGCGAATATTGCATAGCCCTTGTTTGATACCAATATTCACAATCACAAGAAATACATTCTGTAATAGTAAATTTTGAAGAATATGTGGTTAAAAAGTTGGAAATTGTTTGGGGCTTACACGTTGATTATTTTATTGGTAGATTGTGTGGATGAAAATGAGTTATGGAAAAAATTAATTTTTGAATCAAACATGGGCATAATGTTCTTAAGTTTGTATAGTGATATAGTGAAAGGATTATGGACTGTCCAGAACCTACTCTTTCTTTACAGCAATAAATAAGAGATACTTCATGTTCCATTGAAAGAGAGAAAGTTTCAAGTCAAACAATAACATACCTGGGTTACTTGCAAATGGCCATAATCCTGCTTAACAGCTTTTCCCGATCCTTGCATCCCAACATTTTGTTTTGGCTGACATTTAGGAATCCTAATAGTTTGCCTGCTTGTATTCTTTATAGCTTGTCCTCCAAGCAACTGAAATTTGGGATCAGAGTCTCATCATTACAACAATCAAGCCATGATTACCAGGTGAATCTCTCCAATCAATTGAATATACCTTTTTTTGAGAAGCAAGGCTTTCCTTCTTCAAATCTGTATCAGTTCAAATCATTATTTAGCAATTATACAAGTATACTGGTTTTGGATCCATTTACAAATTGAGGAAGAATGATTAGATTGCTACAGAAAAATAAAAGCCTTTCTGACAGCAAAACACGAACATGAGAAACAGAACTTGCATGGAAACTTGTCTTGTACAACATAAACAAAGAGAAAGTCTGCTAAATGCTAATACTGATGGTTTAGACATGGACATACTTCAGTTGAGATTATTTGATCTTGGGACATGAAAATAGCAATTATATTCTTCTGTTCTTTATACATTTAGAAAAGCTAAAAAGCAGCTCCGTAAGATTATCCATGTATGTTGTAATGCCAACTTCTTGATTAACCTCAACAGAGATCAATATTCAATATGCATTCATGTGCCTGGATGAACTATATTCCATTTTATTTGGTTGCATTAATTTTGTTTGCTAAATTAAAATCCCTTCAACTGTATGAACATGCTAAATTTGTGTAGTACATAGCAGGTTGTGATTGTAAAACATAGCTGGAAATGTTTCAGAATGGGAATTCTTGAAAGATGTCATAAAGCTACTCCACTAAAGGAATGATGACGAGTCAGTAAATTATTGTGAGTGACTTCACTGACACACAGAATAGGTGAAGACGTTGGAAGTAAACTGTATCGATGTTGCAAAAGAGTAACATGAAAATTGATTGGGGTTGCTGTTCAACACATTGCACATGTCCTCTTAGCAATCCCAGAAAAAAAACAAAAAAAAAACAAAAATATACAATTATTTTTGCTTGATTTTTTGGAAATAAAATAGAAGTATCAGTATTAATGGAGAGTGTTGAGTGAATGAGAAGGAAGAATCAGTTCTCAATTGAAAGTTTAAAATCAACCCAGTAATTCTCCTGAGGACCCACCTAATAATGTGTAGTGCATGGATTTTACATGAAACAGACATACATACAATACACCAGATTAAGAAAAGGTTGCTCACTTGATACAGCTCGATTGTCCATCTCCATGGCCGCTAACTTGCTGATACAATTTGTCGCATTGGGTGTTTTTTTATTGGATCTTTGGATGGAAGCTCTGATGTCTACAAACAAGTCATCCTCGAGAGATTCCATCATACTTTCAAGTGAGGATATTGAATCAATAGAACTTCTTATTTCCTCTTCGATTCCAGGTAATAAATGATTTTTGTCTTTCTCAGCTCCTTCAATCATGGTGGACAATTCTTCTGGGTCTAGAACACCTGAAATTTTCGAAACAAATTCGCATGTAACAGCAAAAAATGTAAATGCAGAGTACAACCATACACTAGAACTAGATTCACGTCTGATCTTCAATGCACAAACAATACCTGCATTACTGAAGAAAGCACTATCCCATGCTAAACTTTTACGCAAATTACACCTGCCATTTCTTTGCGCTTTTTCAGGATCAGTTGATTCAGGGAGTTCAGGCATGTGGTAATCCACATCAATTCCAAGAGTGGCGTTCACTTCCTTTTCAACACCTAGAACTCCTGACAATTCACATGTTTTCGGTTCTGTCTGATTGCCTGAGAAGGACTCAAGTACCATTATAACTAAAATTCCGAACAAAAACCAAAAAAACAGAGAATGAGACATAGCATAAGAAATTGTGGAAATAACTGGGATATTCCCAAGACTATTTCAATTTCTTCTCTTATTTATGCTCAGGCATTTCGATGGTATAATGTTAAAAAGAAACACAGAACCCAACACTAAAAACAAATACATTGACATATCATGAGGACTAGCAGCTAAATTTCAACGAAATTCATGTCGATGGTGAAATTAAATTCAAACACATTCCACTTCCCAGCTCCGGAACCCCAATATAATATATTCGAATGCATAAAAACATAAGCAAAATAGGCGGAACACGTACAAACTCAGAAAAATGCAAATATAGTCATCGATAAATCCAACCTAAGCGTACAAACACACACACTGGATGCATCCAAAACAAAATTGAGGATCTAAACCTGAAAATTGATTGTCGTTTTGAGACGATGGATCCATGAGGCTGAGGGCTTCGGCTGCAAGATCGATTTTCTCAGAATCCTCTGTTTTTTGGTTAGATTGATAAATCGGAATCTTTTCCATGTAGACTCAAGAATTTCCGCAATCGTTGGTGCAGCCGTGTAGGAGAGCGGGAGAGACCGAAATGGCAAAGTTAAGGAGAAAAGGGGAGAGATGATGAGAAAGACGATGAGAGCGGATTGGAAAATTTTTAAACTGCCGAAGAGGCGGTTTTCTCCTCCGATATATTTCAAAAGTTACTTGTCGAACAAAGGGGTGGGTTTATGGACAGCAAAAATGAACAAATTGACCAATCTATAGATCCTGGAAAGCTTTTTGATATAATTTATTTTTGGAGCATATTTGGGCCTTGTTTGTTTTTATTTAAACCTTTTTTTTTTTTTTTTTTTACAGTATACAATCTCAATCATCTGTTAAAAGTCAAACCCACAGTATTTTACTTTTCAAACAAATCTCAATCATCAATTCTTCAAAAAATCACTATTTATTTCAAAAAAATTCTTTTTAAACAATATCAAACATACACTTGAAGTAGGAAAAGTTTTAGAATTTTTGAATGTGTGGCTAAAAAATTGTTGAAAAATATGTAAAGTGATGAGTCATATAGAAATGTGTGGTTGCAAATGAGTTTGAAGAGAAAGTCGAAAAATTTCTCGTGGACCAAACAAGGGCTTAATTACATATTTTATTGATTTCACAATTTTTATTCACATTTTAACTACATATTTTAGATAAAATATAAATTGAAAAGAGATTCAATGAGATAAACTTTTTATATTAATATATGCAAGAATTCTACTTACAAAAAAAATAACAGAGGACCTATATTTATTATTATACTATTAAAACTATACATACAAGATATACAAAAAAGCATGACTGTTTAGCTTTCACACACTCTACTATATTCTGTTTCATCTTCATGCTGGATGGATTCTGTTGGAGTTGTGGCGAGTTCATTTTCTTCTTATTCAGTCCTTGCTTTAGTAACTTGTGGATATTGATAATTGAACTTTTGTTCTTTAACACCTCCTTCAAGCTGGAGATAGTCTTAACTACTCCAAGCTTGTCACGTAGGTTTATGTGTCTGGAATGGTTCAGAGGTTTAGTTAGTATATTTGCGATTTGTTTTGCTGTAGAGATGTATCATATAGTGAGTTATTTCTCAAGTATTTTATCACGAACAAAGTGCACATCAATTTTGATATGTTTCCTTTATCTGGTGTGGTGTGATGACTTGCATCTGATTCAGCATACCATGCACTGTCTTCCACAGTATTAGGATTGAAAATGTAAGCAGAGGGTTGTGTGTTATGAGTATTGGATTTTGTAATGGGTATAATAAACCCAAGTGTTATTAGATCTCTTTTGGGCCTGCAATGATAAAAAAAGTTATTGGGCTAGAAATCCAAGTCCAATAATCCAATAATAATATACCATAGTTAAGAACAATTGGAATCCCACTAATTGGACCACAAATAAGGAAAAATGAGTAGATAAATGTTAATTCTTAATTGGCCCCATGAATCCTGCAAATTTGGGCTAGACTTTAGGAAAGATTGATAGTAATAAAGTAATTACCTAATAATCCGATCTGTAACTAAGGAAAGAGTGAGGAGTACTGGCAGAAATCAAGAGAGTTAACATGTAGGGAGGGTCATTATATAAAAAGGAGAAATCTGACCTCAAAAAAACGGGACAAAAAATAAAAGAATACATCAACAGTTTGGCGCCCACCGTGGGGCTCGAAAAGAAGAACAATGGTGACAACTCGGATAGCGCAAGGGGAAGGTCCATCGGAAGCTAGTGTCCCACAACAAACAAATCAAGGAACGGTGCAAGAAAATGTGCAGCCACCTGGAGTACAAAATCCCAACGGGGCAACCTTGCAGCAAGAAGCTCGAACGACGAATTACACGGTCGAACAAATAAACGAGTTAATTCAAACTGCAGTCGCTGCAGCGCTGTCCACAAGAGGTATACAAGATCAACAAAGAGAAACGAATGGTCCAGCAATTCCGGCACAAAATCCTCCTCAGACGAACTTGAGGCTACCGGAGGAAAGCGGTGAAATAGAACCCAGTGAGCAGGAAGAAAGCCGTCAACAAACTGACAACAAAACCTGGAATAATACCTACCTCGGGGATGACCGAGAACGGAAGAAACGGGCTAATCCGTTTACAAGAGAAATACCGGATGAACCTCTCCCAAAAAATTTCAAATTGCCAAGCCTACCAGAGTATGATGGGGGTATCTGACCCTAGGGAGCATCTGGAACGTTTTGACAGCATGATGTTACTATATGGCTTCAATGACGCCATAACATGCCGAGTGTTCCTGACTACCCTAAAAGTCAGTGCTCAGACTTGGTTCTCTCAACTTCCTACCGACTCCATCTTCGATTTCGAAAGTTTCTCCGATTGTTTCCTCAAGAATTTTGCCAGTAGCAAGAGGTATAGAAAGACCAGTGGACAATTGATGACGGTCAGGCAACAACATGGTGAATCCCTCCGACATTACATCCAACGATTCAACAAAGAAGCGTTGGATGTCCCTAACCTCGATGCCAAGTTGTCCGCTGCAATCCTGACTAATGGGCTGAGACAAGGACGCTTCTTCATATCATTGACTAAGAGCCCACCGACCGACATTACGGAGATGCTGGCAAGGGCAGAGAAATACATCAATGTTGAGGAAGCACAAAAAGTAAAAGAGGAAACAGAAAAAGGCACTAAGAGGAAGGATCCAAAAGAATCCCCCAAGGAAGATCCGAAGAGGCAAAAACAACGAGAACCAAGCAGAGACTTTCGAGGAAAATATCAGCACTACACGCCCATCAATGTCTCTCGACAAGAAGCAATCATGTCGATCTCGAATAAAGGAGTAGTTTCATGGCCAAAACCGTTAAAGATAGACGAACGGAGCCCGATGAGCGGCGCCTACTGCTGGTTTCACAAAGGACCAGGACACCGAACAGAAGACTGCTACCAGTTGAAAGATGAGGTTGAACGCCTGATAAGATCTGGATATCTTGGACAATTCATAAAAAGAGAGAGATTCGAAGACGAAAGACAGCAACGCACTGCACCTTCAGAGCAAAGGCCACCTAAGCATAACCAATTACAAAAACTCAACCACCCACCAGGGGGAGTAATCACCGTCCTCGCCGAGGGGCCTTCTTGTGGAGATAGTAGTTCGGCCAGGAAAGCTTACCAACGAGATGTCCGGAGAAGAACCTCCGTATGGGACCGCATTGGAAGTCCAGAGGTTATGCAGATCAGCGGTTATCAGGACGAACCGATCTCATTCACTGACATAGACCTAGCAGGAGTCCACTTCCCACATAACGATGCAATCGTTATATCTATGATGGTAGCAAATTTTGAGGTCAGGAGAACCCTAGTCGACACTGGAAGCTCTGCAGATGTGCTATTTTATCCAGCTTATGAGAAGATGGGACTCGATCCAAGGTACTTGAAGAAGGTGAGCACCCCCCTCGTCGGATTTGGAGGAGGAGTGATTAGAGCAGAAGGGGTTGTGGAGTTGCTGGTGTCCTTAGGCGAGGAACCACGGAGAAAAACGAAAATGGCGAATTTCCTAGTAGTTCGAGCCCCATCCCCATACAATGCTATTCTTGGAAGACCGACGTTGAACCAGTTCCAAGCGATCTCCTCCACACTACACTTGAAGGTCAAATTCCCAACAGGACAGGGAATGGGAGAAGTCAGGGGAGATCAGGCCATGGCGAGAACATGTTTTGTAACGGATATACAGAAAGGTTTGGCGTCCGAAGGTGAACCTACGCAACAAAGAAACTCGGAGAAGAGAGATAGGGAGGCCCGATTCACAGCAGGACAAGATGAAGTTTTGAAAGTGTTATTCTTAGACTCAGAAGATGAAACCAAAACCACCAGAATTGGTGGAGCCTTGGGTGAAGAGTTGGAACAGAAATTAAGGGCATTCCTAGTCGAGAATAAGGAGATATTCGCATGGAAATCATCAGACATGCCTGGTATCGACCCCAGTCTGGTATCCCATCATTTGCGAGCGGACCCAAGAGTGAGACCAAAGAAGTAGAAGAAAAGGTATATGGGAGCAGACAAATCATGGATTGCAGAGCAAGAAGTCGATAAACTGTTGGAAGCTGGATACATTCGCAAAGTTATGTACCCAGAATGGCTTGCAAACATTGTACTCATTCCAAAAGCTAATGGCTCTTGGAGGATGTGCGTCGACTTCACGGATTTAAACAAGGCGTGTTCGAAAGACCCATTTCCCCTCCCGAGAATCGACTTGCTGGTGGACTCGACATCGGGATGCGAATGGCTCTCCTTTATGGATGCTTTTGCGGGGTATAATCAGATTCGAATGGCCGAAGAAGATGAGGAGAAAACTAGTTTCGTGACTGATAGTGGCATTTACTGCTACCGCGTAATGCCATTTGGGTTGAAGAACGCGGGGGCAACTTATCAGAGGCTAGTAAACTAGATGTTCAAAGGAATGATTGGGCAGAACATGGAAGTGTACGTTGATGATATGCTAGTCAAAACTCGCAAGGGAGGCTGCCACGTACAAGATCTGCAACAGGCAATTGATGTAATGAAAAAATTTGGAATGAAACTCAATCCTGCCAAATGCACTTTCGGTGTACGATCTGGAAAATTCCTCGGTTACATGGTATCCGAACGCGGTATAGAGATCAACCCGGAAAAGATAAAAGCAATTCAAGAAATGGCAGCCCCGCGCAACATTCGGGAGATCCAGAGACTCACGGGAAGAATGGCAGCACTTAGCCGTTTCCTATCACGCGCAGCGGACAAAGGTATGCCTTTCTTCAAAATCCTTCGTAAATCAAATTTTTTTGATTGGACAGACGGATGCCAGATAGCTTTTGAGCAATTAAAGGATCACTTGTCGTCAGCACCACTGTTGGTAAAACCTGACGAAGGAGACCATTTACATCTTTACCTAGCAGTATCAGATGAAGCAGTAAGTTCAGTGCTAGTGAAAGATGATGGAAAGTTGCAAAAACCTGTTTATTATGTAAGTAAGATGTTACACGGGGCCGAAGTTAGGTACACTGGAACGGAGAAAATAGCACTCGCCCTAGTTACAACGGCCCGAAAGCTAAGACCCTATTTCCAATCGCACCAGGTGACAGTGCTAACCGACCAACCTTTGCAACAGACATTAGCTAAACCAGATGCTTCAGGAAGGATGCTTAAATGGTCCATTGAACTGAGCGAGTATGGCCTTATCTACAAACCGCGGCCCGCCATCAAAGGGCAAGCGCTTGCAGATTTTGTGGTGGAATGCACGCATGCAGAAGGAAAATCAGAGAATGACAATGAGCAAGAATGGATGATTCATGTTGATGGATCGTCATCATCTCAGGGAGCAGGCGCGGGCTTGGTTTTAAAAGACCCGACGGGACACGTGCACAACTTTGCACTCAACTTTGAATTTCAGGCATCCAACAACGAAGCTGAGTACGAAGCCCTCTTGATGGGGATCAAATTGGCAGCCCAAGCAGGCGCTCGGAAAGTCGTGGCGCATAGCGACTCGCAGTTGGTTGTGAAGCAAGTGAAGGGGGAATATGAGGCACGATAAAGTATGATGCGGCAATACTTACAAAAGGTACAAGAAGAGTGTGCGAAGCTCACATCATTTGCTGTCGTGCAAATCCCACGAGAGGAGAACTTTGAGGCTGACGCTTTGTCCAAATTGGGAAATTCAGCATTACCCCGCAACAGTAATACTATATTCCTACAACTGATCCAGCAGCGAAGTATTGATGAAACTTTTCTGATTGCAAACCAACTGGAGGAGATAAGCTGGAAAGCCGATATAGCAAACTATTTGGCAGGAAAATACACACCTAGCACGAAAGAAGAAATGCGGGTCATCGCAAGGAGGAGTGCGAGGTATACTCTGGTTGGTGACGAACTTTATAGGCGGTCATTCACACAACCGCTTCTTCGATGCCTGAATAAGAGCGATGCAGAATACATTTTGAGGGAGGTCCACGAAGGCATTTGTGGTGGACACATTGGGGGAAGAGCCTTGGCCGCTAAAGTACTAAGACAAGGATACTACTGGCCAACAATGAAATCAGACGCGGATGACACAGTGAGAAGATGCAGGGCCTGTCAAATCCACGTCAATGTTCTCCATCAGCCCGCTTCACCTTTACAACCCATAGCAGGGCCATGTCCATTCGATTAATGGGGGATCGATATTCTGGGACCTTTTCCACCCGCTCCATGTCAAAAAAAATTCTTGATTGTAGCCATTGATCATTTCACTAAGTGGGTGGAAGCGGAAGCAGTTGCCAAGATATCTGAACAAGAAGTGAAAAAATTCCTCTGGAAAAATGTTGTCAGCCGGTTTGGAATACCTCGAGTGCTGATATCTGATAATGGAAGGCAATTCCAAGGATCCAGACTTAGGAAATGGTGCGAGGAATTCAAAATCAAGCAGTTTTTTTACCTCGGTCAGCCATCCACAGTCAAATGGGCAAGCGAAAGCAGCAAATAAGAACATACTCAAAGCCTTAAGGAGCAAAATCGATGGTTCAAAAGGGAAATGGCCTGATGAAATCCCAGGAATTCTGTGGTCGTACCGCACTACAACCAGGACAGCGACAGGGGAGACACCGTTCTCATTGACTTATGGTAGCGAAGCTATAGTCCCAATGGAAATAGGGATTCCGAATTTAAGGATTCAACTACATGATCATGAGGCGAATGAAGAAATGTCCAAAGAGAACCTGGACCTATTGGATGAGAAAAGGAACCAGGCGGAACTTAAAGCTGCGGAGTTTCGAAGAAAGATGATGAACTATTACAACCAGAGGGTGCAGCCCCGAACCTTCCAAAATGGAGAACTTGTGTTAAGGAGGGCCGACGCAGCAGGGCACTCAGTAGGAAAACTGGATGCGCGATGGGAAGGGCCATATAAAATCTCAAAGGTAGTGAAGCCTGGCACTTATGAACTTGAAGTTCTCCAGGGCAAGAAGCTCGGCCGACCATGGAACATCCAGAATCTAAAAAAATATTACCAGTAATAAAACTCTTTTCTTTTCCAATGTTACCTCAATAATGTAGAGGCGGGTTCTAATAAATTCCGAGTTAATCTTTCCCTTGATTGGTTATCCTACGAATGACACGAGCGCACAAGCGCGCCAACAAACGGCCGACCACAGTCAACGATTGGGTCACTGCGGCCAACAAACGCGCAAAACGGCCGACCACAGTCAACGACTGGGTCAAAAGCGGCCAACAAACGCGCAGAACGGCCGACCACAGTCAACGACTGGGTCAAAAGCGGCCAACAAACGCGCAGAACGACCGACCACAGCCAACGACTGGGTCACTGCGGCCCACAAACGCGCAAAACGGCCGACCACAGTCAACGACTGGGTCACTGTGGCCAACAAACGCGCATAACGGCCGACCACAGCCAACGACTGGGTCACTGCGGCCCACAAACGCGCAAAACGGCCGACCACAGTCAACGACTGGGTCATTGCGGCCATAAAAAGCACTTAGGCGACCAACCGTAATACACAACTGAGTCACTAAGGTTTTCAAAACACACGAAAATTTTGAAATTACTAGGTCAACATTTTCATTAAGCGTGCAGTACGACATCGAAAATCTAAAGTACGTGGCCGCAAAATGATAACAAAAGATGTGTCAGCCATCAACCAAAAAAAAAAAAAAAATACATTAAGGAGAAACGCCCTTAATACGCTACACAAAGGCGCAAAGAGCCATTTCGCATAACTACTATCATGACCTAAGATTGTAATATATGCCGCAAAAACTAAGTGACGGATCACCAAATATTGTTAATCCTCCATGTTATCATCATCGAACTTTTCTTCTTCTTCAGGACCTAGCGGTTCACCGTCAAATTCCTCGACACGTAAAAAACTCCAATCTCCCTGCTTCTTTTTCGAAAGTTGTTTCTTGCATGCCTCAAAGCCATTTGTGTACTGAGAAGATGACGCCTCAACTATCCCCTCAAAGTAATCAGGGGATATCTTGTACGCTTTGATAGCATCATCCACTAGGGACCGGAACTCATCTGCATCACGATAGGAAGCTAGGGCTTTAGAAATCTCTGCCTGCGTCTCAAGCTCTATGGTAGCAACCTGAGAATGAAGGTCGGACACCTGCTGTTCCAACCCCTTTTCCCTTAGTTTGGAATCCTCCAACTTTCTCAGCAACTTTTGAACTCGCTCATCACTATTCATCAAATTATTGGTCTGACGAGCTAGGGTGTCATGTATCAAGTTAGCACCCAACACCACCTACCAAAAAAAAAAAAAAAAGATTAAATTATATGATCAAATATAGATATGCAGTCAAACCATAGAAAATTCACACATGTACCATACCTTAGACAGGTCATGATAAAAGGATGAGACCATGTTCTCAGATGCCAAATCACTGACTAACTCCATATCTCTGTCCAAAGAGAGGCCCTGGAGAAGCGCCATTGCAGTGGCGGGGCTCTCCAAAAGATAATCAGTAGACTTCACCGCCCAATCAGGAATAAATTTTCCCGGAAAATGGTTAGTGCCATGGGATAAATTAGAGCTCCCACCGACATTCGGAAGAACATTGGCGTTTTGATGAACTGGGGGCAACCCTGACTTATCCACCGAAGAGGAGGACTTCGACTTTTGACGAAAGCTGCGAGGAGCATCATCCACAGCACGACTCGATGAAGATCCTGAGTTAGCACTTGCAATCCTCTTCTTCATAGCTTTAGCTAACTGCGCTTGATCCATAAGTGCCGCTGCATTAGTAACGGAGAGCAAATATTAGTACGACCAAAAAGAAAGCACAATGTTTAAATATATATGTATATTTGAAATTATAATACCTAAGCTCAAGTTAGGATCAATCCTATCAGGAGAACTCACACCCGCTAAAGACAGAGCTGCCTCCGTAACTACCTCCGAACACTTAAACAATCGAAGACTTAAAAACTCAATGAAATGCTCGATGCGAGGATCGGTGAACCTAAAGGACTTGAATTTTGCCACATTATCGCTCCAATCCTCTAAAAAAGGCCAATTCTCAGCTCTGACAAAGAAGAACTCAGGTTTCCAGTCACGGTGTGAACTAGGTAACTTCGTCAGAAATTGCCTACCGGGTCTAGCTGAAAAATAATAAAAACCCACAGAGTTCTTCTTTATAAACACTAAGCGGTGAAATAAAGTAAAATCAGCTCTAAATCCATACGCCTCAGCGATAAGAAAGAATGCAGTCATCAACAACCACGAATTGGGAACCAATTGGCAAGGACAAACGTTGTAGCGATTCAGGATGTCAATAAAGAAGTGATGTAAGGGAAAGCGAAGACCAGCCTCTAGCTGAGAGACGAATACGGTAATGAAGCCAGGGGGAGATTCGTGCGGTCTTTGATCTTCAGTAGGGGCCAATAATTCATAAGCTTTAGGGATTGCGAATCGCCTACGAAGAGACCTAAGACGGGTAGGAGTGATAGAAGAAACAACGTCCCTATAAGAAGTAAAGTTACGCTCGACTACTTCATGTGTGTCGTCAATCTCTTCGTTGTCGAAATCGTCGTTATTCACAGACATCTTTTTTACCTACGAAGGTAAGGGATGTGATTAAAGTCAAAAAAAAAAAAAAAAAAAAAAATTAAAAGTTACTCGTGACGTCCCCCACCTCGCCGGCGAGCTGGGGGTATCGCGCCCAGCTCGACAGGCGAGCTGGGCGCAAACAACCCACCTCGCCGGCGAGCTGGGCGCAAACAACCCAGCTCGCCTGACGAGCTGGGGCTATCGCGCCCAGCTCGTGCCCGAGCTGGGTGTATTAAAAAAAAATATATAATATATATATATATATATATATATATATATATATATATATATATATATATATATATATATACAAAAGAAAAAGGGGAAGAAAACTTACAAAGTAGTGAGAGAATTTTTGCAAGTTATGTGGAGAAATGGGAGAGTGAAATGAGGCCCAAAGAAGTATTTATAGATGTATCCCATGTTTTTCATGCATACGTGATTTCATCTGTACTGTGTAAAATTCATCTGTACAGTTAAAAAGCACTAATGCTTGAAAAGGGGGCAACTGTAATGGGTATAATAAACCCAAGTGTTATTAGATCTCTTTTGGGCCTGCAATGATAAAAAAAGTTATTGGGCTAGAAATCCAAGTCCAATAATCCAATAATAATATACCATAGTTAAGAACAATTGGAATCCCACTAATTGGACCACAAATAAGGAAAAATGAGTATATAAATGTTAATTATTAATTGGCCCCATGAATCCTGCAAATTTGGGCTAGACTTTAGGAAAGATTGATAGTAATAAAGTAATTACCTAATAATCCGATCTGTAACTAAGGAAAGAATGAGGAGTACTGGCAGAAATCAAGAGAGTTAACATGTAGGGAGGGTCATTATATAAAAAGGAGAAATCTGACCTCAAAAAAACGGGACAAAAAATAAAAGAATACATCAACAGATTTATTTGTCAAGTATTGAGCATCACAGAGGTTACAACACCATTTTGCGGAGTGATTGTTCATACCACGTATTTGGCATGGATTTTTGGCTTCATCTATCTTCCAGTTCTCTAAATCTTCCTCTATAATTTGATGTTCTTCCACCTCTAATATTTCTTCCTTTGAAGGTACTCATCCTTTGTGGATTTCTGAGTCAACTGTGGTGCATGTTTCTATGGTTACTTGAGCGTTGAGAAATTCAGCTAGGCATTCCTTTGTACCAAGTAGGTAGTCTTCCAGGTTGTGTCCTCTCACAATAGGCATTAAAATATTTTTTCAAAGAAGAAAGTTATTTTTATCTAACTTCACAGACGGCGTTTGTGTAAGATTCATACCAAAAGGGGTGAAGTTGTTCATAGGGGTGGTGGTTTGAGTTGTGGAGCTAGAATTTAAGCTAGGATTGATAGTGCCCATGAATGCTCTGATACCAAGATAAAATATAGATTGAAAAGAGATTCAACTAGCTTAACTTTTTTATATTAATATATGCAAAAAATTCTACTTACAAAAGAATAACAGAGGACCTATATTTATACTATTAATAAAACTATACATACAAGATATACAAAAGCATGACTGTTTAGCTTTCACACACTCTTTGCTATATTTGGTTTCATCTTCATAGTGGATGATAATCCATGCTGGACCTGGATGGATTCTGTTGCAGTTGTTGAAGGGAAGAAGTTTCAAGATCTTCAGCCCATGTAGCAGGTTCATTTTCTTCTTCTTCTTCTTCTTCTTCTTCTTCTTCTTCAGTCCTTGCTTTATTAACTTGTGGATATTGATCCCTGATCTTTTGTTCTTGAACAATTTTATTAAAAATTCATCAATTATAAAGTAAAAAAAGCTTTGTCAAATAGGGCTTAATCGAATCGATTGGTTTGACTCAATTTTTTTTAGGATGTTTAAGTATGTGAGTCACTCGTTATTTCGGCTCGCCCCACATACAATTCAAGCAAGGAAATCCTTGTGCGAGCAAAAAAGGCTAGAATTTGAACACTTCCTTGGCTTGTTTTTAGAAACTTGAAAAATATTGCTTTCAGATTTTTTTTTTTTTTTTTTTTTGAAAAGTAAGACCTCATGAATCAATATTTCATTGTTTTATTATAAACAACATTTCTCTAGATTGTTGCGTTACTCATTAATTACCATTAAAATATTTCAATTTTTATTAACAACACACATTATAAAGTGACATTATGTAGCATTATATACCCGATTCCTATGTTTGATTATCATTATTTTATTAAAAAAAAAAAATTGAATAGTGATTGATAGGATATTATGTAGTTGAAAATGATAAAAAAAAATTGGGTTTGTGCATAATATTTTATTGTTAAAATGTGCGGTTAAAATTGAGTATCGTAGAAAAATGAGTTAAAATAATGGGGATCAAATAAAGACAGAAATAATGCACTTTGTAATACCTGACCCACCTAAGTATGAGTCTGGTGTGGGTTTAAAAAAAAAAAAAAAAATCACACTTGATTGTCATGCCCATTATTTGCTTAAAAAAATAATAATTAAAATGGCGAAATCTCGAAAGATTGAAACCCTAACCTTGATGCCTAATTTCTTTAGCTCTTTCTCATTTGAAGATTAAATTTGACCATTTTAAAATTTTGACTGAATTCCTTGTAAAATATAAAATTTTGCTTACAATTCAATTATCTTCATTTTCTCAAAGAGTAAACAAAAAATGATTAATGAATTTTCAAATTGTACATAAGCATATCTGATAATATCCGTCTCCAACTCACTTGGGGCGGGTGTGGAAGTTACAAATCTCCAATGGGTCGAATATGACTTTTTCAAACCCGATTCATTGCTACCTCTAAACTAAAGGTATTAATGTTGCATCAATACTTTTGGTGGCATCCATGTTGCATAAAATAACCCATGTTGACTATTTGGGCATTGATGACCGCTGACTATTGAAGATAATCAAGTAAGACAAAAAATGATTAAATTCACTTTGCAAATTTAAGAGCATCTACAATGGTGGTGCATTTTACACGTAATTTGTGATTTATATCTATAACTTGCCGAAATTCTCTACAATGGTGAGATGCAAAGGAAATGCAAATAAAGGTTTTGGTAATAAATGTAAAAAATGAAGTACTTTTGCATCTTGTTTTTCACCTCCATGTGGGACTATACCAAATATAAAGTAACAATTTAAATATTTTCTATTACTTTATGTATTGCATCGACAGTTTACATTTCATCAACCACAAAATTTTTTTGATAAATGGGGCCTAAAATTTTATTAATGCGCATTGATGCCCATTAAGTCGATTTTTTTCGTAATGCATATGTACACACAAATCGAAAATAAATTAACTTAAAAAATTTATGAACAAAAAAAATGTATTAAAAAAAATTAACATGAAAAAATAAAATTTTTAATTTTTAATATACATCTTTCCATTAGAGCAAGATTTTCAATTTAGTTCCACCGGAATATAAAATGAAATGTAAAAGTGATTTTGGAGTAGTTAATTTGCACGTTCAAAAGCACCACGATTTAAGATGCTATAAGCCCAGTCCAGTAGCCCTTCTTAACATTCAAACCTTATCTCTTACACGGTCATTTCTTTTTTCACAACAAAGACTTGATCATCACAACTTTTCTTGAAATGACAACTTTTACCTATAATGGTGTGCTAGTGTGCAGGTCAAATAACGATAAATGAGGTAACTCTAATCCTACGGACTTTTAATGTCAACCATGACCAATAATTATAATTACACGATAACTTAATTGATAAGAATCATATTAGGCTTGACAGAAAAATCTACAATTCAAGTCAAAAAAAATTTCAAGCATGTTCAATGAGTTTCAAAGATCAAATTTGGAGTGGTTGATAAATGTTCAAAACTTTTACAAGCCATTTGGGTGAAAAACCAAGCTGCAGATCAAGAATTGTTGCAGTTGGACCATTACGGCCGTAACCATAATTTTCACGATCGTAAATCATATTATGTTTAAAATTAAGGCCGTAACAAGAATCATTCATAACGTTAATAGGGGTTCTGGTCGCGCGAGTCAGCTGTTAGTATTTTTCACGAATTTTTAGGTTAAATTTCGTTTTTACTTGTTTTTGGTTTTATTTTGTGCCTCTATAGCGTTTAAGGTTTGTTTAATTCCATTTCATTCAATGTAATAGGAGACTTTGATTAATAAAAATTCCATTTAGTGTTTTCTCTCAAAATTTTGTTTTTGATTGAATATCCCCGAACTTATCAAAGATAATCAAATCTTTGTCGCGTTCACAAAATTGAACTTATCAAAGGATCTGGACAACCTTTGTGGCATTCAACCCATGTTGGTTATTGTTTTCGCATCTCAACGGGTCTTAGGTTTGATATACCTTAGGTTCTTGAGTTGTGAGCCTCGGGTCTCCATGTCACTGTCCATCAACAACCTGAATTCGGAATTTTCCTGACATTTGAAGTCAATTTCCGCGAGTTCTACATGATTTTCCATCAAGAATCACATCATTAATATTTGATTTAGGGGTGGAGCTAGGAATGTCTTTTAGCGCTGACGAAAATTAATCGAGGTGGGAGGCTAAAGGGGGTTTGGGGGCATCACGTACTCTCGAAAATCTTTTTCTCAAAATATAAAAAAAGAAGAAGATAAATTTAATTTCACAAATGATAAGTAAACAAATTCTAACTCATAGGTAACAGATATAAAAAATCAATTTCTCGAAAACTAAGCATCAAGGCAAAAAAATATAAAAGAATTTTTTGATAATAAAACACTAGAAAAAATAAAATACCTTTAAATTGGTCATTGCAAATTTTCATACTTTGAAATCATTGTACAACGCTTCATTATTAATCTTCAAAGACATCTTTCTCTGCATAAAGAATATCTCTAAGTCGACAAGATTTTTTCCTACTAAAATAAACAAGTTATTTTCGAGACTCACAAATGAACTTCACAATTACAAATCACAAATTTCAAATTAAATCAACTCCACAAACCACAAAATGTCAAACAAGACTAATCAAATCAATTAAACCAAAACCCCCCAAATTTAATTTGAATAATTTAATTAGAGCACCAAACAATAATCATTAATTAGTATTCAATTTATTATTTATAAATTATAACATAATTTATTAAGTCTAACTAGCTAAGTTCCAATTTCTAGTTAAAGTTCTTACGTATTAGTAGTAGTGGACACTAGCTTGCAGGTTGAGCCCTGAGGTTGACGGCATTAAGGATAAAATCCCACATCGAATAAAAGATAAAAATATAAACCAATTTATAAGGGTTCGAGTTACTTCTCTTAACAAGGTTGACCTTTTAAGATGAACCCTAAATCTTATTAGATGGTTCGGTTGAAGTCGGTAGAGGATTCACGGACTTATGGAGACTCAGAGCGATGGCATCCAATTGTGAGCAGCTAGTTGTCTGTCCAGGAGTTGAAAATCAAAATGAAGTTCACTGCATTGGCTGGGTTGGTTATTCTTGACTCGATGTTAAATATACACTCCAAGTATAAAGTGGTCAAGTTATAGCCTAACAATAATCCATGGTCATTCTTCCTAGGGGTTTTATTGGTATCGTAATATTTGCTAAATTCAAGTTTTAAACTATGATTTCAATTTTTCTAAAATGAATTTGGAGAGAATATAATTAAATTGCAATGAAAGGGAAATTTGAGTGGAGTTATTCTTTCGCTATCAATTGGATTTTGAAATTAAGATTAGTATGAATTTCTTGAGATCGATAAAATTTGACATATTAGTACGAAAATTAATCAATTTATTTTACGGCATTTAGTCGAGCATGTTGTGTGCATATTTAATACATACCACATCAACGACATTCATCCATGTAAAATAATTTGAAAACTTAAAACAATTTATAAACTCTTATCAATAACAACAATTCACCCATAAGAAACTAAAACACGCCCATTGAAGTTAAGAATAACTCCCCTCAAAAATAACTTAGCCGGACATAATTAAATTAATCAAAATAAAATTCAACCAAACAAATATCATTACTAGAAAATGAAATTCAAATTTGAAAATGAAAATTCAATAACTAAAAATATCTAAAAAAACTAAACCAATGCCAACAATCTGAAAATTCTATAACCAACATTATAACTCAAACTAAACTAATGTCAATAATCTGAATTTATATAAACTAACAAATGAAACAATCAAAATCAAAGCAAAATAAGAATCAAAACTGGAAAGAATCAACCGAAACCGAGAGCTGCTGCGTGAAAGAAGTTGCTGCTGGGCTTGAGGCTGGCTGCTTAGTCGAAATGCTGGTGTGAGAGAAAGCAATATGTGAGAGAGGTTGCTGTGTTGTTTTCCAGTTGAGGGAGCTGTATGTGGTTGGAGAGAGAGTTGAGCAGCAGTGAGTGGAGTTGTTGGATTGTTGTGTGCAGTGTGGCGACTGGTGAAGGTGAGTGCTGAAGTGCAAGACGAGGAAGAGAGTGAGAGAACAGGTTGCGGCTGGGAAGAGGATGACTGGCGGCCGAGTGGAGGTTTAAGGCTGCTGTGTGATGAAAAGGGAAGACACAGTTGAAGTGAGGTTGGGAAACGGTGGAGGGGCTGCTGGATTGGTTGAAGGTGAAAGTGCCGAGAATGGAGATGGAGGGAAAAGTGTGGCTGGCGGTTTCAGAAGATGGGAGAAGACAGAGGCAGAGAAGGAGAAGACGACTGGAGTTTTTTTGTAGAGATAGGAGATGGTTCGGGAGAAGCTGTTGCTAGGTTGTGTCCGAGAGAGAGAGGTGACAGAGGATGGGTGGGGCTGTTGGCAGGAGCAGAGGACAGACGAGAATGCGTGAGAGGAGAGAAGACCGAGATGAGTTGAGTGTGTCTAGGTTTTTGGTTGGGTGAGAGAGTCTGGGCTAGAAATTGGGCCAAAAATATGCGTCATTCTTGATTTCTTCAGTCGAATTAGGTTAGAGAATTTTGAGAAGAAATTCAAATTCAATTTGAAATATTGTCCAATCTTTCCCTGCAATTAAATAAACGAAATTTTTAGCAATTAAAATTAATTTAGAGTTAAAAAATTAAAATTGAATCTTTTATAAGTTTTACTCTAAATTACAAAATTTATATCCAAAAATTGTATTTTTCATTTATTTACCTATCTAAAATACGTAAAATTGGACAATAATCAATTCTGTACAGCGTACTCTGTACTGTCTGTTGGAAAAAATAGGCGACAGCGATGCAGCTTACAACCAGAGACTAGCGAGGCAACAGCGGGACTCATTGGACTGTTGAACTTCGAAGATTAAAGACGATTTAAGCATTAGGAATTGATTCACAGAATGAGGCTAGGGTTGTCATCTGTGTAGGCTCTATGGATGGTTTGAAAAATAATAAAAAGGGTTGGGAATAGGAATCGACAGCCCAAAGTACAGCACAATCCATCGCCCACGCTAGGCCTTAACGGTCTCCGTCCCTGGTTTGAGTATGTAAGGATTCAAAAAGTTCAACATTGAGTTCCCCATATTCAATTGGGGTAAATGTAATAAGAAAGATAGAAAATTTTCAGATGGTACTGCTATGGTTGGAGGCAACCAGATCTCTCGTAGCTTTCG